>OY997271.1:105209555-105841058 GCA_963921465.1 Triticum timopheevii
ATACATGTGTGAATACATAGACCACAACATGTCCCTAGTAAGCCTCTAGTTGACTAGCTCGTTGATCAATAGATGGTCATGGTTTCCTGACCATGGACATTGGATGTCATTGATAACAGGATCACATCATTAGGAGAATGATGTGATGGACAAGACCCAATCCTAAGCATAGCACAAGATCGTGTAGTTCGTTTGCTAAAAGCTTTTCTAATGTCAAGTATCATTTCCTTAGACCATGAGATTGTGCAACTCCTGGATACCGTAGGAATGCTTTGGGTGTACCAAACGTCACAACGTAACTGGGTGGCTATAAAGGTACACTACAGGTATCTCCGAAAGTGTCTGTTGGGTTGGCACGAATCGAGACTGGGATTTGTCACTCCGTATGACGGGGAGGTATCTCTGGGCCAACTCGGTGATGCATCATCATAATGAGCTCAGTGTGCCTAAGTAGTTAGTCACGGGATCATGCATTACAGAACGAGTAAAGTGACTTGCCGGTAATGAGATTGAACGAGGTATTGGGATACCGACGATCGAATCTCGGGCAAGTAACGTACCGATTGACAAAGGGAATTGTATACGGGATTAATTGAATCCCCAACATCGTGGTTCATTGATACGTCCATTTTGCATCATGCTTTTATATCAATATTTGTTGCATTATGGGATGTTATTTCACGTTATGTCACAATACTTATGGCTATTCTCTCTTATTTTACAAGGTTTACATAAAGAGGGAGAATGCCGACAGCTGGGATTCTGGGCTGGAAAAGGAGAAAATATTAGAGACCTATTCTGCACAGCTCCAAAAGTCCTGAAACTCCACAAAAGTCATTTTTGGAATTAATGATAAATATTCAGCGAAAGAAGTACCAAAGGGGGCCCACACCCTGGCCACGAGGGTGGGGGCACGCCCCCTGCCTCGTGGGCCACTTGGCAGCCCTCTGGTGCCCATCTTCTGCTATATGAAGTCTTTTACCCTGGAAAAAAAATCATAAGCAAGCTGACGGGACGAAACTCCGCCACGAGGCGGAACCTTGGCGGAACCAATCTAGGGCTCCGGCGGAGCTGTTCTGCCGGAGAAACTTCCCTCTGAGAGGGGGAAATCATCACCATCATCATCACCCATGATCCTCTCATCAGGAGGGGGTCAATCTCCATCAACATCTTCACCAGCACCATCTCCTCTGAAACCCTAGTTCATCTCTTGTATCCAATATTTGTACCAAAACCTCATATTGGTACCTCTGGGTTGCTAGTAGTGTTGATTACTCCTTGTAGTTGATGCTAGTTGGTTTATTTGGTGGAAGATCATATGTTCAGATCATTAATACATATTAATACCCCTCTAATTATGAACATGAATATGCTTTGTGAGTAGTTACGTTTGTTCCTGAGGACATGAGTGAAGTCTTGCTATTAGTAGTCATGTGAATTTGGTATTCGTTCGATATTTTGATGAGCTGTATGTTGTCTCTCCTCTAGTGGTGTTATGTGAACGTCGACTAGATGACACTTCACCATTGTTTGGGCCTAGAGGAAGGCATTGGGAAGTAATAAGTAGATGATGGGTTGCTAGAGTGACAGAAGCTTAAACCCTAGTTTATGCGTTGCTTCGTAAGGGGCTGATTTGGATCCATATGTTTCATGCTATGGTTAGGTTTACCTTAATACTTCTTTTGTAGTTGCGGATGCTTGAAATAGTGTTTAATCATAAGTGGGATGCTTTTCCAAGAAAGGGTAGTACCCAAGCACCGGTCCACCCACATACCAAATTATAAAAGTAACGAACGCGAATTATATGAGCGTGATGAAAACTAGCTTGACGATAATTCCCATGTATCCTCGGGAGCGCTTTTCTCATTATAAGAACTTGTCTAGGCTTGTCCTTTGCTACAAAAAGGATTGGGCCACCTTGCTGCACTTTATTTACATTCATTGCTTGTTACCAGTTACAAATTATCTTATCACAAAACTATCTGTTACCTACAATTTCAGTGCTTGCAGAGAATACCTTACCGAAAACTGCTTGTCATTTCCTTCTGCTCCTCGTTGAGTTTGACACTCTTACTTATTGAAAGGACTACGATAGATCCCCTACACTTGTGGGTCATCAAGACTCTTTTCCGGCACCGTTGCCGGGGAGTGAAGCGCTTTTGGTGAGTGGAACTTGGTAAGGAAACATTTATATAGTGTGCTGAAATTTACTGTCACTTGTTACTATGGAAACTAATCCTTTGAGGGGCCTGTTCGGGGTATCTTCACCCTGACCAGTAGAGCAAAGAGTTGCTCCTCAACCTACTGAATCTACTGAAAATGTTTACTTTGAAATTCTTCGGGTATGGTAGAGAAACTGCTAGCTAATCCCTTTGTAGGAGATGGAACATTGCATCCCGATTTACACCTTATCTATGTGGATGAAGTTTGTGGAATATTTAAGCTTGCAGGTATGCCCGATGATGTTGTTAAGAAGAAGGTCTTCCCTTTATCTTTGAAGGGAGACGCATTGACATGGTATAGGCTATGTGATGATATGGGATCCTGGGACTATAAACGATTGGAATTGGAATTTCACCAAAAGTTTTATCCTATGCATATTGTTCATCGTGATCGTAATTATATATATAATTTTTGGTCTCGCAAAGGAGAAAGTATCGCTCAAGCTTGGGGGAGGCTTAAGTCAATGTTATATTCATGCCCCAATCATGAGCTCTCAAGAGAAATGATTATTCAAAAATTTTATGCTCGGCTTTCTCTCAATAATCGCACCATGCTTGATACTTCTTGTGCTGGGTCTTTTATGATGAAGACTATTGAATTCAAATGGGATTTATTGGAAATAATTAAACGCAACTCTGAAGATTGGGATTCCGATGATGGTAAGGAGTCAGGTATGACACCTAAGTTTGATTGTGTTAAATCTTTTATGGATACCGATGCTTTTCGTGGATTTAGCACTAAATATGGACTTGACTCTGAGATACCAGCTTCTTTCTGTGAATCATTTGCTACTCACGTTGATCTCCCTAAGGATAAGTGGTTTAAATATAATCCTCCCACTAAAGTAAAAGTAGTTGCACCTGTTATAGTTGAAGAAAAGACTATCACTTATGATGATCCTATTGTTCTTACTACTTATGTTGAGAAACCACCTTTCACTATTAGGATAAAGGATCATGCTAAAGCTTCAACTATGGTTCGTAAGAGTAATACTAGAACATATACACCTCCTGAGCAAATTAAAGTTGAACCTAGTATTGCTATGGTTAAAGATCTCTTGGCCGATAATATTGATGGGCATGTTATTTATTTCTGTGATGAAGCTGCTAGAATTGCTAGGCCCGATGCTAAGAAACATAGACATGTTGTAGGCATGCTTGTTATTTCTGTTAAAATAGGAGATCATTGTTATCATGGCTTATGTGATATGGGTGCTAGTGCTAGTGCAATACCCTTTTCCTTATATGAAGAAATTATGCATGATATTGCACCTGCTGAGGTAGAAGAAATTGATGTTACAATTAAGCTTGCCAATAGGGATACTATTTCACCAATTGGATTGTTAGAGATGTTGAAGTCTTGTGTGGGAAAGTCAAATATCCTGCTGATTTTGTTGTTCTTGGTTCTCCACAAGATGACTTTTGTCCCATTATATTTGGTAGACCCTTCTTGAACACTGTTAATGCTAAGATAGATTGTGAAAAGGATGTTGTTACTATTGGTTTGGGGGATATGTCTCATGAGTTTAATTTTGCTAAATTTCATAGACAACCCCATGATAAACAATTGCCTAGTAAGGATGAAATTATTGGTCTTGCTTCTATTGCCGTGACTCCTACTGATCCGTTAGAACAATATTCGCTAGACCATGAAAATGATATGTTTATGAATGAAAGAAGGGAAATAGATGAAGTATTCTTTAAACATGGACCTATTTTGAAACACAACTTGCCTGTTGAAATCCTAGGGGGTCCTCCTCCACCCAAGGGTGATCCTGTGTTTGAGCTTAAACCATTAGCTGATACTCTTAAATATGCTTATCTTGATGAAAAGAAGATATATCTTGTTATTATTAGTGCTAACCTTTTAGAGCAGGAAGAGGAAAGATTATTGAAAACTCTGAAGAAGCACCGTGCTGCTATTGGATATACTCTTGATGATCTTAAGGGCATTAGTCCCACTTTATGCCAACACAAAATAAATTTGGAAGAAGATGCCAAACCAATTATTGATCACCAACGATGGTTAAATCCTAAGATGAAAGAAGTGGTGAGAAAAGAAATACTAAAGCTCCTTGAGGCAGGTATAATTTATCCCGTTGCTGATAGTCAGTGGGTAAGTCTTGTCCATTGTGTCCCTAAGAAGGGAGGTATTACTGTCGTTCCTAATGATAAAGATGAATTGATCCCGCAAAGAATTATTACAGGTTATAGGATGGTAAATGATTTTCGTAAATTAAATAAGGCTACTAAAAAAGATCATTACCCTTTACCTTTTATTGATCAAATGCTAGAAAGACTATCCAAACATACACATTTCTGCTTTCTAGATGGTTATTCTGGTTTCTCTCAAATACCGGTGTCAGCGGACGATCAAGCAAAGACTACTTTTACTTGCCCTTTCGGTACTTTTGCTTATAGACGTATGCCTTTTCGTTTATGTAATGCACCTGCTACCTTTCAAAGATGCATGATGGCTATATTCTCTGACTTTTGTGAAAAGATTTGTGAGGTATTCATGGATGATTTCTCCGTTTATAGATCCTCCTTTGATGATTGCTTGAGCAACCTTGAATGAGTTTTGCAGAGATGCGAAGACACTAGTCTCGTCTTGAATTGGGAAAAGTGTCACTTTATGGTTAATGAAGGCATTGTCTTGGGGCATAAAATTTCTGAGAAAGGTATTGAAGTGTATAAAGCTAAGGTTGATGCTATTGAAAAGATGCCATGTCCCAAGGACATTAAAGGTATAAGAAGTTTCCTTGGTCATGTAAGTTTTTATAGGAGGTTCATTAAGGACTTTTCTAAAAGTTCTATGCCTTTGTCTAATCTATTGCAAAAAGATATTCCTTTTGTCTTTGATGATGATTGTGTAGAAGCATTTGAAATACTTAAGAAAGTTTTGATTTCTGCACCTATTGTTCAACCACCTGATTGGAATTTACCCTTTGAAATTATGTGTGATGCTACTGATTATATTGTAGGTGTTGTTCTAGGACAAAGAGTCAATAAGAAGTTAAATGTTATTCAATATGCTAGTAAAACTCTAGACATTGCACAGAGAAATTATGCTACTACTGAAAAAGAATTCTTAACAGTTGTATTTGCTTGTGATAAGTTCAGACCTTATATTGTTGATTCTAAAGTAACTATTCACACTGATCATGCTGCTATTAAATAACTTATGGAAAAGAAAGATGCTAAACCTAGACTTATTAGATGGGTTCTCTTGCTCCAAGAATTTGATTTGCATATTATTGATAGAAAGGGATCTGAGAACCCCGTTGCAGACAACTTGTCTATGTTAGAGAATGTTCTTGATGACCCACTACCTATTGATGATAGTGAAGGAAATATGCCCTAGAGGCAATAATAAAGTTATTATTTATTTCCTTATTTCATGATAAATGTTTATTATTCATGCTAGAATTGTATTAATCGGAAACATAATACATGTGTGAATATATAGACAAACATAGTGTCACTAGTATGCCTCTACTTGACTAGCTCGTTGAATCAAAGATGGTTAAGTTTCCTAGCCATGGACAAAAGAGTTGTCATTTGATTAACGGGATCACATCATTAGGAGAATGATGTGATTGACATGACCCATTCTGTTAGCCTAGCACTTGATCGTTTAGTATGTTTCTGTTGCTTTCTTCATGACTTATACATGTTCCTGTAACTATGAGATTATGCAACTCCCGTTTACCGGAGGAACACTTTGGGTGCTACCAAACATCACAACGTAACTGGGTGATTATAAAGGAGTACTACAGGTGTCTCCAAAGGTACATGTTGGGTTGGCGTATTTCGAGATTAGGTTTTGTCACTCCGATTGTCGGAGAGGTATCTCTGGGCCCTCTCGGTAATACACATCACTATAAGCCTTGCAAGCAATGTAGCTAATGAGTTAGTTGCGGGATGATGTATTACGTAACGAGTAAAGAGACATTGCCGGTAACGAGATTGAACTAGGTATTGGATACCGACGATCGAATCTCGGGCAAGTAACATACCGATGACAAAGGGAACAAAGTATGTTGTTATGTGGTTTGACCGATAAAGATCTTCGTAGAATATGTAGGAGCCAATATGGGCATCCAGGTTCCGCTATTGGTTATTGACCAAGAATAGTTCTAGGTCATGTCTACATAGTTCTCGAACCCATAGGGTCCGCACGCTTAAGGTTTCGGTGACAGTTATATTATGAGTTTATGAGTTTTGATGTACCGAAGGAGTTCGGAGTCTCGGATGAGATCGGGGATATGACGAGGAGTCTCGAAATGGTCGAGACGTAAAGATCGATATATTGGACGACTATATTCGGAGTTCGGAAACGTTCCGAGTGATTCGGGTATTTTTCGGAGTACCGGAGAGTTACGGGAATTCGCCGGGGAGTATATGGGCCTTATTGGGCCATACGGGAATAGAGGAGAGAGGCCGAAAGGAAGGAGGTGCGCAGCCCCCCTCTGGTCCGAATTGGACAAGGGGTGCGGCCCCCCTTTCCTTCCTCCTCTCCCCCTCTTTCCCCCTTCTCCTACTCCAACAAGGAAGGAGGGAGTCCTACTCCCGGTGGGAGTAGGACTCCCATTGGCGTGCCCCCTCCTAGGGCCGGCCTCCTCCCCCCTTTGCTCCTTTATATACGGGGGCAGGGGGGCACCTCTAGGCACAACAACACAAGTTGATCTACGGATCGTTCCTTAGCCGTGTGCGGTGCCCCCTTCCACCATATTCCACCTCGATCACATCGTCGCAGAGTTTAGGTGAAGCCCTGCGCCGGTAGAACATCATCATCGTCACCACGCCGTTGTGCTGACGGAACTCATCCCCGAAGCTTTGCTGGATCGGAGCCCGAGGATCGTCATCGAGCTGAACGTGTGCTGAACTCGGAGGTGCCGTACGTTCGGTGCTTGGATCGGTCGGATCGTGAAGACGTACGACTACATCAACCGCGTTGTCATAATGCTTCCGCTTACGGTCTACGAGGGTACATGGACAATACTCTCCCATCTCGTTGCTATGCCATCACCATGATCTTGCGTGTGCGTAGGAAATGTTTTGAAATTACTACGTTCCCCAACAGATAGCTTTCCTGATGAACAATTAGCTGTCATAAATGCTTCTCGTACTGCTCCATGGTATGCTGATTATGCTAATTACATTGTTGCTAAATTTATACCACCTAGTTTCACATACCAGCAAAAGAAAAAGTTCTTCTATGATTTAAGACATTACTTCTGGGATGACCCACACCTTTATAAAGAAGGAGTAGACGGTGTTATTAGACGTTGTGTACCTGAGCATGAACAGGAACAGATCCTACGCAAGTTTCACTCCGAGGCATATGGAGGACAGCATGCTGGAAATAGAACTGCACACAAGGTATTGCAATCCAGTTTTTATTGGCCTGCTCTCTTCAAAGATGCTCGTAAGTTTGACTTGTCTTGTGATGAATGTCAAAGAATAGGTAATATTAGTAGACGTCAAGAAATGCCTATGAATTATTCTCTTGTTATTGAACCATTTGATGTTTGGGGCTTTGATTGTATGGGACCTTTTCCTGCCTCTAATAGATATACACATATTTTAGTCGTTGTTGATTACGTTACTAAGTGGGTATAAGCTATTCCAACTAGTAGTGCTGATCATAACACCTCTATTAAGATGCTTAAAGAAGTTATTTTTTCAAGGTTTGGAGTCCCTAGATATCTCACGACTGATGGTGGTTCACATTTTATTCATGGTGCTTTTCGTAAAATGCTTGCTAAGTATGATGTTAATCATAGAATTGCATCTCCTTATCACCCGCAGTCTAGTGGTCAAGTAGAGTTGAGTAATAGAAAGCTCAAATTAATTTTGCAAAAGACTATTAATAGATCTAGAAGGAATTGGTCCAAGAAACTTGATGATACATTATGGGCTTACAGCACTGCATATAAGAATCCTATGGGGATGTCTCCATATAAAATGGTTTATGGAAAAGCATGTCACTTACCTCTCGGACTAGAACATAAGGCATATTGGGCTATTAAAGAGGTCAATTATGATTTCAAACTTGCCAGTGAGAAGAGGTTATTTGATATTAGCTCATTTGATGAATGGAGAACCCAAGCATACGAGAATGCCAAGCTGTTTAAAGAAAAAGTTAAAAGATGGCATGACAAAAGGATACAAAAGCGTGAGTTTAACGTAGGTGATTATGTGTTGCTATTCAACTCTCGTTTAAGATTTTTTGCAGGAAAACTTCTCCCTAAATGGGAAGGCCCTTACGTCATCGAGGAGGTCTATCGTTCAGGTGCCATAAAAATCAACAACTTCGAAGGCACAAATTCGAAGGTGGTGAACGGTCAAAGAATCAAACATTATATCTCAGGTAACCCAATAAATGTTGAAACTAATATTATTGACACCGTAACCCCGGAGGAATACATAAGAGACACTTACCAGAATGTTTCAGACTCCAAAAAGGAATAGGTATGTGGTGCAATAAGTAAACCGACTCCAAAACAGTTCTAATAGCAATTTTTCTCCGTTTTGGAATATTTAAGAAAATAGGAAAATAAGAAGTAGTCCGGGAAGGACACGAGGCGTCCACGAGGGTGGAGGGTGCGCCCTACCCTACTGGGCGCGCCCCCTGCCTCGTGGGCACCTCGTGTGCTCTCCAGACTCCGTTTTCTTGCACGATGCTTCTTTTGGTCGGTAAAAATTCATTATATAATCTTCCGAAGGTTTTGACCACCGTATCACGCAAAAATCTTCTGTCTTTGTTTCGAGCTATTTTTTTGACATATCTAGAGCATCATGACGTCACCCTCCTCCAACAATGAAGACAAGGATGCTTGGCTATTGAAGATAGAGCTAAAGAGAGAAGAACTTGGGGAGATCAACAAGGATGACGGGATCAAGAAGGCCATGGAGGATCAAGCTCCGGCGGCAGAAGAAGAAAACATCCCTCAACCTCTTCCTAACCTCTTTACCCCAACTGAGATTGAAGCTTTCAAGATGATTGAGTTAGCTCGCATACAAAACAAATATCTCACACAGGAAAATATTTTGTTGAAGGATCATATCGTCGCACTTAAGGGCATTATCCGCAAATTAGAAGATCTCCTACGCTCGATGTGCGACTATCCATCGTCGTCACCACCTTCTTCACCAGCAAAGGAGACATAATCACATGGATATGGGCACTCCCCTTGGCAACTGCGAAGCTTGGGGGAGGTGCCCCGGTATCGTATCACCATCACACTCCTATCTTTACCGTTTTACTTAGTTCGATCCTTTTGGTAATATCTTGATCTAGTAGAATAAAGTTTTGGTATGAATTAGTTTTGAGTTTTGCTTTGTGATCCCTCTATGTAATCGAGTCAGTGAGCTATATATATAATAAAGATTAGTGTTGAGTCAAGGGCTTTGCTATATTGCTATGATCTTGAGGAAATAAAAGAGTAAAAAGAAATAAAAGAGATCATATTGATCTTATGGATAGTAATGACTTCACATATAGAGAGTACGAGGCTTAAAAGTTGTTGGGAGTTGTCAAACATAGTTTTGGTCATCGTTTCAATTAATAGGAAGTAATAAAGAAAGAGAGGTTCTCACATATAAATATACTATCTTGGACATCTTTTATGATTGTGAGCACTCATTAAAGGATGACATGCTAAAGAGTTGATGTTGGACAAGGAAGACAACGTAATGGGTTATGTTTTCTCACATCTTAGTTAAAGTATATTGTCATGGATCGTCCAACATGTTGAGCTTGCCTTTCCCCCTCATGCTAGCCAAATTCCTTGCACCAAGTAGAGATACTACTTGTGCTCCCAAATATCCTTAAACCCAGTTTTGCCATGAGAGTCCACCATACCTACCTATGGATTGAGTAAGATCCTTCAAAGTAAGTTGTCATGTAGCATGCAATAAAAATTGCTCTCTAAATATGTATGACTTATTAATGTGGAGAAAATAAGCTTTATATGATCTTGTGATATGGAAGTAATAAAAGCGATGGACTGCATAATAAAGGTTCATATCACAAGTGGCAATATAAAGTGACGTTCTTTTGCATTAAGATTTCGTGCATCCAACCAAAAAGCACATGACAACCTCTGCTTCCCTCTGCGAAGGGCCTGTCTTTTACTTTATGTCTTATACCATATGCAAGAGTCAAGGTGATCTTCACCTTTCCCTTTTACATTTTATCCTTTGGCAAGCACCTCGTGTTGGAAAGATCCTGACATATATATCCAATTGGATGTAAGTTAGCATGAACTATTATTGTTGACATTACCCTTGAGGTAAAAGGTTGGGAGGCAACACAATAAGCCCCTATCTTTCTCTGTGTCCGATTAAAATTCCAGAACCCTAAGTATTGCGTGAGTGTTAGCAATTGTGAAAGACTAAATGATAGTTGAGTATGTGGACTTGTTGAAAAGCTCTATTATTGACCCTTTCTGATGTTATGATAAATTGCAATTGCTTCAATGACTGAGATTATAGTTTGTTAGTTCTTAATGAAGTTTCTGAATCATACTTGACATTGTGAATAGATTGTTACTTGAGCATAAGAAGTCATATGACAATATATATATATATATATATATATATATATATATATATATATATATATATATATATATTGTTGTTGTTATAAGAATGATCATGATGCCCTCATGTCCGTATTTTATTTTTATCGACACCTCTATCTCTAAACATGTGGACATATTTTTCGATATCGGCTTCCGCTTGAGGACAAGCGAGGTCTAAGCTTGGGGGAGTTGATACGTCCATTTTGCATCATGCTTTTATATCAATATTTATTGCATTATGGGTTGTTATTTCACGTTATGTCACAATACTTATGGCTATTCTCTCTTATTTTATAAGGTTTACATAAAGAGAGAGAATGCTAGCAGCTGGGATTCTGGGCTGGAAAATGAGCAAATATTAGAGACCTATTATGCACAGCTCCAAAAGTTCCGAAACTCCACGAAAGTCATTTTGGGAATTAATGATAAATATTTAGCAGAAGAAGTACCAAAGGGGGCCCACACCCTGGCCACGAGGTTGGGGGGTGCGCCCTAACCCCCTGGGTGCGCCCCCCTGCCTCGTGGGCCACCTGGCAGCCCTCCGGTACCCATCTTCTGCTATATGAAGTCTTTTACCCTAAAAAAATCATAAGCAAGCTGACGGGACGAAACTCCACCGCCACGAGGCGGAACCTTGGCGGAACCAATCTAGGGCTCCAGCGGAGCTGTTCTGCCGGGGAAACTTCCCTCTGGGAGGGGGAAATCATCACCATCATCATCACCAACGATCCTCTCATCGGGAGGGGGTCAATCTCCATCAACATCTTCACCAGCACCATCTCCTCTGAAACCCTAGTTCATCTCTTGTATCCAATCTTTGTACCAAAACCTCAGATTGGTACCCGTGGGTTGCTAGTAGTGTTGATTACTCCTTGTAGTTGATGCTAGTTGGTTTATTTGGTGGAAGATCATATGTTCAGATCCTTAATGCATATTTATACCCCTCTGATTATGAACATGAATATGCTTTGTGAGTAGTTACGTTTGTTCCTGAGGACATGGGTGAAGTCTTGCTATTAGTAGTCATGTGAATTTGATATTCGTTCGATATTTTGATGAGATGTATGTTGTCTCTCCTCTAGTGGTGTTATGTGAACGTCGACTACATGACACTTCACCATTGTTTGGGCCTAGAGGAAGGCATTGGGAAGTAATAAGTAGATGATGGGTTGCTAGAGTGTGAAAGTGCTAGTATCGACTAGAGGGGGGGTGAATAGGCGATTTTTATGAAAATCTTCAAAACTTGGAAGTTTCGAAGACAAACAATAGAAATGACCTAGTTGATATGCAGCGGAAGATAAACTACCATAAGCAAACCATAGTCAAGTATGCAATGATGTGAAAGTACATGACTAATAGCAGCTAAGTAGTAAGGATTAGGATGGAAGATAGTATGAAGCCAATCAACAGTAGTAGTCAAGCAATGAAGTCAAACAGATACACAAATAGGCAATGACTTCACAAAGACAAACTTAAGTAAAGGAAGGAAGAGGATAGAACCAGTCACTTGTTGAAGACACAGGATTTGTTGGACCAGTTCCATTTGATGTGACAATTGTACGTCTGGTTAGGGAGGCTGAGATTCAACTCAGAAGACCGCGTCTTCACCTTATTCCCCTTGAGCTAAGGACACACAGTCCTCGCCCAATCACTCTAGTAAGTCTTCAAGGTAGACTTCCAAACCTTCATAGACTTCGTTCACCGGCAATCTACAATGACTCTTGGATGCTCAGAACGCGACGCCTAACCGGCTGGAGGATACACAGTCCTCAAGTGTAATAAGTCTTCAGGCCACACAGACAGAAAGACTTCAGTGATGCCTAACACTCTTTGGATCTAGGTGTTTGGGCTTGGTCCTCGCAAGGATTTCTCTCTCTCAAAGGCTTCGAGGTGGGTTGCTCTCAAACGACAAAAGCGTGCACTAACTCTGAGCAGCCACCAATTTATGGTGTAGGGGGTGGGCTATTTATAGCCACTGGGCAACCCGACCTGATATGTCCGAAATGACCCTGGGTCACTAAGGAACTGACACGTGTTCCAACGGTCAGATTTCAAACACACACGACAACTTTACTTGGGCTACAAGCAAAGCTGACTTATCCAGCTCAGGACAAGATTTGCTCTCATTGTCTTCGCTCGAAGACATAGGATTTGGGTTGAGCATCACTTCAGTCATTCTGACTTAGTTCACTTGGACCCCACTTAACAGTACGGTGGTTCCTATGACTCAATAAAGAAGAAAAGGAAACAGCGAAACAACACAGTCTTCACGCTCCATAATCTTCACTCAATGTCTTCTCATGTCATAGTCTTCAATATGAATATCTTCACATACCACCATTGTCTTCAATCTCTTCATACATTTTTAGGGGTCATCTCCGGTAGGTATACCGAATCAATGAGGGACACTACCTGCGTTATCCTGCAATTCTCACAAACGCATTAGTCCCTCAACCAACTTTGTCGTCAATACTCCAAAACCAACTAGGGGTGGCACTAGATGCACTTACAATCTCCCCCTTTTTGGTGATTGATGACAAACTGGTTGAAGTTTTCAATGGGGATAAAGTATGTGAAATTGTAAAGGATAGGGTATTGTCTTCATAAGTAGCAAGGGCTCCCCCTGAAGATGTGCATATAAGTAATTTGCTTTTGGAATGCAAATGCACATGGCAGGTTGTACTTGTGGAGATCCACTTCAACTTATGAAGATAATTCATCATGCATGAAATGATATAGCAAATAGAATAACATGCATAATGAAAAATGGACGTCTGCAGAATGATCTAAGTGCGGAAGTTATCATCGCACATGCAGAATTTATCATCGCATCACAGTAAAGCAAATAAGTAGCAGACGACCATCGAGTTTAAAAGCAAGAGTTGTAAACACGAGGCAAAATATAAAGCAACCGCCCATATGAACCCGCTTGAAGACTATCAAACTCATATGCTTCTCCCCCTTTTGTCAGTAAGGACCAAAAAGGTTTGAAGACATAGAGCATCTACTCGTCCTCATGAGTAGGTGAAGCAGCAGGGTTGTCGTTGTTGCTTGGCAGTGCAGATGTACTTGGTGTAGTGTTGATGCGTGCAGAAGTAGGAGGCGGTGAAGTAGCATCATCTTCATCATAGATCACTCTTGCATTCACAGTTGCCGTGGAGGAAGAATAGTCAGAGTCTTCAAGTGATGGAGTTCGACGTAGGACAACAGTCCGTGGAGGAGTGGAGTCAAACTTGAATCTTTCAGTGAAGCCATCGTCTTGAAGATCTGCTTCAGCACTGAGCAGCGTCAAACTCTTCCATGATCGCCGGCAAGTCTCATGAGAAACAAATGCATTCTTGGTGGCAAGATTTCGAATACGATTGACGTCCACCAAGAGGCTTTGCATCTGTCTCTTGAGCCAATAGTGATGCTTATCTTGTTTCTGATGAAGTGCCACAAGAAGTTCTCGGTCATTTAGAACACGAGAGCGCTTCTTAGGCCTTTGGGCAATGGTGCTTTCAGTGGCTTCAGTTTGCGCACGATGAGGCAGACGAGTATTTCCAGCCATTGGATAGATACGTGATACTGCTTGAATGCCTTTCATGGACTGAGTGAAGCTTTGGTGATCAGCATTTTGAAGATAAAGAGGCTCCTTGGCAGGCTCAGGGTATATAGCTTCAACTAACATATCAACCTCTGGTAGAAAGATCAGATGATTGCGAGCAGAGGGCTGATAGTTGACAGAGGAGTGTCGCTTGATGAGGCGCATGACCCATGGAGCATAAAACTTCATACCAAAAAGGTCAGATCCAGAAGCAGCAAGTTGCCTGATGAAGAATTCTTAGGAATTGAAGCTGATGCCATTGAGGATGTAAAATACCAAAGTCTTCATGGCTCCTTCAAGTTTAGCAGCTGACAAATGTCCTTTGATAGGCCATAGAGTTCGCCTGATGATGTGATATATGGTGCGAGGCAGATAGTCAAGGTCATCAACAAAGAACTCCGTTGGATATTCAGCGTCAGATGGCAAGGGCTTCATCATGCTCAACATCTGGCTCATATTGGGTTCAGGCTTGTGGAAGATGCTCTCCAGTGCATTGCGGTGTAGTTGACAATCAGGTTCATAGAGCTCTCTGGGAGTGGATAGGCCTGTAAGCTCGATGACATCAAGAGCTTTGGCTTCATGATGAACATTTCCGGTCATCCACTCAAGAACCCAGGTCTTGATATATCTATTGTAGCCGCGAATGTGGAGGGTAGCATAGAATTGAAGCAAAAGTTCTTTATTCCAATGTTCTTTGTCAGTCACAAAGCTGAGCAGACCGGCATCACGAAAACAGTCAAGTGCTTCTTCTAAGCACGGCAGTCCAGCAATGGCTTCAGTGTCGAGGCGCATATGAGGGAAAATGCGCCCTTGATCATACAGAACACAGGAGTAATAGCTTCGTTGTTGATAGCTCCAGAAACAATCTGATGATATCCTTGGCTTTGAGTAGGGGTTCTTGGCGCTGTCAAAGAAGGTATTGTGGCTTTTGAAGCCATTTGCATTGAAGGACCCTGTAGAATTAGCAGTGCCTGGGAACCTTGGCAGTCTTGGCTTTGGTTTCTGGACTTGAGGCCTATGCTCAACATGATAATCAAATTGAGGTCCAGAGGCAGTAGGCGGAGGTACCAGAATGGGCCATCGGACAGTGGTTAGCTGACCATGATTGTATGCTTGCTCAATTGTATAGGGCCTTGGTGGTGGAACAGGAGTAGTGGCAGCAGCTGAGGCTTCAGGCTGCACAACAGGTGCTTCGGGAGCAGTTGCCTCATTGGCTTCAGGCACACTGGTTGGTTCAAGCTCCACATTAGCTTCAGCCATGACTACGTCATTGGCTTCACTTGCGTTGGTAGTGGCAGCTTCAGGATTTTCAACCTCCACTTGACAAGCTGGAGGGTCGGGCACTGGCACGTTCACATCAGGAACAGCTTCTTCAATAACTGGGGGAGTAGGGACACGTACGTCTTCTTGTCTTTCATCGGCTGATGCAGCCGGATTGTCTTCAGCAGCTTGGGCTTCAGACGCGGAGACATTCTCAGTTGGAGTGGCTTCAGGAAACACTTGATGTGCAACAGGTTGATGATGCACTTCTCCTTTTGGAACGCTCAAAAGAGGGACTTGAGGCTTTTGTCCTTTGTGAAGCCTGCGAAATGCTGGCAACGCCTTTGGAGATGGAGTTGGCTGGGCCTCAAAGTCTTCTTCTTCTTCATGCACGGGTGGTGTAACTTGTTGTTGTTGGGGAGTACTTGGGGAGTCTTGTTGCTGTGGGTGATCAGCCCACGATGCATCCTGAGCAATTGGCGTCAGAGGACGACCAATGCTGATGAGTTCGCTGTTCGTGAGAACAGGCGATGATACCACGTTGTGTTCGATCTGAGGAAGAACTTCATCATCTTCAACATTGTCATCTTGACCAATGTCTTCAGCAGCGGTGGGTTCAACTGCTGGAATATCTTCAGCTTCATGAGCCTCTGTGAGAGCAGGCTCATGAACTATCATCCGTCTTTCTTGATGTTCAGACGCAGGGCGAACCACTGAGATAGGTTCAACAACCAAGGGCTCTGTGGGAGCAGCCCAATTCTTCTTGGTTTTGCGCTTCTTCTTGGAGGGAGCGGCATCAGAGGCTTCAATATTCTTTCTCTTTCTGGCTTGAACCTCGGCAGCCCTCGTCTTCTTCTGTTCTGAAGCGGTAGTCATGACCTTTGGCTTCGAGCCAGCCATGTTGGTTGGGAAGATAATTCGAGGTTCTTCTTGACTTGAAGGTGCAGGTTGGGCAGTAGAGAGCTTCTTCTTCTTTGCAGCCATCCTGGGGTTAATGCCAGGACGGCCAAGAGACTTGCGCTTCTCATCCTCATTGTAGGCAAGCACACACTTGTCAGCCAAACTCTTCATACGCTCGCGAGAGCCTTGGGCTTCTTGGCGCTTCTTGAGAAAGGCTTCTTTAAGCTCATGCAGCATGACCTTGAAGTTTCTGACATCTTGCACGCTGAGCTTCACCACATGCTTCTTGAACTGAGCCTTCTCATAATCAATTTTGTTTTTCAGCTCAACGATGCGCTGAGCGAGAGCCAGCTCAGAAGCAATGGCGCCATTAAAGGAGACACTGAGGCCAATGGGAAGCTGCAGATCTTCAAAGCTGAGATTTGGTGTGTCAAACCACCCATCAATGAAGTTATGGATGATTGCCACATCGAAGAGAGGCAGGTTGTTGAAGATCTCTGCTTCTTCCTTGCTCTTGATCAGTTGCTCAAGGGCATCATCTGCAAGATCTTCATCGCTGGACAGATCAATGGGTTCTTCACGTAGAATGGCAGCAGGAGTCAAGGTTTGATCAGTATGCCTGGCGATTTGCTTTTTCTTCTCCGTCTTCTTGGAGATTCGGGATTGATCTTTAGACTGCACACTATCTTCAGGAGGTGCAGTGGCCAGAGGCTTCGCATGTGAAGCTTTTGGAGCAGCTGATCTTGAAGCTTTTGGCTTCTTTTGCTTTTGCGGCTTTGGAGGAGGGGCTGGGGCTTCATCAATGTCAGCATCATTATCAGAATGATCCACTTTGGCACCATGGACCAAGATGTAAGTGATGAGGCCATCAAGGTTGGAGAAGGGGCCGATGACATTTGGTTCCGCATCACGTGAGCCGTCAGCACGGGGAGCAGAGGGACCAGGGTTGAAGTCTAATCCCAATGACTTCTTGTTTTCCTTGGCCGAAGCCTTTGCGTGCTGGAAGTTGAGCTTGAAGAGAGCATCATCACGACACCAGAGCAATGATGAGGGATCGGCATTCTCAGGCTGAGGTCCTCGGACCATGCAGGGATAGAAACCTTGTGCAATAGCTTCAGCTCTGTTCTTGGGTTGAAGGCCTCGATAGAGAATATCACCCCAAGGACTCTTGATAGCATTCTTCTCTGCATATTCCTTGGTTACGAACTTGTACTTGAACCATTCTTCAGCCCAATAGCGTCGAATCCATTGGATTCGTGTCTTGCGCTGATGATAATTCTCTTCAGGATCTGTCTTGTAGAGCTCTGGTAGGTCATCAGGTAGATCTTTTGATGTACCCCCTCGACGTTGTCTGCCACCCTTCCTTACTGATTTCTCTGCAGCCATGAACTTCAAACTGAATGGCTTCAATATGTTCAAAGGCTTCAGAGACTTACGCTTGCTGGTCAAGCAGGAGCTGGCTTCAGGAGAATTAATGTGATGTTGTAAGTATTCTGCAAATGAATGCAGACTATGAGAACCAAGGGATTCTCCCACGGACATGTACCTGTGACAATGTTAGAGATGCGAGGGAAGGGGAAGAGGTCATATGCATTCTCAGAGGGTTTTGAAGATAAATCAATTTGAAGACATTGACCTCATGATGCGAAGACATTCACTTATATGTTGTGAGTTGGTTCCAGATTTGTACGAATCCGTGAATAAGTACAAGTGAGGAATCAAACTGGATATGAAATTTAAGTGAATAGACTAGGCAGTATGAGATGTAGACAATATAGATATAACATTGTGTAGGCAGAAACCACTTTTGGTAAATAGGATAAATCTTGAAGATCAAAAAGGTGGTAAAAATAGAGTTATAATTACCGCATGAAGAACTGCTAGATGAGATGAATAGGAGACCGAGTAGTTCAGTCCACCGTGCCCTAACTTGGCGACGGAGGACACCTACGGCAACGGCGGAGAGGACGATGTCTGTGGCCGATGTGAGGACGGTGTCGGAGAAGTCGCGGTAGCTAAGCGCTTCGTCGCCGGTGTCGTCGAGAGCTAGCGGTGGCGCTAGGGTTTTGACGAGGTGGAGAGGTGGAAGAAGGATTTCTTTACCGCAGGGGACAAGTATTTATAAGTAGGTGTGCGGCACAGCGCAATTACGCTGGTGCCCCTGGCGGTTCACATCTGAGGGGCACGTGGCAAGCATGCAACATACTCAGAGTTGTCCCACGTTCCCACGCCCGCCAGGCATGTCGGATGGTTGTTCCGGCTTCTCCGGATTTCAACAATAAATATGAGTTATTTAAAACAGACTTAATGTTTTGTCTCTGTGCCTTCTGCTGACTAGGAGGCAGAGAAGACATTCGACAGTTTCAATAGAATGCATATGATTTGGACAGATAGAGTTTGAGATTGAAAGCATAGAGAGGTTAGGGTCCGATCACATTCACTTAGTTCAAAAGATTCAACTTGAAGACATAGCTATAAGTGAATGTTGTAGAGGACAGAACACTAGTATATATATATATATATATATATATATATATATATATATATATATATATATATATATATATATATATATATATATATCAGAAAGCAATCAAATCATCATAGTGAAGAAAATCATGAAGATAAATTGAAACTGAAGACAAACCAAATGCGAAGTCATCGCAAAAATAACGCCATGAGTGAAACACTTCAAACAAAGAAATTTGGTGGTGGCGTTACCCACTGTATAGGAAGTATTAGACCCAGACACGGCGCATAATTATCGTGGCGCTCCGAAGTCAAATTCCATATTAATGTATTCACACTCAGAGTGTAAGTCTTCATTGATTGAAGATATACATTACTTTGTGTGTTGCACATCTAAGTCATTAACATGCATAAGTGTTAGGATGTGTGCCTGATCACACGACATTAGAGGATTCCAAGATATTTAGCTCACACCGTAACTTGCAAAACCTTTTCTCATCCAAGGGCTTTGTGAAGATATCTTCCAGTTGCTCTTCAGTGTTGACATGAATGATGTCGATATCTTTCTTCATGACATGATCTCTGAGAAAGTGATGACGAATTTCAATGTGCTTTGTCTTCGAGTGTTGGACTGGATTGTTGGCTATCTTGATGGCACTTTTGTTGTCGCAGAAGAGAGGTACTTGTTTCAGATTGATGCCATAGTCCTTGAGAGTTTGCTTCATCCAGAGAAGCTGAGCACAACAAGATCCAGCAGCAATGTATTCAGATTCAGCAGTTGAGAGTGATACACAGTTCTGCTTCTTTGAAGACCAACAGACAAGTGATCGACCCAGAAAGTGACATGTGCTTGATGTAGACTTGCGATCCACCTTGTCACCGACATAATCAGCATCCGAGAACCCAACCAAATCAAATTTTGAGCCCTTGGGATACCATAATCCGAGTGTTGGGGTGTAAGCCAAATATCGAAGAATTCGCTTCACAGCTAAGTGATGTGATTCCTTTGGTGCCGCTTGGAATCGAGCACACATGCAAACACTAAGCATAATATCTGGCCTAGATGCACATAGATAAAGTAAAGAACCAATCATGGAGCGGTATACCTTTTGATCGAACTCTTTACCATTGTCGTCGGGACCAAGATGGTGTTTGGCTGGCATTGGCGTCGTGTAACCTTTGCATTCTTCCATTCCAAACTTCTTTAGACAATCTTTGAGGTATTTTTCTTGAGATATGAAGATGCCATTCCTTTGCTGACGAATTTGAAGACCAAGGAAGAACTTCAGCTCACCCATCATGGACATCTGATATTGCTCTTGCATCATGTATCCAAACTCATCAGTATACTTCTGGTTGGTGCAGCCGAAGATTATGTCATCCACATATATTTGGCACACAAACAGTTCACCATCATATGTCTTCGTGAAGAGTGTGGGATTGAGGGATCCGGGTTTGAAGCCTTTGCTCTTCAGGAAGTCTTTGATTGTATCATACCATGCGCGAGGAGCTTGTTTGAGGCCATACAATGCTTTGTTTAGCTTGTACACCATATCAGGATGTTTTGGATCTTCAAAGCCAGGTGGTTGAGCGACTTATACTTCTTCTTCAATCTTGCCATTGAGAGATGCACTCTTCACATCCATTTGATATAGCAAGATATTGTGATGGTTAGCGTAGGCTAGCAGTATACGAATAGCTTCAAGCCTAGCCACAGGAGCAAATGTTTCATTCAAGTCGATTCCTTCTACTTGAGTATATCCTTGAGCCACAAGACGTGCTTTGTTTCTGACGACTTGACCATACTCATCTTGCTTGTTTCGATATATCCATTTTGTTCCAATAATGTTATGCTTGCGAGGGTCAGGTCGCTTGACAAGTTCCCAAACATTGTTCAGCTTGAACTGTTGAAGTTCTTCTTGCATAGCTTGAATCCATTCAGGTTACATAAAGGCTTCAGCAACTTTCTTGGGTTCTGATATTGACACAAATGAAAAGTGCCCACAGAAGTTTGCTAACTGTGTTGCTCTTGAGCGAGTCAGTGGACCAGGTGCATTGATGCTGTCAATTATCTTCTCAATTTGTACTTCATTTGCAACACGAGGATGAACAGGACGAAGACTTTGCTCTTGCTGATCATTGTCATCATTGGGAGGATTATCTTCGGTCTGAGCATTGTCTTCAGGTTGGTTAGGTGCAGAAATGATAAGTTCCTCTTTAGGCTGTGCTTGAGAGGGCATGATTTCACCAGTTCCCATCAGCTTGATAGATTCGCTTGGAGGAGCTTCATCAAGTGTACTTGGTAGGAGTTCTCTTTGTGAACCATTGGTTTCATCAAATCTCACATCCACAGTTTCGACGATCTTGTAGAGATAGAGGTTGAAGACTCTGTAGGAGTGCGAGTCCTTTCCATAGCCAAGCATGAAGCCTTCGTGAGCCTTAGGTGCAAATTTCAACTTGTGATGGGGATCCTTGATCCAGCATCTAGCTCCAAATACTCTGAAGTAGCTTACATTTGGCTTCTTGCCAGTGAGGAGCTCATATGATGTTTTGTTCAGAAGCTTATGGATGTAAACACGGTTGATGATGTGACATGTTGTATCAATAGCTTCAGGCCAGAACTTTCTAGGTGTCTTGTACTCATCGAGCATTGTTCGAGCCATCTCAATGAGAGTTCTGTTCTTGCGCTCAACGATGCCATTTTGCTGAGGTGTGTATGGAGCAGAGAACTCATGAGTGATTCCCATTGTATCCAGATAAAGATCAAGACCGGTGTTCTTCAATTCAGTGCCATTGTCACTTCTGATATGCTTGATCTTCACGCCATAATTGTTCATTGCTCGATGGCGAAGCGTCTGAAGACATCTTGCACTTCAGTCTTGTAGAGAATTATATGCACCCATGTGTATCTTGAGTAGTCATCAACAATGACGAAGCCATATAGACAAGCAGTTGTTGTGAGGGTGGAGTAGTGAGTAGGTCCAAATAAGTCCATGTGTAACAGCTCGAAGGGTTGAGATGTTGTCATGATTGTCTTCGAGGGGTGCTTTGCCCTAGTCATCTTTCCAGCTTTGCAGGCACCACACAAATGATCCTTCTTGAACTTGACATCCTCGATGCCTATGACATGCTTCTTCTTGACGAGTGAGTGTAAGTTCCTCATGCCAGCATGCCCTAGCCTTCGATGCCAGAGCCAGCATTCTGAAGCTTTTGTGAGAATACATACGGCAAGCTGTGGACCTGCTGAGAAATCTACCATGTATAGATCATCTTTTCGATACCCTTCAAAGACTAGAGACTTGTCAGATTCCATTAGTACAAGGCAGCGATATTTTCCGAATAGCACAATCATGTTCAAGTCACAAAGCATTGAGACAGACATTAAGTTGAAACCAAGGGATTCAAGCATCACTTTATCCATGTGTTGATCCTTTGAGATTGCAACTCTACCTAGACCCAATACCTTGCTTTTACCAGTGTCAGCAAATGTGATGTGACTCTTGTCGGATGGACGTAAGGTTGAGCCCATGAGAAGACTTCGATCACCAGTCATATGATTTGTGCATCCACTGTCCATAATCCATTCTGAAGCTTTTGGTGACATGCCCTACAGTGCAGTTAGGAGGATAGGCTTCACAAAGAGTGTTGTGAAGCATAGGCATTTGACACATACAAGGATTGTCATAGCTTAGATCAAAGTTAGGACACATAGTATGACTGGTAAGCGATTCAGATGTGAAGTATATAGTAAGACATTTTATCATGCGTCCTTAATGTGTTTTAGGTCCCCAGCAATAGCATCGGACGCCATTGATTACAGGCTGGAGACCTTTCTCTGCAAAAGAAAGTTAATTCTTCTTCACCACCCACATCTTCAGGGGTGGCTTAGAAGCAATGAGTCTAAGTGCAGCACCTGAGAATTTTGGCTTTGGAGCCCTAGCAAATAGCCTTGCAGGAGATGAATGATACTCATATGAATAAGCATAAAAGTTCTTAGTTCTATGAACATAGCGGTTTGAAGACACACACTCATATTCATGAGTCTGAGTATGATTTCCCTGCAAAACATTGGCGTTAGGGTGACTCGGGCGAGTCCTGTATCTGTATGAAGCCTTTGGGCCATATGAAGCCATAGGTCTGGGGTTTGCCTTCTTCCTTGGTGGTGTCATGACGACATTCACGGGAAGATTCTCAATGTACTACTTAGGTACCCAGATCTTCTTCATAGGTGGTCCATTCCTGCAGTTAGTACCAATATACCTGGCAAACACTTCACCATTCTGATTTTTGAACAGCTTATAGTTTGCATCAAAGGATTCATCAATGATAATAGGATTAGCACAGGTAAAGCCAGATAAAGTGGATGGATCTACTGAAGGTTCCTTTGCAGCAACCCATGTGGTTTTGGGGTACTGCTCAGGCTTCCAGTATGAGCCATCAACATTCATTTTCCTCTCGAACCCAACACCCTCTTTCCTAGGGTTTCGGTTCAGAATCTGCTTTTTGAGGACATCGTAGAGTGTCTGATGTCCCTTCAAACTTTTGTACATCCCTGTTTCAAGCAATGTCTTCAACCTAGCATTTTCATCAGCAATAGTAGTGGTATCCTCCGCAGAGGGGTTAGTTGTCACTTCAGTAGTTGAAGACAATGAAACAATAGCAGCAGTGGAACATTCAGCAACAGATGTAGCGTTATCACGCTCAATGCATTTTAGACATGGTGGTTCAAATCCATTCTGAGCGGGACTGATCTGTTGAGCGCGAAGTGACTCATTCTCTTTTTGAAGATCTTCATGAGCCGCTCTCAATTTCTCAAGCTCTTGTTTCCTTTGAAGATAATCATAGGAGAGCGTTTCATAAGTAGTTGAGAGCGTTTCATGATGACTTTCAAGTTCTTGGTACTTATCATGAAGATTTTTTATGTCTTCAACTAAGGACTGTGAACGTGTCATTTCCGTGTCCAACAGGTCATCGCTTTTGTCTAATAGTTTTTGAGTATGTTCCATAGCCTTTTGTTGTTCAGTTGCAATTTTAGCAAGTGTTTTGTAGCTAGGTTTGGATTCACAATCAAAGTCATCTTCACTTGATGTTTGAAAGTAAGCATCACGTGATTTTACCTTGGCACCACGTGCCATGAAGCAGTAGGTGGGAGTAGGATCGTCTTCGTCATCAGCTTCAGCGTTGGTGTGGAAGTCATTGTCTTCAGTGTTGAAGATGGACTTGGCAACATAGGCTTTGGCTAGAGCCAGACTTGCAACGCCAGGGTCGGACTCCTCTCGAGACTCCACCTCCACCTCCTCAGAAGCGGACTCCTCCTCTGAATCCATTTCCTTGCCAACAAAGGCACGAGCCTTGCCAGATGAGCTCTTCTTGTGTGATGAAGACTTGGAAGAAGACTTAGAAGAAGACTTTGAGGATTTCTTCTTCTTGTTGTCATCAGAATCATATTCCTTGCTCTTCTTCTTCTTCTTCTCATTGTCCCACTGTGGACACTCAGATATGTAGTGACCAGGTTTCTTGCACTTGTGGCAGGTTCTCTTCTTGTGGTCATGGGTGGAAGCTTCATCATTTCTTGAGCTAGATCGTGAAGACTTTCTAAAGCCTTTCTTCTTAGTGAATTTCTGGAACTTCTTCACAAGCATAGCAAGTTCCTTTCCAATGTCTTCAGGATCATCAGAACTGCAGTCAGATTCTTCTTCAGATGAGGAAACAACTTTTGCCTTTAATGCACGAGTTTGCCCATAGTTGGGACCATAGATATTTCTTTTCTCAGAAAGCTGGAACTCATGTGTGTTGAGCCTCTCAAGTATATCAGACGGGTCGAGTGTCTTGAAGTCATGACGTTCTTGTATCATGAGGGAAAGGGTGTCAAAGGAGCTGCCAAGTGATCTCAGTAGTGTCTTGACGATTTCATGCTTGGTAATCTCAGTTGCGCCAAGAGCTTGAAGCTCATTTGTGATGTCAGTGAGGCGATCGAATGTGAGCTGGACATTTTCATTGTCGTTTCTCTTGAAGCGGTTGAAGAGGTTGCGAAGAACACTGATCCTTTGATCTCTCTGGGTTGATACGCCTTCGTTGACCTTGGATAGCCAGTCCCAGACTAGCTTCGACGTTTCCAGAGCACTCACACGGCCATACTATCCTTTGGTCAGATGTCCACAGATAATGTTCTTGGCAGTAGAGTCCAGTTGAATGAACTTTTTGACATCAGCAGGGGTGACACCTTCACCAGTTTTGGGAACGTCGTTCTTGACGACAAACTAGAGGTCGACATCAATGGCTTCAAGGTGCATACGCATCTTATTCTTCCAGTAGGGATATTCAGTTCCATCGAAAACGGGGCAAGCAGCGGAGACTTTGATTATCCCTACAGTCGACATAGCTGAAACTCCAGGTGGTTAAACCGAATCACACAGAACAAGGGAGTACCTTGCTCTGATACCAATTGAAAGTGCTAGTATCGACTAGAGGGGGGGTGAATAGGCAATTTTTATGAAAGTCTTCAAAACTTGGAATTTTCGAAGACAAACAATAGAATGACCTAGTTGATATCCAGCAGAAGATAAACTACCATAAGCAAACCATAGTCAAGTATGCAATGATGTGAAAGTACAGGACTAATAGCAGCTAAGTAGTGAGGATCAGGATGGAAGATAGTATGAAGCCAATCAACAGTAGTAGTCAAGCAATGAAGTCAAACAGATACACAGATAGGCACTGACTTCACGAAGACAAACTTAAGTAAAGGAAGGAAGAGGATAGAACCAGTCACTTGTTGAAGACACATGATTTGTTGGACCAGTTCCAGTTGCTGTGACAACTGTACGTCTGGTTAGGGAGGCTGAGATTCAACTCAGAAGACCGCGTCTTCACCTTATTCCCCTTGAGCTAAGGACACACAGTCCTCGCCCAATCACTCTGGTAAGTCTTCAAGGTAGACTTCCAAACCTTCACAGACTTCGTTCACCGGCAATCCACAATGACTCTTGGATGCTCAGAACGCGACGCCTAACCGGATGGAGGATACACAATCCTCAAGTGTAATAAGTCTTCAGGTCACACAG
Source organism: Triticum timopheevii (assembly GCA_963921465.1). Classification (NCBI taxonomy): domain Eukaryota; kingdom Viridiplantae; phylum Streptophyta; class Magnoliopsida; order Poales; family Poaceae; genus Triticum; species Triticum timopheevii. The sequence continues at coordinate 105,235,648 of OY997271.1, forward strand.
ACAGAAAGACTTCAGTGATGCCTAACACTCTTTGGATCTGGGTGTTTGGGCTTGGTCCTCGCAAGGATTTCTCTCTCTCAAAGGCTTCGAGGTGGGTTGCTCTCAAACGACAAAAGCCATGCACTAACTCTGAGCAGCTACCAATTTATGGTGTAGGGGGTGGGCTATTTATAGCCACTGGGCAACCCGACCTGATATGTCCGAAATGACCCTGGGTCACTAAGGAACTGACACGTGTTCCAACGGTCAGATTTCAAACACACACGACAACTTTACTTGGGCTACAAGCAAAGCTGACTTATCCAGCTCAGGATAAGATTTGCTCTCATTGTCTTCGCTCGAAGACATAGGATTTGGGTTGAGCATCACTTTAGTCATTCTGACTTAGTTCACTTGGACCCCACTTAACAGTACGGTGGTTCCTATGACTCAACAAAGAAGAAAAGGAAACAACGAAACAACACAGTCTTCACGCTCCATAGTCTTCACTCAATGTCTTCTCATGTCATAGTCTTCAATATGAATATCTTCACATACCACCATTGTCTTCAATGTCTTCATACATTTTTAGGGGTCATCTCCGGTAGGTAAACCGAATCAATGAGGGACACTACCTGCGTTATCCTGCAATTCTCACAAACGCATTAGTCCCTCAACCAACTTTGTCATCAATACTCCAAAACCAACTAGGGGTGGCACTAGATGCACTTACAGAGTGACAGAAGCTTAAACCCTAGTTTATGCGTTGCTTCATAAGGGGCTGATTTGGATCCATATGTTTCATGCTATGGTTAGGTTTACCTTAATACTTCTTTTGTAGTTGTGGATGCTTGCAATAGGGGTTAATCATAAGTGGGATGCTTGTCCAAGAAAGGGCAGTACCCAAGCACCGGTCCACCCACATACCAAATTATCAAAGTAACGAACGCGAATCATATGAGCGTGATGAAAACTAGCTTGACGATAATTCCCATGTATCCTCGGGAGCGCTTTTCTCATTATAAGAACTTGTCCAGGCTTGTCATTTGCTACAAAAAGGATTGGGCCACCTTGCTGCACTTTATTTACTTTCATTGTTTGTTACCCGTTACAAATTATCTTATCACAAAACTATTTGTTACCTACAATTTCAGTGCTTGTAGAGAATACCTTACTGAAAACCGCTTGTCATTTCCTTCTGCTCCTCGTTGGGTTCGACACTCTTACTTATCGAAAGGACTATGATAGATCCCCTACACTTGTGGGTCATCATTCATCCGATGAGAGCATCGTGAAACATGTGGGAGCCAACATGGGTATCCAAATCTCGTTGTTGGTTATTGGTCGGAGAGTTGTCTCGGTCATGTCTGCATGATTCCCGAACCCATAGGGTATACACACTTAAGGTTCGGTGACGCTAGAGTTCTTATGGGAATTAGTGTGCGGTTACTGAATGTTTTTCAAAGTCTCGGATGAGATCCCGGACATCACGAGGAGTTCCAGAATGGTCCGGAGGTAAAAATTTATATATGGGAAGTCCAGTTTTAGTCACCTGAATAATTTCGGGGGTTACCGGTATTGTACCGGGACCACCGAAAGGTGTCCGGGCGTCCACCGGTTGGGTCCACCTGCCACGGGGGACTAAATGGGCTGAACAAGGGTGGGAATCAGCCCCCTAGTGGGCTGGTGCGCCCCCCCCCAAGGGCCCAAGGCGCCTAGGGTTGAAAACCCTAGGGGGTGGGGCGCCTCCCACCAACTTGGGGGGCAAGCTCCCCCCCTTGGCCGCCGACCCCCCCCCCCCTTAGATGAGATCTAAGGGGGGCGCCTCTCCCCTTCCCCCTATAAACAGTGGGGGGGTGGGAGGGCTGCCATACCCTTCCCCTGGCGCAGCCCTCCCCCTCTCCAACTCCATCTCCTCCTCCGTAGTGCTTAGCGAAGCTCTGCCGGAGAATTGCAAGCTCCTACACCACGCCGTCGTGCTGCTGGAGCTCTCCCTCAACTTATCCTCTCCCCTTGATGGATCAAGAAGGAGGATACGTCCCCGGGCTGTACGTGTGTTGAACGCGGAGGCGCCATCTGTTCGGCGTTAGATCGGATCTTCCGTGATTTGAATAGCTGCGAGTATGACTCCCTCATCCGCGTTCTGGTGACACTTCCGCTTAGCGATCTTCAAAGGTATGAATATGCTCATCCTCTCCCTCTCTTGTTGCTAGAATCTCCATAGATTGATCTTGGTGATGCGTGGAAAATTTTAAATTATTGCTACATTCTCCAACACCAAGAAGTTTGTAAGGGCAAGGAGACCGCCTACTTCGTGAAGATCTACCCGAGTGAGGCAAGTCCTTAGCGGACGATGGCCATGGTGGGATAGACAAGGTTGCTTCTTCATAGACCCTTCATGGGTGGAGCCCTCCTGGACTCGCGCAACCGTTACCCTTCGTGGGTTGAAGTCTCCACATCGTTGACGTACGATAGCACCACCTATCGGAACCACGCCAAAAATCTTTGTGTCCCCGTTGCCTTCTCCAAACCATTCTCTTTACCTTCACGTGCAATGCTTTACTTTCCACTGCTATACTCTTAGAATTTCATGTGTAGGTCGATTGCTTGACTTGTCATAATTGGTAAAATCTGACTACAACTAAAATTGAGAAAAATTTAGGTTTTATTTTGTCAAGTAGTCTAATCATCCCCCCTATAGACATACTTACGATCCTATACATGGAAGGAGAGAGGAAGCAACTTTTGCGAACGAGCGACGTGGCCCAACTAATCCATTCACTCAATCAGTTGGCGGGCACATATATTCTGAATAGGGAACACCGTACTGTATCTAATCATGTTCCAACATTTGGATCCAAGTATTTTCAAAATAAATGCATGGTGTGTGTTTTTCCTTCTAAGGCCACCTTTGGTTCACATGTTTCTAAAAATGCAGGAAAGGAAAAATGCGAGAATTGAATAGTAATGCATGTGTAAATAAAGGATTGGAAAACGTAAGAATTTTGCACACTTGGATGTTTAATTCACAGGAATAGAAAAAAACACTGGAATCCTAATAAATAGAGTCAAATTAAACTCAAACCACACGAAAAAGTACAATTTCTATTGCTACCTGTTTATGGCCCGGCTATACCACACGAAATTTTTCTATTGCTACATGTTTCCTTCATTTTCACTAGATCGGTAACGCGCCTTGGCACGAGGGTGCCGGTCCTAACGACTTGGGCAAGCGGATAAATATCAAACGCATGTTCATGAGAAAGAACAACTGATTTTCGGCTTTAAGAGAAAGAACAAACATTCACTCTATAGTCTGTACCAGAAGCATGGCATCATAAGTTTAGCACGGTCATGATATTACCATAGCTAATTGCATTTAATCCGTCCCATGAGCAAGGTAGCATCAAGTTCAATATGGACATCAGTGAGATTACAAAAACTAATAGATATAAGTTCAATAGTAAGAGTAGGAAATGAGATTGCAAATGCAAGATTAAATGGCAGTGAAGACAAGAAAACTATGCGAAGTCATAGTTAGGCATACTAATGCTTGGTTCAACTGCCTTTTCAATTAACTCCATGAGTGCCATTCCATATGACCTGATGTGAAGAGTTTGTGAGATAGATGAACCATAAAATGTTCTTTTATAGACAATGCACTTCTGATTTTTTCTCTCGAATACGCACGAGTGTGCGTATCATTCATTAAAGGAGGAGGGGAAAAGCTCCCCAAAGTCACAAGTTTACATCATATGTACAAGCGGTCGAGCCGCATCCACCTCGTGTGCCTAGGCTAACTACTCCCTCCCTGCCCACTCCACGTTCCTCACCTCGAATCCTCGAAATGTGCCCTTGAGCAGCCCTGCCTTCGCCCACAAAGTTCCCTCTTCTGTCATGTGCTTCGTGAGAATTTCTAGCGATGGAGTCGCGCCGTTGAAGACGATGTCGTTCCGATGTTTCCAGATTAGCCACATGCCAAGGAGGCTTAGTGCCCGGATGTTCCTTGTGTCTGGTCTGCTTCGATCCTGCCTGGTGCACCATGCGTGTAGGCTTTCCTCATGCCTTGGTTCGAAAGCATCCCTACCCGTTCTGACACTCAGCCATCTCCATACCTGCCTCACAAAAACGCAACCTACCAGAAGGTGTTGGATTGTTTCGTCATGCTGGTCGCAGAACGGACATGTATCCTGATGGGGTAGGCCGCGTCGAGCTAGCCTGTCTGAGGTCCACACCCTTCCCTGAAGTGCAAGCCAGGTGAAGAAACGGCACTCTAGCGGTGCTCGCGATTTCCACGTAAAAGCAGCCGTGGAAGAAACCTCTCTTCCCATGAATCGCGCCTCATATGCAGACTTGGCCGAGAACTGCCTGTCCATAGTCCAGGACCAGGTAAAGGTGTCCTGGCTGCTCGCATCCAGCCTCGTCCCCGATACCCTTTGCCATAACGAGAGGAACTGCCTGATGGCCTCCACTGATAGGTCCAGCCCAATATCTCTAGCCCATGTTGCGTTGAACAGCGCCTCCTCCACCGTCCTCCCCTTTCTAATCCGGCGCGGAATACGCCGGTAAATCTCCGGCGCAAGGTCACACATCTGGTATCCATCTATCCATTTATCCTCCCAAAAGAGTATGGATCTGCCGTTCCCCACCATGGCCCTGGTGGCCGCCCGATATAACTGCATCGATTCTGCCGGAACTGGTATGGAGAACTCGCTCCATGGCCTATTGCGATCGGTCCGTTGTAGCCATGGCCATCTCGCTTGTAGAGCCTTGTTCATCCACCTCAGGTTTGGGATTCCCAAGCCTCTAGCCCACCGCGGTGAGCACACGGCCTCCCAGGCCACTGAGCATTTTCCTCCTGGCGCCTCATCCTTTCCACACTATAAGAACCCTCGGCAGATCTTAGCCAACGCAGCCACAATCTTCGGCGGGACATCAAGTGCTAGCATGGAGTGCACGGGTATGGAGCATAGCACAGATGAGATGAGGAGGGCGCGCCTGCTCTTTGGCATCATCGCCGCCTTCCAGTGCGGTAGGCGGCCCCTCACACGATCCACAAGCCTCTAAAAATGAGCTGCCGTTTGCTTCCATATTGTCATGGGTAACCCCAGGTATGTGCAGGGGAAGGTTGTTGCCGCGCATCCAAGCAGGGTGCACACCAAATCCACTTCTTGCTGAGAGCACCGGATAGGAAGTGCTGCGCTCTTGAGCATATTCACTGTTAGCCCGGCTGCCTTACCAAAGATGTCAAGTATGGCCCCACATGTACGGATCTCCAGCTCATTGGGCTTGAAAAAGAGCATCACATCGTCTGCAAACATCAAAACCCGCTGCTTCACACCCGAAGCCGCCAAGGATTGAAGCAAACCCCTATCCGCAGCAAAGTCGAACAATCTATGTAGGGGTTCCATGCACAAGATGAAAAGCATGGGGGATAGAGGAGCCCCTTGCCTCAATCCATGGCAAATTAGGATTGGCCTTCCTGGTAGCCCGTTGACCATGATTCTTGTGGATGAAGTTGATAGCATGCCGCAAATCCACGCCCTCCATCGATTGCCAAAACCCAGTCTCCGGAGCACCTCCAACACAAAGCGGCCACTTGATCGAATCAAAGGCTTTGTTGATATCAAGTTTAAGCATGATTGTGGGCTGCTTGAGGGCATGCAATCGCCGCGCCATACACTGAACCATCATAAAATTGTCATGTAGCGATCTGCCGCGTATGAAGGCACTTTGATGGTTCCCCACCAAGTGTGGCAGCTCCTCCGCCAGTCGTGCTGCCAGCACCTTGTCATAGATCTTAACGGCGCCATGGACAAGGCTGACGGGCCGAAAGTCCTTAATGTCCACCGCACCTTCCTTTTTTGGCAGTAGAGAGACCACCACTTTGTTGATTGCCGCAAGGCCTCTTATATCCCCACTATGAAAATGTTGCAGTGCCCTCATGAAGTCCACCTTGATGGTTTGCCAACACACCACATAGAACCTGCCAGTGAACCCGTCAGGTCCCGGCACCTTGTCGAGAGGCATGCTCTTGATCGTCCGCTCCACCTCCTCCGCCGTAAAAGGTGATTCCAGGTGAGTAAGGTCACGAGATGGTAGGTTGAGACAGTCCAAGTTGATGATGTGGAGCCAAGTAACTCCTCGTAGTAATCATCCACAGCACCCGCAATGCTATCCTGACCCGTGAAGATCTACCCATTGTGTTGCATGGTGGTGATGATGTTTTTCCTCTGCCTGTGCCTTGCCTGTCTATGAAAGAATTTTGTGTTGGCGTCGCCCACCGCTAATTGGAGCAACCTCGAGCGCTGCCTCGCTATAGTCCTGTCCAAGGAGCTGAGTCCAAGCAGCTTCCTCTTGAGCAATCGTCTCAACTCAAACTCCTGTGCCGTGAGCACTCTGGTCTCCGCAGCCACCTCAAGCCTTCCAATAACTTCCATTGCGATCGCAATCTGAAGGCGGACGTTTCCAATCCAGCGATCACTCTAGCTCTGGAGCGCCTTAGCCGTAGCCCGTAGTTTGTTGTCCAACACAAGGAAGGGGTTTCCTTCCGACGACAGAGAGTCCCATGCATCCTGCACCACTTGCTGAAACCCGTTCACCTTAGGCCAAAAGCATTCAAATCTGAACCTTTTTCCTAGGGCAAAGTCTGCGTCCAAATCCACCAGAAGGGGGCAATGATCAGATACTGCCGTCCCGAGAGCAGTAAGCATGTTGGCCGGGAACATGTCTTCCCACGAGTTCGTCACAAAGATGTGGTCGATCTTTTCCATAGTCGGATCACGCCGCTCATTTGACCACGTGTATCTTCTGCCATTAAGGTAGAGGTCCTTCAGCTCCATCCTATTGAGCAAAGCTCGAAAACGACCCATCATGCGCCTGTTGAGGTTGGCCTTGTTCTTATCCTCCGGGTTCACCAGGAGGTTGAAGTCGCCTACCACTGCCCATGGGCCCGCGTGAAGGTCGCGAATGTCTCGAAGTCCCTGCATAAAGTTTACTTTCTCCGTGTCCCCTTGAGGACCATACACTCCTGTGAGCCACCAAGTTTGGGTCCCATCTCTGCTCACCAGCGTTGTAAGTGTGTTCTCCGTCATGTGGGGATTTGAGAGTGACACCACCAAGGGATCCCACGCAAGGAGGATTCCACCTCTAGTACCACTCGCCAGCATATAGAAAAACCCCTCAAATTTATTTCCAAGGCACTGCCTTACAATGTCATTTGAGAGCACCTCCATCTTAGTCTCTTGGAGACATACAATGCTAACATTTGCTGCATTCACCGCTTAGTAGATGGCATTCCTCCTTGCAGATGAGTTTAGGCCACGAACATTCCACACGAGCATCTTGGGTGGTTGTGCCGCCATGAAGAAGGCCCACCGTCCACTAGTCCACTCAACACGGCCCTAGGCCCCCACCGGGTCCTCCCCTGAATCCGCCTGCAATGGAAGGACCGTCACATCCCATCCGAAGAGCGCCAGGATGGCGCGAATGTGGCTGTCCTTCAGCGGCTTGTCGAACAGACGCACATACGCCTGCAGTGCATCATCGCCAATCATCTTCCCTTCATTTGCCAGGCATAACTTGCGAATGAGCGCTGCCTGCTGCTTAGATGCCTTGGACCCCAGGCCACCACGTGCCAGCCTCGCGCTTCGCCTAATGGGGGAGAGAGCTGGCCTCCTTTGCCTTGGCCTCCTCTGCTTTGGCAGTGCTCTCGATCCAGGGTGGGAAAGCAGTGGAGCCAGGTTTTGGGAGAGCTCCGCGCACAGCTGCGATACCTTGGTTCTCGCAGACCGAGCACTTCCTGACTCCGCACGGCGCCTCACAGCGTAATTTGAATCAGCAGATAAGCTGATTTGCACCCAGCCCGTACATGCCGTGCATGGGGGCGTCCCATCCCCATGCAAGAGGGGTCCACCGGCAGGAGTCAGATCCCCAGCATGACCGTTTGTCTCAACCACCGATGTGCATCCCGAGAGATCCTCTCCCGCGTCGTGTAGTGTGAGATCTTCCTGGCGTAGCCGCGTCGGATCCTCCGCTGGACCCACCAGAGGGATGGTGACATCGCATGCGCCCATCGACACCTGCACCGTCGCGTCCTGACCCACAGACAGCGGGAGCGGGCCTGTGGCAAGGGAAGGGGTGGTTGGGGTCCCACCACCCTCGGCACTCGCGCCCGCCCGATTGACAGAACGTGGGGAGCCTTCCAGAGCCACCATGCACAACTCCCGTTGGTTAGTCGGTCGCACACACCTACTACTCCGTCCTGTGCCCAATCCTGCTTTCCACCGAAAGCAGCTGGGAACTCCCAGCGGCAGCCGCCACACGTCCAGCCCGCACAGGCCTGTCCACACTTTCCTGCCGTCCGCCCTGACAGTCCACAACCACCCCAAGCGAGTGACCTCAGCGGCCACACCACTGTCCACGGCTGGCCGAACAGCTGGCCGCCCAGCCTGGCCGGCCAACTCCGGCGCACCAGGCCTACAGCAGCTCACCGGCGTTGGCGCCGACGCCAACGACGAGCCCCCCGACATGACAGACGAGGAGCTCCTTGGACCACCACCTTGCTCCTGCCTGCCGCCCCCCAAGGGCGGCGGGCCGCCTGCGCGATCCCCACTTCCCGCTGCGTCTTGGCCACGCCCAGCGCCGCCCGAGGAGGGAGGGTCAGGCGGCGGTGACTGCCCGGCGCCGGACTGCCCAATGAGAACCATCGGACCATCCTGAGAGATGTCCACAGGGTACCACAAAGCATCGTCGAGATCAGCCTCCGACAGCGCCCGCACACTCCTCCTGTTAGGCTGCTCCACGACGAGGATGCACCGGGGCGGAACGCGCGCAGGGTCGTCCGTGCGCAGCCACACTTTGAAGCCAGCCATGTCACTTCTAGATTCCGTGGACGCTGCCACCTTAACGACTATTCCCAAGCCATGCAAAAGCACCTCCACCGAGCGCCGAGTCCAGGCATTCGCCGGCACCCCCCGGAGCACCAGGGGCACCAAGAATGGCATCCTAATGCCCGTGGCCCTAGCCTGCCGGAGCCAAGGCCGGAGTAGTAGGTCGAACTGCGGCGTGCCAGCCCACACCTTCCTCACCATCATGTCACGGATCTCCTTCGAACGGCAGAGGATCAGGAAATCCTCCGGGAAATATGGCCTGATTGACATGTCCATGGGACCGAGATCGAACTCCACGCGGATGACCTCCGCCGCCGCAGCCAGGTGCGCCGCCTGACGAGAGCCCACCACCGTGACCACCACGGCGCGGGCAAGATCCGCCTCCAGCTCGCGCAGGTCCGGGCCCGCCTCCATGAAGCAGCAGTCCATAATGTCCTCAACCGGCGCAGGGACGGCCAACGGCGCAAATGGCACCGCAAAGCTTGGCCCGGCCACGCTCGCTGCAGACCCGGTGCGGACCACCTGGCTCCAAGGCAAGTCGAGGCGCACCACGCCCACCGGCGGCGGGCCCGGCGGGGGCGGGGGCAGAGCGGTCCTGTGCGGGGGTGGGGACGGCACCATGGGGGGCGGCGAGGACTGCGCCGCAGGGGCCGGGTGGGGACGAGCAGCGGGAGGAGGACGAGGACGGTCCACCGGCGACGTGCTGCGAGGGCGCGGTCGCGTGCAGCCCCACGCGATGTGGCCCTGGCCCCGGTAGCGTACGCAGAACGTGGGATTCATGCACATAGCCGAGATGTGCTTGTCGCTGCCGCAGTTGTAGCAACTACCCACCAACTCCGCCGGGATGCGGCCACGAGGCGGCCTGGAGAAGGGGAGGATGTGGGCTCCCCAGCCAGGAGGGAAATGCCACGCCGGGCGCTCCTGGCCAAACGCCCGAGGGGTCGGGTCTCACCGCACGCCCTGGGTCCGCCAGATCTCAGCCTCCGGCCTCAGGGGACCGGAGCTGCCACCACGGATGATAGGGCCCCGCGCAGTGCCGACCACATCAGGCACGACGAGAAGGGAGCGGAGCGCCGGTCCTGCCGGAGGCGGCGGCAGGGGAGGGGAGGGGGACGGAGAGCCAGATGAGGCCGCAGACAGGGACACCCTGGAGGCCATGATGGACGCCGGGTCCGTAGGGGAACACCGGCGGGGTTTGGTGGCCGCCGGGGCTGGAGTAGCCGCCGGCGCGGGGGATGGGAGCGGCTCAGAGGAGGGGTAAAACGGGTGAGTGAAAGAGTGGTCAATGTATTCGTTGCACTTCTGATTTTGTACCTTAGCCTTATAAAGCGTATGGACAGTGAGCGATGGTTTCCCCTTTTAATCTTGAAGGCGAAGACATGTATCTGATATTCTTTCATCACTGCCGCTTCAACAAAGTTTGGCCAATTGGTTTATTCTTTGATCCCTTTTTTATAGACTGGATCACAAATCAAAATAGTACCAACGTTATGGTAAGCAGGTAATGCTCAATTTAGTAGAAAATTCAGGTTTAGCGTACGCATTCAAACAGGATACCAAAATAAAAGAAAGAAGAAACATTCAAATGTGATAGAAGTAAGACATTATAGAGTTCAACCTCATCATGAGGTAGCAAGTACGGCTTGCCGAGCATTCCATATAAAATAACGTAGCATGGAGGTTCTAAGCAGGAACCTACATCAAAGCACTATCTATGAAATGACCGAGGGAAATTTAGAAAACAAGATGCCTCTCAATTCCAATTAGACCTTATCCAGAGAGGTATAGCAGTCCATATAAAAAATGTAAGCAACAATCCATTAAGCATTTATATGAGAATGAAGACAACTCAGAGCAAGGCAAACAATAATTTCCAATGATATCCAACCATAAAGGGAACAACTTTGCCACCCATTGCCTGCCAAATGGCAGGCAACAGAAAATGTAAATAAGTTGAAAAAAGGTTGATTTCCGTAGACAGATAGGGGGCGCGGCCTGCCGCACGGTGCCCGCCCAACGCCAGACATGATAACGCGCCGAGTATATTGATGGTTTTGGCGCCTTGGAGGTCATTGTGACCTTACAATTATAAATCGTGTTGCTGAGCACTTAATAAGAAATACAGTCAAAAATAAACGCTGGCATCATATAGAAACACTGACAGATGACATGGGTCATAATATGCACATGAGCTGAATAACAAGTCTTGAGCAGGTACAAATGGGTAGGATCCAAAAGGCGTGAAACTCCGAGGTGTTTTTTGTAGAGCAGCACATCAAAGGGGTTAACCTCCATTTGATTGTAACGACGACAGTAAGCTGAAGAAGAAATTTGAACATAGGGTCTAATATGAATGATATTGCCTGGAATTGAATGAACCATCTGATGAAGGAAACTATATTTTTAGTTTTTTACCTCATAGGTGTCTTTATTTTTCAAGGGAAAATTGATCTACAGACAATGCTTCCCCTCCCTGTTTCTCTAGAAGATGCACACAATCTGTCGATGATAGGTGATCAAAAGGTTAAAATGTAGATACGTTAAAAGAGACCGCTGAACATAGAATGTGCGAAATAAGGACAATACCCATTGTGTTTGTTCGTGGTTGCAGAGGGGTGTGTGGAGGTGTTTTCTCTGATGGAGCTATCCTACGCGCAACACTCATCAACGATTGATAGGGCAAATTTCAAGACCAACACGATAATGCCACAAGAGAAATACACGCATGCAGTCTGGACACTCAGTCCACGCTGTAGAGCGGTTAGTCCAACGCATTTGAACTGAGAAGAACAACACAAAATATTATAACTACATTTGATGGGTAGATTAGATGATTCTACAATCTACATCAGTCTCGGCATGTTGCTTTATACTGGGCAATTTCTATTTGGAGCACACGAATTAAATGCTAATATAATACTTGGAAAGAACCATGGCGCTAGAGAGTACAACATAACCACTGCCTTCAAGACCCCCCCCCCCCTGCTGTGTAGTTTACTTTATAGTAAATTCCTACAATTAAAGTGCCACAACCATGACTTTTTTTAGTAGTCCATCAAGAGAAAACTTGTGCTTGAAGCTCTTCTGTGGTAACGATGTTATCGAAAGGGATATACAGATATGTTTAGCAGTATTTCCTAGAGAAGTAAATGCTAGCTTGACAGTTAACTCAACGCATGTGGTAACTACTTTGGATCCAGATCAGAATGGAAGGAATTTCATGGAGCACTTTTCTAGATAACGGACAAGAATATTTCCAATGCATTTGAATGTTTTAGTTGAGTAATTGATATATTCTAAAAGAAAGAGCAAAGTAGCCCAAAGGTACTAAAACGTCAGGGAAGTCATAAGATACAGTTTTTTAAGATACAGGTAAGAAAAGCAGCAAGATAATGGGCCAAAAATGAAAAGTGCAGTTGGAGGAAGGCTATTGGCAGGAGACGTACCAAAGGGACGATGACGGCGACGAGCAGGAGGCGGCAAAGCGACCTGGAGATCATTACATTCCTACGCAAGATATATCGAGCAAGTCGATCAGCTGAGGCATGGAACAGTTATGCAGTTTCAATAAAAGAGACGTTGTGAGGCAAAGGAACAGTAAGAATCTCTTTGCATTGGTTGTTGCATCAGTAAGTGCCAACCCGTCTTTCTCAATGATGATCACACTGAGGAATTCTACGTTTGGAAGCGATCACCTCGTTGGTTGAACCCAGCGTCTCATCAGCCTGTAGGAGCAAATATAAGCAGGAATTAGTACTTTGAAGCATGCAACATAAAAGGGCAAAATAAAATATGTGTTGAAGGATTAAGGAAAGTAAAACCAATAGAATGTGTTGAAAGATTAAGGAAAGTAATGCTACACAAATACCAATAAATGAATATATCTTCGATAAGAAACAAGGACCGCATCCCTAAAACTGTTTAATAGCAGAGCATACCTTGAAAAAAAATGCTTGTACTTCTGTAACACATTGCAACACCATGTAAATCACAAATCTTATAAGTAGGTACCCAAACAGAAAAACAGTCTTGGATATATAATGTGTATTCCCACACTTGGTTTGTAGTTAATAATTTTTACAGTAAGTTGGCAACAACTCCCTTCCAATCGTGAGCCATCCATTATATTCTTGTAGACGTTTAGTTACTTTAAATAGACTGAATTAAATTGACAGATGTGTGCCATTTTTTCTTAAGAATATGAACTTCAGAAAAGAATTAAATTGTGGTCAATTACTTCCTCAATAAAATCTATACCAGTTTTATAGAAGAGAGTCAAACAAAAAAAGGTGAACTAACAGATTCTGAAGCAACTCTATATATAGACTCATCAAAAGAGTGGGCCAGAATAATCCAGGGCGACCAAATCCAGCAACAGAAGCCCATAATCAAGCATGTGAACTAATTGACCCACAAGACTATATAGACTCGTCAGAACCTTCCGTATGACCATGATTAGGGCTAAGCCTAGTCTGAAAGATGGGATGTCATCTTAGATTGACAATATATGAAGAAGTTACAGTAGCGTCTACTTACTGAACTTTTGTAGTTCACTTGGCATGCCATCTTGGTCCTCTAATTATAAATGAGGAAATGACAAATAGCAGGGCATGACCACCGAAACTGCTCTAGCTGACCCCAAAGACGATTGATTAAGCAATCCTGCTAGTAGTGGACAACACAACTTGCCACCAATCTCCTTTCCATCAAAACTTGATGAACACAACATTACTGAGGGAGTCCTGGACTAGGGGGTGTCCGGATAGCCGAACTATCATCATCGGCCGGACTCCAAGACTATGAAGATACAAGATTGAAGACTTCGTCCCGTGTCCGGATGGGACTTTCCTTGGCGTGGAAGGCAAGCTTGGCGATATGGATATGTAGATCTCCTACCATTGTAACCGACTCTGTGTAACCCTAGCCCTCTCCGGTGTCTATATAAATCGGATGGCTTTAGTCCGTAGGACAGAACAACAATTACAACAATCATACCATAGGCTAGCTTTTAGGGTTTAGCCTCCTTGATCTCGTGGTAGATCTACTCTTGTAATACCCACATCATCAATATCAATCAAGCAGGTCATAGGGTTTTACCTCCATCAAGAGGCCCCGAACCTGGGTAAAACATCGTGTCCCTTGTCTCCTGTTACCATCCGCCTAGACGCACAGTTCGGGACCCCCTACCCGAGATCCGCAGGTTTTGACACCGACATTGGTGCTTTCATTGAGAGTTCCTCTATGCCGTCACAATCAGGAAGGATGCCTCCTCCCGTCTTTAAAGACGGTACCGTCGCCAAAGGAGCTTTGGCCGCCGGTCAAGCTATCCGGCTAGGTGGTTTCCTTATGACCGCTTGTTCGGCCATCGCTTCAACGATGACCTCTTGGGTCATCAAAAGCGATCTTCGCATCAACTCGGAATTCGCCGAGCAGCTGGATCCGATGGAGCTCTCTTCCGTAAACGAGCTCTTGGATCGCATCGCCGCTCTGGGAGTCGCTACAGACTACGATCAGATTGGGCTTAAAACCGATCTGAGAGAAATTAACTCTCCCCAGGCTACCCACCATGTTGCTGTGGTAGAAGAACAACGTGGCGACTCCTCCCCTATGTTAAGAACCAGTTATGTCCGGATTCCCGATCCCTCCATGCCGGACTCCCACGGAGGGACGGACGTCAATCGAGTACTGAACTTAAAGTCAGGCAGCGGACTAGATTCGTTGGACGACCTCCAGCAATCCAAGCTTCCAAATCCGGAAATTCCTCGGACTTTGAGCCTCAGATTGGGTGGGGTTCCGAATTTAGTTCCACCTGCCCACCCAAACACAAGCGTTCTATCCCAAATACGGCAAGAGCCCGATGAAACAGTACATCATTACTGAGCCAGATTCCTCCTGGTTATGGACAGGATAAAGGACTGCCATGAGGAAAGCGCAATCTCTATTTTCTGCAATAATTGCACGGACAAGGGAATTATGAACGCCATAAGTCGTCGCAAGGTCACGCGCTTCGCCGACCTGGCGACCATAGTACGAAAATACTGCATGATGGAGAGTGCCTGGAAAACCGAAGCTAGATTTTGGGACAATCCGGCCCTAAACACAACCTTAGTCCGGAATAAAAGGGTGCAGCATGCTCAAGCACCTGGGTCAAAAATCAAAAAGCAAAAAACCCCCAAAGGGTACGGAACCGTACTGGAGGGATGGCTCAGCGGACCCTGCAAAATCCATAATGCAGAAGGCGCCACTCCAACACATAGCCTCCGGGCATGTTGGATACTACGGGAGGTGGCCAAAAGTAGCGGAGGGATTCTAGCCCCGGAAAACCAGCCCAACAGTACCAGTACGGTATCAACAGTCTTCAAGACTTTCGCATCAAATAATATGCGAAAACGAACAATCCGCAGCCTCGCCGAAGTCTACCAAGTAGCAACGACAAATCCATGGAGCGACACGGCCATCACCTTCAATGCCAACGACGAACCTAAATTCCGAACAGCCCGCGCACCAGCCGCATTGGTCCTCAGTCCCATAGTGGACGGCTTTCGTCTTACCAAGGTACTCATGGATGGCGGCAGCGGATTAAACCTCATCTATGAGGAAACTCTCCAAAAAATGGAAATAGACTAGAGCCGCATTGAGCAAAGCAGCACAACCTTTAGAGGCATAATCCCTAGTCGGGAAGTACGCTGCACTGGAAAAATCACACTAGATGTGGTGTTCGGCTCGCCGGACAACTACAGGTCCGAGGAAGTCACGTTCCAAGTGGCCCCGTTCAGCAGCGGATATCACGCTCTATTAGGGCGGGAGGCATTCACAATTTTCCAAGCCGTACCCCATTACGGGTACATGAAGCTCAAAATGCCCGGGCCCAATGGAATCATCACTCTGGTCAGTGATCCGGACATAGCACTCCGCGCCGAAAATAAGACAGCCGCGCTAGCCCTAGAGGCACTATCTGAAGCCCTAGCGGCAGAAGAACTCACTGCACTACGCTCCATGGTGAATAGGGACGATGTGATACTCGATAAGAGATCTAAGTCCACATCTTTTAAACCAGCAGACGAAATAGTCAAATTCCAGGTCCACCCAACGGACCCCACAAAGACGGCCTCCATTGGGGCACAATTAAACCCTGATGTAGAAGCTGCACTACGAGAATTCCTTCGGGAAAATTGGAACATTTTTGCCTGGCACCCTTCAGATATGCCAGGAATCCCATGCAGGCTGGCAGAGCACAGCCTAAATATCCTAAAAGGATTCAAGCCAGTCAAACAGGCTCTTCGACGATTTTCCGAACCCAAAAGACAGGCAATGGGAGAGGAGCTAGCCAAACTATTAGAAGCCGGATTCATCAGAGATATAAAACATCCGGACTGGCTAGCAAACCTGGTAATGGTACCAAAAAAGGACAAATCCTGGCGCCTTTGCGTGGATTTTAAAGACCTTAATAAGGCATGTCCAAAGGATCCTTTCCCCCTTCCCCGCATCAACCAAATCATCGATGCTACCGCGGGGCACGATTCATTGTGTTTCCTCGACACATACTCCGGATACCATCAAATAAAGATGGTGGAAACAGACCAGGTCGCAACGGCATTCATTACTCCATACTGACCATTCTGCTTCAACACAATGCCCTTCAGACTTAAAAACGCCGACGCAACATATCAACGCATGATTCAGACATGTCTGGCTACCCAGATCGGCAAAACAGTGGAGGCATACGTAGACGATGTGGTCGTCAAGACCAAACACGTCGAAACTCTAATAGATGATTTGAGGCTCACATTCGACAACCTCCGAGCATATGACATTAAGCATAACCCGGAAAAATGCGTTTTCGGCGTACCAGACGGAAAGCTCTTGGGCTTCATTGTCTCCGGTAGAGGAATTGAAGCAAACCCAGCCAAGATCCGAGCTCTGTCACAATTGGACATCCCAAAAGACCTCAAACAAATACAAAAATTGACTGGATGCGTGGCGGCCCTAAGCCGCTTCATCTCTCGTTTGGGAGAAAAAGCATTGCCCCTCTATCGCCTCCTCAGGCGCACCGAACACTTCGAATGGACGGACGCTGCCACAGCCGGACTCGAAGAAATAAAAGTCATACTGGCAACAAATCCAGCCCTGGCCGTGCCCAACTTGGGCGAACCAATGTTGTTATATATCGCGGCAACACATCAAGTTGTAAGCGTAGTGCTCGTCGTCGAACGAGAAACAGAAGGGCACAAATTCCCTCTTCAAAAACCAGTGTACTACGTATCCACTGTCCTAACTCCATGCAAGTCCCGGTACCCACATTATCAAAAGATAGCGTACGCGGTGTTCATGGCATCCCGGAAGCTGCGACACTACTTTCAAGAGTGTTCGATAACAGTGGCCTCCGAAGTACCTCTCAACGACATCATAAACAACCGCGACGCGACGGGCAGGATTGCAAAATGGGCCATTGAGCTTTTACCATTCGATATAACCTACAAACCACGGCGAGCTATAAAGTCACAAGTTTTGGCTGACTTCGTCGCTGAATGGACTGAAGCCGAACTCCCTAAAGAGTACGGCGCATACTCCAATTGGATTATGAACTTTGACGGCTCTAAAATGTTGGCCCGCCTGGGGGCTGGCGTCGTCTTGACGTCCCCAACCGGAGATACATTCCAATACGTACTTCAAATAATGTACACGGACTCCAACAACGCAGCCGAATACGAGGCCCTTCTACATGGTCTCCGGATGGCCATCTCCATGGGCATTCAACGCCTAGAGGTCCGCGGGGATTCAAACCTTGCAATATCCCAAGTAAATGGAGACTTTGACGCCAAGGATCCGAAAATGGCAGCCTACCGTAACGCCATCTTAAAAATGTCAGCTCGGTTCGAAGGACTCGAATTCCACCATGTAGCCCGGGACAACAACCAGGCAGCCGACGTGTTGGCACGCATCGGCACAAAACACGACGCCGTCCCTCCAAACATCTTCCTGGAGCGGCTCTTTAAGCCATCTGTACTATGGGAAGAGGAGCCCGGAAATAGCAACCCGGAAACAACTGCGCCACCCAACACGGAACATTCTGACACAGTCGGTGGCTCAGCCAACGAAATAACACCCTCAGCCCACGAAATAATGGCAGTAATCGCCCCGTGGACAGAACCACTCCTAGCCTACTTAACTAGGCAGGAACTCCCCGAAGACCAAAATGAGGCTCGCTGCATAGTTCGGCGATCTAAAGCCTACAAGGTCCATGGGGGAGAACTTTATAAGAAAAGCACAACCGGAGTCCTTCAAAGGTGTATCTCCGAAGAGGAAGGGCGAAATCTCCTGGCTGAAATTCACGCCGGACTCGATGGGCACCACGCCGCAGCCCGGGCCCTTGTAGGCAAGGCCTTCCGTACAGGATTTTATTGGCCGACTGCCCGGGCAGATGCTCAGGACTTAGTCCAACGATGCGTCGGTTGCCAGCTCTTTGCTACTCAAAGCCACATGCCACCCACTGCCCTCAAAACTATACCCATCACCTGGCCGTTCGCGGTCTGGGGGCTTGATATGGTTGGACCCCTTAAAGGGGGAACCCACAAGCAAAAATACCTATTGGTCACGGTGGACAAATTCACCAAATGGATAGAGGCCAAGCCAGTTAAAACGGCCGAATCCGGACCCGTGATAGACTTCATATCCGGGGTAGTACACCGTTATGGTGTCCCCCACAGCATCATCACCGATAACGGCACGAATTTCACGGCCGACGAGGTTAAAATCTGGTGCAAAAACATGGGCATCAAGCTCGACTACGCTTCAGTCTATCACCCCCAAACTAACGGTCAAGTCGAACGAGCAAACGGTCTAATCATGAGCGGCATCAAACCCAAACTAGTGCGGTCCCTCAAGGAATCTAACACGCACTGGGTATAGGAGCTCGAATCCGTACTCTAGGGGCTGCGGACCACGCCAAACCGCACTACCGGATTCACACCATTTTTTATGGTGTACGGCGCAGAGGCAGTTCTGCCCTGCGATATAATTCATGACTCACCTCGCGTGCGCATGTACGAAGAAAGAGAAGCCGAGCTGGATCAGCAGGACAGTTTGGACGCCTTAGAGGAGGAGCGGGATGTGGCAAAAGCTCGTTCCGCATTCTATCAGCAGCAGGCTCGAAGATATCAAAGCAGAGAAGTACGGGCCAAAACTTACAATGTTGGCGAACTTGTTCTATGCCTGCCGGA
The DNA here is from genome assembly GCA_963921465.1 of Triticum timopheevii. Taxonomy (NCBI): domain Eukaryota; kingdom Viridiplantae; phylum Streptophyta; class Magnoliopsida; order Poales; family Poaceae; genus Triticum; species Triticum timopheevii. The sequence goes on from OY997271.1 coordinate 105,254,738, forward strand.
CAAGAAAAAGGACAAACTTAAGCCCAAATGGGAAGGTCCCTTCATCATCGACCAAGTCCTGACCGGCGGAGCATACCGTCTACATAACGCATCTGACAACCGACTCGAGCCGAACCCATGGAACGCAGCCCGTCTCCGAAGATTCTACGCCTAGCACCGGACTCAGAGTTCGTCTCCCTCCTCCATCCACCCTTTACATTTTCACTGTCTTTTGTCCCCCTCCTTCTTCCCACTTTTTTTTAGTAAAAGCCTTTGATAGGCTGATTTGCGCATTGTTCGCACACACTTGATGTGCTCCTAGCACTCATTATACCTGGGGGCTTCTTTAACAGAAGCTTATTTATACGGGCTTCATGCCCAACACATGTGTCATACTTCCGCATGTACCTTTTATTCACCATTATATGCATCGATATGACTTAAGTTTTAGCCAAGCTGGGTTGCCTGGCTCCTGTGCTTACCCCTACGTTCCCGATTGTTCGGCTAGGAGGTAAAGGGAGCACCTCTACGATTGTTACTGCCGGGTCAGCCGGATGTGTACCTCTGACTGGGTGAAGCCGAAAGCTAGCGTTCTTAAGGGAATATTCGGTCGGTGACTTGAAAGATGATTTATTACTTATTTAACTTATCTGCCCCCAGATGCTTTTTCTGCTCTCTTCGCAGTACGGACATGCACCTTAGGGCATGCCTCCCAGGGAAAGGAACCCCTAACGGAACTATTCTGCCTGGAAGATGTTTCTTACTAACCATGTAATATAACATAACTAGTTGGGCACTTGTCTGATAAAGCACTAATGACCCCTACGCCTGGTCTCCATGCATGCCCCGGTTTTTTTTTCATAACTGAGAAGGTATTCGGACACACTCCGGACTCTAGGGTCTCGAGGTTGAAGCGAAAAGGTCGGCAAAGACAAACGATCTACAATCCGGCTAGAAGGCATTTTACATGTCATTTTAAAATACATCGTCACATTGACTGATTGTACTCCTCTTCAATCCCGTCTAACAGGTTGTCTAATTTACAGTCCTATTGGGAATACTTAGCGGCCAACTCTACTTGGCCGTACATTAAGCTCACAGGGATCTCCTTCCCATCGGGCCCCACAGGTCCGACCTCGGCCATGTGGGTCGGATCCGCCTTCCTGTACCACGTCTTCACCATGGCCCAGGCCTCCCTGGCGCCTTGACGGCAGGCCGATATCTTCCACAGACGGAAGCGCTGCCGTGCTCCCTGAAGCTTCTTGGCAAGCCCTTCAAGGCTTTCGGGTAGGGAGACGGACGGCCATAAGGCCTGGGCGACGCCATTCATCGCTTGCCGAACACGTTCGTGCAGTTGCATCAGCTCGGGGAGTTGTTCACCCGTTGAACCGGGCATTTCCTCCGCAGGGCGACCTGTGAGCACACCTAAAGACACATTTCTGTCAATCGTCTTCCTCGCCGAACTCTTCTTTTCAAAGGAGTTTGCTCAAGCACTTACTATAAATTCCGCGATGAAGCCGCTGATTCTCCTTCACGGAGCCAGACAGCTGGGCCCGAACACCTTTTAGCTCTTCTCCCAGCTGGGTGTGGGCATCTTGGAGCTTGTTCCTCTCCTGCTGTACCTTCATAAGCACCCTCTCACCGGCCTTCAGCTGGCGCAGTAGCTGTTGCTTGCCCGGATCTAGTCCGGCACCCTCTGCAATATTATTGTCAGATTTACGCACACGCCGCACTTTATTAACTACTTATCTTTTCAAAGTATGTATTACCAGCGGGGGTCTCTGTAGCTCCCCCTGTGGCGGCCAGTGCGGCCTCAAGTTGGGCCTTGCACTCTTGAAGCTCTTGGGACAGGTGGGTATTCTTCTCTTTAAGATCCTGCATAACAAATGATCCTTAAATCAGTTATTTTAACTATTTTAAGTCTCGGGGGCTACTGGCATATATAACTACTAAAAATCCTTACCCGTATGTCCTTCACATACTGCTCCGTGGCTCTGGTTAAACCATCTTGAGCAGCACGGAGGTGCGCGTCTCCCGCATTAAAGGCATTCAACGCCTCCGGGGAGAAACACGCGTCACGAAGAACTGTTCGGCGACGCCTGTGATTCATGGCGCTTTGCACCTCAGACCTGGTGGCGGACAACCTGTCGGCATCCTCCGTTGGAGGAGCATCCGGCTCATGCCTTGTGTTCGCCTCCCCTTCCGGACCACGCGTTGGAGCATGGCTGGCGGAGGCTTGATTGGCAACCTCTCCGGACACTGTCCGGCGAGCGCTCTTTCTCCTGGAAAAGTCATGAGCGTTAATAAAACTCCTAGGGATCTTTCCCTTAAAAACGGCGGTGCGCCATACCGTTGCAGTGACGTTTCGATTCGCGCCGCACTCCTCTTCCGCCTCCTGGGCCGAACTGACCCTTGTTGGTCAGCCGCCGCGGGTTCGGCTTCCCGCCTTAAAGACGCCTCCTGCGATGCACCATCGGTATATGATGGTCAGAAATGAGCATGGATTAAATGATGGTGTCAGGACTCCGGTCATAGTCACCTGGGAAGCCGGAGATAAACTGGCGTAGTCAGCCGTAATGGCGACTAGAGCATTGTCCATGCTAAGTTGGTGGAACACCCCGTCAACCAGCTCCACCTTTATGTCCGGATCCTCTTCGGAGGACGGATCAAGGGATCCCCCGGATCCTCGGGCTGTGGAGTCAGGCTTTGAATGCCCTCCACGTCCCGGCGCAGCTCCTGCGTTAACATCACAAAGTAAGACACTTGACTTTGGAAATATGGATCGGATAGATAAACGTCCGCTTACCCAGCTCCGAGGGTTATTCATGGAGAATCCATTCAATGGACTCGTGCGGAGGAAGTCCTCCTTCTCCCCCTTGTACAAGCTGGACATGATCTTTACCAGATCGGCGGCCGATCCCGGCCCTTTGCGGCCATGACGGGTGGCGTCATCTTCCCCGTTGAAATCCCACATGGGGTGGACCCTATATTGGAGCGGCTGCACCCCTCGCATAATGCACGTGGCCATGACTCCAATCATGGTCAAGCCGGAGTGGGCCAGTAACTTAATCCGGCCCATCAGATAATGGACGCTCCCATCATCTTCCCGTTGAGGGCTCCATGGGCGCCAACTCAGGCGTTTCTTCAAGGGAGCGTTGCTGAACTCCGGGAGGCCGATCCGAACTAGATCCGGCAGAGGGGCGTCCTCCATATAGAACCATTTCGAAAACCAGTTTTTGGACGCCTTCTTCGGGGTACCGGATAGATATCCGGTCGCGGCGATGCGCCATATTTCGGCTCCGCCCACTTGATAAATCGACCCCTCGTGAGAACGGGGTACGAGGCAAAACAATCTCTTCCACAGCGCAAAATGGGGCTCGATGCCCAAGAACAGCTCGCAAAGAGCTACAAAGCCCGCGATGTGCAGAATGGAGGCAGGTGTAAGGTGGTGAAGCTGGAGTCCGTAGAACTCCAGGAGCCCCCGGAGAAACGGATGTATGGGAAATCCGAGTCCCCTTATTAGGTAAGGGACGAAGCATACCCGCTCTCCTTTGGAAGAGTTGGGGGCGCTCTCCGCCTGCTTTCCACCCCTGAAGGTGGCCAGTCCGGCTCGAACCGGAACCATGAAGGCTGGGGGAAGATATCCCTCGGTTTGGAGCGTCACTAGCTCGCTGTGTGGAACTGAGCACCTCCCCTCCCGGCTGAGGGCTGGGAGCGCGAGAGGAGGAGCCGCGTCGACTATCCATGATGGAATGGATTTTTTGTCAGAGGCACTTCGATGAGTACTTGCGGAAGGAGGATGGTGTGAGTTGGATCTAGATCCTCGCCTCTCTTATAGGCGGCTCCTTCGCATGGCTAGGGGGTAAAACGTAAAAATACCCTGGCTTTTCGCATACATACGACACGTGGAAGAGGGCCATTATTGGGCGTAGAAGCCGAGGAGCGCAACATTTATAAGGAAGCCGGACATTATTCGGCAGGTACATGAAATTCGAAGGAGAACCCGCCTTGCAACGCCGAAGACAATATACGCGCCGGATTCGTCGTCATTGAAGCCTGGTTCGGGGGCTACTGAGGGAGTCCTGGACTAGGGGGTGTCCGGATAGCCGAACTATCATCATCGGCCGGACTCCAAGACTATGAAGATACAAGATTGAAGACTTTGTCCCGTGTCCGGATGGGACTTTCCTTGGCGTGGAAGGCAAGCTTGACGATATGGATATGTAGATCTCCTACCATTGTAACCGACTCTGTGTAACCCTAGCCCTCTCCGGTGTCTATATAAATCGGATGGCTTTAGTCCGTAGGACAGAACAACAATTACAACAATCATACCATAGGCTAGCTTCTAGGGTTTAGCCTCCTTGATCTCGTGGTAGATCTATTCTTGTAATACCCACATCATCAATATCAATCAAGCAGGACGTAGGGTTTTACCTCCATCAAGAGGGCCCGAACCTGGGTAAAACATCGTGTCCCTTGTCTCCTGTTACCATCTGCCTAGACGCACAATTCGGGACCCCCTACCCGAGATCCGCCGGTTTTGACACCGACAATTACCTTATGGACGAAATAGAAAAGGCAGCACGCCAGCACCCAATAGTGCACAGAGCAGCAAGGCGACCACCAAACTGGTTACGAACCTAAAAGAAACAAGCAAACAGAGAGAAGTAAGAGACTGTTCTTTTATCTTATATTTCTCATATGACATTCTGACATGCTGATGTGGTTTTTGTAATCAGTGAAGTATCACATATCAATGAACATGCAAATAAAAAATATGGGCGATGGGCGTAGGTAATAGGCACAAACAACAATGGGATTCCAGGGATTAAATCAAAAGAAATGGGGGGAGGGATTAAATCAGCATGACAATCTACCATGCTGATGCAGTTTTTGTAATCATTATACAATATTGCATGTGTTTATGTCCCTACAAATTTGGTTAGACCAACTACACAGCAGAAGCAGTTTTAGCTAACATAAGAATACACAATCATTAGTTATCAGGTGTACAACCTCGATAATTAAGACATCACCATCTTTCTCTAGTTTACAACATAATTATATTACTGAGCATGATTTACTCACCTGATATAGATCGCAATCGAGTCCCAATACACTGAAGGTTCAAGAAATATTTTGGTATGAGCTCTGAAAATTGGATCGGATCAATCGTTGAGTCGTTGCACGGAGTCAAGACCGAAATAAGTACCTACATGCAGCTTGGGAATCAGTTGTTCATGCTCAAGAAATTATTCTTACTTTTCTAAGCCAAAAAGGTGCACAGTCAGCACCATGATAATAAAGCCAAAAAGAGCAGGCGATTTAGTGTCATCTACAAATATAAGCATACTGATCAGGAAACGAATCTAGAGCAGCACAACAAGGTGAAATCAATAAAAGTCTAAATTACTGGAGATAAACAAGGCAATGAAAAACAAAAGATGAACAATCTCTGGAAAAGGAGATGATAGAAAATCAACAACAATTACTATAGGAACATATAAGCAACGAGCAGTAGCAGAGTCACAAACAACAATCATATATTTATATGGAACATAAGGATGCACCTTTTTTTTTAAAGAGATAGAAGTATAGCCACAATGTGGCCCTGGTGAACCTCAAAGATATAGAGTCGCTAACTAATTAGCCTTGCAAGCGCATGATCTGCAATCTCTTAGGAAGCTGCATAACATGGCCATGTGAACCATGTAAAGGCAAAGGAGCAGATGAAGATAATATTGATATTTCTATCCAACATATAAACAAACATCCCTCTTCCTTGGAACCTAGCTAGACCAGTAATTCCAAACAAGCTAGCCTTTCATTCACAAAGGAACGAGACCACCAGCATTCCATGCACAAAGAAACAACAATTGCAGGTCCTATCAGGATCCAGACAAGGAACAAAAGACATAGAGGTACATACCAAAAACAAGAAAAAATAATAATACTCTTGCCTTTACTAGAAATAAGATAAGAAACAAAAGGCCCTTGTCGGCCAGCCTACACCAATCATATCGCCATACAACCGTGCACCTAGCCTTGGAAACAAAGAGGAATGGAAAGGAGGGGAAGAGGGATTGACCTGCAGATCCCTGAAGGGAGACGCACGAGGCTGCTACCAGATGACGAGCAGCCACAGAAGGGAGGCACCAACCAGGGCATCACCAAAAGCACAAGAATTCGGTACAGCGGACCAATTTGCAGAAAAACAAAGTAATTTTATTGATGAGCAGCAGTCAACGAGCAAGAACGGGACAAAAGGGACACATACCTGCAGATTCAATCGTTGCAGCAGCAGATTCGGCGAAGCGACTAGAAGAACAACCAACTTCAGGAACGAGGGGGACATCTGCTTCCTCCACCATGGCCTCCTGTTCCTCTCCGGATCTCCCCATGACCTCCATGGCCTCCACCCCTTCCTCCTAGGTCTCACACATGTTGGCGTACAGGGGCTCAACACAGCTCCTCTTGCCCGTCCCTGTGGCAGCACCCTCTATTGCGATTTGCTGGCGGCGGTGCAGCCTTGTGACGGGGAGAGGAGGCGCGCGGGAGGGGAGAGGAGGCAGCGGCGAGGCGGGAGGAGCTAGGTCCGGGGGAGGCGCCTCATGTTCCTCTTCCCGTTGAGACGGCCAGATCCCGTGGACAGCTTGGCAACCTCGCCATCTCCGTGGCACGCGCCCCTCCTCGTTTTCTAGGGTTAGGGATTAGGGGAGGGGAATGGCACGAGGGGAGGAGGAGGAGGTCAGGTAGCGGCGCAGAAGGAGGCACTGGTGGCGGCGCGGCGGCGGGGCGGGGAGGCGCGGCGGCGGGGCGGGGAGGCGGGCTCGGGCCTAGGGTTTGGAAGGAGAGAGAGCTGAGGCGGGAGGAAGAGGAAGGGGGCGGCGCGAGTGCGGCTATGCGGGAGGAGCGACGGCGGCTATGTTTCCTCTACACATGAGCGACCCCCTTTTATACCACATGACGTGAAATGACGAAAATGCCCCGGCGGGGCAGGCTATTTACGCGTGGTGGCACGAACGAGGTGAAACTGTTCATTGCAGCAGTAACTATTTTTTATCCGACGGGCGAGGTCATTCTAGGGCTTGATCCGACGGCTCAGACGTATCAAGCGCTTCGATCCAACGGCCAGGAAGCCCAAATCGCTGAGGAGGCGGGAGAGTGACTGGAATCCTTATTTCTTTTTTTTAAGGGTAAGGAATCCTTATTTCTGGATGTGAACCATAAGCAGGCCTCGTATAGCCGGGCCCACAACTCAGGGACCCCACCTGGCAGAACACCAGCACTCTCCAAATAACCCTACCCAACGAAGGCCAGAAACCCTAATAACTTCCCCGCCTCCCTCCAAGACCCTTCCCGCTCCCCCGAGGCGGCGGCGCGAGCGGGCGAGCAACCGGCGGCGATGGGTAAGGCGGCGAAGAGCTCGCGGAAAGGGAAGAAGGCGTGGCGCTCCAACATCAGCACCGACGACATCGACGAGTTTTACGAGAAGCAGACGCGCGACGCCCACGCCGGCGCCGCTGCCATCCCCTCCCTCCCGTCCGACTCCCTATTCTTCGTCGACAAGCCCGCCTCCGCGTCCACCTCCTCCGCCGCCAACGCCTCCGACCCGACCCCCGAAGGTCAGTCAGTCAACCCCTCTTTGTTCTTCTGCGTCTCCCGACGTGATGTAGCTCCAGACTAGGATTGAGGCACCAGTCCCGAATTTCGAGGCTAAAGCTTGTGATACTAGAGTGCAGTGACATGAAAAATACTGATCATATGGTTTTGTTAGTTTGTTAATCTAGTTGCCTAATGCTGTAGCTGCTCCGTTCAATGTTAAGCACTTGGTACTTGGTATCCTTGATGGAATTGTTGCATTAGTTTCATATTGGGGCTCAAAGAATGCATCACTGCATGATATGTTTGATGTACTGAATTGTAAAAGTTGCCATGTTCAATAAGCAGCAAAAGGTCGCCCAAATTGCTAGTTCTTTTGCCACTCATGTACGTTATACGGGCGATGAACATTTGTTACCGTTTGTAGATGTTCCTGTCAAAAGGAAGATTGAGAAAAACAGGGAGAAGGTCCTTCACCATGAGAGTGTGTTGAAGCGGAACCCTTATATACAGACAATACCATCTTCTTTGATGTCAAAGAAGGACAAGAAGAAGTTCAAGAAACACGCAAAGAAAAAGGAATTGCAGGAGTCACGGGAAGAAAAAGTTGTTCCCATGGTATTAGCTGTTGGAGAGCTGTGCAACTTCCTTTCTCTTTGAGGCCCAGCTTGCTAATTGCTGGATTTATTTCGTTTACAGGAAGAGGATTCAGCTGAAAAGAACCTCGACATCTGGGGTGGAGATGCTAAAGGGGCTCCTTTGCCCAAAAAGGGAATGAAAAGGCTCAAGAAAAATGTAAGTTCGAACGTGTAAAGCTTGCAGTCATATCTGTGCAAATTTGCAAACATATTTTCTTGCAAAATGATCTGCATCTGTAGCTTCTGCATTTTTGTCGGTATTAAAATGTGTAGCTTTAATGGATTACTTCTTGCAGAAATCTACCACATCTGTGATTCCTGCAGTTGAAGTTGAGCCTCAAGGATGTTCATTTAATCCTCCACATGAAGCCCATCAAGTATGTGCTTGAAGATATGTTTTAAGTTTAGGATATTTGTATTATCATCCACTTCTTAATTCTAAACCATTGGCTGTTGGATGTCTGGGTGCTTTTAATAATAAGTTCTTTTACTCATGTTGTTTGTGTTGGTGTCTGTAGGACGCTCTTGCTCTAGCCGTTGCTGTTGAAATGCGCAAGATCTACACGAAAGAGTTAGGCCCCACACCAGTGCCACTTACTGTTCTTGGTCAAGCAGTAGCTGAAGAAGACGTAAGTTCTACAACTGTCATACACATAGCCCCTCCACGAGATAACTGGACTATGGACAATATCCCAACCTTCTATCTGAAGCCTTATCTGCTTTTGAATACTTTCTCACTCGTTATATTGGTATATATATTGCTTCTGATGAACATAAGATATGCGGTATGATTCTTTTTAGAGAGTTAGGTTCCGAGGAAGAGAGGCCTTTGTATTCTCGCAAGTCTACCTTGCACCAAGTAGTAGAACAAAAAAATCCTTGTAATGCTATTGATGACGGTTGTCATCCAGGCACAATTAACATTAGTATAAAGACCGATATTATTCATCTAATCTTTTTAAGGTGCTATCTTATTGTCTAGTTCATTATGAGATTTTTCATTCTAGTCTATAGAGGTGTTTTGTAAGCATATCATCAAATGACAAGTTGTCTGATCTACATATATCCATACCCAGGCTCATGCCATCTAGGCTGTAACGAGCTTATGTAAGCAATGCAACATCTATTCTGTTACTGGATGTATATTTTTTGAATTAGATTTCTGTAACTATACCAGAAATGTGCATATTTATAAGAATATTAAAAACGAGACATCAATGCAAGATGAACTCGTTCTTATTTGCAAGTTATGTTCTGCAAATCATTTGACCTGTATATATATTGGAATTTTATCAAAACCATTTCACAGTACTTGTCAGCTGCTGCCTTTAGTCTCGGAACAATGCAGTATCGTTCCATGCTGTATTTTGTGTTCTTGTGATTCGACATGCTTATCCTTTTTCTTTCACCTGGTCTGCAGAAATTTTTTCTTGATGCTGCCGATGATGGAGATGCAGCTGCTGATGGAGATGTAGATGCTGCAGAAGGTGATGGAGACCAGGATGCTGATGCTCTAACTGGAGAGAGGTTACACTCAATTATGTTATGAAAAATTTATTGTTATTATGAAGTAAAGCTGTACCATTTTGGCTTCAGTACATCATACTTGTATTCTCACGGCTTTTGTGAGTAGTACATGTTAATGATGGTTGAAGCTTAGTGTGACACCGCCATTCACTATTTTTGACATGTTTATATATTCTGCTATTCTGCTTCTGCGAAATGTGTTAGTTTTTCAGAAAGTTGGGCGCTGCTAAGTGTTGTCTTATTCTTCCATTGGTAGCATTAGAAAGCTAGCAGAGTCCAGGAGGATTGCAGCTCACATTTTAGAACTCGGTTGGAAGATTTTGTGTTCTTTAGAACATACCTTTTTGACGTTTCAATTTGATTGCTTTAGTGTCAATTTGCAAAATATTATTGGAATAGCTGTTGTGTCTAGTTTATCTTTATAGATGACTTTTTTAATGGTACGATTTATTAATTTTCAGGAAGACCAAAACAAAAAGAGTTACGAGAGTGGAATTGAACAAAAGGGCTCGTCGTAAAGAGAGGTTAAGGACAGAAGCAGATGCAAAGAAACTGGAAGTTCTTTCAAAGCAAATAGACAGGTAGGTTTCACATTCCTGTGTCATCAAGCTCCCAAGAATGGTCCTCTTTAGTTCTCTGGTTACAATTTTTTTGCTCTTCTTTTTTGCAGCTTGCCAAATATATTAGAGGAGATAGCAAAAGAGGACAAGGAAAAGGAGGAAAAGCGCATAAGGCTAACCGTGGCTAAGCAGGAAAGACTCGAGTCAGCCCCACGTCGTCTGGGTAGACACAAGTATATTTCTAACACGGATTTGATTCTTGTGCCTTTTATAGACTTGATAACAGTGGCTATGCTATTCTTGAGGTTGTTTGGTAAAAATGACTGAGATTTTGGAGATCTTAGTTTATATCATCAAACAGTTGGTTATTCACATTCAAGTTAGTAGTAGTCAAATGTTTCCAGAAGACTCGGGTAGTAGTTCATTTTTCATTTTTTTTAAGGAAGGTGATGCTGTTTCATTCAAGAAAGCTCTCTTTCTGGTATTGTGTATCTAAATAATTGCTTTTCTTGCATCTTATGACAGAAAAATAGTTTTTTAAACAGTTGCAAGTCTGGGCTACATATGTTAGTGTTGCTATATTTTCATGAAACTTACAATTGCCAGTGTGATCTGTTTATTTCGGTAGAGGTTTAAATAATAATTAATCTGCTCATTGATATACCACCCGTTCTACTATGCTGTAAAGTTTGATGACATTACTTTTTTTTGGGGTATACTGTATGAAGTATTTTTTTTTGCACATGGTGTCATATTTAGCTATGAATATTTGATTCTCTGACAATAGTTAAAATACGAATGCAACAGGTTTGAACCTGCTCCTGTTCAAGTTCTGTTGACAGAGGAGATTAGTGGTTCACTTAGAAAGCTGAAGGTAACATTCTCTTGTTTTGTTGCTCTCTATAATTCTGCAGGAGCTAACCACTATATCTTTGTGCAGGGGTGCTGCAATCTAGCAAGGGATCGCTATAAGAGCATTGAAAAGCGTGGTATGCTTGCACCAAACAAGAAATTAAGGTCTGTCTTTCTTTGCTAGTCTTACATGCAATTTATTTGAAGTTGCAGTTGCTTTGCTGATCACAAAGTACATTAGCGAGCACTGTTATCTCCTTCGGTTTCTCTGGCCGAAAGATGCCCCCGTGCTGACACATTTATTTAATGAGCAGCAAGCGCCCTCGCCGCTAAGTGCATGGTGTATGTTCCGACATGGCGAGGAACATGGCAATCTCACTGGGGAGTCCAAAACAACTTGAAGTGATGAGGGAGGCCAGTGCTGACAAGGTTATGGAAAATATAGTTCTACAAATAGACTGGGGCCAGCACAATTTGTCTTGTTAGTTTGATGAGGGAGTTAAAAGACTCGCATCGCTTGAATTTTAGTCTGGCGCTCCCTCGTGTCTGGCCCGAAAATGGCCTTCGTGCCACTCGGGCAGGTTTTGTATACCAGACTTCCTACTATCTTTGTATCGACTGTAATAGATAATTATGTTCTCAGCAAAAGTAATGAAAGTATGCTGATATCATCATATCCTTCAGTATGAACTATGAAGACTGCGTTTTAACTGTAAAATAACACTGAGCACTGCCAACTGCTCCTTATTGATTTCAAAAGAGTAAATAACGTTGGTGGCCCCTCATGTGAGTTGTGTTCCTAAGACATTGGAAACATCTTTTGAATGCAAATTCAGTTATTATTTTAGGGTATATGATTCATCAGCTTGGTCAATGTTAGAAAAAAAACATGAGGGGGTAATGTAAACTGGAAGAGAAGTGATATTTGATTATTTCCAAATAATGGTCAAATATTATCCCTTGCCCTTGCAGCCAGGTGCTACTCCAGCTATCTTCCGTTGGTATGCTGCTATAGCACCTGGCTGAAATCAACTTCTTGCCGCCGCGGAAGACGTTGCCCGTGGAGCTCATCGTCACACGCACGTCACCACTGCGACCGGACAATCGGTAACTGGAGTACCAGATTTTAGGAATGATCGAAGGATTGCAGTTGACCTTGATGAGCTTACCTACGTACCGACCGGTTCGATCTGTTCAACCGACGATGAACGGCCGGCGAAAGAGCATAGGCGAATATCAGTTTTTTTTTTGAGCTAAAGCAATGCTTTATTGAACTTTAACGATGCTTAGGCCAATCGCCTTGAGCACAAACAGCCACAGGGTCTGGAACATTGGACTCCCACTCTATGTAGTGGTTTGGTTCATACATACGCCCAATGGCGGCTAGTTCATGAGCTACCTGGTTTGCATTACGTCGGCACGCCGATATTACATGTTTGGAGAACCACAACTTGAGCTGGAGTTTCGAGTCCTCAATGACCGCAACATAAGGTGATGAATCAACCTTCTGCAAGTCCAGAGCATCAGCCTAGAATTGGGAATCAGTCTCAAAGACCACCCTTATCATGCCCAGATCAGCCGCCATGGCAATAGCCTGTGTTATCGCATGTGCTTCTGCCCCGAAGACATCACCAATGTTGTCTTGGCAACCAGCTCGAGCTGCAACGATATTTCCTTCTGCGTCTCTGGCAACTACTCCCCACCCAGCACGAGTTTCGCCCACCTGGAACGCTGCATCTGTATTAATCTTGAGCATTGCATCAGGCGGGGGCTGCCACAACTTCCCGTGTTCTCCTTTTGCGGTCGGCTGCAGGGCTTCTGCAAATTCCAGAGCATCAGCCCGAACCCTTCTGGCCAACTCTGACGCCACCACAGGTAGTTCACCCTCCCGGAGTTTGTTGCGGTTATTCCACCAGTGCCACCAGAGGGTGGCGATCGTAGTACGTTTATTCTCATGCAGTCCCCACAGCAGGTCCATCATCGCATGCACCGACGTTGCTGTCTCCAGTTTCATACGCTCCGGTTCCATAGCTAGGTCTCTTCATACCTCTTTAATCGACTTGCATTTGAGGAACAAATGTGCACCGTCCTCATCCACGCGGCCACAAAAAAGGCATTTGGTGTCCCGAACTTGTATTCCTCGTCTGACCAAATTTGTGCGTAAGGCCAACGATTCATGCTTCAACCTCCAAATGAACAATTGCACATTCTTTGGGCATGGCAACTTCCATATTATCTTCCATGACTCATCTTCACACCTGTCCAGGCTCTGATTTCCTCCTGAGCTCCCCCCGGCTCCACCACTCACTCTTTGCTTCTCAGTTTCAACTTGGAGCTTATACGCTGACATAACCGAGTGTAAGCCTCTGTTATCAAACTGCCAAGCGATAAAATCTTCGACACCGTCTCGCAGGGGGATCTGCAGTATATGACGCGCGTCATCTAACCAGAAGGTATCCCGGACAAGCTGTTCATCCCATCTTCTAGTTATCGGGCTTATAAGATCAGACACATATTCCAACAGACCCCCCCCCCTCGGTGTAATGATTCTTCTCGCCCAGGGCCTAGGAACCCATGGGTCAGACCAAATTTTCACCTGTGTTCCATTGCCGATGCGCCATATATATCCCTTCTTCACCAGCTCGAGGCCATGCAAGAGGCTGTGCCATATATATGAAACTCCATCCCTGGGTTGTGCATCCAGGATATGGGCATTAGGGAAATAGCAAGCCTTTAAGAGCCTTGCACACAAGCTATCAGGACACTGAATAATCCTCCAAATCTGCCTAGATAGCATGGCAATGTTAAAGCTATACATATCCCGAAAACCCAGCCCCCCACGTGCCTTCGGAGAAGCCATCTTCTTCCAACTAACCTAGTGGATCTTGTTGTCTTTGTCTTGCTGGCTCCACCAATACTGACAAATGAGGGAACTCATCTCCTCGCAAAAACTTTTTGTCAAGTAGAAACAGGACATTGCATAGGTTGGAATAGCTTGTGCAACTACCTTCACCAAGGTTTCCTTCCCAACTTTCGGTATGAGCCTCTCCTTCCACCCGTAGACCCGACCAGCCATGGCACCCTTCACATATGCAAACGCTTCTCGTTTTGACTTCCCAACATGGACAGGTAGTCCAAGGTACTTATTCTGCCATGACTCGCTATGGATTTGTAGTGCATTTTTCACTTGTACCCTGGGCACCTCATGAGTATTCGGGCTAAACATTATAGCAGATTTTTCCACATTAATACACTGACCAGAACAACTTTCATACATGTCTAACACCCTTTTTAGTTCCTGCGCTTCTCTCTGACATGCCTTCAGCAGCAACACGGAGTCATCTGCGAAAAGAAGATGCGAAACCATAGGCGCAGCATGACAGATTTTGACCCCAGATATCTTGCCCCTCCTTTCTGCATCATGTAGCGGAGTTGACAGCCCCTCGGCACAGATAACGAACATGTAGGGCGATATCGGATCACCTTGCCGTAGGCCCTTTGTGGGACAAAGCTGTTCGGACAGTGCACCATTCACCTTGATTTGGTATTTCATCGTGGACACGCATTTCATCAACAACTGTACCCAGGCAAGGGGAAATCCCAGTTTTGTTAGCATCGCCTCCAAGAACCTCCACTCGACCCGATCGTATGCTTTACTCATATCCGCCTTGACTGCCGCAACACCTTCTTTGCCCTTCCTCTTGTTTAGAAGATAATTGGACAATTCATGCGATCAACACGTTGTTGGTGATAAGTCATCCTGGGACAAATGCACTTTGGTTTTCCGAAATGATCTCCGGGAGGATGAGCTTAATGCGGTTGGCCAAGACCTTCGACACAAGTTTGTATAGGACGTTGCAAAGGCTGATGGGTCGTAGGTCCTTAATCCTTGTCGGGTTCTTCACTTTCGGGATTAGGACGACCATTGTATCATTCCAACCCTCCGGGATCGGTCCACCATTAAGAACAGCAAGCACCTCCGTAATCACTTTGTCCCCCATGAACTCCCAATGCCGCTTATAGACCACCAATGGCATCCCATCGGGTCCCGGCGCCTTGAGGTCGCCTATATGATCTAGGGCCGTTTTGATTTCCTCCACAGTGAATGCAGCGTTCAGACTTGCTTTCATGGCAGTCGTCACCCTCGGCTGAACTTTGATAATGAGCTCATCTAGTCGATCACTCGGTTGTGACGTAAAGAGTTCCTGAAAAAATGAGCAAACATAGTTAGTCATCCCCTCCCCTTCCTTCACTTCCTCCCCATTCTCCTTTCGAAGTAGCTTGATCCGGTTTGTTTTCCTTCTATTGGATGCCACCGCCATATAATACTTCATGTTATTATTCCCGTTGGTCTCTCGCAGCCAGGAAATATGTGAGCGTTGCTTTGCTTTTGTGTTCTTCTTGTCCTCTAAATCAGCCAGTAGCATCCTCGAGCTCGCCTCCTCCCTCACCTTTTCTTCACAGACTGGGCTCCTCATGCACCTTTCAAGCTTAACCTTCGCCTCCTTCACCCTGCTCTCCAACTCCCCTGCCACTTCCTTACTCCACCGCTTCATACTACCAGCTATTTCACGCATGGCCGTAGCCATATTGCAACCTTCCTTCGACCACCCTTTCTCCCAAGCATCCTGAATCACTTCAGAGCACCCCTCTTCTTTGAGCCACCAAGCTTCAAATCTGAATCTCCTATTTCCTTGATTTCTCCATGCTTCCCTTGGGTCTGAACCACCACCGGCCTATGATCAGAATGGCGCGGTATCCCATTCTCCACACAAAACTCCGGATAAGATGTGCACCAACTACCAATTGTAGTGGCCCTGTCAATCCTTTCACAGATATATGTATCAAGTTCCTTACTATGACAACGTTGGTTGTTATATGCCTCTATTTGTAGGAGTGGGAGATGTGGGTGGTGCTGAGGTGCATGTGTGTGTGGTATGTATAATGTATCATTCGTGGAATGATCGAAGCATGCGTATGCAGTTGGGTAAGTACAAGGAAGAAGCAACCTAGAAAAATTAGTTAGGCCTTGAATCTAGGCCTTGAAGCTACTTAGAGCAAGTATAATAAGGTGATATAAGCAAACTATAAAGATTTAAAAATTATGTTCTTGTTGAGTGGACTATAGATTTATAGCCTGCCGTAGCACGGGCTCCGAGAAGTTTCTTTT
The DNA here is from genome assembly GCA_963921465.1 of Triticum timopheevii. Lineage (NCBI taxonomy): Eukaryota > Viridiplantae > Streptophyta > Magnoliopsida > Poales > Poaceae > Triticum > Triticum timopheevii. Next base: position 105,271,069 of record OY997271.1, read on the forward strand.
TTAGAAAAGAAGAATGACCCCCGGCCTATGCATCTCGGAGATGCATGCAGCCATTTTATTAATTATTCACAAAGACCTTACAAAGTAATACAACAATACGTCTGAAGCCACCATCTTGACAACATCTATCGCTACTCCTATCCATTGATGAAATGGTGCAGAAAGTGTGAGCCGAATACCCAGACTTCTCACCTAGCCTAACATCTAAAGCCGGAGGCCCCAACCAAGCCACATACTGTGTCCGGGGCACAAACCGGTTGGACGCACTCATAGGTCTTCCATCAATCCATCTTCAGAGCAGGTACTGATACATCGACCTTGCCAGGCCTGCCGTCGACGCCCCCATGGCACCAGGCATCGCCTCCTCCCTACGCGCGTTCATCATCACACATCCGTCGCTGAGACTTTGCTGCGCCTCGCCGCCGAGGCTCCACGACATCGATGGGTCACAGTGAACGCCGCTCCACCGCAGATGCCGGCCACTAGTCCCTCGAGCCTATGCACACCTCCAAGAATGACGCCCTCGAGAGGGGTACGACACGTGAGCGTCGCCGTCATCCGATCGAATGATTTAGGGTTTCCCCCGAAGGTAGTGGATAGGGGTCTAGAACTTCTACATGATGATGCCTTCAAGAAGGGAACGACGCAGAAAAACGCCACCATCGCCGACCTTGGCAACGTGCCAAGAGTAGGGTTTTCACCCAGATCCGCTGAAGGTCCTCCATCTAGCATCATGTGCAGGGGACCGCCAGCGATCACCGCCGTCGCGCATGGAGCAGGCTGCACCGGCCGCATCAGATCTGACCGGAGACAAGGCCCATCACGCCGCCGCCACAGTAGAGGTCAGATCTGATCTAACATGCCGCTGCCGCGGGCACCATCTCGATGAGGACGCCGCTGCCTATCCATGGGACCGCCGCCCTAGATCCATGGATCACAGCCGCTACAACAACGCCGACCAACTAGAAAAGGGCTTCGCCGCCACCTTCCCCGAAGCCATCCGGACTTCGCCGGAGGGCCCCTCGGGCGGCGGCAAGGGGAGGAAGATGTGGCTGGGAATGAAGATGTGCCGGCGGGAAGGGGGCAGCAAGGAGGGATCTGGCGTTGGGTGCTGGCGGCGGCGGCGCTAGATCGAGGCTCGCTGAGTCGTGAGTCGCCTGTCCTCTTGTCACGGGCTCCCAAGAAGTTTTGTTAGAGTGAAAGATGAATCATATGTTAATAAAGTAGTACGCCCAAGGTTGGAAAAAGTGGTAGGCGTAAGCGAGGAGATTGGCCTTCGCCTAGTGCCTAGGCGGTGTGTAACGCCCCGGATTCGATGCGCCAAGTGTCTGCCAGTTATTCGTCGTCGTTGCCATGTCATTTGCTTGCGTGTTGCATTTTTATCATGTCATCATGTGAATTTCATTTTGCATATGTGTTCATCTCATGCATCCGAGCATTTTCCCCGTTGTCCGTTTTGCAATCCGGCACTCCTATGCCCTCCGGTGTTCTCCTTTTTGTCTCTCGTTGTGAGCGGGTGTTAAACTTTCTCAGAATGGACCGAGTCTTGCCAAGCGGCCTTGGTATACCACCGGTAGACCGCCTGTCAAGTTTCGTGCCATTTGGAGGTCGTTTGATACTCCAACGGTTAACCGGGTAACCATAAAGGCCTCTGTTGTCTTGCAGCCCAACACCCTTCCAAAGTGGTCAAAAACCCAGCAAACTCCCCTCCATGCTCTCGGTCGTTCGATCACGATCGTGTGGGCGAAAACCGCTCCTCATTTGGGCTCTCCTAACTCCCTCTACCTATAAAACTAGACCTCCCCCGAAATTCGCGGATCAATTCCCCCCTAACCCTAAAATTTTCCCTCCGCGCCGCCGGACATGTCCGCTGACGGCCAGACATGTCCGTTCCGTCCAGCCGCCGCCGCCCGCGCCAATCGGGGCGCGCCATGTGGCGACCGCCGCTGCCCCTTGCTGCCGGCCCGCGCGGCCCGTCCCCGGCCCCCGCGCGCCGCCCCGCCTCTCCGCCGCCGCCAGCGCCCGCCTCCGCCGCCGTCGGGCGCCTATTCCCCCGCGTCGGATCGCCACCGCCTCGCGTCCCCGGCTCCTCGCCGGACCACGCCGCCTTCGCGCCTCCCCGACCCCGCAGCCCCGAGCTCCCCGCCTCGCCGGAGCATGCCGGCGCCGCCCCGCGCTCTCGCCTCCGGCGCCGGCTCGCCTCACCTCCCCCGCGCCCCCTCGCCGTCCCGCGCCGGATCCGGCGAGATCCGGCCGGAGGCGATCTCCCCGGCCCCGGATCTGCCTCCCCGACGTCTTCCCCGTCCTCTCCGGCGAAACTCCGGCAACCTCCCCGACGAACCTCGTTTTCTGTGCGAAGGTTGACCTCCAGATTTCTCTAAGTCCCCGATTATTTTGTCATTGTCATGCCATGTTCATCGCATCATATCTCTGTATCCGTAGCTCCGTTTCGTGCGTGTAATATGTCAAATTGTTCGTCTCGACGAGTACTTCATTTCGTTCCATTGCATCATGTTCATTTGAGCCCATCTTGATGCCAGAAATGCTGTTGGAAGAGTGCTATGTGATGTTAATCTGCTAAAACTGTTATAACTTGTTCATTTGTCATTTTTGCCATGATTGATGTGTGCATCCTATGAGGTTGATGTCTACATATGTTTTGATCTATGCCATGCCATCTTCACAGTGGTTCCATCCATGTATTTTTGTGAGTTGTGTGCTGAGTGCATCAAGCTTGTTAAGGAGGGTACTTGCTGTTACTGTTTTGCTAGGCTGAAACTGTTATTTCGTGATGCCATGTAAACTTGATGCTACAGAGAGATCCATGCTTATTTTGAGATACTTCAGTAAGGATGTTTTGAACATATGGTTATGCTCTATCCATTCATGCCCCTGGTTGTATTTATAGCTGGCTGTAGATTGTTCATATCTTGCTCCAAAGTTGCTAAATGATGTTGCTGTCAGCCTGTTAACATGAAGTGCAGTTTTTCCATGTGATTTCCTAGTGATCCATGCACCCTATGAACTTGTTATTGCCATGCTTAGCTTCATAAACATGCCTTATTACTGTTGTTTGCCTTGCAATGCCATGTATTGATCTGTAGTGAGTGGTTCAAGCTCATCAACATGCCTACTTATTGTTGTTCCTGCCATGTATGAATCTGTCATATAACTTGCCATGTTTACATGGGTGCCATCATATTTTCTGTGCCTTTTTGGCTCTTGGTCAGTAAGGGACTTTTGTTCTATGCAATTAGTAGATTCATGCCATGCCTTTGTTTGCCATGATAAGTTCCTGTAACATATTGTTTGATAGCTCTAAACATTGCAACCTGATGTTATTTCCTGATATGTCTGAAACTGTTATTATTTGCAATCTTTCCATGTGTGTTTGAGCATGTTCTAGTGATTTCTGGAGATAGCTCAGTGTGCATGTTTTGTTATTCTTTACCTGTACTTCATGCCAATGCCTTTTGTTCTTATGTTGAGCTGCTGTAGCATGTTGTTTTGATGCTTGCAAGATGACTAGTTGTTGTTATGGACAGATTGTTGATATAACTTGTATAGTGTATGTGTTGCACCGTTGCTCCGTTTTGAGTGTGCTCTATATGAAACTTGCTTGATTTTGCATGTAGCTTCATATTATCATGTTGCATCCTTGTTTTGAGGTGTTTGCTTGATGTTTGAATGCCTTTTGCATCAATGCCATGTTTAACTTGTTTTGCTCATATCTTCTAAGCCGTAGCTCCGAATCTAACGAACTTTATATGTAACTTGACTAGAATCTCGTGTAGATCATCTTTGTGTATCTTAACTTGCTGTTTAATAACTTGAACATAATGTTTATTCAGATCTGGACCAATTTCGAAATATGCATATGAGGACTTACCGGAATTGTTATATGTTGTTCCCGGCCTCATTTAAACTTGCTTTGCTGTGTTGCTCTTGTTTGCATCGTCTCTTGCCATGAGTAGCTTCATGTAGCCTTGTCATGCATCATGCTTGTTGTGCATCATGTCATGTATATGTGTGGTGTGTTTACCATGTTGTGTGTTTCTTTTCGATAGTTCCTGTTTCGTTGCGATCGTGAGGATTCGTTCGTTTACGCTTAGTTCGTCTTCGTGGCTTCGTCTTCTTCATTGACTCGTTCTTCTTCCTTGCGGGATTTCAGGCAAGATGACCGCTACCCTGGATCTCACTACTATCATTGCTATGCTAGTTGCTTCGTTCTATCGCTATGCCGCGTTACCTATCTTTTGCTCATCAAGCCTCCCAAATTTCCATGAACCTCTAACCTTTGACACCCTTCCTAGCAAACCGTTGCTTGGCTATGTTACCGCTTTGCTTAGCCCCTCTTATAGCGTTGTTAGTTGCAGGTAAAGTTGAAGATTGCTCCATGGTGGACAGGATTTTGTTGGGATATCACAATATCTCTTATATTATTAATGCATCTATATACTTGGTAAAGGGTGGAAGACTCGGCCTTATGCCTGGTGTTTTGTTCCACTCTTGCCGCCCTAGTTTCCGTCATACCGGTGTTATGTTCCCAGATTTTGCGTTCCTTACGCGGTCGGGTGATTTATGGGACCCCCTTGACAGTTCGCTTTGAATAAAACTCCTCCAGCAAGGCCCAACCTTGGTTTTACCATTTGCCTCATCACCACCTACTTTTCCCTTGGGAGTCGCTCTCTCGAGGGTCATCTTTATTTTAGCCCCCCCGGGCCAGTGCTTGTCTAAGTGTTGGTTCGAACCGAGTAGACCGCGGGGCCCCCTCGGGGAAACTCGAGGTTTGGTTTTACTCGTAGGATGTCTCATCCGGTGTTGCCCTGAGAACGAGATATGTGCAGCTCCTATCGGGATTGTCGGCACATCGGGCGGCTTTGCTGGTCTTGTTTTACCGTTGTCGAAATGTCTTGTAAACCGGGATTCCGAGTCTGATCGGGTCTTCCTGGGAGAAGGTTTATCCTTCGTTGATCGCGAGAGCTTATCATGGGCTAAGTTGGGACATCCCTGCAGGGTATAATCTTTCGAAAGCCATGCCTGCGTTATTGGCAGATGGGAATTTGTTAATGTCCGGTTGTAGATAACTTGACACCAGATCCGAATTAAAACGCATCAACCGTGTGTGTAGCCGTGATGGTCTCTTCTCGGCGGAGTCCGGGAAGTGAACACGGTTTCTGTGTTATGTTTGACGTAAGTAGGAGTTCAGGATCACCTCTTGATCACTGCTAGTTTCACGACCGTTCTGCTTGTCCTCTTCTCGCTCTTATTTGCGTATGTTAGCCACCATATATGCTTAGTCGCTGCTGCAACCTCACCACTTTACCCCTTCCTTTCCCATTTAGCTTTGCTAGTCTTGATACCCATGGTAATGGGATTGCTGAGTCCTCGTGGCTCACAGATTACTACAACAACATTGCAGGTACAGGTTGTGTGATGATCATGACGCGAGAGCGATGCTTGCTTGCGTTGAGTTCTTCTTCTGCTTCTTCTTCGATCAGGGGATAGGTTCCAGGTCGGCAGCCTGGGCTAGCAGGGTGGATGTCGTTTGAGCTTCTGTTTATGTTTCATCCGTAGTCGGATGTTGCTCTTATGTATGAGGATGTTGTATTCGTATGGCATTGTATGCCTCTTGTATGTATCCCCATCTATTATGTAATGTTGATGTAATGATATCCACCTTGCAAAAGCGTTCCAATATGCGGGTCTATCCTTGGTGGGACCTTCGAGTTCCTTTTGGATAGGGTCGCATATTGGGCGTGACACGGTGCTTAAGCGTCCTAGGCGCAGCCTAGGCGGTAATATAGTTTTTAGTATTAGGGTGTATTTATGGTATTATATGTGTAACTATATTAACTGAGGTCATAATAATGATTTAACTATCGGCTATTGCCATTTGAATATGGCAATGTTTGGCATATCGGTGCAATACGGTAAGATTTTTTGCTTGACCTGCCTAGACTTCCGTTTATGCTCTAGGCGAGGCGTTTGGCCACCGCCTAGCGCCTAAGCATGCCTAAGCGCCTCCTAAGCACTGCCTTTTTCAATAGTGAGTACGCCATCCGTCCCACAATATAAGACGTCTTTGCAAACTGACAGAAGAGTATTTCCTTATAGCCAACTACTATATATGTTGGCTATAAATGACATGACAACATGCTGGCTATATTGTTAACCATGCTCTTTGCACGCCTAGCTGGAGAGCAACAAGCAAGGTAATTAGCCAATTAAAGCTTAATATAAGTCAACCAAGCAATCTAGGCAGTAAATTAGGGCTTTGCTACTCGTATCATATACATATATACAACTCATGCTCACCTAACCAGATGCTGGCTACACGAACCGACGCGCTACACTCGCGGGAGAAAGTATCAGGTGATACCGAAGGTTACGTGCTCCCATGGTACGAGACGACGTGGGATGTTGGATCTGAAATCCAAGGGTCACAGGATGAGCTCCTCGACTACTTGTGCCTGAATATCATTTTTCTAGAGGTCTTTTCTGAAAAGTTTTAGTAGCCTATCCTCTAACCTTTGGATTTCAGATCCAAGGGCTCGCGTCATCTCGTATCATGGGAGCATCTAGCCTCTCGTATCACCCGATACTCTCTCACACTTGTGAGTCAACTATCTCCTACTGGCCTTAGCAAAGTTCTTATTAAGAACCGAGAATCTTTTTTTCTTTTGCGGGGCAAGAACCGAGAATCTTATTGATGCATCAATTTTGTTTATAGAAATACTCATCAAAGGATCATCCAATCCCCTGTAACAACACGATGATAAGAATCAAAGATGCTCACGGTCTAAAGAACCATCTTGGCATAGTTAACGGAGTGCTCGGTTGATTGCTTGTGCCACATGAAAGGCCGCATCAAAATGTACTTTCTCTGTAAAGAAATACAAGGTTGTTTAAATCACTAAAATAGTGATCTAAACAATTTTATATTCTTTTACAGAGGGAGTAGTACTAGTATGTACGTATATGAAACAGTTATCGAATTGCTAGGAAGTGATCGACCACTCACACGGACGGAACTCTCTGTCAGGGATGAAGTAGGACAAAAGAAGGAGGTGGAAGCCTGAGAATGAGTGGAGAAGGAAGAAGGTGAGAGCACCCACGCAACGGAAATGGGTGGGGAAACTAATCAACGACTGTGAAGATCTCCTAGGAGCATCTCTAGCAGCTCCTCTTGACCAATAAAATCATGATATTAGAGGAGTTGGGACAAAAAAGCTGCTCCAATGGCTCTCCTTTACCGAATAAATTATTGGTGATCACCAAAAAAAATAGTCCACTTTTCCTATTTGGTGGGGGAGTCGGCCTTCTCCCAATCAAATACCCAATACTGCCAAGTCAGCGCGCCATCGTCAGACCACCGCATCCAGCCCACCGCTGCAACCAAACATCGTCGGACTGCCGCCACTACATATTGTTGGAATGCCGCCGCACGTTGCCACAAGTCTTCTCGCTACCTGCCGGGCGCTGGAAGAGGACGAGTAGGAGCCGTGTCAGATTTATGCATTAAAACATATTGACCCATTCTCTTCATTTCGAACATTTGGACGAATGGGGTTAAATGGAGCATAAATTTAGTTGATCCAGTGACCAACATTAATTGGCCAACCCAGCAATTTGACGCAGTCGCCCCGCACCACTTGTCGGTCGCACAAGGTCGGTCTCTCTCCGTTGCACGACCGGATTCAGATCCCCCTCCCTCCTAACCAAGCGACGATGCAGCCGCCCCATGCCGCCCAAAGGCCGTCTCCTCGGATGCATACTGCCGGTTGCATCCTCGTGGACCTGCCCTTCGTCACATAGTAGCTCAGTACTTTTCCTTTTTTGCAGTTAATTGCTTCATTTGGACTGTCCAATCACAAAAATGAATGACCCCCTTAAGGTGATGTACCATAAAATATCTCATTAAATATAGTTTTCGAGCAAGAAGTTTTGAGTTTAAAATCTTGCCAACTCAGTATTAAAAAATATGCGGCCTACATCGATCCATGCCCTAGTAGTAAAAAAAGACTAGATGTGTGTGTGGTGGTGGGGGTGGTTGGGCCTCTCTTCATCGGTTTGAATATTTAGATGAATTGACTAGAGCATGAATTTATAAAATGCCCCTGTTGCAAGTGAAGGGTGGTGAAGGTTTACACCATGATTGATCCTACTCCCATTCTACCGACAATTAGCCGTGCACAAATGCAGTTGGAGACAGTGGGAGCTAGTAATCTTTGCTACGTTGCATCAGCAGGACAAAAGAACAAAGAGAGGAGTTGAGAGGTGAAAGATGCAATTGTAGTTGCTGCTAGTGGCCATGATGTGGTAGCACATAGGCTGGATGCCATTGTGAGGGTCCTTGTTTGCATTAGGATGCTTTGATTAGGTTAGTGAAGTGGAAGTGAAATGATGCAATGACTCGGTAATTGCATCTCTTTTGGGTGATGTTGCAAAGAAATGATGCATTTGTTATCATATTTGTGCAATTTTGTCAATGGCAGTGAGTAGAAGTCAGAGGAAGTTATTTGCAATAGGTTCCTATCCTATTAAACATCATCACATCAGGCTGATTGTAATGGGAGTATCATAGCTAGTATCATGCATGCCAACTAGGCAACTTTGATGAGGTGGCACAGAATTAAATGAAGTAAGAGAGTGTTGAGTATCATATCATGATACTGTATCATAATAAATGCTACACTAGTATGTATCATGCATGGCAATAAATAAAGTCATCTATGATACTACCATATGATACTATGCATTAGGGAGGTAGTATCATACACTAGTATCATATGCATGATACTAACTTATGATACTACCCATTACAACCAGCCTCACTACTCTTTGCACATTACCCGAAGACAATATTTTGCCTGAATATTTGCATGATGCCACCCTCGGCGAATCATTGCATGATACCAAATTGGCAGCTGCACATGAATGCACAACTAGCCCTAAATTGGCAACACGTAACACAAAAGAACCACATAATGGCCAGTCTAAACATTCATTATGGTCATATACCCGTCCATGAGAGATGCCGTCGCCCTGCCAAACACCAATGTTCGCGGCTCACAGACCTCGAATACATCAATGTAACTGGAAGGGCAGGGACAAGATTCTGGGGATGAAACCACACCCGCAGGTCAAGTTGCTGTATCACCAGCGTTATTTACTCATCACTAAATATACATTTCTGTATGGCAACAGAATGCACATGCATTATTAACTTGCATAGTTACAGTTCTCTCAACAACAAAAACAACAAAAAAACTTGCATAGTTACATACGACTTTGTCACTGACGCCACCTGACCAACTGCAAACAAATTTACAAAAGCAACGGCTACATCTTGTTAACATCACTATTTTCTATCAGTGACAGCAAGAGGAGCACAAGTTGCCTCAGACATACAATGCATGACTGCTTGTGCTTATACTGCCATACAAGCACATCTATCATAAACCGCCACAACCCAACATAAAGGTTCATCACGAGCTCTGCTTATCACGCCATGTCCTCTGCAACTTACTACAGGGCAAAAGAGAGCCCGTATGTCTGGTCGTAAGGGCTAGTCCTCTGCTCGTCGCACGTGAGCACCGAGGGGTCCTCGTTGTCACCTGATGCCTCCCACCGGGCCAGAAAGCCGTCCCAGGAAGAGCTTACGAGCGTTGGACGGTAAGGATGCCAGGTGCAGTCTCTGATGATCGAACCATGCCACGAGAGCTTCTTCACGGTCGCCCCGGTTACCTGCACGAGCAGCAGGCTTGTAGTGGATAACAACAATCTGCAAACACTGAAGTAGGCATGCTATAATTTGGAAAATGTGGGAAGATTGGATTTACATACCACATCGTAAATATGCACTGAATCGTCACTTGATCCAGTGTATATGTACCTCTGGCCCGTGCTGCAAAAGATAACACAAGAATGAAAGAGAAAACAATGAGGTGACTTACGTAGTTACACATGATCCATGTTGATCTAAATGTCTGTTGAAAATGATAATTTAAATGCATTGTGGCCAATATTGTGATATCATCACAAGTTTCATTTAAAGTGGGTACAAACTATAGCAACCAATGTTGTTGGGAACCTAGAAACAACTGAATTAGGTTACTTTGTGTGCCAGCTTTTTCACATGGCGATCTCTTACTTGTGCAGCTTACGGGTTAGTACTAGTGTTTCTTTAGACATTTGCATACGGGGCGGGAAGTACCAAATAAATCAAACATCCCAAACTCAACTTATCATGCATACTCGATTTTCAAGCAACCAGACATGATTTGCTTTTAAAAATGCAATCTGATAGGAACACAACTGAATCTTAATTTTAGTGGCCCTGCCTCCCAGATCTGGATCGCAAGCCCAATCTTTTTCTCTTTTGTGCCACAGACAAACAGACGCATGCGAATCGCCATCTTAACAAATCCACAAATTTCACAAAGTTTCTACTGAAGCGCACCCACGTTTGTGCAAATGTGAGCACCAAGATTTGAACCATTGTGGCTGGAGTGGTGCCCCCTCCACTCCATCACAATGCCAAGAGTCGCTTTCTGGATCACAGGCCCAATCTGATCTGATCACACCAAATACTCCATACCACAAGACCCAGTAGGATCATAGGGTAAACCAACAATCCAGATTAAAGTGCTAATAACCTTTCCAGCAATAATAAAAGCCATGCTAAGTTAAAAAGCTAATCCAAATTTGAATGTGACAAAGCATAATCCCTAGTTCACTCCTAACCTGTGCATTGGAGAGAAGTAGCAGCGGATAAGTGTCCGCAGAACTGAATGACCCCTGTATGTTGCCAGAGACAGATCATTTGGATGCTTATAATATCTAGCGTGTGATGGGAACGACATCCATCTGTAGTCCCAGTCATATAATCTTGGTTGTCGTCTGTGAAAAAGGTAGAAATTTGAGAAATATACAAATTTGGGAGTTGTCATGGTCGAATTGGACCAGAACATTGTTAACATTATGTACATCTGTAAAACAAAAGCATTACCCTTTTACGGTGGCGGACATCTTTCTGACGTCCCAAAGTTTGATAGTCTGATCCTTGCAGTTGGAGATTAGATAACGCCCATCACCACGGCTATCAATACATGTAATCCCATCTAAGTGACCTGTCAAAACACCTGCTGGTTTCTCTCTTACAAGGCAGCGCCTATCCCAGACCTAAGGGTTATGAAGTATCATTAGGCTAATGCAAGAAGAGATAAAAGGATGGTGCATATATAAAAGGTTGATCGAACTTCCAACAGGCACTCAATTGTTTACTCTTGTAGCAGAATCTAAACGATAACAGGTTCATTCTTCTCTTTTAAAGCCATCAGAGCACAAAACTAATGCTTTATTAACTAGTACTCTTCAAGTCCAGCCAGGCAGCTACATTTATTATACACAAAATGTATTTTCGTTCTGTTCTCTATAGAATATACTAATTACTAGATAGTCGTATTGAAGCAAAATAAAAAGAAGGAAGAGAAGTAAAACAACAATCTAGAGAAGTTAACAAGAATACTGACCTTACAGAGATTATCATCACTTCCAGAGTACAACAAATTGCCACTTTCATCAGCAAAGGTGACCGTGTTGACATCAGACTTGCAGAACCAATGGAGAAGAAAATGAGATTGTGAAAAACAAAGCATTACTAATTTACTCCAGGGCATCCAACAATCATATGAATCTTATACTGCTCAAGTGAGGATGGTTCTAGCTTTGACACCATCAGTACATCACCTACATCCATGTGATTCTGATTTTACAATAAGTTCCTCTTATGTAAAATGTAATAAGTGATTATGCATTAATGCAATGAACTGATGATCCAGTGGTTAAGTCACGATACTCCCATAAACCTAGACTACCTCAAACCTGGAATACATACCCATCATGATATACTGTGATGGAAGAATGAAAACTATATTGCAAAAGTGCTATTTCATTTTGTTTCTTATGTTTCCTCCAAAGCATTTCATCAGTATTCAAGATGGCAGACTCACATTCAATGAAACCGTGTGACTACTTCCAACTTCCCAAAAGAAAGTACGGAAAAACTCAAGGTACCAGATACAGTTCTATGATGAAAGGACTGAGATATACGGAAATCCGCTTTGGCTCCCGAGCACGCTTGCACATGAAATCTGGACCATGCAATCCTTTTGGGATTTGCAACACACTGTATTTCTGCATGTATAGCCAGCTTTTATAGACATTTCCAATCGTTCGTGGCCCATGCCTGACATGCTAATTAAATGCGGCAATGGCTATTCATGGAAACAGTTTAGATGGAATTTACGTCCTTGTCTGACATGCTAGACTTTCTGGACGGACTTCTAGCAGGAACCAAGCTGGTAAATCCCCCCCCCCCCCCCCCCCCCAAACAACAGATTCATATTTTTGGAAGCTCACAAACTGAATTGCTATCATTTTATGAGACTGCAAATGGAAAATTCCAGTGAAAAATTGAGTGTACGCCTAGGCGCACTGAGGGGAGGCCTACTGCTTCGCTTTTGGGTTAAGCTGAAAAAAGCGCTCGGACGCCTAGGGTTAGACAAAGGATAGCGGGGTGAGAGAGACATAGGAAAGCTAGGCGACCTTGCATTGCCAGATCTGGGGCTTTCTTCCCCGACCTTCTTCTTCCCTGACCTAGCGCCGCTGCACCTCGAGATCTTATTCCCGACCTTGCTGCTAGCCTGCTAGTCCTCCCCCCCCCCCCCCCCCCCACTCTTCCCCAACCTTGAGCTCCCTCATCTAGGCTGGTGGCTTTTCTTCGCCGACTTAGCTGCTGCCAGCTTTCTTCCCCCTCCCCAACCTCGAGCTCCTACTCATCTCTCCTTCCCCAACATGCTTGCTATTTTAGGCTTATATACATGCCTCTTTCCCGATCTTGAGCTCCTCCCCATCTAGGCTGGAGCCTGGTGGCTTTTCTTCCCCGACCTCGCTGCTGCCAGCTTTCTTCCCCATCACCGACCTCGAGCTCCTACTCATCTCTCCTTCCCCAACATGCTTGCTATTTTAGGCTTATGTACATGCATTACATGCTACGAAAACTGATTTTTGGGTGCCCTTGTTCCTGTCCTTACGACATCCGTACATAATGCTTAAGCGCGCTCAGGTGCCGCTTAAGCTGTCACTGAACTAAGCGGAGGCACAACACCCGCTCAGCGCCTAGCGCTTAAAAAACCTTGGAAAATTCTCTACAAGATAAAACTCATCTCATCTTGCAGACCTGCTCTACATATGCACAAGCACATATAATAGTTGAACGCATGCTGAAAGTGATTATTCACACCCACTAATAGCCTAATTGGCATGCCGTAATGGTGAAAGTGATCGGTCTTCGATCTGGCCATCAACGTGTTCCGGAACGGCCGCCAGAGATCTTGCTCACGATATCTGGATAGGTTAGATTCCGGTCGTGCACGTCCATATCAGCCTAAGAGATTCTGGAGGCGTGGTGCCAAGCTCGGTTGGTTGATGACACCTTGGGACCAACGTTTACGAGTCGATGAGTCGACGAGTCGTTCCAAGGTTAAGACTCATAGACTAGTCTAGACTAGTGCGAGACTAGTCGACATGGTACTGTAGCACTGAACTTACAGTACATAACTAATAATACCTAGTAGTAGTATGTAGTATTACACTATATAAGTATACAAGTACAGTATACAATACAATCTCCGGTGTTGTAGACATTGTAGCTCAGACCTCAGGACCTGGAAATTGAAACACACTCAGTCTAGCAGCACCAGCAACCAGCAGCAAGCAGGGCAGCACCACCAAGCAGCAGCAAGCAGAGCAGCACCAACAGCAAGCAGAGCAGCACCAACAGCAAGCAGAGCAGCACGAGCAGTCCTCCAGCAACGAGGCAGAGCAACACCAGCAGCAAGCCAAGAAGAAAGAGGAGAGGAAAGAAAGGATTAGGTCTCGTATCACGCGGGATGAGCCATCGTATTTATACTCCCCCAGTTTTTTGAGTCGTTCGACTCGAACATGTCGACTAGTCTGGACTAGTCGTCGACTAGTCGATGACTGGCTCGACTCATATTTGTAGTCTACACGAGAAACCGAGTCAACAGCCACTTTGTGACTCATAGACTAGTCGAGCGACTAGTCTAGACTAGTCGTTCGACTCGTAATCGTTGCTTGGGACATGTCGGCTTCTCGATTTCCATGGTGCAGACAGCGGTGGAGAAGCTCATGATGGCCGAGATTGGAGGATCAGTTAGACGGATGGAGCCTTGGTGGCGATGGAGTCAGCCAGGTGTCAGATAACTCTCAGGAGCAGCAGTAATAAGTGGGGGTGGCAACACTGACGGATTTCGTTTTTGTGGCACTCCTTGGGTGCCGAGTCGTGACTTTCAAGGTGAAAACCTAAGGTCTGACCTTCATTGGTGGTGCCTGACAATTGCCTTGCTGAAGGAATTGTTTTGAGAGCATGGACTTTCTCTAGGGTGAAAACCTAGGATCTTGGATCGGACAACGACGGTGCTTGTGCGCTGTTCCCTTCTTGGAGGCGTTGCTTTTCGAGACCTTTTATGTTTTCCGCGTGTTGTATTAGGTGGCGGTATGTGTGCTGCTGTTGAGAGGAGTCGGTCGCTGTGGCGGGACCTTTCTTTTTCTTTTCTCCTTTGGCTGTGTGCATCCTGGATGTCTTTATGACATCTTGTGGATGCAGAGGCTGGGTGTAATTGGTATCTTCGCGATATTAATATATTCCCCTTTTCAGAAAAAGTAATAGTCTATATGGTAAGTCATGACATCTCTACAGAATTTGTCATGCCATAATGGTTTGTATGGTTAGTCATGACATCTCTACAGAATTTGTCATGCCGTAATGGTTTGTATGGTAAGTCATGACATCTCTAATGGAAAATTCTACGCATCACCACTACAAGATAGAACTCATCTCATCTTGCAGACCTGCTCTACATACGCACGAGCACATATAATAGTTGAACGCATGCTGAAAGTGATTATTCACACCCACTAATAGCCTAATTGGCATGCCGTAATGGTTTGTATGGTAAGTCATGACATCTCTACAGAATTTGTCCTCACACATCGACTTCATCATCTCCGCGCTCAACCTGCTCTTGCCGTACCAAATTCAAAATCCAATCTCCTAGGAGTTGAGGCTGTAAAGGTCATATGCCTCACCCAACGAATCGACCGTCGTCTCTAATGTCCGGCTCATGGTATTTCAATTCTCTTAACCAAACCCCTGATCAATCTCTTGAGTACCCCTAAACAACATCATGCTAGAAATTCTCTTTGCATGTAATGTGCACATTGTTTTATTTCTACTTCGCTATGCCAATCGCCAAATGAATCGAAGATATACAGATTTTTTTGCGGGGGAATCGAACATATACTAATATCACCGCTAAAGCACCGAAGATACTTCCGAATTAACATGAGCTACGTTTTAATCTGAAATCACATACAAAAATAATGACTAGACACTTGTAAAAACAGGCTGCCATTTACTGAAGATAGGGAGCAGTACTTGACTGAATTGCCCGGCGAGCTACAAATCGAATAGTTACTACTTCCAAGTACTCGATTATCACGTTTCCGGCCGATTGCCCAGATTCACTATGAATTCCAGTGCTCAGATTCACAGCTTCTTCTTCCTCCTACTATGTGCTATTCGTTTGCTCCATCAATCTAATCCAGCTCAGTTTCTGAGCCATTGGCTATATTTGTGTGATACTGTACCATGGACGGTCCAGGTGCGAGGGGCTGCCGGCCTAACGTCGCTACAGGCTCTCATAGAGTTATTGGTCCACAGGACGCCTCCGCATACATACGTCTTATCTGTACTTATCATTATTGCTGGGCCGTAGCCAGGTAAAATACAAAGAGATACAATGCCAAAGACGGCACAACCCTTACATCGCCAAGGATGGCACGACCCAAAGAACGCGTCAACACCACAACCCTTTTATGATGTTGTGTAGGAATTTTAAGTGATGGTGATTTGCTTTGACCTTTGAGGCAATAATTGTTCTTGCGTGGATAACAAGCATTTTTTTTTTTAGGAATCTTAAACATGGTATGGAATGAGATAGCTGAGACAACATGGTATGGAATGAAAGAAAGAATAAAGCAGCCAGAGAAATGATTGAACCAAGATGCATATAGCTAATCGAGTTATTTCATACCGTATGAGCACGGATACGGTCAGACACTTTATTTGCTCCAAGATCATAGACATGTATTGAACAATCATTGTTCCCAACAACTACTTCTCTACCATCTTTCGAAAATTTCACAGAGAATATCCCGAAAGAGTATTCATCGTCATCACAGAATTCCAAACCCTCGTGAATTTCCTGCAGAAAAAGAAACATTCAAAACATGGATTACATGCACATCACTTACATTTTATGCGTACGGCATGACCGCATGAGCATGCAGTCATAGTTTCAGAGTATAGAACATACAGTAACATTAGCATCCGATTCTCTTCCAGCATTCTGCACATTCACAATGTGAACAATAGGCGACAAACTGGAATAGGCCTGTGAAGGATTGAATGACTTGAGTGAAAAATGAATAAGAAAGCATATAAACGAGCATGAAATAACCAGAATACAACTTGATTAGTCAGCAAACAACTGCATAAAAAACCCCAGAAGGTACACCTCAAGGAATAATTTTCCAGAGAAAAAGTGAGTGTTGTGTGTAAATTTGATTTAACTTTCAACTTAAAATGGTAATGTAAAGTAGCAAACCTTGAGATGAGTGATTGAGTAAATGCTATCAAAAAGCAATTGCCATCGTGGTGGCTTTTCAAAAGCCTTGTCTTAGGGGGTTAACTTCTATTTTTGGATACAGTATGTAGTTCAAAGCATTATTTTGAAGTATATAGCGAAGTATTGAATATGTAGAGCAATCAGCCAAATTTATGCCTAATTTAATGCAACATCTCCATGCAATTAACATTAGTACATATATCGGTGTGCTGCGCACCTGAGAGGCAAACATCTGCGTCCGAATCCAAATGCACTACATAAATATCTTAAGAGAAAAACTATTGGACATGGACTATTGCGTACAAACTAAATTTAGGCCTCTTCCAATACATTGGAGCTTAAGTGAGGTGCTAAGTGCATTAAAAAGCTTAGCAACTACTCTCCACCGTTCAGGATACTCCTTTCGGTCTTTGCGATGTTTGGTTATAAGAGAATGTTGCTCTTCAGAAAACGCGTATAGTGGCCTTCGTCGATGGGACAAACGCTCCAGTGTATGCGTTACAAGGCAACTAGCATTTTGTCATGGAAGTTCGTGAGAGAGTGTTCTTGTTTTTCGTTGGAAAAACCAACGCCGACATCAAGACCAGTCTCCTTTCCTTTCTCTTTTCGGGAGCAGAGCTGAAAAAGATGGGAAATTCCAATGATTCTTCGTTCATTATCATGTCGATTCCTCACAATCGCTCTTTGTGATGCTGCGGAACCATGGCAATTAGGATCTCAAGACGCAGCAACACCTATGATGCAAGGAATCATTGACTAAGTGCATAGGTGCTTAGCTTTTGTAGCTAAGCTTTCTGTATTTAATTGTTTAATGACTAAATTTCTTCATGCATCGGTTAATAGACATTTTACATAGGTCCACGAGCTTAGTACCGTTTCTTCCTAGGGTCACCACAATGTTCTCTCTCCTCTTTAATTCCTTTACCACAATCATTTTTTTTGCCTATGTGGCACCCTTAGCACCTGTACACCGTGGAGCACGGAGAAGGGCCTAAGAGTTGTCGTCTTGCCATAAGTGTTGGTTGTATTGGCCTAGTCTTAGGCTTATAAGGAATGCTTTTTCCCTATCACTGCATTGAATCGCAAGCTTTGCGTTTTCTCAAAAATGAAAGTGCAGCCAAATGTCAGTGCTATAGTGATCTGTTTTCCATAACCAGGTAATGCAATCAGTGCTTCAATATTTAACTATTCATTTTATCTATGTCCAAGAATTATCAAGAAAAATAATGGTTGATCCAACCCAAGAGAGAGAGAGAGAGTATGGGAGCAAAACAGGCTTACAAGGTATCGCTGGTCAGGGGAGAGAGCAATATCTGAAACCGTCCACCTCATACTTCTGCAGCTTATGTTCTTATGAACCTTCCACCCTCTATCGACATCGTAAACTCTGATGCGGCTTCCCTTATCATCAAATTTAGGAATGTGGAGAAAGATTAGCCACAATAGCTGCACAACTTAACCATTTGCCTTCTAAAGAAGAAGAAGAAGAAGAAGGAGCAGGATCACCTACCCGAAACCCGGCAACGAGCAGTGAGCCATCGCTGGAGAACTGCGAGACATAGGCCTCGCTATCCATGTCTTCCACGCACCACGGTCCCTCCGAGGGTAGGTGCTTCCCGGCGGCGTAGGCGCGGTCGGCCGAACAGAACCCGCCGCCGCCCGAGCGGCCGGACTCCCTCGACGACAGCATCTCGAAAGCCGAGAAGTCCCTCTTCCGCCTGGCGCCATGGATGGCGGCGCGGGTGCCGGGGCACGGCTCCGATCGAACCCGGGTGAGGTGGGACACCTCCTCCTCGATGCTGAACGGCTCGGGCTCGCGCTCCACCTCCTTGAGCGCCCGCCGCCGTCCCCGCAGTCTCCCTGCCGCCGCCATTGCCACTCACCAAAGGGCACAGGAACGAACTGCTTCTCAGCACCGGCTTGGTAGGCAGGATTCGCGCTCGCTGTTGCATCAAACGTTCATGGAGCGGATCAATTCAGGGACATAATTCGGGTATCAGCGTGATTACGGAACACGAAGCAGGCAGGGTTTTGCTCAACCCCGAACCTTTCTCGGCGCTCGAATCAGCGATGGAATGATGGGGTAAAAAAAAGCTGAAAAAATTCGGAGCGGATTCTGCTCGCCCGATTGCGTCGCCGGAGCGCGAAATCGAAGCGGGAGGCCGGAGAGGCGGTACCTGGATTTGATTCGGCGGAGTGGCCGGCCGGCGGAGGAAGAAGGGGAGTGGGCAGGGGAGGGGAAGGGGATTAGACTGTGGTGAATGGGACGGGACCGGATTGGGATTGCGGACAAGGGGAGGGGCGTTTCTGCAAAATAAGGGCACCGCAGTCTCGTACCGCTCTCCCTGGCTCGTGGGCCCGGCGCGCGGAGGGGGTGGACGCGTGGCCGCCCGTGGTGGGGTCGCGTCACTGACGTGGCCCGCGGGTTGGGCCGAGATGTGGGACTGAAAACGTAGGCCCAAGGGTGCGTGTCGCTGCCCTGAAAGCGGGGACTGGGAATACGCCTCTATTGCTTCAGCGATGGCGGCTTGACGGGGGAGGTGGTTTTGGTCCGAAGTTTTTTAGATCCGACGGCGAGGCACAACCCCGCATCTCCCCCGCCGGCGACCATCAGGGCCGGCGCCCACCGCCCCCCGTTCCCATTCCGCCCTCGATCCTCGCCGCCCGCGCCTCTATGACCGCCCCCGGTTCGCCGGTCTCTCCCGGTGCAAGCAAGATGAGCAGCGTCCCGTGGAAGCGGCTGGAGCTCGCCGCACTGTGCGCCTACGCGATGGTGTTCTACAGCGCCATGATCCAGAGGTCGCTTCGCCTCGCACGCGGTACCACCCCCGCCCCCTCCGCCTACTCATCCCTCGACATCATCTCAGTGCTGCTCGGCATCACATCGCATTTACTCTCTCTTGACGCGCAGATTACACCGGGAAACTCTACGGCCTGAGAGCTGGATCAATCCCCGGCCGTCTCAACGTGTGTAATTTTGCGCCTTCACCCTTTCAGTTCGCCTCAAGGATTAATAAGTGCCACCCGGTTTGATTCTCCTCGTGTGGATGTCGCAGGACTCGTCTGATGGGCAATGGAGAAACTTCCGTGGGAACCTGCCTGTTCTCACCGTTGTCATGGCTGCATTTCTGATTGTCGCGAATGGGCTGCGATACGGCTGTGGCTTGAAGGCTAGAGGGGCCTCGTTGGTCTGGCTTATATTGTCCCTGATCTATCTATGCTACCTACATGGTGCTTGGTAGGCGACCGACTGATCCTAGTTTTATGCCCCTTTTCTCCTCTTTTTTTTATAAATAGATAAACGTGCTAACTTGTTTATTTATGTGACAGTGTTGGTTTCATTCTTGTAATAGCAGGGATAAATTATGCCATAGTCAAGGTCGGTGCTGACATTGTTTTTAAAATTAAAGCTATTGTTCTGATTTCAGTTGTCTAAATATTTTCTTGTCTGTTGTCTGTGTAAATAAACATATAAAGATACTTTTAGGAAAGGAATAATGGAAGGACATGGTAGGCTGATTGGTTCACTAGCTGAACTCTTGTTCTGAATCATTGTCAGTTAAAAGCAACCATCTGTTTCTAGTGGATCAAGTATTTCTAGAAACTTTGTCTAGGCAAAGTACTTGTTTGGCCAACTCTGATGTGTGCATTTAAGAGCAAGCCTACTGTCTTGATTATTCGTGTTCCATTCACCAACGTAAACCTGTTAACCATAACAATTATAACAGTTACTCCATTTAAGAATCGAATAGTCAACATAGTGAACATGGTGAAAAGAAAGCCAAGCTTACACCTGATCTGCTATGTGGGTCTATATCATCTTGGCACCATCAGTTGGACTCGATCATGTACGCTGCAGTGACCGAATTGATTTCTTCTTTCTATTGTTAAATAGGTTTGATTAATGGTTACTTGATGAATCTAATAGGTACTAAGCTAAGAGAATGGTCAGAACAAACAAAGAAACACCTTTTATAATTTACCTTTTGAAGCATTAAGCCATTAACAAATTCGGTCTCCTGATATTAATCAAATTAGCATTTATTGTTGACCAGAGTCTTTTGTTTGTAGTTATTTGCTCGATATAAGTATTGCACTGGCATCATATGGAGCTTCAACTTAGCTATGCTTACACTTAACCGGGTCTATGAAGGCTATTCATTCTCATTGTTCGGGTGAGATTTTTAATGTCGCTGTACTGTTTCTTGCACTTTCCCTTAGTAAGATTCCTTTTCATTTAGGTTCTGATGATATTTATGTTCATATAAATAGGCAACAACTGGCTTTTCTTGATAACTATCGGGGTACATTTCGATGGCACATATGCTTCAATTTTGGTACGATTTCCATGTTGTGTTTGTTACTTGGTTTGACTCTGATTGAAATTTTTTTGACAAATTTTGCTGTTGATTCTTACTGTATGGAAATGTAGGGTTACTCTCACTTGAAATAGTAGTTAGGAGGTTTTGAAAGGCTTAAATTCTGGAGCATTGTTTGTGTTGAATACTTGAATTGCAAAACTAGACTTATAAGTAGTTCATGTAGATCTCATCTAGAGACCACGAGTTATTATCACATGAACTGTGTTAAATTATATTTTTCAGTCGGTAGGAACAGATTCCCCAAACCTCATAGAGTTTCGAACAGGTGAGGCAGTAAACTTAAGCTATCGAATTACATGGTTACTTTCCTCTCCTGTATCAAGTCAATGAACACTTCTTTCGTTATGGTTGCTTTTGTGGGATCAAGTGTCATAGAACTTGACTACCTCATATAGGCAACTGTCCTGCTGTGTATGTTTTATCTGGCTATCACAACAGTTATTTCATATATCACCATAGTGTTCATGCATCATATTTGTGCCTTTTGTGTTACTTCTAATTTGTCTGGATTATTGATATATGCCATTATCATCAAATTTGTTGTTTTTATGCCCTTCTCCATTTCATGTGACAGTTGTATTACGGATGATTAGCTTTGGATGTGATTACTGCTGGACACTTAGTTCGTCTCACTTTGATCACAAGGTACTATGTACCCTGATAACTTAGCTTTTTGTCCTATGTTATGCATATTAAGTTTTGCATCCATGAGATGCTTTAAAATATTTTCTGATTTCCACACATTTATTAAGTAGTTTAGATTTGAAATCAAGCTAATCTCGTGAACATGTGGATGTGCATCCAAATTCAGATGTGAATTCTAGTCCAAGAAGTATTTGTGGTGTTTTCAACTACTCAAATTCAAACTTAAATTGCCAATATTAACTCTCTGATTTTTTTGACTCAATTTACTTCTGTTAAAATGATAAGAAAGATCCTTTATTTTGTTTTTGACCATACATTGGACATATTTATATCCCCTGGCATACCATCATCTTCCATTTGCACAGCACAGTATCTTGTTAAATACTGGACTGTGCTGACATGAGCACTCTTGGTACAGAAACACATGCAGAAATGTGAAGTTTGTTATTCTGGCAAGACATGCTACTTTGCTTTGCAGGTACTTCATTATTCCAGTTTACTCGTACCAGTTAAGTTAGAATGTGTATTATCCAGGTGATGTGTAGTATGGCAGTGATAGAAGAGAGACCCACTGTTAGTTTTGGACATGTAAGATTGGTACTGCTTGAGTTTGTCTACAGATAGGTGTTGCACATGGAAGAATGGAACTAGGAATTTTATTTAGAGATGTCGGTAATTTCCAAGCATAAATGAATGGTTGATGTTCTGTTGACGTGAGATTTACCTGTTGTTTTCTATAGGCAGATGCATATAAAGCAGGTCTCAACATTACTATTTCTATTTCTCCTTTTTGCATGTCATGACATTGCGGAATTTCAAGCCCCGTTCAATATCTTTATCTTATAAGCCACACCTTTACAGATTGAGCTAATATTCATTCTTTGTATCTGGTGATAAGATATTACATTGTTCTTGGCAGGAGAAAGGACTCAGCATTGACAAATACACATTCCTAACATATTTATGCTACTTAACATATGCTCCACTCTATATTGCTGGACCTGTTGTAAGCTACAACGCATTTGCAGCTCAGGTTAGTCTTTTATCTAGGTAGTTTTCTGCTGTAGCTGATTTGTCTTATTTCAATTTTGAAAGCTGAAAACAGCAAAAGAAGTGCTTTCTTGAATGATTTTTGGTTATGGATTATGATTACGAAAGGATTTTTTTTCACATTACTTGATTCTTAAGCTACATAATCAAAAGTTCAAAACAATACATTAATATTTGCAACATTCCGAATGAAACATCTATGAGTCTTATTACAGGCTGTCAGTCTTACCTATTATGCATTCAAACACACATGCTGCCTTCGTAGCTTGAAAAAGGAATGTATGGCATCGACTATACATAACACTAACTGATTTCAATTTCAAATTGTACTTGGTGACTTTAAAAACTGTGTTGCAGTAGTCCATAGAAGATTTGATCTGTGTGTTTAAGCAGTGACTTTACTCTTTGGTGCTATAGAGATCCCCCAGTTACATATTACTAACCGGTTGTTTATGTAGCGACCTTGCAGTTAGATGTACCTCAGAAAAACTATTCAGTTGGGCAGATATGTTGTTATGGAGTAAGGTGGATCCTAAATTTCCTTCTAATTGAAGTCATGACACACTTTTTCCACTACAACGCGTTTGTAGTCAGGTACTTCTGTTTATACATTACGATAATCCTTTATTATGATTATCATGATACCCATTCTGAAATTTGAATTAAATACTCTGATGGCAGCCGATTATGGCGGCAGTTGACACCGTTTGAGATCTTCATCATTAGTTATGGGGTAAGATTATATACACATTGCAGTTGATATTCATCAGTAGCCACTTAGGTGAGCGTGTGGCAGTTGATATTCTCACTTGTGCTTATTATTTCTGTTTCAAGTGAAGTTCTTATTAATTAAGTGACCTGCATGTAAGTTTTCCATTTCCATTAAAAACTAAAGAAGTTTCCATTTTCCACTAACGCCTGAATGTTCATGGGCAGTGAGGCAAGTGTGATTTTACTGGGTTCAGGCCCAGTTTTTCAACCTGCAGGCTCAGCCAGATGCCTGAGAAAGCCCAGCAAAGTATAACAATAATTTTAGATAATGTTTGTTAACTTTATTCAGAAAAAAAGGATTTTTGGGCTCGGGCCTGCCTTTTTAGGCTTGTCTTCCTTGACACGGCCTTGCTTTTCTAGGCTGGGCCTCTCTAGGCCCTTGCTGGAACTTGCATCAGAGGTTTGACGGATGTAATCTGAATAGGTTTAACTGTAACAATATTGCATTTTCATAGGTCTTTGCATGGGTTGTGATGCACTAGACTACCACATTAGTCACTTCTACTATTTCTGATGTCTCTTTTGTTAGCTAACACACTGGAGCTCCTATACAGGTGTTGATCTTTATGTGGTTAAAATTCTTCCTTATTTGGCGCTACTTCAGGTTCTGGTCACTGGTAATACAACATTGAAATTCTGTACTTAATATGCACCGTTAGTTCATTTTGCAGCACTGCATACTTCCTCTTGAAGTGACAACTCTCAGTTTGTTGTATTTTGTGCTAAAATGAATTAACTATGTCTTTGTTGCTGGACAAATGTTCTTGTTTATGCTGAAATTCAAGTGGACATAAACATACAAGGATTTAACCTTGGCATTTTATTACAGGTAGGAGGAGTTGAGACACCTGAAAACATGCCTAGGTGCATAAATAATTGTCCTGACCTGGAGAGTTTCTGGAAAAGTTGGCATGCTTCCTTTAACAAATGGCTGGTCAGGTCTGTGCAGAAGTACCTGGCTTAAGTATTATGGTACCATGCTAGCAATTTTTCCCATCTAGTTTACTGTTATTCGTAGCATCACTGCACTTTGATGTATACATAAGGTAATGGGATGGGATGCATATAATGATTAGCAAATCTTTCCTACTACTTAAATAAAAAGTGCACGAAGTTCAGAACTTCAGATATAGTTAATCCCATGGCCCATGCATGGAGCTCTAGAGTTGGTATATGTCTATACAGAGGTGCATTTGCGGTCAATACACAGGCATTGATTAAGCCCAGAGTATAAGTTGCATTATCCATCTCTTGTTGCAGGTACGTTTACATACCTCTTGGTGGGTCTCGAAGAAAACTGCTTAGTATCTGGGTTGTATTCACATTCGTAGCAGCCTGGCATGACCTGGAATGGTACCTTTCAAACAATCTCCTTAAGTCTTGTAAACATCCAAGTTGTGAACAAACTTGTGTAACTTACATTGACCATTTGGTTGCCTTCTCTTAAACAGGAAACTTATTTCATGGGCATGGTTAACATGCTTATGTTTTGTCCCTGAAATAGTGATCAAGTCTTTTTCCAACAACTTCCAGGTAATCTCCGAAGGTTATTATTGGCCACTCTTGCAGTTTATCTGCTTTTTTTATCAAGTTTCAGTTTTTCTGAACCGCTTGCCTGGTGACTGAATTTAGCTTACTGTATCAACTTACTTTTTTTGCTTGGAGAAAGGCGGACACTCTTTAAATCTGAAGTTAAGAAAGACATACAAATTGAATGTCCAAACAACAAAACTCACATGATGTCTAGGTATCTGCAGTACCACAACAATGTGTGGTCCTGTTCCTTTTATGCTAGACGTTTCAAGTCTATATGTTTGTTCTCTCCTGCACGCATATATCTTTCAGCATTCTTGCTAGACGCTTCAATTTTACATTGTTAGCAAGTAATACTTCCAAAACAATATTTTCTGCAGGCAAAAAGTACCCTTGGGCGGTTCATTCATCGTGAATTATGTGCAATTGCTGGTGCTGTGACAGTCAGCTCCCTTATGGTACTTTTCCTCTTTATATTTGAGTGTTAATTAGTCACAATTTTCTGCACAATCTTCAGACGTGTAGAGATTATGAGCTACAGACTAGACTAGTCAGCTAGGAGTACTACTTAAATTCTTGGTTGTAAGCAAACTGCTGCTCCTTACATGTCCAATGCGTGTAGGTGGCAAACCTTGTTGGCTACGTTGTAGGGCCGTCAGGCATTAAGGTTCTGATGTCGCGGATGCTCCACAAGGATGGTGAGTTACATGTTCACACCCATTACTTGTAATACAGTTTCGTAGGTGAAATGTACACAAATTATGTAGCTAATACATGTCTCTGTTTTTGCAGGCCTTCCTGCCCTTGGCATCATATTCACTACTTTCTATGTGGCCGTCAAGGTGATTATTTGCTAATAGTTTCTTTTGAACTCACAGAAATGGATCTTCTCATTGTTCGTTAATCATATTTGCAGCTTATCTTTCATGTGCGGGACGCTAGAAAGACTTAACTGGTGACAAGAACAACTATGCGGGTTTGGCTGTGAACTTGGTGACATTGCAGGCATCGTGATAATTAGCAGGCTTCCACCACTGCTTTGTTGGCTTTGTTTGACATAAGCAAAAAAGCTCATGTAGGCATTGACCATGGGATTCCTTCGCTGTAGGTTAGGGCCTATTAGGCCTGCCGGTGTTCTATCCCTGCGTATGATCTTTTGAATTTGGTTGGCCTGGGGTGATATCACGGCACGTATGCTTGTAACGACGATTCCCATTTTGTTGCTTTAATGCCTGCGACCGGCAACTCGTCGTTTTTCGGTACTTTTTACTGTATATTCGCGCTAATTCAGCGGAGTTACTTGGCTGAGCTCAACACGGCGGGGTTATTCTACTGTATTCGACTGTTGGGCTGATGAATATGATAATGGGAAAAGATTTGCACCGGAATCCGGAGTTATGTAAAACTTGGCAGGCGAAATCATTTGCAAAACGTGTATTTGGTACCCTGAAGTTGAAAAGGTTGTGCACTGGCAGTCCAGTCGAACCCGTAATTTTCTACCTCTCCTATGCATCATGCTCTATTTTATTTTTGACACCCTCTTTCCCACCAGCGTAGTGTCATCGGTATTCTGTATGACTGTATCGTGCTTTGTGTGCTGTTATTGCCCCATGTTGTCAGCGGTGAAAGTAAGTGTGTGGCCACATGCGTGACAACGATGAAACAGGGGAGAGGGAATGTGATCAAATGAGAAAAAGAAAACCCTTTGGTGAAATAGTAATCTCCGTAGTGAATATTTTACAACTGAGACAACAGAGTGGAAATAAAAGGAGAATCACTAAGCTCCCTAGGGGTAAAAGGTCTCACAATCAATTGAGATGTCCAGCTGAAATTGGGGCATCCGATTTTGACCAAGTCAACAATTTTTTAAAGCTCTCATTCAATTCTTTAATACTGTACATTATGTTTCCTAATTTTTAAGTTCTCACAATTAATTGAGGTCAGTTTAGAACTTGGTCACTTGATTTTAACCAGGTCAATAATTTTTCAAGGAGCTCTCCCATTTAGTTACTTTAATTCACCATATTCCCTAATTTGGACCTTTTTTATTCGATTAAGATATTCAACTTTGAATTTGATTGACGATTTTGATCAGGCCAACGATTTTTTAAATCAATCAACACCAACCGGCTAGAAAAATATATCAACTCCATGCACCATCTTACCACGTAGAAAAAAGAAGTGCCACCATGTGATGATACTATAGCGCCAATATAGTACATGCAGCCACTGGCGTGAAAATTTACCCACAAAAGTATGAGTTGATAAGCGCATAACACAGAATCACACATAAAAGGCCCACCAAATAACCGCATTATAAATAAACATAAAACACACTGCATCGTCTCCCCCATCCGCCAAACTAAATATTCTATTAGTTTCAAAACACAAGGGGTATTAGTTCTTTGGAAAGTCAAATTTCTTTAACTTTGACCAAGTTTAGAGCCAAAAAATTATGGAGATTCATTTCATGATGAATCTAATAACACCAGTTTGATATTACGAATTTTGAAATATTTCTTTATAAATTTGATCAAACTTAAAGGGGTTGGGCTTTTCAAAAAATTAATACACCTCATATTTTAAAACAAAGTGAGTACTTTTTTTAAACAATCTCAACAACACCAACGGCACAGCAAAGCGCGCCCAAGCCTTCTAGTAAAAGGAGAATTTGGATGGGGGTGGGGGTTTACTGTTTGAATTTTGTAAGATCTCAGTCATCGGTTTCTATTTCAGAAATAATAATGGGTGAACTAAAGCTGTTGGATCCTGATCAAACGCATGTCATTAAAAAAAACAATACACTGTGTCGCTAGCAATTCTTTCCTAAACATGGCAAGTCCCTCACAAATGCATGGCAATTTTAGTTTTTTTTTTGGCATGGCAACTGGGGCGTTTGCTGTTAATTCTCCCATAGGGAACGTTTGCCAGATAAACAAGTCCTTCCATTTATGAGTCCACACAATGTGGTGATAATGCTATCGAGACTATGATGATGTTAGGTGCCTTGAACTACCCCCCGGCCCCCCTTTATGAAGGAGGACAAGGCCTATGGTTGCACACTTTGCTAACCGACCTAGAGTACGGATCAGACGAGGGACCTCTTGACTTGCACGCCAAGGTGAGAATCTTCCGGAAAGGATGACTTCCTACGAGGCCAGGAGCCTTGGCCACGCCTTGGCCTGTTGGGCCGTAAGGCCGGCCCAATGTCCGAATTTCTTACGGCCAGGCCACCCCCAACAGCATGTACTGTCAGTTTATGTGCATATGTTTCATATAATATACTCCCTCCGTGTATAGATTTTTTCAAAATTCAAACCTTGTAAACTTTGACCTTGTGAGTTATATTTTCATATTATATATATTTAGTATTGTAGATAGAGATAATTTTCTCTATGTAAACTTGGTCAAAGTTTATTTAGTTTGACTTATTAGAAAATCTATGTGCACTACAATATGGTATGGGGGGAGTACATCTTTAGTGAGAATATACATCGCTAGTGTTTAGAAAGAAAAGTCCCCTTGTATCTCAGCCCATTTGCATAGCATCTGTTGTACTATTAGTTTTATTTTGCCAGGAATCCCCCATTTGTCTGAACAACTTTCTATTTGCTTCATCTGCTCCTATGCGCTACTTATTAGACTTCATTCTCTGATTTCATTAGTCTTTTTTACCTCCTATGGTGATATGTGTAATAACAAACAGTAGATTATTGGAGTTTGAAAGCTAGAAATTCACTTCTAGGATGTTTCCCTATCTTTTGTCAAGTCTAGTGTGTTATTGCAAAACTTAATTACTTTGTTGGTTGAAAATCAAATCACTGGGATGGCTATGAAATGTCAGTGTAGTATGCCATTTACGGCAGTGTAAGCGAAGAGCCTCGAGAAGCAACCATCCTCAACTCACTTGGAAGATCTTATATGTCTTTGACTTGAGATCCCTACTTTCATGTCCATGTTCAACCCATGATAAGGCAATTGCTTGCAAGGAGTATCTCTTAACTAGATTTCCATGTTTCTTTTTATTTGCTTGAAAAGTTTATGGCAAAGAAGACAGATCGGTTTGATTAATACTCCCTCTGGAAAGAAATGTAAGAACATTTAGATCACTAGTTTAGTGATCTATAAACGCTCTTATGTTTCTTTATGGAGGGAGTAATAGTTTAAACATGCGAAAAGAGTGTTATTCCAATTTCTAAATATGGCTAGTACTATCATGGATCGTTGTTGACAACTGCTGTATTATTAAAGAAGTAAAGCAAAAAATTGTGGAGGTTGGAGAGTGAGCGGGATAATTATGAAGTAACAGAGGAAAATCACGTAGAAGAAAACATAAGCAACAAATAAGAGACTGATAAATCATGTACAAAGGGAACTAAGCAAAGACACTGCAGCTGGAGCCTTTCTTATGGTAGTGTACATGGTTAAATCACTACCGAGTCAGTACATCCAAATATAACTGTTAACTCACAGAAGAATAAATGTAACTGTTTCGTGCTTAATCTCTCTGGTTTGAGTCTTACCAAGCCACCAGAGAACTAAGGTGTATCTTACGGCTCATATTTTCAAGTCAAACATATAGGGAGCATTGTAAGTCTGCAAGACATCGCTGAATTGCACCGTCAATTACAAATTTATTTTAGAGAAATGTGGTAAAGTTGTCTGTAATTTTGATTAAGATAATAACTAGCCTGACATATATATATTACATATAGATGACACAATAATACGTGGCTCTGAAAACCTATTTGACATCACGTACAAGCTCAAATTTATATATGTTTTGTATATCATGGGGTAGATTCTGTAGGTACCAACCAGAACAGCGGTCGAAGTGGCATCATATAACCCTTGTGCCTGAAAGGCCGTTGCACATGTTCAGTCCCCTTGCCCACGTCGATGACATGCAGAAAGTTCTCAGTGATGGCCATGTGATTCAGAAAATATATGCAGTTGCCTCGCAGACCACCACCACCGTGATCAGCAGTCGAGCACGACGCCCCGAAATTGGAGATCCCAATCCTATCTCCACCAAGAAGGAACGCTCTATCATCACCGATGCTGTCCACCTTGCACCACGCCGGTCTCGAGAAGTCCATCCTGTAAACCGCATGCTCCGCTACCTTGTGCACATTGTCGCCATCGAAGAAGACGACGACGAGGAAGAGCTCGCCACGGGATTCAACCAAGTAGGTTGCCGCCATCGGCATGCTCAGCGGCAGATCGACCATGTCGACAGCTATGGCGTCGAGTTCTGGACTACCGTCGCCGTTGAAACGGATGAACCCTAATTCGTAGGCGGTTATCTCGTAGTAAATCTTGCCGCCGACGGCTGCCATGCCATGGCACTTGGCCATGTTCTTGTCCCGGGGCACGTCGCCGTCGAGGAACATGGTCAGCTGGTAGCGGTGGCTATCCCACTTGCTCGCCCCAATGTTGCACGTCTACATCTTGCTGTCGTCGAGATCAAAGACCACGACGGCGCACGACGGCGCAGCCTGGCTTCGCAATGGGTTTGTCGGAGAGCAAGCACTTGCAGCGCAGCGGGAGCGCCTCCTCCAAGGGCGGCAGCCGGATCCTCTCGCCGTCCCGAGGCCGCAGCAGGAACGTCTGCAAGGAGGCAGGGTCCAGCGCGAGCATCCAGCCCTGCGGGGTCTCGAAACACCGGTGGTCTCGTAGCACGTCGCCGGCTGCCGTGCTCAGAGCTTGGGTTGAGATGCTGTACTGCGTCTGCGAATCTTCGGCGTGGGTTCCAAGATCGTGCACAAGCACCGGCAGCGGCAAGATCACTGATGATTCGCCTTCCATCACTACCGGAACAGGGCCCTGTGCCGACGGCCATATCTATGCCGACGGCCCCCGTCGGCCTTGTCTGCGCTATGCCGACAGCCATTTCCAGGCCGTCGGCGTAATAAAGCCGTCGGGCTATCCAGACCTATGCCGACGGCCCCCGTCGGCCCAGAACGGCCGTCGGCTTACCCAAACTTACGCCTACAGCCGCCGTCGGCATATATCGGCCGTCGGCATAGTTGCGGGCCCGGCGATCCCGCCGTGACGTGCGTCTAACGGCGTCCGATCTATGCCGACGGCCGAGGCGGGAGGCCGTCAGCATAGATGCCCTAACCACGTCATCGATCCGAGGCGCACCGACCACCACTTGTGCCGACGGCTACCGTCGGCATAGATGCCACATCACCGATCCGCGGCGCGCCGGCCATCTGCCCTAGCCGTCGGCATAGTTTTTTTTTCTTTTTTTCTTTTTTTCATAGCTATATTTTTTTCATAGTTTTTTTTTCTTTTTTTACCACGTCATCGATCTTTTTATCATAGTTCCCTTATCCACTTCCCGGTCACCCCCTCCACTCGTTAGTTTTTTTTCTTTTTTATATTTTATGTTTTCTTAAATATTATTATTTGACTAACTTACATATAGTACGTGTTAATAAGCATACATACATTATTTTCGGTTCTGTACACAGCGGTGTGACCCGCCTCACGAGCGGTGCCACCGCTAGCCGGCACCTGGAATGGGGAACAGCCGCATCGGGTCTATACGAAGGGGACTTTGCTCCCAAGTGTTTATATATATATCGGATGACCTACCACAACCGGGTGGTGTTGTGGCATGTCCGAAGAGGCGGCACGCGTCTCCGGTGCGTGGCCTCCCTCACGGACGGCGCCGCCGGCGGCACCTCGAGGGGGGAAACTGCCGCGTCGGTTCTACACGGAGTGGATGTAGCTGTGGTTTTGGCCCGGATGTTGCTCTCGGGTGTCCCTACGGGCCGACCTGACACAACCGGGTGGAGAGCTCCACTGGTCAAAGCCCGTCCGTGGGAAGTCAAAGGGCTAGATCTCGTGGTCAACCGTTCCAGGGTTAGGTGGGACGGGGGCCCTGGGGGGTAGCAATGCCACCGGAGCGTCGTACCGGGCCCTCATACATGCGGGGTGGTGTTGTGGCATGTCCGAAGAGGCGGCACGTGTCTCCGGTGCGTGGCCCCCCACACGGACGGCGCCGTCGGCGGCACCTCGAGGGGGGAAACTGCCGCGTCGGTTCTACACGGAGTTGATGTAGCTGTGGTTTTGGCCCCGATGTTGCTCCCGGGTGTCCCTATGGGCCGACCTAACACAACCGGGTGGAGAGGTCCACTGGTCAAAGCCCGTCCGTGGGAAGTCAAAGGGCTAGATCTCGTGGTCAACCGCTCCAGGGTTAGGCGGGACGGGGGCCCTGGGGGTTAGCAATGCCACCGGAGCGTCGTACCGGGCCCTCATACATGCGGGGTGGTGTTGTGGCATGTCCGAAGAGGCGGCACGCGTCTCCGGTGCGTGGCCTCCCTCACGGACGGCGCCGCCGGCGGCACCTCGAGGGGGGAAACTCCCGCGTCGGTTCTACACGGAGTGGATGTAGCTGTGGTTTTGGCCCGGATGTTGCTCCCGGGTGTCCCTATGGGCCGACCTGACACAACCGGGTGGAGAGGTCCACTGGTCAAAGCCCATCCGTGGGAAGTCAAAGGGCTAGATCTCGTGGTCAACCGCTCCAGGGTTAGGCGGGACGGGGGCCCTAGGGGGTAGCAATGCCACCGGAGCGTCGTACCGGGCCCTCATACATGCGGGGTGGTGTTGTGGCATGTCCGAAGAGGCGGCACGCGTCTCCGGTGCGTGGCCTCCCTCACGGACGGCGCCGCCGGCGGCACCTCGAGGGGGGAAACTGCCGCGTCGGTTCTACACGGAGTGGATGTAGCTGTGGTTTTGGCCCGGATGTTGCTCCCGGGTGTCCCTATGGTCCGACCTGACACAACCGGGTGGAGAGCTCCACTGGTCAAAGCCCGTCCGTGGGAAGTCAAAGGGCTAGATCTCGTGGTCAACCGCTCCAGGGTTAGGCGGGACGGGGGCCCTGGGGGGTAGCAATGCCACTGGAGCGTCGTACCGGGCCCTGATACATGCGGGGTGGTGTTGTGGCATGTCCGAAGAGGCGGCACGCATCTCCGGTGCGTGGCCTCCCTCACGGACGGCGCCACCGGCGGCACCTCGAGGGGGGAAACTGCCGCGTCGGTTCTACACGGAGTGGATGTAGCTGTGGTTTTGGCCCGGATGTTGCTCCCGGGTGTCCCTATGGGCCGACCTGACACAACCGGGTGGAGAGGTCCACTGGTCAAAGCCCGTCCGTGGGAAGTCAAAGGGCTAGATCTCGTGGTCAACCGCTCCAGGGTTAGGCGGGACGGGGGCCCTAGGGGGTAGCAATGCCACCGGAGCGTCGTACCGGGCCCTCATACATGCGGGGTGGTGTTGTGGCATGTCCGAAGAGGCGGCACGCGTCTCCGGTGCGTGGCCTCCCTCACGGACGGCGCCGCCGGCGGCACCTCGAGGGGGGAAACTGCCGCGTCGGTTCTACACGGAGTGGATGTAGCTGTGGTTTTGGCCCGGATGTTGCTCCCGGGTGTCCCTATGGTCCGACCTGACACAACCGGGTGGAGAGCTCCACTGGTCAAAGCCCGTCCGTGGGAAGTCAAAGGGCTAGATCTCGTGGTCAACCGCTCCAGGGTTAGGCGGGACGGGGGCCCTGGGGGGTAGCAATGCCACCGGAGCGTCGTACCGGGCCCTCATACATGCGGGGTGGTGTTCTGGCATGTCCGAAGAGGCGGCACGCATCACGGACGGCGCCGCCCCGGCACCTGGAGGGGGGAAACGACGCGTCGGTCCCTCATTTTAGATGTTAACGCAACTTTTCAATGTGTATGAAAATAATATACACTAAAAATATATTTGAAGACTGTTAATAATATTTTTAAAAAAATGTTAAACATGTATAGAAGTTGTTGCAAAAAAAAATGCCACGTGGCACCTTCACCTCCCCTCTGTGTGGTTCCGGGAGAGGAGAGGGCCGAGCAGCGTTAAGAAAACATTAAAAAAGCATATGAAATAATAATACATAAAAAAATATAAAAAATATAACTTATGACTATAAAAACATCAAAAATTTATATGAAATAAAAAAACAGAAAGAAGAAAAAATATAAGCTATTAAAAACATTAAAAAAATAAAAAAAATAACTATGCCTACGGCTAAGCCGTCGGCATAGGTGCCACGTAGCATCGCTACCTATGCCGACGGCTTAGCCATCGGCATAGTTCGACCTTATCCTCAGCCGGTCGACTGTCAACCACTCATTCGCCCCGACCCGCTGCTCGACCCGCGCGGCCGCCAGCTCGACCCGCGCCGCCGCCGCCGCTCCCAGTCACCCGCGTCGCTCCCCGCCGGCCGCCCGCCGCTGCTCCACCCGCGCCACCATCTTCCCTCGCCCCTTCCCCCTCCCCGCCTACATCCCCGCCCCCTTCTCGCGCCGCCGCCGCCGCCACGCCGTCGCCAGCTCTTCTTCGCGCTGCCGTGACCACCCTCCTCTCCGCCCCTCACTCCACCACCACCCCCGTCCCTCCGCCACCTC
This sequence comes from Triticum timopheevii, assembly GCA_963921465.1. Lineage (NCBI taxonomy): Eukaryota > Viridiplantae > Streptophyta > Magnoliopsida > Poales > Poaceae > Triticum > Triticum timopheevii. The sequence goes on from OY997271.1 coordinate 105,305,668, forward strand.
TCGCCAGCGTCGTCCACACCCGTCCCCGACCCCGCGCCATCCCTGTCCAGCTGCACCGACCGGCGCCGTCCACCCTGCCCTGCTGCGCCCCTCCGCCGACGCCCTGCTGCGCCCCGGCCGGCCCCGTCCACCCTTCCCCGGCGGCTACCCCCCGGCCTCCCTGCTGCCCGCTGCACCGGCGCGGCCAAGGTGAGATTTTTTTTATTTTTTTTTGCATTTTGTTACTGTTTTTTTGCATAGATGGATATGTGATGAATGGATATATGCATGCATGTACAGATTGATGGTGAAGTTTGTGATAGATGGATGCATTGATGGATATTGCTCAATTTTGTGAATTTGGACACTTAGATATTGCTCAAGTTTTTCAATATGTGCATGTAAAGAGATGAGCAAGGGAAGATAATGGAGTATGAACGAGCTCCGTTTGTTTTTTTATAAGAGAGAAAGAATGTGGGAGAGAGGGAATGGAGTAGGAATGGGTTTAGAGGTTTTTTTTTTACAATTTGACATGTTGTTTCATGTTCATTCATAATGTTGTGCCAATGCTTAATGTGAGGTGATGACCTAAATTTTCATCACTCGGTGGAATTAACAGGATTTGTGGTGTTCCATCTTCGTGGAGTGATCATCCACGTTGGAGGTGTTTGTCCACGATCGTCCCTCCTTTGATCGACTACATCCTCTACATCGGAGGGTGAGCAACAATTCCATGACCTCGTCCACTTTTTTCCATGTCACTAGATTGAATTTTCACATCAAATCGCGTAACCTAGGTCTCCCGTCCGAAAGGGTTGCATCGATAAATATGCATTCAATTGCATATTTATCACCGCAGCTCTTTCGGATTGTCCAGCGCTTTCCACGGACAGCCCGAGGATGTGTAGATTGGGTATGTTGTTCATGCTCTACCCCGTTCCGAGACGGGATTTCAGCGGCCCCTCCCCGTTGTTCTCCGGATGCACATTCTCTCGGCATTTTGCCGAGACGTGTATTTGGAGAACAGCGGGGAGGTGCTGCCGAAATTTTGTCTCGGAATGGGGTAGAGCATGGACCGTACTCAATCTACACATTCTCGGGTGGGATTAGGACCCATCTTTACCTATTAGAGATGTAGGTGGATTACTCGTCAACCTTGTAAAAAATAAAATATTGATGTGGGTAATTTAAATGAATCATTAATTTTGTTGTGTGGCTTCCAATAAAGCAGAGATGGCAGATAATCAGTGGATGTATAGTGGGTTTTTCCGTCGGAATCAAGTAACAACAGAGTGGGTCGAGAAAACTGATGTGTTTTTGAAAGAGATATTCCGTAGTCCAATGAGGATGGTGCCAGAATGCCCGTGTGCCAGATGTAAGAGACGTATCCGCAGAGATAAGAGTGAGATGACTAAGCACCTTCGCACGCATGGATTTATGCCCAACTTTAATATGCCGATAAACTTTGCCCAGCGGGACCGTGGTAGAGAGGATGTGATACGACAACGCGTTGCTGGTTATGAGGACGATGGGGTTAGAGACATGCTAGATGATGTCTTTGCTGCACAGCCGACACCTCCGTCACATTCAGCGAATGAACCGGAGGAAACCGCAAAGGCCTTCCTGGAAATCTTGGCCTCGTCAAAGAAACCTCTCTATGAGGATGCCAAGCTGTCTGTGCTGGATGCCATCTCGCAACTGGTGGAAGTGAAGGCTCAGTATGGCTGTAGACGAGGTTGCTTCGAAGCATTTCTAGGAGTATGGGCTAACAGCCTGCCCGAGGGCCATGAACTGCAGAAAACCCTGTACGGTACGAAGAAAATCATGAAGGCGCTCTCCATGGACTATGAGAAAATACATGTTTGCCCAAAGAATTGCCTTTTGTTTAGGCATGAGTATGCGGATGACAACTACTGTAGGAAGTGCGGTTCCTCTCGGTATATTGAGGTGGTCGATAAGCATGGTCAGAAGCGGCAGCTAAAAATCCCTATGAAGGTTCTTCGGTATCTTGATTTTATAAAAAGACTGCAGCGCCTTTTCATCACCGAGGAGTCTGCCAAAATGATGAAGTGGCACAAGGAAGGGAAAAGGTACAATCCAAAAAAAATTGTACATACATCAGAAGGTGAAGCATGGAAGTCATTCGATATAAAGTACCCGGAGGAAGCAGCCGAGGCTGGGAATGTCAGAATTGCTATAACAGGTGATGGGTTCAATCCATATGGTATGTCGTCTAATCCATACAGCTACTGGCCCATATTTGTTATTCCGCTCAATCTCCCTCCCGGCGCCATAATGCAACGCAAGACCATGTTCCTGTCGCTTATAATTCCGGGGCCTGAATATCCAGGGAAGAATTTGAGTGTGTTTATGCAGCCATTGGTGGATGATTTGCACCATTCTTGGTACTTCCCAAGGTTGACATATGACCGGCATCTGCAGAAAAATTTCTTGATGAAAGTTTGGCTACAGTATTGCATGCATGACTTTCCCGGCTATGCCCTGTTCTGCGGATGGTGTACAAGTGGAAAGATGCCTTGCCCAGTGTGCATGCAGGCCTTGATTTTCATTTGGCTGAAGAAGGGTGGCAAGTATGTTGACTTTGACCAGCATCGACAATTCCTCCCTCCAGACCATCCTGATAGGGAAGACAAGAAGAACTTCACAAAAGGCAAAGTTGTCCATGAAGTAAACGAGATTCCAACGTTTTCTGGTGCGGATGTGCTTGCTCAGCTCAAAGCTCTTAAGCCTGCCGGTGAAGGGAAAGGCAAAGGCAAAGGCATCGGTAAAGGGAAAAAATGTTTTGAAGGATATGGTGAGACGCACAACTGGACTCACATTACCCCCTTCACGCAGCTTCCCTATTTTAAGGACCTCAAACTTCCATACAACATCGACGTGATGCACACCAAAAAGAATGTCGCAGAGTCCCTTTTTAACACGATCCTCAACATTCCTGATAAGACAAAGGATAATGTTAATGCTAGAGTCGATCAACAGAATATTTGTGATAGACCACGTCTTCACATGCAACCTCCCACAGGCAGTCAAAAATCTTGGTTCAAGCCAGATGCTGACTTCGTACTTAAAAAGGATCATAAGATGGAGGCATTCAAGTGGCTGAAACACGTCGTGAAGTTCACTGATGGTTATGCGTCGAATATAAGTAAGGGGGTCAATCTTTCAACGGGCAGAGTGACCGGGCTGAAGAGTCATGACTATCATGTATGGATTGAGCGGATTATGCCGGTGATGGTTCGGGGCTATATTCCCGAGCGTGTCTGGCGTGTGCTTGCGGAGTTAAGCCATTTCTTCCGAACGCTTTGTGCTAAAGAAGTATGTCCTGAGAAGATAAAAGAAATGCATAAGAAGGCGCCGGAGTTGATATGCAAGCTAGAGAAGATTTTCCCGCCAGGCTTCTTTACTCCGATGACACATCTCATTTTGCACCTTGCGAACGAGGTATTGTTGGGGGGCCCTGTGCAGTATCGTTGGCAGTACGGCCCTGAGAGACAGAACAAGCATCTGAGACAGAAATGTGGAAACAAAGCTAAGATTGAAGATTCCATAGCTGAGGCAGTTATCCTAGAGGAGGTGGCAGACCTCAGGACAGCCTACTATCCGGACCATGTTCCCACGTTACACAATAAGGTGTCTCGATACAATACAGAAGAACCCAAGTATAAACCCAAGTTGCCTCTATTCACCGGGCAAGGTGGCAGGGCTGGATGCTCGACATCTTATGTCATGCCACGAGATGAGTGGGAGGATGTCATGTTCTATATCTTGCACAACACCAAGGAAGTTGAGGATGAGTGGATGAGGTAATACCTTTGCACCATTCTTTTAGTCAATTCGTTATGTTCACTTTGCCTAGTTCTTATACCGCTTTTCTTATTGTAGTCGATTCATTGAGGAAGAATGGACAGGAATACTGCCTCCTACTGAAGCGGAGGCACTTGCTCTTCTCCGAAAGGGTGCTGATGGAAGGAAAAATTTCGTTGCGTGGTTCATGGAGAAAGTAATATTTCACACTTCCCTATTACCCATGATGACGTGGTCCGAAACAAGGAGGATGATGACTTGGGTTATGTTGACCTTGACCCAAACGACGACGGCGCCTGGATTAATGGTGAGGCAGTTGTGAATCAAAGAGACATAATTATGCTTGAAAAGTTAAATGAAGACGCTGACACTGACGATGAGGAAGAGCCTCCACCTCCGTCAGACAACGAAGAAGATATGCGGGATAGTGATGATGAGACCGGTCGACAAATAGATTACAATAGTGATGATTCATATGGGTTCTAGAAAATGTATGTTCTTTTAATAATGTTCTCTTTCGTTATTAATGTCTTTCCTGTATGCTTGTTTTTTTTATATCCTTACTAATTGTTTATTCTCTTCTCAATGCAGGTTTGCTAATCATGGGCAAGTCCAGCGGTGCCAGTTTCCTCAGTAAACTCAAAGGAGGACTTACTCGGAGTGGACGAGCCCACAAGGTTCCCTCCCGACTACGCGAGGATGGCACCTCACAGGGAGGTGGAGGGGTCGGGGGAGGAGACCCTAGAGGAGGAGGGGGTGGGGGGAGAGCCCCTAGAGGACGAGGAGGTGCGGGGAGAGGCAACCGGGCCAAAAAACTCCGGGCCATGTCCGAAATAGGAGGGTCTTCTTCGATGCCCTCCTATGCTGATGCAGCTTCTGAGTCTGAGGAGGAGGAGTATATTCCTGATATCGAGGAGGAGGAGGCCGAGGAGGAGGAGGCCGAGGAGGAGGAGGCCGAGGAGGGCGAGGAGGGTGGAGGGGAGGTTGACCCCGAGTTGTGGGGTGACTTGCCACCGGGTGCTCCGCAGGGGTGGCTGCGTGGTAATGCAGGAGTACCTACACCACCTTCTATCAAGGCGCACAAGTGGCTCATTGAACCTGCGGGGACAGAGTAAGTGCATCTCAATCATACTTTCAACACATGACAACATTTTTTTATTGTACACATGGCAACCCTTTGATTCTTTTGCAGTAACTGGATCCTTCACGGAAAGGGCCGTAAACCGAACGGCCTTCTCACTGTCATGTTGAAGCAGTTTTGGCCTGGCCTATTCTGCCCGCGGCCAGACAGGGACCCACAGCTGCGTGTTTTGGCCACAAGTTGGGCCCACTACGAGGCTTGCAGCAACGTGGAGTACGGGATGGCCGCTAAGGCCGTGATCACCAAATTTTGGGTAAGTTCCCTTTTGAATCACTTGTCTTTAGTTTCGTTCATAGTTTATCATTGAATCACTCAACTCATGCCTTGTTTGCTTCTGGTTTATGCATGATTGCAGCAACTCTATAGAGTTCTTGACGAGCACAAGGCCAGAGCCGACGTGGTCTGACTTGCGTCTGCAAAGAAGAAAGCTCGTCAGTTGCAGTACGAGGTGCGTTGGGTTGCCGTCTCACAGTACTACCACATCTACCTGCAACAAAAGATGACCAAAACTCAAGCACAGAGGAAAAAAATTACCATGAGCAGGGAGCAGTTCATGATGGTAACTATTACTGACTTTTCATTGTTTCAAGGAGTCAACTATATGTTTCGTGCTCACATGTCATGCTTCCAAAATTTGCATAGGTTGTTCCTCGTTGGTGCTATGGAAGGCATGACGGATGGGCGTGTTTGGTGGATAGGTGGGTCGGTGACGATCCAGAGTTTGTTGCCAAGAGCATCAAGGCCCGGGCTAACTGTGGAAAAGACGGGACACACGGCCAAGGAAACAGGAACCACTGGGGCTTCAAGGCCATGAAGGTATATCTATATGAAAGATGCATTTTGGTTCTTCTTTACCGTCATGTTCTTATGTATGGCTAACTTCTGTTTGACGTTGCAGGAGGACAAGTTGTAGAGGCCGCTCTCAGACATGGAGTCGTGGAAGCTGGCCCGCGAGCGGAGTGATCGCAAGGAGGGCGAGAGCCAGTACTACGGCAACACCGAGCAACACCTGGAGTCTTACACTCAGAACTATCAGAAGTTGCATCCGGATGTTCCCGTTCCTGAGGTCGCCCAGTCTCAGATCGACGACACGGCGGTGGTGGCCATCCAGGGTAAGTCCCATGGCCGGTATCCGTGTTTCGATGGCTTGATCACTCCGTCGATCTCGTACACACGGCTTCGAGCTACCAACCCGAGCCCGTTAGAGAGTACGGGGCGTTCGCAGCCTCCCTTAGTCCGCCAACGTGCTGTAAGTACTTCCCCTTATCTTCTTTGTCTCTATCTTTCTTAGTTTATTTTCATCACTGCCCACTTAGAAACAACCTCAATTTTGTAGGCATATCAGGCCTTTCTTGAGCATAGGCATATTGAGGTGAGGGAGTACTTGCAACGAGTGAAGGCAAATGATGATTACAGCCGTCAAGTGATGGCAGTTAGTTTTGCCCTCTTAATCCAAGCTCAAATTTGCACTTTCATTCCTTCTGGCTTTGTTGATCATGGCTTGTTTCTAAGTGGACTTGTTTAACTAACATCCAGGCTATGTTGGCGTCTTGGACTAACCGCATGGAGCCACCACAAGTTGGACCCCCACCACCACCTGCGGGAGACGCCCCACACATTCCCACGTTCGAGGAATGGCTGGCACTAGGCGGTGATACTCCGGTTAGTAAATTTGCCTAACTAATGAGAAACTAGTTCTCGTTCATTCAACACTATCATGTCATATTTACCATTAGAAACTTCTTTCAAACATGTAGGGGACCGGTGGCTCGACTCCTGCTCCGTCGACCCCAGTCACTCCGATCTGGCAGAGTGATGGTGGTCGCGGTGGCGGTTTTGGCGGAGGAGGACTTGGCGGTGGCGGTTTTGGCGGAGGTGGACTTGGTGGTGGTTTTGGCGGACGTGGACTTGGCGGAGGTGGTGGTTTTGGCGGAGGTGGACTCGGTGGTGGTGGTGGTTTTGGCGGAGGTGGACTCGGTGGTGCTTGATGTCGATGATGATTCCGTGTATGCGGCCGTTGTGCCATGTCTTTCATGTTTCAACTTTTATGATGTTTCATGTCTTGCACTACTTATGTTCGTGGACTTTCGCCGGTGATGATCTTTAGACGATGAACTTGACTATGTTTAAATGATGTTGATGAACTGTCATATTTCATATTATTCTGTTTTGAAATGTTGTCAAATGAATTGGAAAAGAGAAAACAGGAAAAACAAAAAAATAAATAAAAAGAAACTATGCCTACGGCAAAGCCGTCGGCATAGATAAGCTCAGGAGCCACCAGGAGGTGACACGTGGCAGGGCTATGCCTACGGCAAAGCCGTCGGCATAAATTTATATCTATGCCGACGGCTTTGCCGTAGGCATAGCCCTGCCGCCAGGTTAAACCAGGGGGCGACACGTGGCAAAGATATGCCTACGGCAAAGCCGTCGGCATAGAATTAAGCTATGCCGACGGCTTTGCCGTAGGCATATCTTTGCCACGTGTCGCCTCCTAAGCCGCCAGCAGTTTTGACGGCGCCGTCCGTTGCCGTCAGACGGAAAACTACGCCGACGGCTAAACTATGCCGACGGCTGCGCCAGGGCCGTCGGCATAGCCCCCTATGCCGACGGCATTATTATGCCGACGACATTATTATGCCGACGGTCTGACAGGAGTACGCTGACGTGATCTACACTGACGGCACTATGCCGACGGCAGCCGTCGGCGTAGATCTATGCCGACGGCTTAGGGGCCTATGCCGACGGCCCCTGGCCGTAGGCATAGACCGCGAGTCCGGTAGTGCATCTCCATCGATCGGCGAGAAAAGACTGACCGGATTTTTCCTTGAGAAGTGTTTCCGATCTAGTAGGAGCTAGGACCGCCCAGCGACCCTTGGCCGATCTTGTTCTCGCCTGATTGCGATGGCCTCTCCTTGATTTCTCTGGGCGCACTTATGTAGGCACGGGGCTGCTAAGTCGAATTGAGTACTGACAGTGCATTCTTCTCGGAATCGGTCTCGTCTTTCCTGCTCTGCTCTGCGGTGCGAAGCTAATGAGGCTGTCAAACGCACAAACGAATTGGCAATCCGATAAGAATTCGTACCCCGCAAAGCTCTGCCGTGTCCAGCTCGGATGCGGATTGGGCGGCATGTCCAGGGGAGCACGGCGCCGGCGGGCAGACTGGCCCTGGTACTTTTGTCGTCCAAGAAAACCGACGGCGGGCGGCGGACTGGGCCACCAGGGATGGAGTGGAGCGGGGCCATACCACGACCACCATCACAAATAGAGATAACCAGGATACTGAGGCAACCAAACCTCAAACCTCATCGAAGGGCACCAAACTCCGAGAGCTCACCACCTCCACGAGCCCCCAAGAGAGAGGTCGACCAATAGCACCAAAATGGCCAAGGCAAAGACCGCCACCATAGATCAGATCCACCGCCACCACCAGACACCCCAAAACACCCACCACGCCGATGAGGACATCTCTGTCGCAGTTACACCTGTCGTCACTCCTACATCAGTTATTCCGTCCGGACCTATGATTAGAGCACGAGCGCGTCAAATAAATGGCCAGGTACTATCGCTCTTTTGTACTCCCTCCGTTCCATAATGTAGTGCCTATAGATTTTTGTAAAAGTCAAACATTACAAATTTTGACCATATTTATAGAGAAAAGTAGGTACATCTAGAATACCAAATGCACATCATTGGATACATCATGAGTTAGATTTTCAGAATGTACATGTTTGGTATTGTAGATGTGGACTGTTTTCTATATACACTTGGTCAAAATTGGCAAAGTTTGACTTCCACAAAAATCTATAGGCACTACATTGTGGAATGGAGGGAGTACATATGATCTAACTAACGAGAATATAATATTACACTCATGTTTGGATTTACTTGTACTTAGGAATAAAGGAGAGATTAAAGATGAAGACAATGTGCGTTTAGATCAAATGGAGCAACGTTCTTGCATGCATGTCATGTCCCATCCATGCATGCATTCACGTGTACAAGGACCAAGTGCACACGGTCAAAGGACTTGGACTAGGTCATCAGATCAGCCACGAGACGCAGGTGGGCCCTAGAATTTTTGGCTGCGCGAGAGGCTCATCAACACATTGATTCACACGCCTGCAACGACTCGGCCTCGATTGCTTGCATGAAAATTTGAGGGAACAACATTGATCCACAGTGGAACAATAAGAACAAATCAATTCAAATGGACAAATCCAATCAATAAAAATTTGTGAGATGAAGGAGGTTACCTCAACGAATGAAAATAATACCGGATCCATGGACCAACCCAATCGATTTGCAAGGATTTGAGAGGGGCTAAGTGAGGGACACAAAGGGGGAAAAGGGCAAGAGCTCGGGATAGGCCAATGGGGGAGAAGAGATTGAGTGGTGAGTGGTGGGTGCAAGCCCCACGGCCACCTAAAATATCTGCACCAGAAACGCCGGTGCTGGCGTTTCTAGAAACGCTAGCTGGCTCGGCGTTTCAAACCCGCCACGTCAGCTTGCAACGCCAACTCGGCCTGGCAGTGGGCCAGGTAAGAAACGCTAGCTTGGTCGGCGTTTCCATGTTCATCAGAAACGCCGCGGGCCCTGGCGTTTCTAAAAGGGTCAAATCGTGAAATACTTTCACGTCGGGTTCAGTTTGTGACGATAAACGTTGACAAGGTCAGAACAGTGACTTCGTCCCCCGTGTACGGACCGACCTCAAGGAGTCCGTACGGGACACAACGATTAGACTCGGCCGCGCATCGACCATTAATAAATAGCTAGCTTAGAGGTTTTATTGTATTGTCTAGCTATTGCTATAATTCGCATCTACGAAACGTGTAGGACTACCGCCTTGTCAGATTCACAGTGGAACCCCAACTTTTCATCTAGTTCATGTACTCAAGTTATCATCCGCAAATTCAGTTGCAATTCACCTTTGTTCTTGCCGGTTCTTCGGTTGCTTGCAGGAACTCGAACCTCGTTGTTCAGGTTGATCGTGCCTACGGCAAGGTCAATAACCATCGGAGATTGGTTTATCAATTGTCGAGGCATATCGTCGGGTACGGTATAGCCGGATCGTCAAGGTCAAAATCCACCAAATCGATATTTATCCCCACTCTCGTCAAAAGATCGGGCCGCCATCACATCAAGTGGTATCAGTTTTCGGGTTCATCGGTGAGAGATTTACAGTTATTGTAGTTTAGTTTATTTTTCAGTCCTATAAACCCACAAAAAAGCCCAAAAAATTTTTAGATTAGTTCATCCATTACGCCTACCTTTTTAGCCTTTAGCAATTTTTGCATCTAGTATTTGTGTAGTTGAATTTTTGGTTACATTCATCCTAGAATTAGTGCTGGTTTAGATTGGTTAGGGTGTAAAATTATCTACTAGATCAATCTGTTTTTGTCCACCAACATAATCTCTTCCGCAACGGTAGTTATCAATCTGAAGAAGTCCAAGAAAAAAAAACTGAGCGAGATTGCAATTGGTTGTTTCCAATTTTTGGAGATTCTAGACGCCTGGTTTTTTTTTTCCTCTATTTATTTAGCAGGCGTTGATTAGATCACTTTTCGTATTAACGCACGCGCGCAGACGCAGGTTACGCGAACGACCAGACAACGGTCATCCGTGTCTGACACTGCGCGTGCTTCCCATCCACCAGGCTCTGCTCCGCGCCGCTCACCATAAGCAGACGCACTACGCCAGACATCTCGCCCCTTGTGTCTGCCTCCACGCGCAATACATCACACATCCAGTGCATCAGTATTTGTCATCTAGCGTTGTTGTTAGCTTTTGCATGCAGCTCAATTAGCACAAGTTACAACACTGACATTTTATCTTAGCCTCATCTTGGTGTACCTAATTTCTGCTAGTAATCGGCTTGGAAAAAAAGGAAAAAAAAGAGTGAAAAAAAAGAGTGAAGCAAAAAAAAAAGAGACAAGAAAAAGAAAAAGAAAAAAAAGGGTTGCAACATTCAGGCCGGCTAGCACTCTTTGTGCAATTTCTTTTCACGTTCAGAATTGTTCCTCTTCTATACACGTGATACTTGTTGGACATTTTTTTGGGCTCTTGGTCGCCATACATTGCGTTTATACCTCACTTATATCTAGCTATTTAGAGCTATCATATTTTTATCGGTTTCCATTCCTTTGATTCAGTATCTGGGCTTAGATTGTTTTCTCTCTTACTAGTCGACTGCTAGCACTAGTTAGGAGTTTGAACAATTATTCAACTTGCATTACTTTTTGCTTAATTGTGCCACATATTGTGAGTTGAGAAAACCTTCACCAAGCTCCACATCCTATATTGTACCCTGTTCGGTCACTTGGTAATTGCTATATCAATCTTTTGATAACTTTTGACATCGCCAACGGCCGACAACCACTGTAACACGGTAAGAACTGGTAAGAGCTTGGTAATTGCTCGAGAGTTAAGAGACATTTTCCACCGCCTCACCGTAGTTACTGTAGGAGCAATATACTTGTGATTTTGTTCTTGTTTCATCCTAACCATGGCAGGTGACGAAGACAACATGAAAGCCACGGTGGCACGCCTTGAGGAGGATGTGCATGCATACACCGAGCGGTTCACATCGTTTGAGGGCGCACTTGATAAGCGTCTCAAGTCGATCGAGGATAGCAATGAGACGTTCACTCAAAAACTTGCATCTATTATGAAACGTCTCGATGCCCAGGATGCCCGTTTGGGTGCTACCTCCACTGCCGCTCCGCGTCTTCCAGCCACCAACACAGGTGAAAGGACATGTGGTGCCCCCATGTGTGGTTTTGGTAATTGATGACAATCTCTATGGACTATTGGTTGCCTTGAGTTATATTTGAAGGGTTTGCCCATAGGCTTTTCTTGGAGTCCATTTATTGGTTTCAATGAGAGTTTGTGATGACCAAGGTGCTATTAAGGAATTATCCAAAGATTGGTCATATGAGTGTTGAGCTTATTGCAAGCATGTCTTGAAGAAGAAGATTGTGTGATCATTCATGTTTATCTTCAAGACATCATCCAAATGAAGAGAGTTGGAAAGATTCAAGGTTGATCAAGACTAAGTCAAAGAGTGAATCAAGTTGATCAACACACAAAGCATAGAAGATGTACCGAGAGGGATCAAGCGATCCCATGGTATGGTAAGCACTGTCAGTTACGCTTTGTGTACTAACCCATGATCTTCGTGAGAGTTCTTTCTGGGTTAGGTTGTGGTGTGCAAGTTCAAGTGAAGCATCACGAAGAGATCAAATGCTTGAAGCTTGCCGTCCATTGTAGTGACAATGGACTTGTGAAGATGAGCGGAAGAGAGGCTCACCCATAGTGGAGTATGGGGGAGCAATCAACTAGTCTTCATCGAGCCAACGCAACCAAGAAAGGTGGTCCATCTTGAGGGAGTCAAGATCGTCATCATCTAGCTCAAGTGGACCATGTGCAAGGCAAAGGTTTGCCCTTGATAGGTTTTCTATTTTACCGGTCTCATGGTAGTTGTGGGAGACCGGGTTATAGGATCGATTGTCGTACTATCAAGGGGGGCTCTCGATGAGTTGCTTGATCGTATCGTTCGTAGAGAGCTCAAACCATTGCATCCTTGCATCATCTTTTTGGTTCTTGTTTGGTTCTTCTCCTTGTGAGATTTGGAGCTTATGGTCATTTTTATGACAAGCTCGAGTTCATCGAAAACGGAGTTCACATGCATCTTCTATGATGTTTTGGATGTTGGAGGGTATGCCGGTTCTTCTCGGTTGGAGGTTTCACTCCTTTTGATGCTACTCGTCTTGCTCTATCCAACAAGCTTGAATTTGCTCAATTCGGAGCTCATATGAAAAAGTTATGGCAGTTCTGGGTTTCCTTGGAGTATTCTTTGTTTTCGTGGTTGTGGCATAAGGTTGGCGCCAGCGGTAGTACCGCTGAGCCGGAGCGGTAGTACCGCTTATCGCCACAAGCGGTAGTACCGCTGTCCCACAGCGGTAGTACCGCCCATGGCCATAAGCGGTAGTACGGCTCCGGTTCCGCGCTGGTACCGCCTCGATTCGTGACCGATGTTTTTTGTGTCGGGTTTTGCGGTACTAGGAGCGGTAGTAGTGGCGGTAGTACCGCTCCAAGCGGTAGTACCGCTCTTACTCCCGCAGTAGTACCGCTCTGGGGCCAGGGCCCTGTCTTCCTCGTCAGCGCGGTAGTACCGCTGGGTGGGAGCGGTAGTACCGCTCTCAGCGGTAGTACCGCCCTGCCCTAGCGGTAGTACCGCTCTGTGCGGGGATGTACAGTGGGGTAACGGTTGGATTTTTTCCCCTCCTATAAAGGGGGTCTTCTTCCCCAATGAACCCTATCCTTTGAGCTCGTGTTCTTCCTCCATTGTTGACCTTCTCTGAGCTTGCTAACTCTCAATCCCTCCATGGATTCTTACTAGTTTTTGAGGGAAAAGAGAGAGGAGATCTAGATCCACGTTTCCACCAATCACTTTCTCCTCTAAGTGAGGGGAACCCCTTGGATCTAGATCTTGGAGTTCTTCGTGTTCTTCTTTCGTTCTTCATCTCATTTCCCTCGCTAGCATTAGTTGCTTTGGTGGGATTTGGGAGAGAAGGACTTGGGCACTCCGTGTGCCCTTGCCATTGCATTTGGTGCATCAGTTTGAGTTCTCCACGTGATACGTGGAAGTTACAAGTTGAGAAGCTTATTAATCTTGGGTGCTTGGTGCCCTTGAGCTTGTTCCTCTTGGGTGCTTAGGCGCCCTAGACGGTTGGTGGTGTTCAGAGCTCAATCATTGTGGTGTAAAGCTCCGGGCAAGCGTCGGGGTCTCCAATTAGGTTGTGGAGATCGCTCCGAGCAATTTGACGGGTACCGGTGACCGCCCCCAAGGGTTGCCAAAGTGTACGGGTTCGGTGACCGCCCCCAAGGGTCGCCATTTGTACGGGTTCGGTGACCGCCCTCAAGGGTCCCTTAGTGGAATCACGGCATCTTGCATTGTGCGAGGGCATGAGGAGATTACGGTGGCCCTAGTGGCTTCTTGGGGAGCATTGTGCCTCCACACCGCTCCAAACGGAGATTAGCATCTGCCAGGGTGTGAACTTCGGGATACATCGTCGTCTCCGCGTGCCTCGGTTATCTCTTACCCGAGCCCCTTTACTTATGCACTTTACTTTGTGATAGCCATATTGTTCTTTGTCATATATCTTGCTATCACATAGTTGCTTATCTTGCTTAGCATAAGTTGTTGGTGCACATAGGTGAGCCTAGTTGTTGTAGGTTTTGTGCTTGACAAATTAACCGCTAGGTTTATTCCACATTTGTTAAAGCCTAAACCGTAATTATTTTAAAGCGCCTATTCACGCCCCCTCTAGGCGACATCCTCGATCTTTCAACAGGTCTACAACGAGCTTGTCAAGTGCCCCCAGGAGACCCGAGGCACCCTCTTTCATACACCGATGTCGTCGACCAGCCCCATCCTCGCAACGCCAACTCGATAGCCGACGACATCCAAGATGACAACTATGATGGTGATTCCGAGGATCCTGATGCAGTTAATGATAACAATGATCGTGATCATCGTCGACTATGCAATAATCAACAAGGTATGGGACGACACCAGCGTCCTCAGGTACGTGGCCAGGACGACTCGTTGGGTAGAATTAAATTTGTGATGCCTCCTTTTGATGGGAAATATGATCCATATGTTTATCTTGACTGGGAATTACTAGTCGATCAAAAATTTGCTTGCCATGATTTTCCTGATGATAAAAGAGTTAGGGCTGCAACTAGTGAGTTTAGTGATTTTGCTTCTGTTTGGTGAAGAGAACATTGTCGTAAACATCCTAATAATATTCCTGCCACTTGGGAAGCTTTGAAATTAGTAATGCGTCACCGTTTTGTTCCTGGATATATATTATGAACGTGACTTGCTAAATAAACTACAACGGTTGAACCAAGGATCTAAATCTGTGGAAGACTATTATCAAGAATTGCAACTGGGCATGTTACGTTGTGGTTTAGTTGAGACCGAGGAAGCCTCTTTGGCTAGGTTCTTGGGTGGATTGAATAGAGAAATTTATGACATACTTGCTTATAAGGATTATCATTCAATGACCCGTTTATTCCATCTTGCTATACATGCTGAACATGAAGTGCAGGGTCGCTCGAGAATACGTTCTCATTTTTCTGCAGGTCGTACCTCTACATGGGCGCCACGCACCCCTGCTGCCCCATCCGCTCGCACGTCCACGACAGCACCTGCCACGTCATCGGGGCCTACTTCATCAACTTCAGCATCACACACTTTGGCACCACTGAAAAGTACTACACCAATTCCAACAAAAAGTTCGTCATCATCGTCCGCTTCCTCCAAAAGAACGAAGGATATCCAGTGCCACACTTGTAAGGGATTTGGTCATGTCATGAAGGAGTGTCCTAATAAGCGTGTATTGATCATTCATGAAGACGGCGAGTACGATTCCGCTAGTGATTTTGATGAAGACACATATGCCTTGCTTGCTGCACATGAAGATGATGACACAAGCCTGACGCAAGAGGGAGAACATGTGTCCGCCGACGACGCCGATAAGTACATGAGTCTTATATCACATCATGTACTTAGTGCTAAGATTGTCAAAGCAAAGAAGGATCAGCGTCACAACCTCTTCCACATCAAAGGAGTTGTCAAGGAGCGTTCCGTTCGCATAATCATTGATGGAGGGAGTTGTAACAATTTAGCAAGCATTGACATGGTGGAGAAGCTCTCCCTACCTTCGCGACAACATCCACAACCTTACTACATTCAATGGTTTAATGATGGTGGAAAGGTAAAGGTAACACGCATGGTGAGAGTTCCTTTTTCTTTAGGTTCATACCATGACACTATTGATTGCGATATTGTGCCTATGCAAGCTTGTTCTATGTTATTAGGAAGGCCATGGCAATATGATAAACAATGTTTACATGATGGTAGAACTAATCAGTACACTCTCACACATAAAGGAAAGAAAATCATTCTACACCCTTTGTCTCCTGAGCAAATTTTAAAAGATGATCTTGCTAGGGCTAGTAGAAACACAAATATTGAGCGTACTAAATCTGAAAATCAGAAAGTTGTTGATCAGTTAGAACAATTTAATAAGATGCACAAATCTGATCCTAGCACATCTAAAGAAATTAAATTGAAAGGTGCTTCTTTCTTAGCTACACGTGCTGAAATTTTTGAGTTAGATGCTCATACTGATGAATGTTATGCTCTTATTTGCAGAGAAGTTTTGTTTTCATTTGAGGATATGCCTTCTTCTTTGCCTCCTGTTGTCGCTAACCTTTTGCAGGAGTATCATGATGTTTTCCCAAAGGAAGTACCATCAGGGCTGCCACCTATGAGAGGAATTGAACATCAAATTGACTTGATACATGGCGCCTCATTACCCAACCGTGCGCCATACCGGACTAATCCAGAGGAGACTAAGGAAATTCAGCGACAAGTTCAAGAACTACTTGAAAAAGGTTACATTCGTGAATTCCTTAGTCCATGTGCTGTACCAATTTTACTTGTTCCTAAAAAAGATGGTACTTCGCGTATGTGTGTTGATTGTAGAGCCATCAATAATATTACAATTCGATATCGTCATCCTATTCCTAGATTAGATGACATGCTTGATGAACTCAGTGGCTCAATTATGTTTTCTAAAGTGGACTTGCGTGGTGGCTACCATCAAATTCATATGAAACTAGGTGATGAATGGAAAACTGCTTTCAAAACTAAATTTGGTTTATATGAGTGGTTAGTTATGCCTTTTGGATTGACTAATGCACCTAGTACTTTCATGAGACTAATGAATGAAGTTTTGCGAGCTTTCATTGGACGATTTGTGGTAGTATACTTCGATGATATTCTGATTTATAGTAAGTCAATAGAGGAACACTTAGACCATTTGCGTGCTATTTTTTCTGCTCTGCGTGATGCACGTTTATTTGCACTACAAAAAAAAGACACATTCGTGACATTTTGGGCCGAACGAATTTTTTTCCTGTCATACATATGACACTTCTATGACGATAATTGTGACAAAACCCGGTATCATCATAGATGTGGTGGGCTCCTACTTCTATGAAAAAAAATCATGACAGAAAATGGGCTTTTCATCCTGGGCGGGCCGGAGACGCAGCTGCATGACATTCTTTGGGCCGTCCATGACGGAAAAAACCGTGGTAGAAGCGAGGCGGAGGAAAATTTCGGGGAGTTGCCGGTTACGGTGGGAGGTCGGGGGCGGAGCGATGCGCGTTTCTCTCGTACGTACGCGCGTGTGTGCAAGGCATTGGGCTCTAACTGAACCCGAGCGATTGCACTACAGGCTACGCATTACTGAATCCGAGCGATCGATCGATGGCTGTTAACTGAACCCGATGGAGCGATTCCTTCGCTACTAGTGCTAACTGAAGCCGATCGATGCTGCCTCTGGGATGAACAGTGAGCGTTGCGGGGGGGGGGGGGGGGGGTTGGATGAATAGTGAGCAGTGGCATTGCCTCTAGATGAACAGGAACCCGTGGTGTGGAGGGCTGGATGAACAGTAGACGGTGGACGGGTGGTTGAACAGGACCCCGTGGTGTGGAGGGCTAGATGAACAGTAGATGGTGGAGGGGTGCCCGTGGAGGGGTGGTTGAATAGTAGCCGGTGGAGTAGCGCACGGTGGAGGCTGGATGAACAGGAGCTCGTGGAGGCTGGAGGAGGTCGACGGTAGCCCGTGGAGGCTGGAGGAGGTCGACGGTGGAGATGAACAGTATCCCGTGGAGTCCCGTTTTGCGGTACACCACACCCCTCCCCCCCGTTTGGACCGTACCGCTCCAACACAAGTCCGTTTCGTCCGTTTTGCGGTATGCCACACCCCTCCCGATCAACAGGACCCCCGTTTCGACCGTAGCGCTCCAACACAAGTCCGTTTCGTCCGTTTTACGGTACGCCACACCCCTCCCGATCAATAGGACCTCCATTTCGACCGTAGGAGGTCCGTTTCCTCCGTTTTGCGGTACGCCAGGCCCCTCCCAATCAACAGGACCCCATTTCGAATGTGGCCGGTCGAACACAAGGCCGTTTCCTCCGTTGTGCGGTACGCCAGGCCTCGTTTCCATCGCCTGTTCCGTCCAAGCCCTCCCGATGAACACGACCACGCATTCCGTTCCGACCCAGCCGGTTGGCTCCCACGCATTCCGTTGCCTCCCAATGAACACGACGCATTCTGTTGCCTCCCCATGAACACGACGACGACGCTGTTTCTCCGTTCCGACCCAGCCATGTACGTATGCGCGAGTAGGCGTTCAAGACCATGCCCGTATGTACATACGTGGCCGTATTTTCTTTCTTGCACCCTCGCCGCTGTACGTACGTGTACATGCTAAGTGCGCGCCTCTACTATGACACGTGCGCGCCTCTACTACGACACGTGCGCGCCTCTACATCGACCAGTATGTATGTACACGTTCGCGACCAGAATGACAACGGTACGTATGCTTCGACCAAGTGGGTCCCGACTGTCAGGCACTTCCTTGCTGCGAAGATGTAGCTGGTGGGTCCCAGCAGTCAGGGGGCGAATCATTTTGGTTTTTTTTGCCCGGACGCACTTCCTTGCGTGCGAAGATGTAGCTGGTGGGTCCCAGCAGTCAGGGGGGCGAATCGTTTTTTTTCGGACGCACTTCCTTGCGTGCGAAGATGTAGCTGGTGGGTCCCAGCAGATAGGGGGAAACGTTTTTTTCGCGAAATACGGTGACCTGTCCGGTGGGTCCCTCCTGTCAGGTGGAGGAATAATTATTTTGCGCGTAATAAGGAGGCACTTCCTTGCTGCGGCCGTGGACCCAGCTGTCAGCCTCTCCACGTACAGTCCACATCCGATGGAAGCCATTCCTTGACCATGTTGACCACGCCGCGCCGAGAGCACCAGGGCGGTGGACGATGGCGAGGCCTAGGAAGGGGACGATGCGGAGCCGGGGAAGACGCGGCAGTGGATGCCCACACATAGAGGAGTATGAGGGTTCACTCATTCGGCTGCGGTGTGAGGCTGCCGTCGCCGCAGAATAACAGGGGGTGTGGGTGCGTAGAGGGATGGCCTGGCAGCGGTGGGAGTAGTAGGGGGCGGTGAGGCCTCCGCGGCATCACAGCCGGCCACGGGCGGTAGGAGCAGGCGGCACGACCGGCGCTGCTTTGGGCGGCTGGAGCAAGAAGACCAGAGGTTGAAGAAGCACTACGGCCGTTGGATGGACATCGTACGATCACTAGAGCTAGAATCGTTCATATATTGACTAAAGTTGACAAAGGCCTCCATCCCAGTCAACTTAGTAGGCCCACAAGTCAGCCTCCCACCAAGGTTGGTCCCAGCTAGCAGGGGTATTCATTTTTTTGTGCGTAATAAGGAGGCACTTCCGGTGGGTCCGAGCTGACAGTGGGGGGAACTTTTTTTCGCGAAATACGGTGGTCCGACCTGTTGGTCCCAGCAGTCAGGGGGAAACGTTTTTTTGCAAAATACTGGTGGCCCGTCACGTGGGTCCCAGATGTCAGGTGGAGGAATAATTATTTTCCGCGTAATAAGGAGGCACTTCCTTGCGGCTACCGTGGACCCAACTGTCAGCCTCTCCACGTACAGTACTCTTCCGATGGAAGTCGGTCGTTGACCACATTGACCACGCCGCGCCGAGAGCACCACGGTGGTGGACGACGGCGAGGCCTAGGAAGGGGACGATGCAGAGCCGGGGAAGACGCGACAGTGGAAGCCCGCGCGGAGAGGAGTACGAGGGTTCACCGGTTCGGCTGCGGTGTGAGGCTGCCGTCGCCGTAGAATAACAGGGGGTGTGGGTGAGTAGAGGGATGCCCTGGCCAGCGGTGGGAGTAGTAGGGGGCGCTGAGGCTTGCGCGGCAGCATAGCCGGCCACGGGAGGCGGGAGCAGGCGGTCCCGCCGGTGCTGCTTTGGCGGCTGGAGCAAGAAGATTAGAGATTGAAGAAACACGACGGCCGTTGGATTGACATCCAACGGTTACGTCTGCTAGAATCGTTTGTTGACGTAGTATATAATAACTAAAAAAATCTTGCATACGCGTCAACTAAACAGGCCCACAAGTCAGACCAGTCCCTCTTTTTGTAATAATTAATATATAGCTCATGGCAACTTCTTATGCAATTTATTGCAGTCGTTTTTTTGTTGGCCAGGGCCAATTTCGCATATTTCTGTGGGTTCCAAACTATTTTTAATACCGAAATGTCGAGCCAGATTTAAAGTACTTTGAAGATATATTTGAATTAGGTTAATGCCAGTGAAATAGGAATCTGGATATGTGAAAAAAAATCAGAAATTATAAAGTAATTACCAATTTTTCATCTGTTTTTATATTTACAACCCATTTCATATTACTTTCAAGGCGTAGAAAAATAAGTAGGCCTGGATTGGGTATTCTTCAGAAAAAATAAACTGGGCTCATTTGCACAAAGAAAAAATAGCTGGGCTGGTGACATGGTGAACATAAAATATAAGCCTGGGCTAGACGGGCTACAACCCAGTTCAAACCCTACTCCGTCTCAACAATACCAAACAAAAAAAATACTGCTCGAGTAGCTACGTTCCAGGTGTCAGCCGATCTTGTGCTATTTTCTTGTCTATTGACTATATACGCTCACAATGTCGTGGGTCCCAGATGTCAACAAAACACTAGGAGGAAGCATTTTATTTTTCCATACGCTGACGTGGTGGGCCCCTACTGTCATCCTCTCCACGTACTTCTGCCGATTCCTGTTGTTTGTTGACCATGTTGACAACGCGAGAGGGCGGCGCCGCGGCGAGCGCACCAAAGCGCGCGGAGGACGTGGGCATTAACGATTTAGGAGACGGTGGGGCGGCGATGCGTGCGCTGAGGCGCAGCCAGCCATGGGAGGTGGAAGCAGGCGGCCCCGTCGGCGCTGGTTTGGTTTTGGCGGCTGGAGGAAGACATGACTGAAGAAACACGACAGACTGTAAAAGCAGCAGGAGAACTTAACAACCTTAACTGAAACCAGCAGTGGCACTTAACAACCAAAGCTGAAAGCAGTATGAGTACTTATACAGGTTCAACCGTACAAAGCACGCCTCGAACAGTGCTACTTTGCCTACAGGCTACAGTTAACCAAGGGTGAGGCCGCCAAGCCCCAGGACAAGGCCCAGGCGCCACCCTGCGCATCCACAACCTTCTGAAAGCGGCTTCATCTCGCAACGTGGTCAATAAACAGGATATTCGCTTTAGAGCCATGGAAAAGCATGAACATAATCTTCTGTCCTATTCTCCAAGATGGACGGGCCTTCATTATTTGAGACCACCCACGAATAAGTATCTTTTCGCCTCCAAGGGGAATTGAGTAGGTCGACATAAACATCATGTTGTGACCAAGCGCAAGTCTGACCCGACCATGGTCAGGCATCTGTATAGGAACAATAGAACTCGGCAGTTCCTGTTTCAAGAAGATCACAGATGTAAAACTGTGTATAAGCAATAGTTTATGAACAACATATATAATAGAAAACAGCTCGTACCATAAGTTTCTCGACACAGTTGGACCTGTTCAACAAGTATAGCAGTGGCACACATATCCCACGTGGCCTTCCACCATTGAAACGCCCCACAAGCACCTCAAGACGATCAATAAAGTGTAGGAACATGTGGATGTCGATCCAGTCAACTTCAGTGCTATTAGTAACAGCCGAGTTACTACAGAGTAACAAACAAGCAGACTGCTTAACTCTGAAAAAACCTACACGTGCCACCAATTATAAGACAATATTAGTTAGAAGTAGCATCTTCGTGAGAGATTCGTTGCTACTTCTAAAGTTAAATTGTGATTAGTTAGACAGAATAGGTGGATTAAGAAGTAACCGAGGCAACAAGCAAGAACCAGATACAAAACTAACATGGATGAACAATTGGAACGACGTCGGGGTGGAAGATCGCAGTGAAGATGAGACCAGGTTCTGCTATTTCCATCAACATTCGTGCGCCAACTTTCAGTCCATAGCACTTGAGAAAGTTTAACCAAGTCCGGCCGTAAAAAAGCAGCGATCTTCTTTGTTCATGAACCCAACTTGGAAGCAATATACATGGATTGTTTTGTGCATGGGAGGAAGCAAGGTCAACCGATCACATAGGGTCGCCGTGCGATCAAAAGAGTGAGACGGGTTGGAGAGAGTGACCTAGATAGACGATGTGCGTGAGAGAGTATACAATGTGAATAGGTCGAATTGGGCTCAAACATGGTGATATATCGTTTTTGTCCGAGAAAGAGCAAGGTAAATCGAGACATACACACACACACACACACACACACAGAGAGAGAGAGAGAGAGAGAGAGAGATTGAGTGAGCATGGCCCACCATGAGGTCGAAAGACTGGCAGCGGCTTGGATGGACTGACCTAGATAGACAATCTGCGTGAGAGAGTATAGAGTGTGTCGATCGAGGCCCGAACAGGGAGATATATCATTTGTGTGTGTGAAAGAAAACGAGGTTAAACGAGACTCAGATAAAGAAAGCGAGATTGAGAGAGTGTGGCCCGCCGTGCGGAAGAAAGAGTGATACAGTCTCGAGGGAGTGACCTAGATATACAACGTGCGTTCATGCGCACGAGAGGTCGGGGGGCTAGATAGGCAATGCATGTATTTAGTGCGAGAGGGTGAGAGGGAGTGGGGGGAGAGAGAGAGAGAGAGCTCGGCATGGGGTGCAATGGCGGGTGTGTGAGGTAAATACATTTGGTAACAAGAGTGGAAAAAGTGGTTCTGTAGTTGAGAGACTTAGAGATCGAAACATGGAGAGAAAGAATGAACATGTGTTGGAAACCGATAGCTTGCTAAGGTGGTTAGGAGAGGAAGATTGACCGATACAGGAAGTATGTAGTGTTTGTGCGCGCGGGGGGGGGGGGGGACTAAAAATAACATTTGAATGTACATAGTATGAGACTTAATATCGATGTTTCAATTCGGTGTACATTGTAAGATTTGAACCGAGGACCAGGCATACGGGTAATTATTTCGAATTCATGCCATACTAAGTTTCGAAAAGTTGACATTGGCTCAATTTGTTGTGCTATTTTGTAGGTCATATGTTTGAATCCATCCAAAAATTTGCTCACTACCATGGTGTTCATCATATACATATGAATTTGTATTAAAAAAGTAGCATGGATACAGTGAAATGCAAAATCCACGTTAGAATTGGAGATCGCTACGTGACACACGCTCTAATTCAAATAACTAACTACGTGACACACACTCTAATTCAAATAACTAATTATGTGACACACTCTAATCCACGTTAGCGTGGGTACCGTTTCGATTTTTTTTCAAATAACTCCTCATTAATTAATTTATAGTACTCCCTATGTTCACTTTTATAAGACCTTGAAGACATTTCAGACAATGTGCAAAACAGTTCATTTTAAGTTGTCTGAAACGACTTACAAAAGTGAACGGATGGAGTATCTCGTTTTGAATGAGTAATTATTGCAAGGAAAACACGGGCATGGTAATACATACAGATTCGTTTGCAAATGAAAGAAGATTCGTTTGCATTCTCAAATGTAGGCGCACCAGGCAGACCAGGGTCGTGTCGGGGTGGACGCTGCTTCGGTGCCTTAAAGGCAACAACCCTTGGGTGACTGACATGTGGGCCAGCCACCTGTTGGGCCCACATGTCATGGACACAAAGGCAGGTGCCTTAAGGCACCGAAGCATAGTCCCGTCGGGGTGGTCGCGTGTGTCGGACGGACGCGTAGCACCTAGCCACCCACCCCCCTCCCCCCAAAAAAAGGACGACAACAATATAAGTTTGCACTTCCATGTTTCGGATTGAAATATCTGGCGGCCCCAATTCCAGCCCTGCAAAATCTCTCTTCTCCACCATCCCCTTCCGCTCCTAGATTGCTCAATTCCCTAATTCGCCGCCATCCCTCGAATCGCCCCTCGTCTCGTCTCTTTCCCCACTATTCCCCACCTCCGTGCCGGACGACGACGATGAAGACGACGGTCGCGCTTCACCAACGCACCGGAGCTACCTCATCTACGCCCTCATCCGCCGCATCGGGTGGTCCACTGACAACGTCGGCCGCCGAACCGACGTGCCTCACAGACACCGAGTTCCACCGCATCAGGTGCGCTTCACCGACGCCGTCTCCCAGCTCACCGGGGCTACTTCACCGAGCACATCGTCGCATCTCTGCCCCCCGAGGTCGTTGGGGCTTCACCAACGGTCTCATCCACCGCATCATAGCGCTCCGCTGCCACTCAAGATCTGCATCCGTGCGCGGCCAGCCAACGCCAGCGCATCACCCTCAACGGCTCTGAAGTGACCCGCACTCTAGTTAGGCGAGCATGCCCAAATGCCGGCCCGAACTAGGTATCCACACATCACTCCCTTGTGCACTGTTCCGACGATGTTTGGATATCCTTTCACTGCTCTCTTAGCTTACACGCCTATGCAACTCTGACTTTAACTCTTATTTCTTCTGGAGATATCATCTGAAACAAGCAAATCCATTTTTTAGCGAAGCATGACGGGGCTATGGGATCTGGTACACATCCTGCACACCCGTATAACCTTGTAAGTATCTGTCCTCTGGTACAACATCAAGGTCGATTCCTCTTATTTGATCAACCATTCGTTGTGTCAAAAATGCAGAGGGGGATGCAAGGAGCACAAGGCCTGCACATCCAAGCAAGTGGTAACATGGACTTGTACATGGAACATCCCAAGCGCAAGCAGAGCTGCAGCGAGCCTGTACAATGAGCTAGCGTAAGTCCCTGCATTTCATTTAATTCGTACTGGCATTCGTGTATGATTTGTGTGCAGTGGCTGATCCACGAATTCAAGTTACCAGGGGCGAACATTTAACTTAAAAAATACGAAGGCACTTGCACTTCGGAAATCAACATAACTTGAGAAATGTGAAGCTACATGCACTTTGAAAACCAGCTAATGATCCAAAGTAGTTCAGATTATAAACACTAAATGATGCAAGCACCAAAAAACACAAAATGCAACATGGTGTACAAGGACTACAAACATGGTCTGTACCTGCCTGAATTATTCATTCTCTGGCTGAAAATATCGAAGTGTAATTGCACGTATAACCAGTGCGCAAACTGCATATCAATATATCTATCCTGCACAAGTATGCCAATAGTTTCAAACAACAGATTAGAAAAGTATTTATGCTATGTTGTCATGATACGGGGACTTTCTAGTAGATGGCCTCGACGTTTCCTTAAGCTATGAAAATGCACTATAATTTGCTTGTCATCAATGCCTACAAATCTCTGTCTCTCTCAACATAGTAGATCATCATTAGACACTAAATCCTTCAATGAGCTTGCAAAATGCTTGCATTAGATCCCTCATTAGACACTATATATTCATCACCAGGAGCATGTAAAATGTTTGCATCAAATCCTTCATTAGCAGTCTGTTCATTAGACACTTCAGGCTCAAGAACAACATGAGCTTGTATGTTTGCACCGGAAACTTGATTAGATACATCAGATTCAGTCACTTCAGTATTGATTGGGGGAGTTATAAAATAAGTAGAAATTGGTTTCATTTTCTCATAGATTCCCTACATACAAGCAGTTTTACAACACCATCAGGTTTAACTATTGGCCAGAAATTGAAGAGTTGAATTAGATATAATCAGGGATGTGATGTACCTGCTCGTTGCGCATGCTACTCTTGCAAGCTGCGACTGTCCGTGCTACCGCCGTTGCCTCCCACGCAGGCTACACCCAGGGTTGGATCTTCATCTTCTTGTCCTTCCGTTCGCTTGAAGCCCGGCGACCGCCCTCCAACGAGGGCGCGAGGAAGTACTGTGTCGGTCTGTCCAGCGGCGGCTAGGTTAGGAGCGAACCAGACTGGAGGCTGGAGCGAATGAATTGGGATTTTTCCTGCTGTCGATCGATATGGGAGGCGCTCGTTTGGGCCGCGAGCCTGCTATAGGGCCTGCCTTGCACTTATGTTATTGGCGCATACAAATTGAAACATTTTTCTTCATTTTTTACATTGCCTGCTCATGCGCTGGGATGAACAAAACTAGCATGGGCCAACTTGGACAACTCAAACTAGGTGCACACTTTCCAGCCACCTGAGGCGTCCGCCCATGTTGGGGAACATTGCAGAAAATAAAAATTTTCCTACGTTCACCAAGATCAATCTATGAGTTCATCTAGCAATGAGAGAGAGAGGAGTGCATCTACATACCCTTGTAGATCGCAAGCGGAAGCGTTCAAGAGAACGAGGTTGAGGGAGTCGTACTTGTCGTGATCCAAATCACGGAGATCCTAGCGCCGAACGGACGGCACCTCCGCGTTCAACGCACGTAAGGTCAGTGTGACGTCTCCTTCTTCTTGATCCAGCAAGGGGGAAGGAGAGGTTGATGAAGATCCAGCAGCACGACGGCATGGTGGTGGATGCAGCAGGGATCCCGGCAGGGCTTCGCCAAGCGTCTGCGGGAGGGAGAGGTGTAGCAAGGGGGAAGGGAGGCGCCAAGTGCAAGGGTGCGGCTGCCCTCCCTCCCCCCTCTATATATAGGGTCCCCGGGTGGGGGGGGGGGCCCTAGGAGATGGGATCTCCTAGGGGGGGCGGCGGCCAAGGGGGTGCCTTGCCCCCCAAGGCAAGTGGAGGCGCCCCCTCCCCTAGGGTTCCCAACCCTAGGCGCAGAGGGGCCAAGGGGGGGGGGGCACCAGCCCACCAGGGGCTGGTTCCCCTCCCACTTCAGCCCATGGGGCCCTCCGGGATGGGTGGCCCCACCCGGTGGACCCTCGGGACCCTTCTAGTGGTCCCGGTACAATACCGGTGACCCCCGAAACTTTCCCGATGGCCGAAACTCGACTTCCCATATATAATTCTTTACCTCCGGACCATTCCGGAACTCCTCGTGACGTCTGGGATGTCATACGGGACTCCGAACAACTTTCGGTTTGCTGCATACTAATATCTCTACAACCCTAGTGTCACCGAACCTTAAGTGTGTAGACCCTACGGGTTCGGGAGACACGTAGACATGACCGAGACGGCTCTCCGGCCAATAACCAATAGCGGGATCTGGATACCCATGTTGGCTCCCACATGATCCTCGATGATCTCATCGGATGAACTACGATGTCGAGGATTCAAGCAACCCCGTATATAATTCCCTTTGTCAATCGGTATGTTACTTGCCCGAGATTCGATCGTCGGTATCCCAATACCTCATTCAATCTCGTTACCGGTAAGTCACTTTACTCGTACCGTAATGCATGATCCCGTGACCAGACACTTGGTCACTTTGAGCTCATTATGATGATGCATTACCGAGTGGGCCCAGAGATACCTCTCCATCATACGGAGTGACAAATCCCAGTCTTGATCCGTGTCAACCCAACAGACACTTTCGGAGATACCCGTAGTATACCTTTATAGTCACCCAGTTACCTTGTGATGTTCGGTACACCCAAAGCACTCCTACGGTATCCGGGAGTTACACGATCTCATGGTCTAAGGAAAAGATACTTGACATTGGAAAAGCTCTAGCAAACGAACTACACGATTTTGTGCTATGCTTAGGATGGGATCTTGTCCATCACATCATTCTCCTAATGATGTGATCTCGTTATCAATTGCATCCAATGTCCATAGTCAGGAAACCATGACTATCTGTTGATCAACGAGCTAGTCAACTAGAGGCTCACTAGGGACATGTTGTGGTCTATGTATTCACACGTGTATTACGATTTCCGGATAATACAATTATAGCATGAATAAAAGACAATTATCATGAACAAGGAAATGTAATAATAATCCTTTTATTATTGCCTCTAGGGCATATTTCCAACAACCCATACCAGCCCCTATGGTGGCGTCCCCCCTTTTTGCGTGTATGATTGGATAGTGAAAAATATTCCAGTGACGCTTTTGATTTACCCACAGAATGGTTGAATTGCTTGTTTCTATGAACTGAGTTCGCCAATAATATGAAGGATGCCAGTGTGATGTGTTTGGCTACAACTAGTCTGACTACACGTCCTCATATAACATATCAAGGACGCACCATCTTACCAGATTAACCATTCGACTTACCCATGCAGTGTGGGAAGAAAGAAGTATTGGGACTGCGTATCCAAGCAATTGATGCCATGGACTCCTTTGTACAACCTTGTAAGCGAAAAATAAGTTGTAGTGTGCCTGTACAAAGAACTAGCGTAAGTTTAGTTACCTGCTTCTCGGAATTTTAGTTAGCCACTTATTGCAAAATTGTTCAATTACGTTGCTTGGCTTAATTTAGTTTGCTACTGATTACATAATGGCACAGCCTGTTAATCATATTGTAGACTGAGCCTATCTATGTGTTTGATACTTACTGTTAAGAATTACCTGTTTGCCTTAACTTAAATATCTACTTGTTTGTTTAACTACTTTGCTGCTGCAACAGCGGGTTACAATGATGTTAATAACTACTCCCTCCGTCCCATAATATAGGACGTTTTTTGACACTAGCATAGTGTTAAAAAATGTCTTACATTATGGGATGGAGGGAGTACTTTTCAGCATCCAATTGAAACTCTTCAATTCCTTGTTTGTTTAACTGGTTTGCTATTATAACTCCTAGTTGAGATGTTTTGCTAACTTCAACTTTTCTGAATCCAATCGGAACTTTAATGGCAAAACAGGTTAGCCCAAGATCAAAGAGCGAGGTCCCCATGGACGTTGCATCATCCCACAACAGTGGCACCGGCCCAATCGTGCAGTATGAATTGCCAACTGCTGATGCTCTAGAGGCTAAACTAGTGGTAGAAAGAGATTCTGCTTCTGCACTTAGAGATGAAGTTGATATGTTGAGGAAGCAAACAACACAATCACAAGCAGTACTCAAGACAACCATTAAATATTTGGTGGATTTCAAAACGAAGCAAGCTGAGACTGTCCAGATTGTTAAGGTCCTGAAGGAAAAAAGGAAATTAAATTCCTACTTGGTAAATCATAGGTGAAATGTTCTTTCCATAGTTGAATAACCTTTGTGTTGTCTGTTCATGTAATCAATCAAACCATTTGTTTTAGAGATCATGTGATAATTTTTTTGGTTTGTAATTTTATTTGAGCACAAGTCTGTATTAATTGATAAGACTCGGAGACATTTCATTTGGATTACTGTGCCAGACCTACAAATATGCCAATCGGGCTGAATGTGCATTCAACAATAGTAGTAGTATAGATTAAGTGGCACACATCGGAAAGGGCCGAGATGCTGGCTAAAAAAAGATGCTGTTGTAGCAAAAAAAAAGTACAACGGCCTGGCTTATGTATGTTAGTTGATATTATTGATCCATATACTCTATAAGTGTTTATATGTCTGTTAGTTCTGTACATTCTTGGTTGATTGACTCGGTATTTGAATCTTGATACATCGCTTGTGTACATATCTAAATGGGAGTACACATTATGCTGCGTGTGACATTTGAGTTGGACATGAAGTGTTCCAAATATTCGAATTCACCTTAAACTGGATACTAGTTTCTGAATTTGAGTATCGGCATTTGTAAACCATATTCATATATGGCAGTGGAATACATCTTTGTCGTCCTTTTGAAGATATATAAAAACACATAGAACGATTTATAAAGATTCATATAGGAATACAAAATGGATTCAAATTTAGTTGCCAGGGTAAACGTGGATGCTTATTGTCCCAAAATTCGAAAGAAGCTGCAAAATGTCCACTCCCACGTCGGCTGCCCGAAGCCAAGTGTTTGGGAGATGGAAATTACTGTCTACCCATTACACGAACAATCCATCGGCCCGATTTCCACTGCTCTAAATACAGGTAGGTTAGTAACTTCAATTAGACGTGACACGACCGCTTCTGAGCCCATTCCGACACGGTGGGCGTCAAACATGGGCGGCAAAACACATTTGATTCAAGCTCGTCCGAAAGACCTCTGTTTCTCCCTCCATTCCCCATTCATACACGGTGGGCGGCAAAACAAACTCGACTTGGCCGAAATCGATGTAGGCAAATATTTTCAATAGGGGCAGGTTTGTAACTTCACTCAGACGTGACACAACCGCCCTACCTGTCAGCTCCGTTCATACACCGTGGGCGGCAACCATGGGCGCCAACCACCCTCTCCTCACCCAAAATCGCTCTGGGCAAATATTGGCGAGATGCGAGATTACCGTCCTATCCCCAACCGATGAGACGTCCAAATTTTAAACGGGGGCTAAGTTCGTAACTTTCCCATATTTCAGATAGGCGCGTCCCAAAAACATGGTTCCCCGTACCTCTCCCTCCATTTTCCCATTCATACACCGTCCATGCTAGAACACCCCATCCCCACTCCAGCCTCCGTCCGCCACCTCATCCATCGCCGCCGTCCTCCACCACATCCATCGCCACCGTCCTCCACCATGCCGGAGCGCCTACCAAGACCGTGTCGTCCACTGCTAGAGATGGACGTTTCTCATCCACGACGACGGACCAATAGCCTTGCATCGCGTCCTCTCGCTTCATCGGCGCCGTTGTCCTCTTTGCCGGGGCCGCTCACACGACCTTCTCTTCCACCGCAACGGGACTTATCCCCCGATGCACCCGTCTACCATCACAGATCTGCTTTAACGCCACCGACAGCCATCGCACCCCCGATGCCTACACGGCGCCGCAAGAGAGGTGGTACTTCATATCTCCTCAACTTTTTGATCTGAACCAGAAAATAGATCTTAACTTGGTTCTTAGTTCGAAGCAAACAATGGATGGTAAATATCATTTCTCCGGTTTGCAGCTTCAAATCTGCCATGGCACAGCCATAATACGGTTTAATTGATCATGCTTAGGGTTTAATTGATCATGTTGGTTCCGTGGTGGTTTCTTTAATAGAAATCGGAGGGAAAACCCTCTTTTGCTAAAAAAATATGCTTAGAGTTTCCCCATTTTATGATCACTATACGATCAGAATACATGCTTCGTGTCATAATAACACTGCTCCATGCATCAAGCTAAACAAGCTTAGATGTTCAAATACGAATCTGATATTATTAAAACAGAGTTGTTTAATTGGTCAGCTAAATGTTCCTAAATTAGTTTTGAAAATGCATGTTCGCCGCTCGGGTGTGTATCTCTACAGGGTGGCCACGGCGGGCCGGCCCACCCTTGGATTTTGGGTCGTCCCAGGCCCCGATTCCCCTTTGTTCTGCTGCGTGCTTCCGATCTCTACTCGCCCCTAGCCGCCTGCCTCGCCGGCGACTTGCCGTCCCCGGACGGCATGACTCTAGGAGGAGACGCCGGACTAACAGGAGGCCAGGAGCCGCTCGCCCAACAGCGTCACTGCTGCCCGGGCGCGCTGCCGTGCCTACCTTCCCAGTCCGTTCAGGGCTCAGGCGTGCAGCACCCACCAAGCCAACCCAATTTATCCTGAGATACGTCCTCAACACTCAGTAGCCACTCCTCATCACCCATTTTCTAATTGATTCATTACTCATTAGGGTTTGTTGTGTGTTCAGTGCTACCTACACCTAATGGTTCATATGTATTTCGGTAATCTTTAGTACCTCTAAAGTTCACAGGGTTTTCAAAATTCTGGCCCTCGGAACAGAAACTAGTCATTTTGGATTGTTGGTCGTAGTGACATTGACCCGGATTACTACTGCAAGCCAGGTTTGTTGACAATTTTACTTGTCTTTCTTACTCATTTGATATAATATCCAATTATTCACGTCGATTAGTTGCAAACAATAAGTGCTAGACAAACTTCTTCATTCAGATTTTGGATGGTCTCTTACTGCAGTTACAATTCTGCATACTTGTCCTAATAAGCTCACAAGTAAATGATTGATTCACTACATCTATGCTTGCCTTGTCATATTTGTTGTCAATATTCTTTTAGGGTGGACCACCCTGTTTCTAAATACTGGAACCGTAGACCTGAGTGAATAGTATTTCTCTATGTGATCTCTTCCATCATGTGTGGGTAATGAACACTGCATTGTATAGAAAGAAAGTGTCATTTCAAGCTTTTACATAGGTTTCGATCTTTTACATGGAATACAATCTGCCTACTTGCTTTGTGTCGCACTACCAACACTCCACCCTTGAAGCTAAACATTATGCCACTCATAATTGCTTAGTTTATTTGTTCAAATACGAATTTCATATGATTCTAATGTTCCTACTTCAGTTTTGAAATGTGTGCGTGCCTGTTATAGAGACATAAGGGGTTTGTATTTCTGTGTGTGGTCTGGTCAGTACGGTTGGAGAGGTGAACTTTGCATATGCAGGGGTTTATAGGGAGACAATCTCCGAGTTGAATCCACAATGCATTCCATAGATAATCTGACTACTTTTTTATGTTTTCATGAATCTCAGATTCTGAATATCATCATAATGATTATGAGCTTGCGCGCACGAAAAGAATAAAGCAGAATAATGCCGTGGCTGTCAAACTCGGCATTAAGGGACTGAAATCAAGTCTGGATGCAATGCAATGCAAACGCTCTCCACCTACAGATTCATGCTCAGAATATGATCCTAACAGTGATTCTGAGCTAGAGGGAGGCCTAAGTCAATGTAGCTCCCTAGTGGAGGAGTCAGAGGAAGATGCCCTATCTTATTGACCCATCAAGGTACTTGCTCTAACTTTCCAAGGTTACATTGCTCGCACATATCTTGCAACTGATGCTTTTCATTGCTTCTACTTTGTTGAACTGCCATTAGCTTAATTTACACATCGTGTATGTGAATACGCCCTGCCTATCCATTTTCAGTACATATTCCATCTGTCATCATACCATATTTATCCATTCAAATGCTGTTCTTGTGTATCAGACGTTCAAAAGGAAGAGGGCGATTGCTGATCATGGAGGAGCACAAGCAAAGTATTTGGAAAAGGTAGTGGCACCTGATAAATCAAATAGCCCATTAGGTGTAGTTGCAATATCACCTGACCCACAAAATACCCCAACTCTAGCAGACTCTAGCCCTACTACACTGGTCATTTTTGATGCCCCAACTCAGCAGACCCCAACTGCAGCAAACAGTATGATTATGCCAGTTGACATAGCACCAACTGTACGATGCAAAACCCCCATTCCAGCAAAGAGTACACCAAATCCAGTTGCCAAATCCCTTTTCGAACCAGAGAGAGCCCCAATTGCAGCAAATAGGACCCCTGTTCCATTTCTTCCTAGTTTAGAAGACGAAGCTTATGTTGTTGTCAGGAACTTTGTGCGCATCTTTCCTTCATGGAAAGATTATACCGCAGACACAGAACAATTTCCAGTCTTCCTCCGCAACTTACGCGTAAGTAATGTACTAATGTTATTCATGGTCATTACTGCATATGTTTCTGCTGACAGAAGACACAAGATTTCATTCTTTTAAATAGGCGAGGAGCAAACTGGATTGTGATGACGAGCAAGAGTTGGTTGCACTTTTCAAGCACTCGTTGATGAAGTATCGTTCCTACCTGAGGCAAGCGCACTTCGATGGCAAGCCTATGAACGAAATTTCTGTAAAGTCTCCGGTACTACATTTATCCGACGGTGACTGGAATAATCTTGTTACACATTGGTCTCGGTTGCAGCGTAAGGTACTGTCTATGATATCATATCACAATTTGAACTACATTTCTCCATTTGCCTTAATCTCTCACTTGTACGAAAACTGTTAGCAGAAGAACATTCGTTCTCAAGGGACCACAAAATCTCGCAACTATACTGCACACTGCATTGCTCTCGTGAGTACCTCTTGCCCTGTATGACCATACTTACTTTCATAGTTGTTTGATTATGTAGCATCACTGCACATGTTAGCCTTGTAATCGCCCATTTGGTGGACATTATAAGATCTGTATGGACTCTTACACAAATTTAGAATCAACCCAATGCTTTTGAAGAGGTTTAGCTCTGCAGTCCTCTTCTAAGGACTGAACGTGGTCTATCACTGTACTTACATTAACAGCTACTCCCTCCGTCCGATAATATAAGAACGTTTTGTACAATACACCAGTGTTCAAAACACTCTTGTATTATGGGAGGAGGGATTGGTTCATTTTGTAGCATTCTGCATCTTATCTCCCTCGCCCACCATTTACTAAAAAAGATCAGATCTATATTTAATCTTACCAACAAGTAGAATACACAGATAATGCCAGTGCAGAAGTGTAGCCCATTGCTCTTGTCAGTACATTTTATCCTGTAACGCTTGTACTTCTAGGGATTGGTAGTTGATTATGTAGCATCAATCTGCATCTTATCTTCATTATCCTCTATCCCTTCCAGTATTATTATATCTATAATTACTCTCTATAAAATGTAGAGTACAAGCAATGCTTATGAAGAAGATTCTATGCTGAAATTCTTGAGTTATCCTTCCCTTGACATGGAGAAGGGCATTATAAAGCCGGTGTTAACTGTTAATGTAAGTCAGTCCTTCTAAAGCCTTTATCCTCAACTGCTGTTTAATTTGCTCATACTCCCTATCGTTTACTGCTGTTTTGTTTGCTGTTTCTACCAAAATGCATGTTCGTAAGAACCGTAAGTTCTAAGTTTTACTTGTAAAACCAAATTTCTTATTCATACCATGCACATTACTTAATACTCCCTATATGTATGCTTGGTTTTGTGGATCTATAATCCAGTGTGTGGTGAAGCAGCCCACGTTTGCACCTTGTCATCTCCTGTTTTATCTTACTGATGTGGCTGATGATATGAACAACATGCCATGCACATTATCCAAAATAGATACAATGATTTTCTTTGCCCTTCATCTATGCTTGTTATGTTGACATGGTAATCCAGTAGTGTGGTGAAGCTCCCCGCATTATGAACAATGCCAAATTATGCTATTGATATTTTGAACTTACTCTTTATTTTCTAATTTGAAATTGGATAGAATTGACAGAAAAGTTATCATCTTTGTTTATACACGTGCAAAACCTGTCATCTGTCTGCTTTGTTTCAGGGTTATATGCCTGATGGCATGCACAAGTCTGCTGAAGGCTGTGAGACAAACCCAACATATATTGCAGCAAAGAAGGCAAAACATCTTGAAGATAGCGAGACAACCCCAAAGTCTTGTCTTGATGCAGTGTTCAAGTTACTTGAGACTAACAGTCAGACAAGCTCACAGAATTCGTTGTCTGAATCAGTTCGACTTCTTCAGTCCCAAGTTCTAGCAGAAAGGCATTCTGCAACTCAACTTCGACTTGAAGTCCTATCTCTAAGAAAGATTGCGGAGAAGACCAATGAGA
The DNA here is from genome assembly GCA_963921465.1 of Triticum timopheevii. NCBI lineage: Eukaryota > Viridiplantae > Streptophyta > Magnoliopsida > Poales > Poaceae > Triticum > Triticum timopheevii. The sequence continues at coordinate 105,340,844 of OY997271.1, forward strand.
ACCTCATCGCTAAATAGCTACACCTGGAAGCTATGACCGACATGCTAGGACGGTCTCACAGCCTTGCTCAGCAGCTTGCGCAGCAGTTCCCCCGCAAGGCTAACCTTTCTTGAACTGTCTTGGAAGTGGTCTCGGTTCAGTATTATTTTGTTACGCTGCAATGGTGCCCAGTTTTTGTAATCTGCTTCTTCGTTGCACTTTATGATCACTGGTGGCGAACTTCGATGCCCACTGGATGTAATATACCTTAAATCCTTTATTGTATAGTGTAGGTTTATTCTGAGTTACTATGCCGTAATTTCTTTATTGTGTAGAGTAGGTTTGTTCTTAATTCCTACTAGTTACTGCCATCATTCGCTATCTGAAAAAAAATCAGATGTAGTCGACCGGGCCGAAACATTCGATAACGGGCCAGGTTTTCCGCGGGCCACAATTGGGCCGGCCTGCGTCTTTCTTGGGCCCGAATGATTGGGGCCTTCACACATTGCGCCAGGCCCAAACTTACACCGGCCTATATTTTAGTTGGGCCTTTTGTCGACCCAACGCTTAGTTCGGCCCAGGTAGCGTTGGGCCATTAACAGGCTGAATATTGTACTGGCCTGTTACGGCCGAGATGAAACCACGGGCCTTTAGCAGGCCAAAATGCATGTTGGGCCTCAATTTTCACTAGTCGTCGACGGGCCTTCAGTAGGCCAAAATGTAGACCGGGCCGTTATGGGCCCAGTTAGCTCACGGGCCGTTACCAGGCCGAAACATATCTCGGGCCTTAGTTGGCCCACTGATATCATGGGCCTTTAATAGGCCGAAAGCTTAGTACAGGCATCAATGGGCCGAATTACGCGACAGGCCTTTAACAGGCCCAAAGTCACGTTGGGCTTAACTGTTGCCACCTTTAGCACGGGCCCTTAGTGGGCCCGATGTCCCGTCGGACCATATATGACCCATGGGCAGCACGGGCCATTCCCAGGCCGAAAGTCACACCGGGATGAAATGGGCCCATGTCTACATCGGGCCTCTAACAGGCCGAAAGTCACTGGGCTGTAGTTGGGCCCAAATATTCGGCGAACAATTAACGGGCCAGATCTGGCTTCGGGCCGTAAATGGGCCCAAATATTGGGCGAACAATTAACGGGCCAGATCTGGCTTCGGACCGTAAATGGGCCCAAATATTCGGCGAACAATTAATGGGCCATATCTGGTTTTCGGGCTGTAAATGGGCCTTTATTAAGCATGCCGTTATTGGGCTGGCCCACTAGTACCTGATTAAGTTCTATGGGCCTTTGACTGGGCCGGCCTTTTTAACCTATATGGGCCTTTGTTGGGCCCAGCCACGTGTCAACGTACAATAGGCATGTCTCCTCCAATGGACGGGCGACATCTGGCCCACTGACGAGCTGACAGGTGTTCCCTTTGGCCAGTCAGAATTTTACACGTGGAAATTTCCCATTGGTCGGGGCTGTTAACGGGTTATCGGATCCAAAACCCGACCTGATAGCTTAACGGTGTTCCGTTATGGTGGATGCCACGTGTCGGTCACCCTTGACAAAAGCACTTCTGTGACGCGCGATTTATCGTCATGGAAGTGGACACTTCCGTGATGATAATTTTGGTAATGTCATGGAACACTTCTACGACATCACATGTATGACTATCTTGATTCTGTCATAAATTTGTCATGGATGTACATGCATGACAAAAAACGCGACCTACTGTGACAAACACGTATCATCACGGAAGTGTATTTTTTTGTAGTGTTGGTAATATCGAGAAGTGCACTTTTTGCACGGATTGAGTCGCTTTTCTTGGCTATGTTGTGACAGCGCAGGGAATTGAAGTTGATAAAGCCAAGGTTGAAGCGATCCAGAGTTGGCCGACCCCTAACTCGGTCACACAGGTACGAAGTTTTCTCAGACTTGCTGGATTCTACCGTCGGTTCGTGAAGGATTTTAGTACCATCGCAGCGCCGCTCAACGAGCTCACAAAGAAAATGTCATTTGTTTGGAGCAACGCACAAGAGGAAGCCTTCACTATTCTTAAAGATAAGCTTACACACGCCCCTTTGCTGCAATTACCTGATTTTAATAAGATGTTTGAATTAGAATGTGATGCTAGCGACATTGGTTTAGGCGGTGTTTTATTGCAAGAAGGCAAACCGGTAGCATATTTTAGTGAAAAACTCAGTGGGCCTAGTTTGAATTATTCAACATATGATAAAGAACTTTATGCACTAGTTCGGACTTTGGAGACATGGCAACATTATTTATGGCCTAAGGAGTTTGTCATACATTCTGATTATGAATCACTCAAGCATATTAGAAGTCAAAGCAAATTGAATCGTAGACATGCAAAATGGGTTGAATTTATTGAATCTTTTCCTTATGTTATTAAGCACAAGAAAGGGAAGGAGAATGTTATTGCCGATGCATTGTCTAGACGCTATACCATGTTATCACAACTTGACTTCAATTTTTTTGGACTTGAAACTGTAAAAGAGCAATACACTAATGATGTCGGTTTTAAAGATATATTGCTCAATTGTAGAGAGGGTAGAACTTGGAACAAATTCGTCGTTAATGACGGATTTTTTTTCGTGCTAATAAGCTATGCATCCCAGATAGCTCTGTTCGTCTTTTGTTGTTACAGGAGGCGCATGGAGGAGGACTTATGGGACATTTCAGTGTCAAGAAGACAGAAGACATCCTTGCTGGTCATTTCTTCTGGCCAAAAATGAGAAGGGATGTGGAGAGATATGTTGCACGCTGCACGACATGCCAAAAAGCTAAGTCACGATTAAACCCACATGGTTTATATATGCCTCTTCTTGTTCCTAGCACTCCTTGGGAAGATATATCTATGGACTTTGTATTAGGACTGCCTAGAACATGACGGGGGAAGGATAGTATATTTGTTGTTGTCGATAGATTCTCTAAGATGGCACATTTTATACCTTGTCATAAAAGTGACGATGCTACTCACATTGCTGATTTGTTCTTTCACGAAGTAGTTCGTTTACATGGTGTGCCAAATACAATTGTTTCTTATCGTGACACAAAATTTCTTAGCCACTTTTGGAGGGTGTTGTGGACAAAATTGGGGACTAAGCTTTTATTTAGTACTACATGTCATCCTCAAACATATGGTCAAATTGAAGTGGTGAATCAAACATTGTCTACTATGCTTAGGGCTGTTTTGAAAAAGAACTTAAAAATATGGGAAGAATGTTTACCTCATGTAGAGTTTGCTTATAATCGTTCAGTTCATTCTACCACAAAGTTACGCCCTTTTCAGATTGTTTATGGATTTATACCTCGTGCGCCTATTGATTTATTACCCATTCCATCTTCGGAGAAGGTAAACCTTGATGCTAAAGAATGTGCTGAGCTAGTATTGAAAATGCATGAGATGACTAAGAAAAATATTGAACGCATGAATGCCAAGTATAAACTTGCTGGTAGTCAGGGTAGGAAAAGTGTTGTGTTTGAACCATGTGATTTAGTATGGTTACATTTGCGAAAAGACCGCTTCCCTGATTTACGAAAGTCAAAATTAATGCCTCGTGCGGATGGACCTTTTAAGGTGATAGAAAAAATTAATGAGAATGCATATAAGATTGATCTGCCTGCAGAATTTCGGGTTAGTCCCACATTTAATGTTGCAGATTTAAAGCCTTATTTGGGTGAGGACGAAGAAATACTGTCGAGGACGACTTCGATTCAAGAAGGGGGGGATGTTGAGGACATCTCTGCCGCAGTTACACCTGCAGTCACTCCTACATCAGTTATTCCGTCCGGACCTATGACTAGAGCACGAGCGCGTCAAATAAATGGCCAGGTACTATCGATCTTTTGTACATATGATCTAACTAACGAGAATATAATATTACACTCATGTTTGGATTTACTTGTACTTAGGAATAAAGGAGAGATTAAAGATGAAGACAATGTGCGTTTAGATCAAATGGAGCAACGTTCTTGCATGCATGTCATGTCCCATCCATGCATGCATTCACGTGTACAAGGACCAAGTGCACACGGTCAAAGGACTTGGACTAGGCCATCAGATCAGCCACGAGATGCAGGTGGGACCTAGAATTTTTGGCTGCGCGAGAGGCTCATCAACACATTGTTTCACACGCCTGCAACGATTCGGCCTCGGCAGTCCAGCCCGTGTACGGACGAAATCACTGTTCTGACGTTGTCAACGTTTATCGTCACAAACTAAACCCGACGTGAAAGTATTTCACGATTTGACCCTTTTAGAAACGCCAGGACCCGCGGCGTTTCTGATGAACATGGAAACACCGACCAAGCTAGCGTTCCTGGCCAACACGGAAACGCCGTGGTAGCTCGCATTTCTTCCTTGGCCCACAGTCAGTCCGAACCCGCTGTTTTCGTTGATGTGGCACGTCAGAAACGCCAATGGCCCTGGCGTTTCTTCCCTGTATGAAGTAATGCGCGCGGGGCCGCTGGGGCCTGACCCAGGCCATCTCTCCGCTCGGGCAGTTCGTCCCAAGAACTGGCGGCCGTCCCTCCCTCGTCTTCACCAAATCTCCTCCAGATCTGCTATTTTGATCATCAAAACGAGTAGATCGTAGCACCCCCGAGTTGCTTGAGGTATTCTCTTCCCAATCCTTCATTTATTTTCAGTCAAGATTGGCTATTGTAGATGCATTTTTTCAAACATGGTGGAATCCTAAGATGAGTTATTAGTGATTTGTTTGATGAATATTTTGGGGATATACTGTTTAGAAAGAAGACATGTACTCCTGGCCGGCCTGTACTCATTGTGTTGAAGTATTTTTAGTTAATTTGTTTAGTATTGGATTTAGAGAGAGACCATTTTTTTGAATTAGGTTGAACCTATTATTTGTTAATAATTAGTTGTGATAGATTGTTTAGGATAAAATAGGTTGAAAAGAATTGGCGTTGGTAATGTGGTTCGTGATTTATATCTTTGGGATAATTTGTAGTAGTTTCACACAATTTTGTATATGATGTGGTCATAATTTTAAGCATATATCATAACAAATCCATTTACCTTATTTTGTAGGATGTTTGAGCCGGATAAATATCCCGGCCTTGATGATTATTACGAGGAGAAGCATCGTGCTGTGCTTGTGGAAAGAGGGGAGGTAATTATGTATCTATATTGTCGATTCTCATATTGTGATTATATTGTTAGTAGTTTAGAGAAGTATATAAATTGTGCGTGTGATTTTTGTAGGTTCCTCCAGTACTTCGGTTGAGAGGCCACAACCCACGTGAGTCACTGAGGTATGACCGTCGCTACGAGCCTTATTTTAGAAGAATGGATCTTCTCCAGTTTGTGCTCAACTTTAAAGGCACACCACCATGGCTGAACTCGATGGCCATTACTGCCCTTACGGACCGTTGGAGGCCGGAGACGCACTCTTTTCACCTTGCTCTTGGTGAGATGACCGTCACTTTGGAGGATATTGCGATGATCTCCGGTCTTCCGATCGAGGGCATGGCTCTTACCGGGAAGGTGAAGTCCGAGGGGTGGCGACAAAGGGTTGCAGGTTTGGTTGGTGTTGAACCTCCCGAGTGGATTCATGAAACAAAGAAGGATCCTAGGCCATCTGGTGTTTTGTTCTCGTGGCTACAAGAACATTTTTATGAGTGCCCAGAGAATGCCAGTCCAGCTGTTGTGGAGAGGTACGCAAGGGCTTACTTATGGAATCTTATGACCCAAGTGGTGTTTCCTGACGGCACGGGAGACATAGCCTCCTGGATGTTCTTGGACCCTCTTCGTAACTGGGATGTTAAGTGGAGTTGGGGGTCGGCGGCACTAGCCTTCTTGTACCGTCAGGTAATGCTAATTTGATGAATTTTCATTATATGAAAGATTTTTTTGCATGTGATTTTTTAATGTGTATACAAATGTGCAGTTGGACGGAGCATGTATGAGGAGTAAGCCGAAATCTTGTCTTGGTGGTTTTGTTTGGGCCCTACAGATTTGAATGTGGGAGCGTATCCCTGTGGGCCGTAACTTGACCATTGCCCCGGAAGAACCTTGGGAGTGGCCTTTTGACGTGGATGAGGAGCGGTATCCCACTATCGCATACACGTGGGCTAATGTCCAAGTGTCTAGTATCGCAGCCATGGGGCGGTACAAGGCATACATAAGCGACCTTGACATGCTTACTTACAACCAGGTAATTATCAAATGCCTTGCTATCAATTCAGTTTTTTTGTTGTTGTGCATGGGCTAGTGACATGTTGTGATGTAGGTTAATTGGAGGCCGTACATGGTACTTAGGCAGTTCCCTTTGAGCAATATGTGCTTTCGTGACCAACATCTTTGGCGTGTGCGTTGCCCCATGATATGCTTTTATGCGGTGGGGTGGCATCTTCCACATCATGTTTCAAAGAAATTTGGAGTACAACAACGCACCCCGCCGGAGTATGTTGATACAAGTGTGGTGCTACATAGGTGAGAGTTTTTGTACCATATGTTGATCAATGTGTAACCACTGAAAAATGAAATTGATACCGATACTTCTCATGCTTTGTAGGACGAGCCGGCAACACAACAAGAATGTCATTAATTGGGAGGATCACCATCTTATGTGGGTGGACATGTGGAATGCTCAGAGGAATGCCCAAGTTGAAGATGATCACACACCTCACAACGACGAGGGGCATATTTAAGGCATTTGGAGTTGCTTCGCAAAGAGTACATAGTTATCCTTAGGGGTGCTTGGACTCGTGCCGATTGTTTGGAAGTAATGCCAAGTGAGGCTGCTGATGGTGCATTCAACAACTCTATTATGGAGACCATTGGAGCGCACCTAGATTATGGCCCTCTGCATGACCGAGTGGTATGCCTTTTTGTCTCTTTTTTGAACATGTGTCATTTCTTCATGAGTGGTGTGTCACTTAAGTTTTATTCAGGGCACAGAGCTATGGAGATGTATCAATGATAGTAATGTGGTGCTTGGCCGCGCACCTGGTAGAGAAATGGACGGTCTCGTTAGGAGTACTCTACAGGTTAGAGGCCTTCTTAATATGAAGATTTATTTTATATCATGTGAACTATTTTTGCATATTTACATGTCAATGCCTTTGCCTCTGTAGAAGGTTGTGAATCGTTGCCGAACACTAGCCGCTTTACTCTCTTGCCATGGCGGTTCATCAACGGATGTGCGTGCACGTGCTCAGTATAGAATGGATGTTCTTTCTTCCGCTCGTCCATCTTCGAGCCAAGCACGTGCTTCTTCCGCTCGTCCTTCTTCCAGCCGAGCACTGATTGATGAACAGGAAGATTAAGAGGAGGAGACAGACTTCGATGCGGATCCGAACTATGTGGAGCTTGGGGATTCGCAGATGGAAGATGCTCCACAGCGAACTCAATCTTCTCAGCCTTCTACAGAAGCACGCCGAGTTAGCTCAAGGAACATCCGACGTCCTGGATGGCAGAACACTCCAGAGGGCTACGTCAACAGGGGGAAGATGGCTGCGAAAAGAGGCAAGAAGTGAAGTGATGACTGATGCGAGCTTGTTAGTTCTATATCTGGTGAACTGGAAATGTAGTTAGCTTTTCAGATGGAGCGAACTCGTTAGTTCTATATCTGATGGACTTGTTATTTCTATGTCACCAGGACTTGTTAATTATTATGTAAGCTGGATCATGTTAAGTTCGTTGCTATACTGTCTCATTGCTATACTGTTGCTGTACTTGGCATTTATATTGTGAAAACTGTTGGATCATTAACTAGTAATTTGTTGCTGTACTTGGCATGGTTTGGTGTGATATGCATAGAAGGTCAGAAACGCCAAAGACGTTGGCATTTGTGTGTGGCCTGGAAACGCCAGTCGTATCTGGCGTTTCTGCTGTGAACGGTAACGTTTCATGTACGTGTCCCAGGTAGCTTCTGTCTTAAAGGAACGCCAAGCCACGTGAAGCGTTTCTGTGTAGAGCAGAAATGCCAGGACCTTTGGCGTTGCAAGCGTACACCACAATGTTTCGTGGAGAAACCCCAGGCAGCCTCTGTCTTAAAGGAATGCCAAGCCAAATTCAGCGTTTCTTTGTAGGTCTGCAACGCCGTGGCCGTTGGCGTTGCCAGAGTGTAGTACAACGCCCACTGGTTTGGCGTTTCCGTCAGAACAGGAAGTCAAAAACAAACTCCAAAGCAATTTGGTGGTACACATAGTTCACCACATAAAGGAATACACATAAAGGTGTCTAGAGCAATCATGACATCACATAGTTCACCACATAAAAGAGTACACATAGAGGAGTCTAGAGCAATTGTGACATCACATAGTTCACCACATAAAGGAGTACACATAGAGGAGTCCGAAGCAATTTAGAGTACACATAGCTCACCACATAAAGGAGTCTAGGCAACAACAAGGTTCAAGATGAAATGCACACGAAGGTCCAAAGCATGGCACAGTTCACATCATAGCTCTATTGTGTAGAGCAAGGCCCCTTTCCCTTCTTCTTCTTCCTCTCTTCTTCTTCCTCCTCCTCCCTTTTCCTTATGAGATGAGCCTCCTTAACCACCCTCTCCCTGAATATCTTGTTCTTCCTCTCCTCTTTTTCAGCTGCGAATGCCCAAAGCTTCATGGTTCTTTCTTCAAAATCCCTTTGACGCTTCTTTTGTGCCTCCTCACATTTCCTCACCAACGCTTTCTCCCTAGCGCGACACTCATATGACACTCTCAACAATTCCTGATTCTCAGCTTCAAGCTCCTCTTCCTTCTTCTTCTTTAGTGCGGCTTCATCCTCCTCTCTCAGCTTCTTCGCAGCCTTCTCCCACCACCCCGCCATATCACCTTCGCCATCCTCAAGCCCCTTCATTGTTGCCTTGTTTGGTTGAGAAGCCACCATATCTATGAAAAATTACAAGACATCAGTTAGTAAGGACAAAAACAACATGAAAATAATATTGGGAAACATGAAAATAATTATGAAGTGTAGCCACGTACGGAAATGGTCCATCTAGGTATCCAAACATTCCTCTAGCATTACCACGGCCTCTACCAATGAAACCTCCTCTACCACCACCAGAACCTCTACCCCTACCATGAGCACCATCACCAGGAACTCTTCCTCGACCACGACCACCCCTGGATCCTCGGCCACCACCAGAACCTCTACCCCTACCACGTGCACCATCACCGGTAACTCGTCCTCGACCACCACCAAGGCCACCACCGGAACCTCGGCCACCGCCAAGGCCATCACCGGAACCTCGGCCACCGCCGAGGCCATCACCGGAACCTCGGCCACCACTTGAAGAAGCATTGTGCCCTTTTGAAGTTTTGTTTGTTTTGCAAGTCCTTTTGTTGTGTGTCGTTTCATTGCAACCACCGCATTGGTTCCTATCACGTGGCTCCATGAAATGTCCACTACCAAACTCTCTGGTGCTCATGAGGTCATCCATATCATTCCTGTATCGCTTTGTTCTCCTTCTACCCTTGGGTTGTACCATCATCTCCGGATCGGGCCTAATGTTAGGACCGTGATACTCTGGCCACTGCGATGCATCCAGAAAAGGGTGAAATCTAGACGCCCATGTTAACTTATGAGTTTGCAAGTTGAATTCATGCAACCTTACAACTACTCCATCAGAGATATCCACATTCCTGATGCAGGCCGCCGACATCATGTGTGAGCATGGCCAGTGGTACTTACTAGGCCGCTCACAAGTGCAATGTCTTGTCCTAAGAGTCACCTTAAATGAGTGACCACCATATGATTGTCCATCTCTAGTTGTCCCACCTGGCTCATCCACTTGGTATTTAATTTCTACATTATCGAAACAAGTGACTCGCTGGATGGCTGACTTGTCTCTCTGAAACTCCAGCCACTCGGCAACCTTCTTCGGATAAATTTCATTGGGAGGCTTCTCACTATAAGCAATCAACTTGTCGATTTCATCGGAGTGCTTCAAAAAAAATACTCATTTAGCTTGTAAAAGGTATATTTTGCTATTGCCGTCACCGGCAACTGACGGGTACCCTTCAAGACAAAGTTGAAGCACTCAACAAGATTGCTTGTCATGTCACCATATCTCATGCCTCCTTCGTCACATGCCCGTGACCACTTGTGTCTCTCATCAATATTCCTTTCTAAGCCACCTTTGTTTGCCTTCTCATAGATTTTGTTCAAGCGTGTCGTGAATGAGTTAACGGAGAAGGCTACACATGCGGAGTTAAGATCCTTGCAAAGATCCTTGTTTTTGCAAGCTCTGTAAAAGTTTGCAACGAAGTGCCTCATACACCATCGGTGGTGAAGCCTCGCATGCCCTGGAATATGAATATCCACGGCCTTCAATATGCCTTGGTGCCGATCGGATATGATGCATACCTCCCTATTCGGAGGAATGACCGTGCTCCTAACAAGTCTCATGAACCATTCCCAGTTGTCTTGGTTCTCCACGGAGACCAAAGCAAATGCCACAGGCAACACCTGATCGTTAGCATCATGTGCCATTGCTATCATGAGTGTGCCCTTGTATTTCCCTGTCAAGAATGTCCCATCTATAGACAGAACCGGTCGACAATGCTCAAAAGCTGCAATGCATGGGCCAAACGTCCAAAAGGCACGACGGAACACTCCTTCAATATCTTGGACATAGTGGTACATTCCTGGGTTTTTATAAGACATCGCTCCCAGCAACCTGGGTAACATGTTGTAAGCCTCTTCCCATCCACCGTACAACATTCTGAGAGCGACTTGCTTGGCCTTCCATGTCTTCCCATACTTGACCTTATATCCATACTTATCTTCAATCCAACTCATCAACAACTTCACTTTAATGGTTGGATCCTCAGCTATATGTTTCTGGTATTTATAATCAATGAATTCCGAGGTTAGTTGACGGTGTGTCTTCCGTGCTTCTACGACCGGCGGTGTGCATTGGTGAGTGGCTTTGCAACTAGTTATCTTCCACCAACCATCTTTCGTGAGTCTTCCATTGACTTTCCATTTGCATCTTTCTACCTCACATTTCACGGTGTATCGCTTGTTGCAGTCCGAGTGAACAACTATGAAAGGCCTGTGGTGTTTGATAGCATACTCACACAACCACATCCTGAATTCTAGCATGTGCTCGGACATCAAACCTTTCCTCACGTACGACATCGAAATCGCGTCGGGTGTACTACTTGGGAACTGTCTAGCCTCAATTGTCTTGCTCATGCCACCATCAACTATAGCCTTATTTGCAAGGCTAACATCACAAAACTAGGGAACTTTGTGATCCCTACCGGTGAATTTTGTGTACCACTCTGCTTCTTTCTCAGTCAAGCCATCCTCGTCCAACTCATTCACCGGGCCTTCATCATCCGAGTCATCCACACAAGCACGCTGATAGATAATGTCAGGATCCATGTCCTGATGCCTTACTTCGGCCTCTACGTCACCAACAATGTTGTGATGCCTCTCATACTCTTCATCGGAGTCATCACCATCATCTTTCATCGGTGCACTACCTCCGAACTCATATAGGGGATACTCATTGGCTTCAGCTTCAACTTTATGCTCAACAATAGGCGGCACACTACTAACCGGGCTCACATCATCTACTAAGGTTTGGTTCAAGTCAACATGAAAGAGAGGAGCCTTCACCACCTTACTTGCAAATACTTCTAGTGACTTGACTGCCGAGGATGCAACAACCTCCTTATATGCAACCCAATGCAAATTGGACTTGATAGGCATTGTCTTCATTCGACCTTGTGCCGACCCAACATCATATCTTCGTACTAATTCAACTTGGTCACTTGCATCCACCCACTTTAACCTTATCCGTGTTTCTTCCACAACCTCTTCATAACTAGGAGTCTCAAGAAATATCAATACTTCCTCATACTTGTCAACAATATCCACATTCATGAATGCCTCTTTGTCAACATAATGAATATTCACAATCTTGTCCATCTAAAAAAGGGGAACATAAGTATAAAAATGTACAATGCTAAATATACCACATTGCTAACAAAACCACTAACCCTAACCCTAAATATTAACATTAGGCATAACCCTAACCCTAAATCTTAACATTAGTCATAAACCAAACAATAAGGTATGCTCAACAACATCACAATGCAACACCGTTGGAACAACAATACTAAAAACATCACATTATACATCCATGTTCAAAACTAGGGTTAGGAACAACAAGAACAAATCAATCCAAATGGGCAAATCCAACCAATAAAAATTTGTGAGATGAAGGAGGTTACCTCAATGAACGAAAATGACACCGGATCCATGGACCAACCCAATCGATTTGCAAGGATTTGAGAGGGGCTAAGTGAGGGGCACAAAGGGGGAAAAGGGCAAGAGCTCGGGATAGGCCAATGGGGGAGAAGAGATTGAGTGGTGAGTGGTGGGTGCAAGCCCCACGGTCACCTAAAATATCTGCACCAGAAACGCCATTGGTGCTGGTGTTTCTAGAAACGCTAGCTGGCTCGGTGTTTCAAACCCGCCACGTCAGCTTGCAACGCCAACTCGGCCTGACAGTGCGCCAGGTAAGAAACGCTAGCTTGGTCGGCGTTTCCATGTTCATAAGAAATGCCACGGGCCCTGGCGTTTCTAAAAGGGTAAAATCATGAAATACTTTCATGTCGGGTTCAGTTTGTGACGATAAACGTTGACAAGGTTAGAACAGTGATTTCGTTCCCCGTGTACGGACCGACCTCAAGGAGTCCGTACGGGACACAACGATTGGACTCGGCCGCGCGTCAACCATTAATAAATAGCTAGCTTAGAGGTTTTATTGTATTGTCTAGCTATTCCTATAATTCGCATCTACGAAACGTGTAGGACTACCGCCTTGTCAGATTCACAGTGGAACCCCAACTTTTCATCTAGTTCGTGTACTCAAGTTATCATCCGCAAATTCAGTTGCAATTCACCTTTGTTCTTGCCGGTTCTTCGGTTGCTTGCAGGAACTCGAACCTTGTTGTTCAGGTTGATCGTGCCTATGGCAAGGTCAATAACCACTGGAGATTGGTTTAGTAATTGTCGAGGCATATCGTCGGGTACGGTATAGCCGGATCGTCAAGGTCAAAATCCACCAAATCGATATTTATCCCCACTCTCGTGGAAAGATCGGGCCGCCGTCACATCACACGCTCCAACCGAGAAATCAAAACGACCAGTAGCGGACCAATGACTCTAAGACAACGCCCCCAAGGAGGATAGCGACATCGCAGATGCTGTCGTCATCCAATCCAGAGATAGATCTTAGGCTTTCGCCCAGAGCACACCAAGAGTGGTTGACGAAAGCTTCACAATGATGCCTTCAAGAAGGTAAGCGATGCCTGATGGCACCACCATCATCGCCGCCGACCAAGTCGGCATTAGGCTTTCGTCTGAAGCGTTGCGACTGTGCCTCACCCCGACACACTGTCCTTCGAGTCCGGCAAGCACATGAGCGCAAGACTTTACCACCTTCCTGCCAGACCACGACGAGCGTCCTCGCCATGTCCAAAAGGAGACCCTCTACAAATGCAGTCACTCACCTCGAGCACAAGAGTCAATGGAAGGTAGGATCGGTCCTGACCGCTGCGCTGGTACCTCTATCACCCGCCAACCGCCACCCCGCGCAAGCCCCCCGCACCGCCGGAATATGTGGATAGCCCCCCGTTGTTGTTGACGTGGACACCCAATCCCCCACCAGCGGCCAAATATCCATCCACCGCCACAAACCCAACCACGCCGGCCATAACCACCACCACCATCCCCGCGGCCAGCCCGTCCAGTTGCGGCCACGGACAGCCGTCGGCTTAGCCGAGAACGGGGTGGACATATTCGATGAGAAATACCCCCGGTGGCCAACACGTCCAGTTGCGGCCACGGACAACCGTCAACTTAGCCGAGCCTGGGCCGGTGAGAAATGCACCCCGGCGGCTAGATGTGTGGTCCCCAAGAGTGGGCGCCCATACCTTGCGCGCCAGGCCGGAGCCCAGCTACCAGCCCACTCCCGCCTCACTTCAACGGTCACCTGGCCACCACGCTGAGTCCTGTCGCGGCAGCCGCCGCCAGCCACACACCCGAGGGATGTCCACTTCCACCTTGCGACTGCTGATGCAGTGCCTCGCTGCTGTCGTCCCCGAATCCAGCTGAGTGGCGGCGGCGGCGAGAAGAGGGAGGGCTGTGGCGGCGCTAGGGTTTCGCCCCTGAGTCGCCTGGGAGGGCGTCGCGGGGGTCCAGTATAGAACAAATTTTTATTTGATTCCCCTCAGTCTCCGGTATTGGCGTTGGAGGATCTCGGGTACGATCTTTCTTGAGACTTGTACATAATTCTCTTCTTTTCCAACGAATCCGCATTTAGGGACATGCCATTGTAATTTTGGCCATGGTCTTTCATAAGACTTCCACGCAACACTCTTTCTCTCTATAAGTGTATAAGACGTTCTTTTCTCGACAAATGCAACAAGACGAAAGATGTTGGTATTTACTTGAAATAGAAAAAATGACGTGTGATCGAAAATGGAGACAAACTTGCAATTTTTTTTTTAAAATGCCATGTGCTAATGTCTAGCACACTCATCTATTTGTACATGCTACATAGTGTACAACATTTTCTTTTGTACATATGTACAATTTATAATTTATTCATAATTTATAATATACAACATCTTTTTTTTTGCCTTTGCACCCTTGCCGGGTGTGAAGTGATATGACCGGCCGTCTATTTTAAATTGGGTCTACGCTGTCCTGCTAAGCAGTACGGTATAACTTTTTCAGGCCGATCCGCCGATGAAAATTACGGAGGAAAACCGACGTCCTACAGTCCTCTCCGTCAACGATCGCTCCGCCTCCGTGGCTTCGCTGCACGCCGTCCTCCCGCCGACTGCTGGAGCTGGTACGGTACCTCCGACAGCGTGCGATTGCCATGCGCGCCACCACGACCGTGCAACCAATCGGATGCACGGCCGCACGGCCTGCCGTGGGATATCAGGCGCTGCGCACTCCTACCCTGTTTTCTCCTGCAAAAATGCCTCAGGACCCAGATCTTTTCCGGCCCGGTTCCTTATGCTTGATTAATGACCTCTGGCGGAACCTCTTCAGGATTCAGCGCGCCCTGGTGCACCCCCCCTGCCAATGCCAGCACCAAGAAGATAGAGCATACGTCTTCAAAAGAGGAGAGGTGAGTGCAAAAGCTGAATCTAGAGTGACAATAATGGAGCTAGGGTGATCATGAGCTAGAGGAAGCAAATGCGTATGCAGCGGAAGCATCGAGTGTATGCCTGTGTGATATTCACTGGAAGAATCGCAATGTAATGTTTGTGTGTTGTGCAATGTGGAAATCAGCAATCTTGCTGCATTTTTGCCAAACTATTCAAGTTCAATGCTCATGAAAAAAAATCCCGAGAGCTCACAAAATCCAGTTTGTAAGGAGCTTAGAGCAACTCTAGGAGACCCCGCATCCCGCCCCGATCCCTAAAATAACCGCCAAAATGCGGGTCGGGGCCGGAAAAGCATCCCGATCAGAACCAGTATTCCGCTCCGGCCGCAAAAAAATTTGCGGGGCGCGGCAAATTCTCCGCCTCAACCCGGGAAAACGCGGGTTTCCCCCCGCGGCTGCGGTGCCCTGCATATAAGCGGGAAGCGGTTGGTGGGGGGACATTTCATCCCGCGCTTTCTCCCCACCAACGACCCCTCCTTCCCCCTCGCGCCGCCGCCACCCGCCGCCCAAGAGTCCGGTGATAGCAGTCGGCAGGAGCACGCCGGAAGGCCTCCACGCGCACGAGGCCTCCCTTCCCTTCCTCCCTGCGTCGGCAGGACCGCCGGATTTGCAGATCTGCGGCGCTTCACCGCCGCCCGCCGGATTTGGCTTTTTTCCGGCCGCCGGTTGCTGTCCCAGGCGATGGAGTGGTCGGTGACCCTCTCCCGTAGCCCAGGCAAGGGCGCATCGCCGCATGTAGGCGCGGGTTCGTCCGCCCGCCGCCGCCGAAGGTTTGCGGGCATGGACTCGTCCGGCCGTCCACCGGGCTCGGTGCTCGCGCAGCTTCTTTGTGGCCTGCCGATGCCGCTCATAAAGTGCGACGACTGCCCGCACCAAGTGCTACGGCTCACTTCGGGCACGCCGAAGCACCCCGGATGGGTGTTCTACAAATGCAAAAACGACGGGGTACGTGCACTTGCGGTAGCTCATAGCTCATTCTTAAGTTCAAGTACCGTAGCTCACTTCGAGATTGCTCAATCTTTTGTATAGGACGATGGATGCTCATTTTGGTTTTGGGAAGGCCAATGCATTGATTTGTTGATAGAAAGAAACTTAATAGATGTTAGTGCACTCCTTAGTACAATCGAAGGCAATGATGCGGATGCATGTGCAACTAGAGGGGAAGCAACGTTGAATTTTTTGAAACCAAAGATGAAGAATGAAGAAAGCATCAAGAATGAATAAAACAAGATCAAGAATACACAGATCAACAATGAGTGCATGGAGAAGATATTGCTACAACTAGTGGGAGCAGTTATGGAAGTTGGAAATCTTCTGAAATGCATTCTTGTGGTTCTTGTTTTCTTTGGATTTGCTATTCTAGCCAAGATTTGGTGATATATTTTATATCTAATGTTGTTGCAAAAGCAAATAAATGCATTATGATGGATCAATCTAAGTTTTATGGGCCGGGACGAGCTGCGCCAGATCAGAACCCGCATAAGCCGACCCGTAGAAAAGTATATTCCGCGAATATGCTTTTTTACGGGTCCATTATGCGGGGTCTGCATCCGTGCCAGCCCGCGCCGGCCCCTAAAAGTTGTTTTGCGCGAACTGCAAATGAGTTATGCGGGTCGGCGGGATGCGTGGTCTGCTAGAGTTGCTCTTAGTAAGTGAAGGGATTTCCAATGGTAAACCATTTTTACCAAGGTTCTGTAGTCCACTGGATGCAAGGGACAATGAGCCTGAATAAAATCGTCGTAATGTTCCATCATTCTCTTCAGCTCTAATGTACTTCTGAGCCCGCTAAGCTCAAAAGTTGGTATCACCACACCGTAAAATTGCCTATATGATGTTCAAGACTTCAAATGGTGCCTGTGTGACCATCATGCCGCCGCGCCGCCTGGGAGTTTCGGGTTACCGCGGCGTCCGCGCGCGCCCCTCCGGTGCCTTCTCCGCCGAGATCCGGTCCGACGACATGCGCCTTGGCCTTGGCACTTTCAATACCCCCCAGAGGCCGCCCGCGCGTACGACGCGGCGGCGTGGCGCCTCCGGCGGCCTCATAGGGACATGAACTTTCCTGACGTGCCGACGCGGGAGCGGGCTAGGAGCTCGCGCCTTCCCCGCGGCTTATCACCGACGATGATCTTCGCGACAACCGGAGGCTGGAGCGCCGTCTCGGCATCGCCGAGATGCACAAGGAAGCCATGGCGCTGTGGCGCCAACACTTCCCGCAGAACGTTATCAACGAGCGCGAGTTCTACGCGTAAAGGAGGGCGGAGAAGGGGAGGAGAGGAGGGCGGAGCGAGCCGCCAATCGCCAGGACATGCATACGCGGAAGGCGGCCGCTCAATTCAACATCGACCTAGGAGCAGCATTGTCCTGGGACTCCGACGACGATTGATACGTCTCCAACGTATCTATAATTTTTTTATTGTTTCATGCTATTATATTATTCATCTTAGATGTTTTATATGCATTTATATGTTATTTTACATGATTTGGGGACTAACCTATTAACCTAGAGCCCAGTGTCAGTTTCTGTTTTTTTTCTTGTTTTTGAGTTTTACAGAAAAGGAATACCAAACGCAGTCCAATTGACCTGCCAATTTTTGTGGATTTTTTATGGACCAAAAGAAGCCACCGAAGTGAAAGAGTTGGGCCAAAAGAGTCCCGAGCCATCCACGAGGGTGGAGGGCGCGCTCTACCCCCCTGGGCGCCCCCCTATCTTGTGGTTGACTCGGAGACCCCCCTGACGTGAGACCGACGCCAAAAATTTCTATAAATAGAGAAACCCCCAGAAATCAACCTAGATCGGGAGTTCCGCAGCTGCAAGCCTCTGTAGCCACCAAAAACCTCTGAAGAGCCCGTTCCGGCACCCTGCCGGAGGGGGAATCCATCACCGGTGGCCATCTTCATCATCCCGGCGCTCTCCATGATGAGGAGGGATTAGTTCACCCTCGGGGCTGAGGGTATGTACCAGTAGCTATGTGTTTGATCTCTCTCTCTCGTGTTCTTGATATGGTACGATCTTGACGTATCGTGAGCTTTGCTATTATAGTTGGATCTTATGATGTTTCTCCCCTACTACCTTCTTTTAATGGATTGAGTTTTCCCTTTGAAGTTATTTCATCGGATTGAGTCTTTAAGGATTTGAGAACACTTGATATATGTCTTGCATGTGCTTATCTGTGGTGACAATGAGATATGCACGTGATCCACTTGATGTATGTTTTGGTGATCGACTTGCGGGTTCAGTGACCTTGTGAACTTATGCATAGGGGTTGACACACATTTTCGTCTTGATTCTTCGGTAGAAATTTTGGGACACTCTTTGAAGTTCTTTGTGTTGGTTGAATAGATGAATATGAGATTGTGTGATGTATATCGTATAATTAAACCCGCGGATACTTGAGGTGACATTGGAGTATCTAGGTGACATTAGGGTTTTGGTTGATTTGTGTCTTAATGTGTTATTTTACTACGAACTCTAGGGCTGTTTGTGACACTTATAGGAATAGCCCAATGGATTGATCGGAAAGAATAACTTTGAGGTGGTTTCGTACCCTACAATAATCTCTTCGTTTGTTCTCCGCTATTAGTGAATTTGGAGTGACTCTTTGTTGCACGTTGAGAAACTGTTATATGATCCAATTATGTTATTATTGTTGAGAGAACTTGCACTAGTGAAAGTATGAACCCTAGGCCTTGTTTCAAAACATTGCAATACCGTTTTTGCTCACTTCTATCACTTGCTACCTTGCTGTTTTTATATTTTCAAATTACAAAAACCTATATCTATCATCCATATTGCACTTGTATCACCATCTCTTCGCCGAACTAGTGCGCCTATATAATTTACCATTGTATTGGGTGTGTTGGGGACACAAGAGACTCTTAGTTATTTGATTGCAGGGTTGTTTGAGAGAGACCATCTTCATCCTACGCCTCCCACGGATTGATAAACCCTAGGTCATCCACTTGAGGGAAATTTGCTACTGTCCTACAAACCTCTGCACTTGGAGGCCCAACAACGTCTACAAGAAGAAGGTTGTGTCATTGACATCAAGCTCTTTTCTGGCGCCGTTGCCAGGGAGGTTAGTGCTTGAAGGTATATCTTTAGATCTTGCAACTGAATCTTTTAGTTTCTTGTTTTATCACTAGTTTAATTTATAAAAGAAAATTACAAAAATGGAATTGAGAGTGCCTCATATGCTTCATCTTTTTAATGTCTTTCGTGAAAATGATGGAAAGGAAAATTGTGCTCAAGTGTTAGAAGAAGAATGCATTAAAATGTTTGGCACTAAATATTTGAATGATGAGCATGATTGCAATGTTGTTAGTATGAATTCCTTGAATATCCATGATGCTAATGATATGCAAAGCCACAAGCTTGGGGATGCTATTTTGATGAAGATGATATTTTTTGTCCCCCAAGTTTTGATGAGAATATTTATTATGATGAAAGCATGCCTCCTATTTATGATGATTATATTGATGAAAGTGGCTTTGGAAGAGTGTCAACTTTAGGAAGTAATGATCCCACTATTTTGGAGGGTGTTGAATCTTATTGTGATAATTATGAAAGTGGATTTGGAGAGGTCATGACTTTATTTAGTGATGAATCCACTATTTCGGAAGAGGTTCCAATTGATTATGAGAACAAAGTTGCTATCTATGATTATTATTGTGATGACATGTATGCTATAAAGAATAATTATAATCATGAAACTTGTCATCTTGATTTCAATTTTCAATTGGATTATGCCTCACATGATAGTTATTCATTGAATTTGCTCCCACCACTATTCATGAGAAGAAATTTGCTTATGTGGAGAGTAATAAAAATTCAATGCTTGTAGATCATGAAAAGAGTGCTTATGTGATAGTTATATTGTTGAATTAATTCATGATTCTACTAAAAATTATTATGAGGGACAAATATATGCTTGTAGGAATTGCAATAATATCAAGTTTCCTCTCCATGTGTTGAAAATCTTGAAGCTATGCTTGTTTTGCTTTTCTATGCTAGTTGATTCTTGTTCCCATAAGTTGTTTGCTCACGAAATCCCTATGCATAGTAAGTGGGTTAGACTTAAATGCGCTAGTCATATGCTTCATGATGCTCCCGCTGAGTTTCAATTCTTATCTTTTATGTGAGCATCATTGAAATCATCATGCCTAGCTATAAGGCATTAAAGAAAAGCGCTTGTTGGGAGACAACCCAATATTTATCATACTGTTTTTGTGTATCCACATGATTAAGCTACTGTAGTAATCATGTTTTATAGCTTTTGTTTCAATAAAGTTCCAAGTAGAACCTTTGGGAAGTCTTGGGTGAAAGTTAATGCGATCTTGCTGTAAAAAACAGAAACTTTGCGCTCACGAGAATAATTGTCGTTTTTAACAGAAGAGCGATTTTAAGTTGATTTTTTTGCAGAAGATTAATAGAAAAATTCCTCACATCCACCAATTTATTTCCGAATTTTTGGAGTTACATAAGTATTCGAGAGTTACAGATTACTACAGACTGTTCTGTTTTTGACAGATTCTGTTTTCTATGTGTTGTTTGCTTATTTTGATGAATCTATGAGTAGTATCGGAGGTTATGAACTATAGGGAAGTTGGAATAAAGTAGATATTACAGCAATATGAATTTAGAATGAGTTCACAATAGTACCAAAAGTGGTGATTTATTTTCTTATACTAACGGAGCTTACGAGTTTTCTGTTAAGGTTTGTGTTGTGAAGTTTTCAAGTTTTGGGTAAAGATTCGATGGACTATGGAATAAGGTGTGGCAAGAGCCTAAGATTGAGGACGCCTAAGGCACCCCAAAGTAATATTCAAGGACAACCAAGAGCCTAAGCTTGGGGATGCCCCGGATGGCATCCCCTCTTTCGTCTTCATTCATCGGTAACTTTACTTGGAGCTATATGTTTATTCACCACATGATATGTGTTTTCCTTGGAGCACCATTTTGTTTTATTTTGTTTTGCTTGCTGTTTGAATAATATCCCAAGATCTGAAATTCTTAAATGTTAGAGAGTCTTCACATAGTTGCATAATTATCCGGCTACTCATTGATCTTCACTTATATCTTTTGGAGTAGTTTGTCGTTTGCTCTAGTGCTTCACTTATATCTTTTTAGACCATGATGGTAGTTTTATTTTGAAGAAATAGATGAACTCTGATGCTTCACTTATATTTATTTTGATAGTCTTAAACAACATGGTAATTTGCTTTGGTTATGAATTTAGTCCTAATATGATAGGCATCCAAGAGGGATATTGTAGCGACCAGACCTCAAACGAACAAGTCTCTGTGCATCAGTGTCATCCCTGGATCGATAATGCTGACACACACAGTACTCGAGGATTTATAACAGAGTTTCAATCACACACTTATTACATCGAATGTCTCAAAAGAGAACTTATTATAATAGTATGGCTTAAGGCCATCTAAATAAGATAACATCAGAAGGCTTGGAAGATAAAGTGAGTCCATCAACTTCAACGACATAGCTGAGTGAATGACAACGACCTATCGCACCTTACTCGTCGTCTGAAAAGTCTGCATGATATGTTGCACCTCGAAATGGGTCAGCACATGGAATATGCTGGCAATTTAACACAAAAGAGCAATGAACAGAATAAATGCTATCTCTACATGCATATATGGCTGGTGGAAAGCTCTATGGTTAATGGTTTTGCATAAAGCGAATTTTTTCCTACAACAAAGGAATAAAATTTATTTAACTATCATGGTGGTTGTTAAACATTGAGAAGGTTCCTCCAACTCAATCCCAATTAAACAATATCAATTAACCCAACAAATTAACTTAGAGTGATGAGATCAACATGATAATCCAAAAACTAGATACTCAAGATGTCCATAACCGGGGACACGGCTAACCATGATTAGTTTGTACACTCTGCAGAGGTTTGTGCACTTTTCCCTACAAGACTCGATCTCCTCCATTATATTTCTCGCACTACATGGTGTTTGAGAAATGGGTGACCAAGACACAGTCTTTTAGAAACATTAACTCTTTACTCTAGATGGACAGTTAGACCTACTTTCCCCTACATCTGCTAGCCCACCACTGAAAGAGGTCATGCAACCTACTCAACTATGCTAGAGCCCATAATAGCTTGTGGATGCACACGGAAGTTTCTAGCATGAAATATCTTATGATCCCTTTGAACCTGGGTGGCGAACCATAGGATGATCACACGGGTACTCCGGGATATCCTAGGACAACACTGGATTCTCCAGGTGCCCGCAACCAATTCACCCAGATGTGTATTTAAGTAGCCACCTTAAGTTAACCATTAATTAACAACTCTAGCATCTATCATGGATACACTCAACCAATCCACGTCTACTAGCATAGCATAACAACCTGAGCAGAACATAGAAGTAACTCCCAAAGGGTTGATAATAAAAGGGCAATAGGTTCTACATCATCATCTACTTCCCAAACCCACATGTTAATCAAATCCTAACCAGGAAATGTTTGAGGATTGTAACTAATGCATAAAACTGGGTAATAAATGGATATGATCAAAGTGTTACTTGCCTTGCTGACGATCTGCAAACCCTAGAGATTCGTAGTAGCACACTTCACACTCCGGGAATTCTATCGCAAACAAACAATAGCATACATAAGCACTCCAGCACATGCACGGGTAAAACTCAAATAACAAGATCCAAACAGAAAGTTCAACTGAAGAGCTTCAATTTGCAAAAAGAATCAACTCAAACGGAGCAACGAAACTCAAGATACAAACGAAACAAGATCGTTTACTAATATGAACTAAAGTCAAATTTTACAGTACCAAAATCATGTTCAAGTTGGTTAAACAGAAAGAGGGCTTTGAGATGAAGATTTAGGCGCTGGTTTCATCTAATTTGGATAAACGAGCAAAAAGATATACTAGATTGAAGATCAGGGCAGAAATCGTGATCAAAATAATCGCAGATAAAACCCTGGAAAATAAAATGAAACAAACAGACTAACGAATGAACGTTTGCTGTATGAACCTAACCGGTGAACGACGTTCGTTAAAACGAACGAACGGACGAACGTCCGCTAAATAAATAAACCGACGAAAACCTGATCTAAAGAAATAAACCAGAAAAACCTAAGAAAACTGGGTCCAGTTCGTACCGATTCGCGGACAAAACCGGCAGCGGCGGTGTTGGGATCCGACGAGGTGACGGGGCTCCACGAGCGGCGGCGCGGCACAGCAGCAGCAGTGGTGGCGGCAGGCGCCGGCGGCGGTTGGCTGCGGTGGCGGTCGAGACGGGGTGGAGAGGTGGCGGCGGGGCAGGGTACTTATAGGTGGGGGGCGGGGTGGTCCGACTTGGCCAAGGGGCCAAGTGGCGGTGGCGGCGCAGTCCCGGACTCCCGCCGGAGTCTGGCTCGGGCGCGCGGAGGCAGCGGCTGCGGCTGGGCCGGCCTGCTCGGCTGGGCTTCGGCCCAGTCGGGCGGGGAAACTTTTTTTTAAATAATTTTGCCTGAAGAGGAAAAGTCCTAATAAAATAAAAAATTCTAAAAATTCCAAAAACAATTTTCACCGTCTAAACAAAATATTTGGAACAAAGTGAACATTTTTCTGTCCTAACAATGCAATTTTGAAAAAAATACATATTTTTGTAATTCAAATAAAATAGCAATAAAATCCAAATAAAATCATTTATTTGATTTTAACATTTTTCCTCCAATATTTCTTTTATTTTGGAGAAGTCATTTTATCTCCTCTCTTTTATTTTTATTTTGGAAATATTTTTGGAGAGGAAAATCAATAAAACTAAAATGATCCTCTTTTCAAATTTAAGAAAATTCAAATATGAAAATAAAGGAAATCCCCAACTCTCTCCGTGGTCCTTGAGTTGCTTAGAATTTCTAGGATCAAACCAAAATGCAATTAAAATATGATATGCATATGATGACCTATGTATAAGATTCCAAATTGAAATTTTGGGATGTTACAAACCTACCCCCCTTAAGATGAATCTCACCCTCGAGATTCAGGTTGGCTAGAAAAATAGGTGTGGGTGGTCCTTCTGTAGATCTTCCTCTTGTTCCCAGATGGCTTCATCCTCGGTATGGTGGCTCCGCTGAACTTTGCAAAACTTGATAACCTTGCTGTGTGTGACTCAGCTGGCAAACTCGAGAATCTTCACGGGTTTCTCCTCGTAGGTCAAATCACTATCCAGTTGAATCATTTCCAGTGGCACTGCATCTCTCAGAGGAATATCGACCATCTCTGTGTGACGCCCCCGATTCAATCGTACACTAATCATACACGCAAACGTGTACGATCAAGATCAGGGACTCACGGGAAGATATCACAACACAACTCTAAAAATAAAATAAGTCATACAAGCATCATAATACAAGCCAGGGGCCTCGAGGGATCGAATACAAGTGCTCGATCATAGACGAGTCAGCAGAAGCAATAATATCTGAGTACAGACATAAGTTAAATAAGTTTGCCATAAGATGGCTAGCACAAACTGGGATACAGATCGAAAGAGGCGTAGGCCTCCTGCCTAGGATCCTCCTAAACTACTCCTGGTCGTCGGCAGCGGCCTACACGTAGTAGTAGGCACCTCTAGTGTAGTAGGAGTCGTCGTCGACGGTGGCGTCTGGCTCCTAGGCTCCAGTATCTGGTTGCGTCAACCAGGTAGAAAGGAAAGGGGGAAAAGGGGGAGAAAAGCAACCGCGAGTACTCATCCAAAGTACTCGCAAGCAAGGAGCTATACTACATATGCATGGGTATATGTGTAAAGGGCCATATCAGTGGACTGAATTGCAGAATGCCAGAATAAGAGGGGGATAGCTAATCCTATCGAAGACTACGCTTCTGGCAGCCTCCGTCTTGCAGCATGTAGAAGAGAGTAGACTGAAGTCCTCCAAGTAGCATCGCATAGCATAATCCTACCCGGCGATCCTCCCCTCGCCGCCCTGTGGAAAAGCGATCACCGGGTTGTCTGTGGAACTTGTCTGGGTGTGTTTTGTTAAGTATCTGGTTCTAGTTGTCATTAGGTCAAGGTACAACTCCGGGTCGTCCTTTTAACGAGGGACACGACTATTCGAATAGATAAACTTCCCTGCAGGGGTGCACCACATAACCCAACATGCTCGATCCCATTTGGCCGGACACACTTTCCAGGGTCATGCCCGGCCTCGGAAGATCAACACGTCGCAGCCCCACCTGGGCACAACAGAGAGGTCAGCACGCCGGTCTAAATCCTATGTGTGCAGGGGTCTGGGCCCATCGCCCATTGCACACCTGCACATTGCGAACGCGGCCGGAAGCAGAACTAGCCCCCTTAATACAAGAGCAGGCTTACGTTCCAATCCGGCGCGCACCGCTCAGTCACTGACGTCAAGAAGGCTTCGGCTGATACCACGACGTCGACTGCCCATATCTTTCCCGCGTAGTTGGTTAGTGCATATAGGCCAGTGGCCAGACTCAGATCAAATACCAAGATCTCGTTAAGCATGTTATTATGAAGTAACCGCGGACGCCGACCAGGGCCAGGCCCACCTCTCTCCTAGGTGGTCGCAACCTGCCCTGTCGCTCCGCCACAAAGTAACAGTCGGGGGCCGTCAGGAACCCAGGCCCACCTCTACCGGGATGGAGCCACCTGCCCTTCCAGCCCCCACATCGGAATCACTTGCGGGTACTCAACGAGCTGACCCAACTTTAGTCACCATCTATATAGTATATGTATGTATAGTATATACCCGTGATCACCTCCTGAGTGATCACGGCCCAATAGTATAGCAAGGCAGACTGACAAGAATGTAGGGGCAATGATAATAAACTAGCATCCTATACTAAGCATTTAGGATTGCGGGTAAGGTATCAATGACTGTAGCAACAATGACAGGCTATGCAACAGAATAGAAGTAACCGAACAGTAACATGCTACACTACTCTAATGCAAGTAGTAGAGAGAAGAATAGGCGATATCTGGTGATTGAAGGGGGGGGGGGGGCTTGCCTGGAAGCTCAGCCGAGAAGGAGGGGTCATCAACACCGTAGTCGTACTGGGTAGCAGCGATGTCGGTCTCGGTGTCTAGCGAGAGAAGAGGGGGAAGAAACAATAAATACAATGCAAACAAATGCATGACTATGCATGACATGACAAAGCATGATGCTAGGGGTGCCCAATCGCGGTAGTAGGTGATACCGGCGAAGGGGGGAAACATCCAGGAGAGTATCCCAGGTGTTTCGCGTTTTCGGACAGATGAACCGGAGGGGGAAAGTTGCTTGTTTGCTATGCTAGGGATGTGTGGCGGACTAACGGGCTGTGTATCCGGATTCGTCTCGTCGTTCTGAGCAACTTTCATGGACAAAGTTTTTCCATCCGAGCTACGGTTTATATTATATTAATTTTAAAAGATTTAATCATTTTTAGAATTTACCTAATTATTTTAAATCAGCATTATCCAGAATAGAGCATGCTGACATCAGCATGATGTCAGCAGTCATCAGGGAGTTGACTGGGTCAACTGACATGTGGGTCCCAACTGTCACACACTGATTATTCTAATTAGGGTATAACTAATCTAATTACTGTTTAATTAAATTAACTAATTAATTAGATCGCTAAACAGAGTTAACTAACTTAATTAATTCACTAATTAATTAATTAATTAATTATTTTCATTTTTATTTATTATTACTATTTTCAAAATTCCTTATATATATATATATATATATAAACATTCTACGGTGGGGCCCCATTGTCAATGGCCTAAAGGGACCAAATGGGTGCGGGCACCAGCCCGCTTGGTTGCTGGGGTGCACGGGAGCTCGAGCGTCGGCCGAGCCTGGGCAGAAGCGGGCACGGCAGCCCGAGGCGACAGGGAGGCGAAGGCCGAGCGGGACGGACCCGAGCGGTACCGCGGGGGAAGCGGCGAGCGATGAGGAGGTTCGGTGGTGTGTGCGCTGGCAACTGCAGGTGCGTGTAGAGCCGGGGAAGCACAGGCGGGCGAGGCACGCGGCCAAGGCGTGCACAGAGCAGCCAGGGCGCGCGTGGAGGTGCGGCTGGCCGTAGCTGTTCGCGGCTAGAGGCCCGCGACGGGCATGGCTTCGGGAAGCGGATGGGGTGGCGGTCTGCGGCGACAGCAACATACATCAGGTGGGCGGACGGTCGGGACGACAGCCGCCCGAGCGCATCGCACACGGGGACAGGGGAAGGAGGAGGAGAGGGGGAGGCCCCGGGCCTCACCGGGGTTCGGGCAGCGGTGCTCGGGGAGGAGGTCGGAGACGACGTTCCGGCGGGAAGGCAGGCCGTTGGGGTGGCTCCGGGCGGGGTCCAGCGACGGCACTGTTGTGGACGAGGCGACGAGGTGGCGAAGTCCGGCGGCGTCTGGGACGGCTTCGGGTGATGGGGTCGGGGTCGAGGCAGCCCAATAAGGAGGAAATGAGGAGGAGGACGGCGAAGCTGCGCCGGGGTCGACATTCACCGGGGTTGGCGTATGGGCGGGAGGGCGTCGCGACGAAGGGGGCTCCGGCATAGTGGCCGCAGGGATTGCAGCGTCCGTGCCCCGATCCAGATCGGATAGGGTGGGGAGAGGGATAGGGTGAACGAGTGGGGTAGTGGGCGTGTCGGTTAGGGTTCGGCCTCCAAGGGGTTATGGAGGAGTGGAGGGGGGCCGCCCGGGCCAGGTGGGCCGGTTGGGCGGCCTGGTGGCCTGCTGGCTAGCTGGGCCATTCGGCCCAGGGGGAGGGGGGATTTCTTCCCTTTTCTCTTTTGTTTAAGTTTTTGTTTTTATTTATTTTCTGTTTATTAGTTTTCTATTTTATTTTCTATTTATATTTGTTTTATAAAACATCTAAGTAGTACCCAAAATAGTGTTTCAGAATACCCCGATGCCACAAAAAGTTTGGTGACAATCTAAAACTGTTTAGTATTTTATTAATTGTAAAAGGCATTTCATTAATTGTTTTTGCTACTGTCATAATTATTTTAGAGCCTTTAAACATTTCTTCATAGTTTGGTTTCGCCACCACAATTACCTATGATTTATCCGACACGTTTAGCACATTTTTGTTTTAGCGTTTCAAAACTTTTGTTGTTTGCTTGATTTTGAATTTGAATTTGAATCGTTTTTGAACTAACGCAAGATTAGCAACAGTAATCGAGGTGACGTGGCATCATTAACAGGGAATTACTGTAGTCTGATTATCCGGGCGTCACAATTCTCCTCCACTACAAGAAATCTCGTCTCGAGATTTAAGAGGGGAGTAAGGGGGAAAGTTCTGATTATGAAATTCTAACGAATCTTCTCGGTCTTGGTTGCTCTTCTCAAAGAGGTCGATCCATACCGTTGATGTTTCCATTCCTATGCATCAATGCATCATGATGAAGTTGTCGTCCTTCCTTCAGGATCTTCACCGTACTTACAAAAGGATAAGAAGGGAACTCCGGGAGAACGAACCCTTGCAAGGTTGACTATCTAGTAGATAACATCGGGGAAGGTGGCGTAAAGTAACTCTCAAATTGAACCCTTAGAAAATATCGAGAGCAAATTAAGAAGGTATCATGAGAAGTTTCTAGCGAGCGGGCAGTCGTTCGGTGCCTGAAACAGGGCGTGAAAGGGGGTTCGTAGCAACGTGGATAAGTCTTGTATCTGATACCAGAGTTGATGATCTCATCGGAAGGTGACTCGTGAATTATGTATGAGGCCACGCGCGAGGAATAACCTTGGGAACAGGGGTTGTACATGAGAGTCAGGTTTCGATCCTGTGGAACTGTGGGTTATGGGCCCACCATGGGGGTTAAAAGTAGGAAGGGTGGTGACGTCTTGCATGACCATGTAAGCAAGGCATGTCAGAGGATAGTTTGTCAGTTATGTCGGTAACAACATCGGTACCAAGGGCGAGGGACGAAGAGAACCATTCTCCTGCTCGTTGAACAAGGCGGACCAATAGGCAAAGTTCTCATCCATCGGTGGCTACCAGAATGTCATCAACAATAGTAACAGTGTCTTGCTGACAGAATTGTACAACGAGGTGTTTACATAAGCAGGGAAATATTACTACTTATATAATATAGATCACAAGACGGTTTAAACAATCCAATAGAAAGGAAAGTGGTTATCAGGTTTAAACAGAACAATGGAAGGGAAAATGTGTATACACACATATTTCGGGGGTATATCTTTCCCAAGGACAAGCGGAGCATGATATCCATGACAGGATAGTAAGTAGAAAACCATTTAGGGTAGGGGGAAGGAATCTCATGATATTACCCAACGGTGTTAGGATAAATGATAAAGAAAATTTAGCATTGTGATCCAAATGCTCTTATTGAAAATCAGATTACCACAGACATGCTTCGAGATAGCATCGACATGGTCTTCAAGCAAAGGTCAGACCTTGGATACAAGAAGGATCCATCAGGAACAACTTGTAGAATAAGTCTTACAATTTGCTCATGGAAGAATGACTAACCCTGCCAAAAAGGAAACTATAACAATAGGTCCTCCGGCCAGGTGTGCTAGGAATGACATCACCTTACCGGGTGATGTAGGGCAGAACCCTAGGTGGACGATCTTTCACGTTTGGAGTGGATCCTACGGGGAATCACGAAGAACGCACGGAAGAACAAAGGGGAAACATAGGAAAAACGATAGAGAGAATCACGAAACCGACATAGAATCAATCACACGAGTGCTAGATCACCGAACACAAAGAGATACACGAGATCCAAAGTCAAGAAAGGTAAGGATACAAAGGAACCATTCTTCTCCGTACGGAGATCTTGATGATCTTCCCTAGAAAGGGGTCTTGAATCCGCTTGGGGGATCTTCTCCGAAGAGGCCATGAGCTCCGAGGAGAAGTAACCAAGTGGATGAGCAAGGCTCTCACACAAATATGAGCTAAACCAATGCTAAATCTAACTAGGAGGTGGGAGAGACCTATTTATAGTCATAGTGCAAAAGGAGGTCAAAGTGAAGGGGTACAAGGGCTCCAGCCCGCGCCGCGGTCACTCAGGGGGCGGACGTCCGGAAGGCGTCGGACGCCCGGAGGCTCGGGATGGTCCGGACGTCCGGTCGGGCTCGTGCGTCCGTAGAATTAGCTTTGTCGTGGGCGCGTCGGACGTCCGGAGGGGGTCGGTCGTCCGGAGCTTCGTGACGGTCCAGACGTCCGGAGGTCGTCGGTCGTCCGTAGATTCGGCTCGGTTGCTTGTCGTCTGGTCCGCCTCGGATGTCCGTAGATTCGGTTCGGGTGGCGAAGTACTGGACGTCCGAAAAGCTCGGTCGTCCGTGTCCTGGCACTCATCGGACGTCCGGACCCGGTCGGTCGTCCGACACATGTAGCTTCCACAGCAGCTCTTCTTCTTCTCCATCATGCTTGGGGTCCTCGCCGTCTTGGCCTTTGTAAGTAGTTGCTCCTTGGCTTGTCCCCAAGTACCTGATTACACATAGAGTTTCCGAATGAGGTAGTAACCATGTCTCGTGATTAGGAGGAGGGAGTTCGGAGAGGAGCGAGTTCACCTTATCTTCAATAGCCTTAGCTCGGGCTCGTGTCATGGGTCCAAGTGGTGTTGAGAGAGATGTAGATGCGTCCATGGGGATGAGCGTGGGATGCTCCGCATCATCTCCCCCCCCCTTGGGAGAGATCCAACCTTGGATCAAAAGCTTCATCTCCATGGTATTGCGTGAGGTCCTTGACGTTGAAGATGTCGCTCACATTGTACTTGCCTCGTGGTAGGTCGATCTTGTAGGCGTTGTCGTTGTAGCGTGCTAGCACCTTGAAAGGTCCATCGGCTCGAGGGAGAAGCTTGGACTTGCGTTCGTTAGGGAAGCGGTCCTTGCGAAGGTGTAGCCACACTAGATCACCAATGTTGAAGACCATGGGTTGCTTGTTGACGTTGAGCTTGGTTGCTAGCCGTTGTACTTGTCGCTCAATGGTGTGCCTTGTATCTTCATGAATCTTCTTGATGTAGCTTGCTCATGCACTCGCATCCATGTTGGTGTGCTCTTGTAGAGGGAGAGGTAGAATGTCTAATGGGGACAATGGGTTGAAGCCGTAGATGACCTCGAATGGGGACTTGCCGGTCGTCGAATGTCTTGCACGGTTGTAGGCATACTCGGTGATGGGTAGGCACGCCTCCCACTCCTTGATGTTCCTCTTGATCAACACGCGAAGTAGAGTGGAGAGTGTACGGTTCGTCACCTCCGTTTGGCCGCCGGTTTGAGGATGGTATGCCGAAGAGAACAATAGCTTGATGCTGAGCTTGGCGCATAGGGTCTTCCAAAAGTAACTCAAGAACTTGACGTCGCGGTCCGAGACAATTGTCTTTGGCACTCCATGAAGTCACAAGATTTCCCTACAAAATAGATTGGCAATATGTGAAGCATCGTCTATCTTGTTGCAAGGAATGAAATGTGCCATCTTAGAAAATCTGTCCACAACAACAAAGACGGAATCCTTGCCATTTTGAGTTCTAGGCAAACCAAGTATAAAATCCATGCTAATGTCTTCCCAAGGTTGATAAGGAATAGGAAGTGGCATGTAAAGACCATGGGATTAAGCTTTAGACTTAGCTTTACGACATGTAGAACAACGGTTGGTGAAGCGTGAGACATCACGGAACATCTTGGGCCAAAAGTAGTTCTTGGAGAGCGTGGCGAATGTCTTGTCGCGTCCAAAGTGTCCCATGAGTCCGCCTCCATGAGCTTCTTGCAAAAGGAGCAAACGAAGAGAGGACTCGGGAATGCAAAGTTTGTTAGCTCTCATAAGATAATCATCCTTTATGTAGTAACGTTCCCAAGACGTGTGTGTCAAAAACTTAGCATAAGGAGTAGCAAAAGAAGGATCATGCTCATACAAGTCTTTTATATGCTCAAAACCAATAACATGTAACTCAAGTTGAGTGACAAGCATGCATATGCGT
This sequence comes from Triticum timopheevii, assembly GCA_963921465.1. Classification (NCBI taxonomy): domain Eukaryota; kingdom Viridiplantae; phylum Streptophyta; class Magnoliopsida; order Poales; family Poaceae; genus Triticum; species Triticum timopheevii. The sequence continues at coordinate 105,372,923 of OY997271.1, forward strand.
GAAAGTGCATCCGCAACTACATTTTCCTTACCCTTAATGTACTTGATCACATATGGAAAAGATTCAATAAATTCACTCCATTTGGCATGACGCTTGTTCAACTTAGTTTGACCTTTTAAGTACTTAAGCGTTTCATGATCGGTATGGATGACAAATTCATGAGGTCTAAGGTAATGTTCCGAAACATGTAGCACACGTACTAAAGCATATAATTCTTTGTCATAGATGGGATAGTTAAGTTGAGCACCGGAGAGTTTTTCACTAAAATAAGCAATGGCTCGTTTTTCTTGCATCAAAACTCCGCCAATTCCGGTACCACTTGCATCACAATGAACCTCAAAAGTTTTCTCAAAGTTGGGTAAAGCAAGAATCGGAGCATGAGTAGGCAAATACTTGAGCTCATCAAAAGCGGTGGATTGTAAAGATCCCCAAACAAAAGGAGCATTCTTCTTACTCAAAGCATGTAAAGGAGCGGCAATTGTGCTAAAGTTTTTCACAAAGCGGCGATAAAATCCTGCAAGACCAAGAAGACTACGCACTTGTTGCAAATTGGTGGGTTGGGGCCAAGTTTTAATTGCCTTAATCTTGGATTCATCAACATGGACACCCTTGGAAGAGACAACAAAACCTAAGAAAACCACTTTGTCAACACCAAACGTGCATTTTTTCAAGTTTGCATAAAGGCGTTCCTTACGAAGGGTTTGCAAAACAGCTCGAACATGATTAATATGTTCTTTCATGGTTTTGCTAAACACAAGAATATCATCGAAGTAAACCACAACAAAGACTACAATATAAGTGCGAAGCACATAATGCATAAGACGCACGAAAGTACCGGGTGCCTCCGACAAACCCATAGGCATCACTAACCATTCATATAAGCCAAATTTGGTTTTGAAAGCAGTTTTCCATTCATCACCTTCTTGAATGCGGATTTGATAATAGCCACTTTTAAGATCAATTTTTGAGAAAAAGTTGGCTCCACTAAGTTCATCAAGCATATCATTTAAGCGAGGAATGGGATGCCTATATCGAACGGTAATGGCATTTATGGGTCTACAATCAGAACACAAGCAGAAAATTCCATCGGGTTTAGGCACAAGTATAACGGGAACGGCACGAGGGCTTAGGCTTTCACGTACATGACCGTTGTTGATTAGTTGTTGTACTTGCCGTTGAATCTCTTTGGTTTCTTCAGGATTGACACGGTATGGAGCTTTGTTTGGAAGTGGTGCTCCAGGGATGAGGTCGGTTCGATGCTCAATGCCTCGTAGAGGAGGTAGACCCGGAGGTAGCTCATCGGGGAAAACATCTTGGAATTCCCGCAAAAGAGATTGAAACACTAAAGGTAGCTCGTGAGAGGTGTTAGTTGTTGGCTCTCCATCCTTGCACACAAGGACAAAGTGCATCACACTCGATGGGTTCTCACACACTTCTCTTATCTCACTTTTGACGGCAAATAGGATGAGGTTTTTCTCTCTAGGCGAAGAGGCGCTCAAATTTGGCTTGTGGCTCTCACTCACTTTTGGGTGTGTCACTTTTTCACTCTTCTCTCCATGATTGGTGGCTTGCTTGTCGGCTATCACTTGACTAGGAGACATAGGTCGTAGCACATATTCCTTCCCTTTCATTTTGAAGCTATAGTGATTGGTGCGCCCATTGTGGATGACACCACGGTCAAATTTCCATGGTCGAGCAAGAAGTAGGTGGAAAACGGTCATTGGGACCACATCACAGTCCAAAGTGTCTTCGTAAGCACCGATTTTGAAGGAGACTTGGACCATATGCTCGACTTGTATAGTGCCGGAGTCACTTAGCCATTGAACTTTGTAGGGGTGTGGGTGCTTTCTCTTGACCAATTGAAGCTTGGAGCATAGTTCTTCATTTGCCAAGTTGTGGAAACTACCTCCATCGATGATGACCTTGACAGACCTTCCATTGATGCCGACCTTAGTGTGGAAGATGTGGCATCGTTGGTCTTCTTCTTGTTGATGTTGAAGTGTCAAGACTTTGGAGACAACGAGAGTGGGGCTCGAATCCTCATCACAAAAGACTTGATCATCTTCATCTTTGTTCACGCGCCAGTGCATGGCCACTTTCTCAAGGGCTTCCATCTCCTCTTCACTCATGGAGTCATATGTGCCATCATCGCTGAGGATCATGGTGCGCTTGTTCATACATTGGAAGGACTTGTGGCCTCGGCCGCCGCAAGTGAAACACTTGAAGGAGCTTGTTTTGACTGTCTCATCGGTCGGAGTAGATGATGAAGCACGCGGCTTGAAGTTGCTTGTAGTAGGAGGAAGACGACTTGAACTTGCCGAAGTTTTCTTATAACTTGACTTGTCATCGTTGCTTGTAGAAGGTTTGGTTGATGTAGATGTTGGAGAAGTCGTTGAAGCTTGGATGTTGGAGAAGCCGTAGGTCTTGGATGAGTACTTGGCGTACTTGAAGTCATCTTGCACTTGACGTTCCGCCTTTGTAGCTTGATGCACGAGCTCAATGAGGTTGGAGTAGGGTTGGAAGTCAGCAATCTTCTTGATGGGATGATTGAGTCCATTCAAGAAACATGCCATTGTTTGCTCATCATCTTCCGTGACATTGGCTCGAATCATGGCTATCTCCATTTCCTTGTAGTATTCTTCAACACTCTTTGTTCCTTGCTTGAGGAGTTGTAGCTTCTTGAAGAGATCGCGGTTGTAGTAGGTTGGCACAAAACGTGCTCGCATGACTTCCTTCATTTGAGCCCAAGTGGTGATAGGTGGTTCACCTCTTGCTTCACGGCATTCAAGTACTTGTTCCCACCATATGAGCACATAATCTTGGAACTCAAGTGATGCCATAGCGATCTTCTTCTCTTCCTCATAGTTGTGCAAGCGGAAAATTTTGTCGACCTTCAATGCCCATGAGAGGTACTCTTCCGGATCATTGCTTCCATTGAACTTGGGCATTGTGAACTTGAGCTTGCCATAGCGTTGCTCTTCATTGTGTTGTTGGTGATGGTGATGATGAAACCCTTGACATGGAGGATATTCATCCTCATGTTGCTCTTGGCGCAGATGAAGTCCATGATCAACTTGCTCTTGTTGAACTTGAGGTTGAGGTGGAGCTTGACAAGCTTGTGGAGCTTGACGTTGCACACGCGGTTGGTAGTTCCTCTCTTGGATTTCTCCTCGAAGGGCTTCCTCTTGATTGCGCCGCTCGCGATTGCGGTTGGCAATGGCTCGGCTCGAATCTTGAAGGGCACGTTGCGCCTCAAGAGCTTGTGCTTCTCGTTGTTGTTGTTGAAGACGTTGAGCCTCGGCGTCTTGTTCCTCTTGGTGTAGACGCGCTCGTTCTTCCTCTTGGCGTCATAGTCGGTGCTGTTCTTGAGCTTGAGCAAAAGCGACTTGGTTTGATTGAGGACGAGGGATTTGCTCATCGACTTGTTCTTGTGAATGCTTGTCATGTAGCGGGTTCTGAGATGCATGCCGGTCTTGACGCGCAGCTCGACGAAGAGTGTTCGATGACGGTGTACTTGAGTCAGAGAAGGTGTCATCGGAGTGTCGACTCGAGTGGCTCCGTCTTGAGGATGAAGAAGTGGAAGGATGCTAGTTCCTCATCAAGGCGCGGATCTCGTCCATTCTTGCATCATTCTCTTGCTTGTGAGAGTCGAACTTGTTGTCGAAGTAGTCTCTTGTACGTTGCTCGGAGAGTCGCAAGTCGGTGGCGAGGTTGTTGATGCGGTCGCTCATAGCTTGTTGCTCTTGGTGTAACGCCCTTTGAGCACCAAAGAGGTGGATCTTTGCGAAGAATGATGACATGTCGTCGTCGTTCTCGATGAGAGGTGGATTGGTAGAAGAACTTGGCCTATCCATCATTCCAAACAAAATGTAAGTGGTAGAAGGAAATTAATGTGTACCAAATGTACCTTGACCGAAGTTGAAGATGAATCAAGTTCACTCAAATGTGGACAATGAAATAGCACTGTTGGTACCAATTCTTGTCGGTTCGCACACCTACACATGTAAAAGCTTATGGTGGAGCTTGGTTAGGATGGTGGCACAAAATTTGATGCAATAGTAAGTGAGCTTCAATAATGTTGGAAAAGGTTCACAAATTTGCAAATGCAACAAGTAGACCAAGCAAGTATGGGTACACAGAAACACACACGCAAATAGATAAATGGGATTGTGCAATCCAAAAGTGAGCCAAAATGTGGAAACCACGAAAATGCTCTTGTTGCACAATACTAGAGAGACGCTAGCACGATTGCACAATAGGTGGATAAGCAAACTTGTGCACAACCTACTAGGCAAAAATGCAACTATCTCTATCCCACGTATGCTATATGTATGGTATTTCGGTGCAATGATCCAAGATGATCCAATATGACAATCTTAATGTAGTATGATGCTATGGTTCTTATTCATAAGCTCTTTGCTTATCTTTCCTCTTTGCTTAAAAGCTTGGGTGGCTCTTTCACTTTTGAACTCTTTTCTCATGCAAAACTTCACGAACCAAGGTAGCAATTGTGTATGCTATGACAACTTTGTGACACACAAGTGGATCCCAAGATATGCACCACTAATGTGCACAAGTCACATTGCTGGCAATACTCAATGGCTAGTCTCGATGGGTAAGCTACGCAAAAGTAGGGACATGTGGGGTATCAATGCAATTGCAAGGTATGACAAAGATGTCGTCGAAGTTACAGTCCTTGGCGATGATGAGACCCTTGCGAAGATGAGCCGTGGTGGTGATGAAGTCAAACCGTACCTAGATAGCCGAAACACAAAAGGATACGGGAGCCATAACTCAAAATCTCAAGGACCAAAATGTGTCAAAATCGTCATATGAGGTATCGGGGTAGATGGTGGTGTATGTGGGTTTGGAAGATGTGGTGGAATGTGGGGTTGTGGTGGTGGCCGAACTGTCAAACTTCAGTGTTGTCAGGGTTTCATGGACGTCCGGTCTTTTTCGGTCGTCCGGTCGTCCGGAGCCTGGGCGAAAATCAGGCTCGGGAAGATGAACTGTGAGAATTCCGAGGAAGAAGAAGATGGTGATGTTGAAATCGAGCAGATTGGCTGATGGAAAAGGGTGGGGAGGGTGGGGGAAGCTAGATCCACACGTAGCAACACAAATCCATGGACCAAATCCAACAAAATCTCAACTCACCAAAAAATCACAAAAAAAAATTTGGGGCTATTTTTTGTGGGGAATTTTCGGATTTAGGACAAAAACATCAAAATCAAGCTAGAAAACACGGGGTAGGGGCTCCAAAACGTGATCAACGTGGCTCATGATACCAAGATAATGTAGGGAGGAACCCTAGGTGGACGATCTTTCACGTTTGGAGTGGATCCTACGGGGAATCACGAAGAACACGTGGAAGCACAAAGGGGAAACACGGGAAAAACGATAGAGAGAATCACGAAACCGACATAGAATCAATCACACGAGTGCTAGATCACCGAACACAAAGAGATACACGAGATCCAAAGTCAACAAAGGTAAGGATACAAAGGAACCGTTCTTCTCCGTACGGAGGTCTTGATGATCTTCCCTAGAAAGGGGTCTTGAATCCGCTTGGGGGATCTTCTCCGAAGAGGCCGTGAGCTCCGAGGAGAAGTAACCAAGTGGATGAGCAAGGCTCTCACACAAATATGAGCTAAACCAATGCTAAATCTAACTAGGAGGTGGCAGAGACCTATTTATAGTCGTAGTGCAAAAGGAGGTCAAAGTGAAGGGGTACAAGGGCTCCAGCCCGCGGCGCGGTCACTCAGGGGCGGACGTCCGGAAGGCGTCGGACGTCCGGAGGCTCGGGATGGTCCGGACGTCCGGTCGAGCTCGGGCGTCTGTAGAATCAGCTCTGTCGTGGGCGCGTCGGACGTCCGGAGGGGGTCGGTCGTCCGGAGCTTCGTGACGGTCCGGACGTGCGGAGGTCATCGGTCGTCCGTAGATTCGGCTCGGTTGCTTGTCGTCTGGTCGTCCGATCCGCCTCAGACGTCCGTAGATTCGGTTCGGGTGGCGAAGTACTGGACGTCCGGAAAGCTCGGTCGTCCGTGTCCTGGCACTCGTCGGACGTCCGGACCCGGTCGGTTGCCCGACACATGTAGCTTCCACAGCAGCTCTTCTTCTTCTCCATCATGCTTGGGGTCCTCGCCGTCTTGGCCTTTGTAAGTAGTTGCTCCTTGGCTCGTCCCCAAGTACCTGATTACACATAGAGTTTCTGAATGAGGTAGTAACCATGTCTCATGATTAGGAGGAGGGAGTTCGGAGAGGAGCGAGTTCACCTTATCTTCAATAGCCTTAGCTCGGGCTCGTGTCATGGGTCAAGTGGTGTTGAGGGAGATGTAGATGCGTCCATGGGGATGAGCAAGGGATGCTCCGCATCACCGGGTCATATAAAGACCAATGTTATAACTCTTGGAAATATGTTCCAACCATCATATCTGACCGAGATTCAGATCTGATTGGTGTCAGGATACCTCAGACTCAGGATCCTAAGATAAAAATGTACGACACGAATTAACGAGAAGACATCATAAGATTCTCGGGAAATGAACTATGGAAGCGAGTTCTGAAACAAGATTTCATCATTAAACCAAGGAAATGGGTGAGGGGTGTAGCTGATGGAGTCTGCGACGATCCTCGAGATTTCCAAAAAGCTGGATTTCCACAGTTATGTGAAAAAGAAGATAACGTTTGTCAGATCAAATGATATAATGATGTATGCTCGAGGAAAACATACATAATTAAACATTGGCTGAAAAGTGCACCCGAAACATGGGATTAGGTAGTACGATCAATGTTAGAATGATGATTCGATAACTAATGGTCTAAGAACAAAATATCGACCATTAACTTCAAAGCAATAGGGTTGCTAGAAGTTTTGAAGTCATACATCATAGTTCAATTGTCGGTTCTTCGGTTAGAAACAACACTGGGACCAAGGAATGAACGGATATTGCAAGAAGGATCACCTGTATCAAGAATTCTTAAGAGGTGGTGAAATTCTCACGACATTTTTGACATAAAATATGGTAACACTCCAATGTAAAGAAGAACAAATGCGGGATAGCAAGGATCTCAAGGTATAACACAAAACATGAACGAGTTTGTGTTGAACGGAAGGCAATAAAGTGGTCAATGATAAAACAATTCATCGAGGGCAAGGATGGTATTTCTCATCATGAATTCAATTGATATCCTGGAAGAGCTCGGAATGCTGATGATGATCACGACACATTTGTCGAGAGATCTCATGAAGATGTAATCGATCAGTGATGAGATCAATTTGAAGGAATGATGAAGCGAAAGGTTGTTGGAACTATGGGTACGACACAAACTCGAAATGAAGCTTGCTGTTCAAGGCGAAATGATACAACAAGGAGGATCGACGTAAGGTTAGTTCATTGTCAAAAATTGTGCTCCGGGAAGGACCAGGTAGCACAGTTAATATTTAGCACAATAATGATATAGCCGATCAGGCTAGGAATGACGGATCGAGTACAAACTCGTAAGCAAGAAGAATACTAAGATTTGTTTAGTTGTGGTGCGGACTCGATTCAGTTATCGGTGTCCTTGAGGGATTAATAACTCAGAGCCCGTGAAAAATTTGGAATCGGTGAGATGTAGTACTTGACGAAGAACTCATAAGAAGTTATGCAGTTCCGTGACAATCTCGAGATACCAGGGGGTAATACTCGATGACAGACAAAAGTAAAGGTTGGACAGGTGTATTGATCCACAGAAGACAAGTGCTTAAACTTGCCCGAGAAATGGGATCAAAGAAGAACATATGGTCAGAACCACAATCGCAAAGGATCAATTCACCGATACCAATGATATTATATCAAGGAAATAGTTATCATTACAAGAAGCTTCCATGATAGGATCTACATCGTGTCCATGGGCATGAACACAAAGGTTCAAGGTCGACTCCCACTTCCTCGATGCATAACCTTCCATTCACCTCTTGTATTTCAAAAATGACATTAGTTCTTGAAATTTTTACGTGGTGCAATACTATGACCCGTGAAATCTTTCGGGTTCACACGGATTAGGGAACGCGTAGGTTCAACTCATCAGGGCATCTTAGGAACATATACCACAAACTTCAATAGTAATTAACACAAGCTCGATAGTAGAGCATGGGTGACAAAAGGAGAGGATACATTTACCGAATGCATTATGTATTAGGGGAAGATCTTCTCGAGGTTTTTGTATACGAAGGACACTATCGGATGATATTACAATAAAGGATCCAATGGTCCATAGCAGAGCTGATGTGAGTATCGGTACACAAGCAGAGGAAGAAACAATGCGAAGGCATTGGATTATAGAAGCAACTGACTAATTCAAAGCTCAATGTAAAGAATCATGATTTCTGATTCAGGGTATCAGAAGCAAACGCCCTGATTAAGGATGGGTAAGCTGAATAGAATTAGGGGTACAATCGACGACAATTTGATTGGTCGATAAACAGATCATGCTCAAAATGACATGTCAGCCGGAAATATAATTTTAAAAGAATCAACCGATGATTGCGTGCATTCGCACTCATGTTGAATCAATAGGATCAAAATGACGGTGTCAAAGGAGACTAATGAATGTTGCTAGACCTATGGGAAGCAACCTTAATGCAAGCAGACAAGTATATGTAGAGCAATAGTTTTAAAGAGGATTCTCGAATGATTGGATAGAATTTCAAAGTATCATATGAAGCATATGAACAACTTGGGATGGATGAATACTCGGTAATTGTGAGGAATTATCCGTACATGTATTTGTGCGGAAAAGGAACTGCAAGGCAGTAAGCATAAAGGATCCTCGGAACATCGAAGAGTATTTCAACGCATCTTGTAATAATAAGAGCAACTGGGGATGAAGGTATGAATGAGAAGTTACCCATAGAGGTTTATCGATGGATGGGAATTGCAAAAGCAATGGCACAAGTTTCGAGAGAACATCATAGAGTATCTTCGGAATCTTCTGGTGCAACAGGCGGTCATTGGTAACACGGGGCTCTTCGGGTGGAAGTGACCACGAGATCCTAATGTTAGAGTTAGCAAAATTCATTTAACCCAAATAGAAGAGAGATCTGAGTCCCAGAGTGTAGACAAGGAGTAAAAGATCCTAATACCACCCAATGGCGACGTGGGACCGTAAGCCGCACAGTCATGTTAGTAAAAGTTTTTCAATGACTAGACTTGACTTTGGCCAAGGAGTTGGAAAGGGGGATTCCTACAGGTAGTCGGCTCTGATACCAACTTGTGACGCCCCCGATTCAATCGTACACTAATCATACACGCAAACGTGTACGATCAAGATCAGGGACTCACGGAAAGATATCACAACACAACTCTAAAAATAAAATAAGTCATACAAGCATCATAATACAAGCCAGGGGCCTCGAGGGCTCGAATACAAGTGCTCGATCATAGACGAGTCAGCAGAAGCAACAATATGTGAGTACAGACATAAGTTAAACAAGTTTGCCATAAGATGGCTAGCACAAACTGGGATACAGATCGAAAGAGGCGCAGGCCTCCTGCCTGGGATCCTCCTAAACTACTCCTGGTCGTCGTCAGCGGCCTGCACGTAGTAGTAGGCACCTCCGGTGTAGTAGGAGTCGTCGTCGACGGTGGCGTCTGGCTCCTGGGCTCTAGCATCTGGTTGCGTCAACCAGGTAGAAAGGAAAGGGGGAAAAGGGGGAGAAAAGCAACCGTGAGTACTCATCCAAAGTACTCGCAAGCAAGGAGCTACACTACATATGCATGGGTATATGTGTAAAGGGCCATATCAGTGGACTCAACTGCAGAATGCCAGAATAAGAGGGTGATAGCTAATCCTGTCGAAGACTACGCTTCTGGCAGCCTCCGTCTTGCAGCATGTAGAAGAGAGTAGACTGAAGTCCTCCAAGTAGCATCGCATAGCATAATCCTACCCGGCGATCCTCCCCTTGTCGCCGTGTGGAAAAGCGATCACCGGGTTATCTGTGGAACTTGTCTGGGTGTGTTTTATTAAGTATCCGGTTCTAGTTGTCATAAGGTCAAGGTACAACTCCGGGTCGTCCTTTTACCGAGGGACATGGCTATTCGAATAGATAAACTTCCCTGCAGGGGTGCACCACATAACCCAACACGCTCGATCCCATTTGGTCGGACACACTTTGCTGGGTCATGCCCGGCCTCGGAAGATCAACATGTCGCAGCCCCACCTAGGCACAACAGAGAGGTCAGCACGCCGGTCTAAATCCTATGCGCGCAGGGGTCTGGGCCCATTGCCCATTGCACACCCGCACGTTGCGAACACGGCCGGAAGCAGAACTAGCCCCCTTAATACAAGAGCAGGCTTACGTTCCAATCCGGCGCGCGCCGCTCAGTCGCTGACGTCAAGAAGGTATCGGCTGATGCCATGACGTCGAGTGCCCATATCTTTCCCGCGTAGTTGGTTAGTGCGTATAGGCCAGTGGCCAGACTCAGATCAAATACCAAGATCTCATTAAGCGTGTTATTATGAAGTAACCGCGGACGCCGACCAGGGCCAGGCCCACCTCTCTCCTAGGTGGTCGCAACCTGCCCTGTCGCTCTGCCACAAAGTAACAGTCGGGGGCCGTCGGGAACCCAGGCCCACCTCTACCGGGATGGAGCCACCTGTCCTTCCAGCCCCCACATCGGAATCACTTGCGGGTACTCAACAAGCTGACCCGACTTTAGTCACCATCTGTATAGTATATGTATGTATAGTATATACCCGTGATCACCTCCTGAGTGATCACGGCCCAATGGTATAGCAAGGCAGACTGACAAGAATGTAGGGCCAATGATAATAAACTAGCATCCTATACTAAGCATTTAGGATTGCGGGTAAGGTATCAATGACTGTAGCAACAATGATAGGCTATGCAACAGAATAGGAGTAACCGAACAGTAACATGCTACACTACTCTAATGCAAGCAGTAGAGAGAAGAATAGGTGATATCTGGTGATCAAAGGGGGGCTTGCCTGGAAGCTTAGCCGAGAAGGAGGGGTCGTCAACACGGTAGTCGTACTGGGTAGCAGCGGCGTCGGTCTCGGTGTCTAGCGAGAGAAGAGGGGGAAGAAACAATAAATACAATGCAAACAAATGCATGACTATGCATGACATGACAAATCGTGATGCTAGGGGTGCCTAATCGCGGTAGTAGGTGATACCGGCGAAGGGGGAAACATCCGGGAAAGTATCCCCGGTGTTCCGCGTTTTCGGATAGATGAACCGGAGGGGGAAAGTTGCTTGTTTGCTATGCTAGGGATGTGTGGCGGACGAACGGGCTGTGTATCCGAACTTGTCTCGTCGTTCTGAGAAACTTTCATGTACAAAGTTTTTCCATCTGAGCTACGGTTTATTTTTATTTATTTTAAAAGATTTAATCATTTTTAGAATTTACCTAATTATTTTAAATCAGCATTATCCAGAATAGTGCATGCTAACATCAGCATGACGTCAGCAGTCATCAGGGCGTTGACTGGGTCAACTGACGTGTGGGTCCCACCTGTCATACACTGATTGTTCTAATTAGGGTTTAACTAATCTAATTACTGTTTAATTAAACTAACTAATTAATTAGATCGCTAAATAAAGTTAACTAACTTAATTAATTCACTAATTAATTAATTAATTAATTAATTATTTTCATTTTTATTTATTATTACTATTTTCAAAATTCCTTATATATATATATATATTTAAACATTCTAGGGTGGGGCCCCGTTGTCAATGGCCCAAAGGGACCAAACGGGTGCGGGCACCAGCCCGCTTGGTTGCTGGGGTGCGCGGGAGCTCGAGCGTCGGCCGAGCCTGGGCAGAAGCGGGCACGACAGCCCGAGGCGACGCCGGCGACAGGGAGGCGAAGGCCGAGCGGGACGAACCTGAGCGGTACCGCGGGGGAAGCGGCGAGAGACGAGGAGGTTCGGTGGTGCGTGCGCTGGCAACTACGGGTGCGTGTAGAGCTAGGGAAGCACAGGTGGGCGAGGCACACGGCCAAGGCGTGCACAGAGCAGCCAGGGCGCGCGTGGAGGTGCGACCGGCCGTAGCCGTTCGCAGCCAGAGGCCCGCGACGGGCATGGCTTCGGGAAGCGGATGGGGTGGCGGTCTGCGACGACAGCAACATGCATCAGGTGGGCAGACGGTCGGGATGACGGCCTCCCGGGCGCGTCGCACACGGGGATAGGGGAAGGAGGAGGAGAGGGGGGAGGCCCAGGGCCTCACCGGGGTTCGCAGGGGTTCGGGCAGCGGTGCTCAGGGAGGAGGTCGGAGACGATGTTCCGGCGGGGAGGCAGGCCATTGGGGTGGTTCCGGGCGGGGTCCAGCGACGGCACAGTTGTGGACGAGGCGACGAGGTGGCGAAGTCCGGCGGCGTCTGGGATGGCTTCGGGTGATGGGGTCGGGGTCGAGGCGGCCCGACGAAGAGGAAATGAGGAGGAGGACGGCGAAGCTGCGCCGGGGTCGACGTTCACCGGGGTTGGCTTATGGGTGGGAGGGGGTCGCGACGAAGGGGGCTCCGGCATAGTGGCCACGGGGATGGCAGTGTCCATGCCCCGATCCAGATCGGATCGGGTGGGGAGAGGGATAGGGCGAATGAGTGGGGTAGTGGGGGTGTCGGTTAGGGTTCGGCCTCCAGGGGGTTATGGAGGAGTGGAGGGGGCGGCCCGGGCCAGGTGGGCCGGTTGGGCGGCCTGGTGGCATGTTGACTAGCTGGGCTATTCGGCCCAGGGGGAGGGGGGGTTCTTCCCTTTTCTCTTTTGTTTAAGTTTTTGTTTTTATTTATTTTCTGTTTATTAGTTTTCTATTTATATTTGTTTTATAAAACATCTAAGTAGTACCCAAAATAGTGTTTCAGAATACCCCGATGCCACAAAAAGTTTGGTGAGAATCTAAAACTGTTTAGTATTTTATTAATTGTAAAAGGCATGTAATTAATTGTTTTTGCTACTGTCATAATTATTTTAGAGCCTTTAAACATTTCTTTATAGTTTGATTTCGCCACCACAATTACCTATGATTTATCCAACATGTTTAGCACATTTTTGTTTTAGCGTTTCCAAACTTTTGTTGTTTGCTTGATTTTGAATTTGAATTTGAATCGTTTTTGAACTAACGCAAGATTAGCAACAGTAATCGAGGTGACATGGCATCATTAACAGGGAATTACTGTAGTCTGATTATCCAGGCGTCACACTCTGCGTGGCACTTCTTCAACTGGGAAACGTGAAATACATCGTGAACTCCTAACAGTCCTTCTGGCAATTCTAACTTGTAAGCAACTTCTCCCATACGTTCCAAAACTTTGTATGGTCCCACAAAACGTGGTGCTAACTTTCCCTTAACTCCAAAACGCTTAACTCCTCGAAGTGGGGACACACGAAGGTATACTCTGTCTCCGACTTTGTAAACTGTCTCCTTGCGTTTAGGATCCGCATAACTCTTCTGCCTAGACTGGGCTACCTTGAATCTGTCGCGAATCAACTTAACCTTCTCTTCAGATTCTTTAATCAAATCTGGTCCAAACAATTGATGGTCTCCAACTTCATCCCACAATAACGGTGTCCTGCACCTCCTCCCGTACAATGCTTCGAAAGGGGCCATCTTCAAACTGGCTTGATAATTGTTGTTATAAGAGAACTCTGCATATGGCAAGTTGTCGTCCCAACTAGATCCATAATTTAGCGCACAAGCTCTCAACATGTCCTCCAGAATCTGATTGACTCTCGGTCTGTCCATCTATCTGTGGATGAAAGGTTGTACTGAACTCTAGCCTAGTACCCAAAGTCTCATGCAACTGATTCCAGAACTTTGAGGTAAACTAGGTTCTTCTATCTGATACAATGGTCCTCGGAACTACATGCAGACATACGATCCTGGTCATGTATATCTTTGCCAACTTAGCGCTCGTATAGGTGGTCTTCACTGGGATGAAATGAGCTACTTTCGTCAACCGATCGACTACAATCTATATAGAGTCATAGCCTGAACGAGTCCTGGGAAATCTAGTGATAAAATCCATGCCAAGCTTGTCCCACTTACATTCGGGTATCGGCAATGGCTGTAGCAATCCTGCTGGCTTCTGATGCTCTGCCTTAACTCTCTGACATACATCACATACTGCTATATACTCGGCAATATTCTTCTTCATTCCTATCCACCAGAAACTTTCCTTCAAATCCAAATACATCTTAGTGTTTCCTGGGTGAATCGAATACGGCGAATCATGGGCCTCCTGCAGAATCAACCTCCTGATCTCAGGGGCATGAGGCACATATACGTGATCCTCAAACCATAAGGTATCATGCTCATCCTCACGAAATCCTTTAGCCTTTCCTTTACTCATCCTTTCCTTTATCTCAACAATCTCCTTGCTAGTCTTCTGGGCTTCTATGATCTTACCCATCAAAGTGGACTGAATTTCCAATGCTTCCACATAACCTCTCGGAACTATTTCCAAACATAGCTCGTGAAGATCCTCTGCTAACTCCTTGGGTAATCCTCTGGTCATGAGTGTATTAACATAACTCTTGCGACTCAATGCATCAGCTACTACATTAGCCTTTCCGGGATGATAGTGCAATTTCATATTATAATCCTTAATGAGATCTAACCATCTCCTTTGCCTGAGATTCAACTCCTTCTGTGTGAAGATACATTTCAAACTCTTATGATCTGTGTATACCTCACAATGGTTTCCGATGAGAAAATGTCTCCACGTCTTCAGCGCATGCACTACGGCTGCTAACTCCAAATCATGTGTTGCATAATTTTGCTCATGAGGTTTAAGATGTCGTGAGGCATATGAAACAACTCTTCCCTCCTGCATAAGTACTGCTCCAAGTCCTCGACGAGAAGCGTCGCAATACACTTGATAATCCTTTCGTTGATCTGGAAGAATCAGCACTAAGGCTGTAACCAAACATTTCTTCAACTCATGAAAACTAGCTTCACACTCCTCAGTCCATTTGAACTCGGTGTCCTTCTTCAACAACTCTGTCATGGACTTTGCAATCCTGGAGAAATTCTCAATGAACCTTCGATAATACCCTGCGAGTCCAAGAAAACTCCTAATCTCTCCAACTAATGTGGGTGCCACCCATTCAGTCACAGAAACAACCTTGGTGGGGTCTACTGCTATTCCTTCTCCGGATATAACATGTCCGAGAAATCCAACTTCCTTTAGCCAAAACTCACATTTGCTGAACTTGGCATATAACTGGTGTTCCCTGAGCTTCCCGAGAACCAAACGCAAATGTTTCTTATGCTCCTCTTCATTCTTCGAGTAGACCAATATATCATGAATCAACACCACGACGAACTTATCCAAAAACTCCATAAACACTTTGTTCATTAGGTTCATGAAATAGGCAGGCACGTTAGTCAGACCAAATGACATAACGGTATACTCGTATAGCCCGTACCTTGTGATAAAATCTGTCTTAGGCATATCCTGCTCTCGAATCTTCAATTGGTGATAACCTGATCGAAGATCGATCTTGGAAAATACTTTAGCTCCTTGCAACTGGTCAAACAAATCATTGATCATCGGCAGTGGGGTACTTGTTCTTGATCGTCACCTCATTCAACACACAATAATCAACAACCATCCTTAATGATCCATCCTTCTTATCCACTAGAAGTACTGGGGCTCCCCAAGGTGAGGAACTTGGTCGAATGTAACCTTTATCCAGTAACTCCTTAATCTGCTTCTTAATTTCCTCCAAATCCTTTGCGGGCATCTGATACGGTCTCTTTGATATTGGCCTGGTGCCTGGCAACACCGCAATCAAAAACTCAATGTCTTGATCCGGTGGCATGCCTGGCAACTCCTCCAAAAATATATCGGGGTAATCCTTCACCACTGGTGTCGGGGGGATGAACCCTGGACAGGCAACGGAACCCGGATCCTCTTCAAAAATGGTGGGGCCCGTATCGCCCCTCAAAACCGGCATGCGCCTGGCCGGGTACCTCGACCCGGCAAGGCCCGCAGCCCGGCCAATCCCTCCGACCCGGCAAGGTACGTCGACCCGGACTTAGCAACTAGCGCAAGGCGGCCGAACCCGGCACGACCAAGGCTTCCCCAACAAGCCGACCCCACCCGTGGCGTGCGCTGCAATCCAGCCACGGGTCAAGCTCCCGTCCCATCCAGGCCATACGATGGGATGAGACGACAGTCACCGATGACCAAGACAACAGTGTTTTCACCCATGCCTATGGTCAGTCGGAGCGTGGCAACAGTGCCCCTGACCTACCTGCTGACCAGGGCTGGCGTGGCAACAGTGCTTCCGCTCTCACCGCTGACGACAGCAAGTGGCAGCCTGACGGAAAGCACTATACACGACTCGACTCGGCCTCGCCCTGATGATCGACAAGACGGCGCACAGTTCCCCTAGGCACACAGGGCCCGCATCTAGGGGAACCCGGCGAACCACAAGCCCTCAAGCGGGACCCAGCCCGGTATCCCAGACACCGACAATACGGACCCACCGACTCTGCATATTACCATTGTAACCCTGACGATCGACAAGATGGCGCACAGTTCCCCTAGGCACACAGGGCCCGCATCTAGGGGAACCCGGCGAACCACAAGCCCTCAAGCGGGACCCAGCCCGGTATCCCAGACACCGACAATACGGACCCACCGACTCTGCATATTACCATTGTAACCCTGGGTGGATTGATCTATAAACCCCCCCAGGAATCCACGCCTATATAGGCATGTAATGTAAGGTAACGGAAGATACACAAGGCTGCCTGTGAGAAGCAGAAAGAACAAGCCAGCATAGGACTAGCCACCAAGCCGCAACACCGGAGAGAAGGAGCGGCCTAAGCCTTGGCCAGCTTCCTGCCTCCTCATACAGCTCCAGGAGCAACATTGTACTATCGATCATCCAACTACACTCGTTTGGACTAGGGGTATTATCTCTCCGGAGAGCCCCGAACCTGGGTATGTCCGGTGTCCCGCGCCCGCTCATGCCAACCTCGCCTCTGGAGCCCACTAGCGCCCTCGAGCCTCCTCCTCTCTTTAGCCATCCCTTGGCATCTGCCGTGCGCCCACCCCGACAGTTGGCGCTGTCGGATTTCGGGTTCCGGCAGACCCTTGAGGTTCGAACACTGGGGTGCGCACGGAGATCTCGCCCTCTACCTACCTGCACCCTACCGCCATGCTAGGATCTAAGCTATGAACAGAACAACACAAGAGACACAGTGTTTATACTGGTTCAGGCCACCATTGCGGTGTAATACCCTACTCCAGTGTGTGGCGTGGTGGATTGCCTCTTGGGCTAATGATGAACAATACAAGGAAGAACAACCTCGCAAGGGTCTGTTCTTGTGGTGGTGTTGTCCCTTCGGAGGGGTCGATTCGAGATGCTCTATACTATGGTGGCTAGTCCTATTTATAGGCAAAGGCCCTGGGCCTCTTCCCAAATATTGAGCGGGAAGGGCGCCAACAATTGGCCATTTTGAAGGGGAACATTTGGTACACTTATCCTGACTAAAGTTGGTCCTTGCCTGTCAAAGGCTCTGGTGGTGACGCCGGCTTGGGCTCCACGATGACCTCCATCCCGCCGTTGGACTGGTCTTGGTCTTGTTGCACCGAAATGGATACCTTTGCTTGATACTCTTGCCTGCGCTTGCTCCCTTTGCACCAAAGAGGAAAGGAGGACACTGCGCGGGCTGGCGCCCGCCTGGCGCCCTTGGTCGTCATGGCTTGCGTCATGGGCACCTCGCGAGGTACCCATCCTTGATCTCTCTGCCTCCTCGTGAGCCAGCCTGATGAGGCCGCGCGTGAGGAAGCTCCTTATCGCCCGCCCCGTGGGGCTTGGCCCCTCGCGAGGGTCTTGAGCTCATGTTGATGAAGATGGGCCATGCTGGGCCCCCCTTTGAGCCACGCCGCAGGCAGGCAAGTCTGGGGACCCCCGTTCCCAGAACGCCGACAGTAGCCCCCGGGCCCAAGGCGCGCCTGGACTTGGCCGAGCAGAGAGGCGAAAGGGCAAGTGTAAAGCGCCGCGGGCCCTAACAGCCCGCGGCCTTGGGTGCCGCGTGGCGGTTGATGGGACGCGGGTGCCTCAGCAACCGCGCGAGTTGATAAAGAAGCGGCATCGGCCCATGTCTTGCTTCTTTTGCTTTCTCCGGTTGCTGCCCAGATCCCCTTTCTTGTGCTTCTCCTTCCTGCCTTGGAAATCTCCAGATCTACTTCGACCGCGTGACCTAGGAAGCCATGGCGCCTCACCAGTCCCCGGCCGGAGCTTGGTAGTCGTCTGCCCTGGACTCGCTGAACGTGTCGGAGGCGAGCCTCGCCCAGGTGCGCCAGATGGCGGCGGCGCAGGGCGTTGACGGGGCGAAGGTGTTCAAGGCCGGCTCTGCCCTTCCTGAGGGCCAAGGGAGCACCTTCTATCCGCTCTTTGTGAGCACCATCACTGCCGGTCTGGTACCTCCCTTCTCCAAGTTCTTCTTCTCCGTCCTCCGCCATTACAAGCTGCAAGCTCTGCATCTCCACGCCAACTCTGTCCTTCTCCTGGCAATCTTCGCCTACTACTGCGAGACTCATGTAGGGGTGCAGCCCTCAGTGGCCTTGCTGCACCACTATTTCTCCATCCGGACCTCTTGTGGTCCCATCTCTGCGTGCGCGAGTTTCGTCGCATACGGTAGCTCCATTGCCATTTCGAACCCTGGGAAGAGGATTGAGGGCTTCAGCAGCAAGTGGGTCTTGGTGGATGCTGGGCGCATCCACCCTCGGCTGACCTTGCCCACGGGTCACCCCACGAGCTCTGAAGATTAGTCTCGAGTGGAGCTCGTGGACCCCCGCGCGAAGCCGGTGCTGGAGAAGATGGACGCGGATCTGAGGCCGGCCAGCATGGCGGCGGCGAAGCTGACCGGCGCTTCGCAGCTGAGGGAATTCCTGGAGCACCAGCTGGCTCCGCTTCACCAGTACTCACTGCCGATGTGGAGGCCCCACCCGCGCCCAGCGGTCTTAGCCGACGAGGATCTGGCTGCGGTCCTCCAATCCTTGGTCGGGGGCGACGTGGCGAGGTTGGAGGGCGCTCCTACGCCCCTGTTCCTCCGCGACGACTAGGAGCGAGTAGTGGAGTCCATGCCCGTCTTCAACGGGGACGGGCCCGTGCCCACGGAGGCTCCCGATGACCCGGTGGACGTGTCCTCCAACGACTCCAGCGATGAGAAGGGAGAAGGGGAGCGGGAAGGAGGGCTTGACTCCGAGGCAACCGATGGAGAGTCAAGGGCTCCCCTCCTTCGGCGCAGGTCCCGCACTCTCCGCCTCTCCCCCAGCGATGACGACGAGGATGATGATGAGCAGGGCGGCGGGAGCTTGCCCTCGATCCCGAGGAAGGACAGGACCGGGCTGATCCCTCAAGGGTCTGCCCCGGCCCCGAGGCGATCCGCAGATGCGCCTCCTGCTCCCGAGCTCCTTGAGGCTGACCCTTGTAGCCGGCTCTCGGTCTTCAAGTACGGCCGGAGGTTGCTCGAGCTTGCGAGTGACGACCTGTAAGTGCTTGTTTCCTGTCTTGTTTCTTGTGTTGTTGCTGAGGCTTGACGTCCGCATCTCTTGGCTAGGCTGGCGCCCGCGGCGAAGAGGCCGAAGGGGTCTCCTGAGGTCCCATCTAGGGCGGTGCCCCCGCCCGCGAAAGATGGCGACCGCAAGGCACAGGCCTCTCCTGCCCGGTCGTCCTCGCGAAGCCTGGCTGAGCCGGCTGGGGCGGGCTCATCCCCCACGGCCCAAGCGACTCCTGAGGTGCCCATGCCTGATGCCGTCGCAGCAGTCGTTGGGGCACAACAGGTCCTGCCTCAGGATGCTGTGGTTACGCTGCCGTCCTCTCCTCCTACTCCACCAACTGCTGTCTCTCCAACTCCTTCCACCATCCTGGACCGCACCGCTGCCGAGCTGGACCGGCTGCGGCAAGATCTTCTGGGCGCCGACCCTCGCCTGGTGGCCGGGCGCTTGGAGCTGGCTTCTGGGTGGATTCGCTCTGATGCTTCAATTCGAGCGGCGTTGGTTCAGGCCTCGACAGCCTGCAACGAGGAGAAACAGGCCGTCCTCGGGGTGAAGGCCGCTCGAGATGCCGCCCTGGGAGAGGCTGCTGACGCCCAAGGTCACTGCAAGGCGCTGGAGAGCGAACTAGAGGGCCTGCGGAGCCAGCTTGCCGAGGAGGTCCGCGTCCGCCAAGAAAAGGAGGAAGACCTAAAGGCTCGCGAGGCGGCTGTCAAAGACCGGGACGCCAAGCTCAACAAGCGCCGTGACCGCCTGGGCGCACTGGCGCAGGAGTTGGAGGCGTGGAAGGTCGAGCTAGACGGCAAGGCGCGGGTCCTTGCCGAGGACCGTGTGGTCTTCACGGAGACGGAAGTGAAGGTTCGCGGCTTGCTGAAGACGCTCTACGACAGCGGCCTAGAAAGCCTGCTGGCCGGCGCCGAGGATGGCCCCGCCAAGCTGCTCCCCTTCATGGTTCATGCTCTTGAATATGTCACCCTTGGCCTTGGTCCTACGGCTGAGGCCGAGGCGCGCGTCTTGTCTTCTGCGGCGCTGACGCGGGTTTTCACCCACATCTATCTTCACGACCCCAACGTCGACCTCGACAGCCTGCTAGAGCCGGCGTGCGGCGAGCTTGCCGCCGCCGCTGCCGAGGTCGTGAAGGGTCGCGCGGAGGCGCTGCTGGGGAAGTTCCGGGCCTTCAGCACCAGGCCGAAGCGAGGTGCTGCCAGCACTGCGGCTCTGCAAGGCAAACCTGCTCCACGCAGCTCCACCGCCGACAAGTGACTCCATTGTGGGTCCCGTCCTGCTTTTAATTCCTGCACATGTACCATGCCTCGGGGAGGCGTTTAAACTTGCATTTGGTATTATGATAACAGTATGGACTGTAATATTTGCTTTTGAATTCCTTGAAATTTGCGCTTTCCCTACTTGCTCGTGTTCTACGTCGGCAGAGCCCGGCCCCGCGCATACCTCAGCCGCTGTTAGCCCCGACCGGAAACCAGGATGGGACCAAGGAGTGAGGGGCTATGTGACAAGTTAGGCTCCTGAGTCGCGATGCTCAGGAGTCCCCCTTGGCGCACGAACAACAAGTAGGGAGGTGAGATGTGGGGGTGGATCTGCCATTCTACATCTGCAGAGCCCGGCCCCGCGCATACCTCAACCGCCGTTAGCGTTTCGGAACTAAGGAGTGAGGGGCTACGTGACTAGTTAGGCTCCCGAGTCGCGATGCTCAGGAGTCCCCCTTGACGCTCAAATGGCCTTCGTACCTTGGCTCCGCTCGGGGAGAGATGCGCGACGAACCAGGCCCGAGCGGCCTGGCTGGGTGGCGTACGTCTGGGCATGACCAAGGCGCAGCCCCCGTGCCCAGCCCCCTCGCGTGGCACTCCCGAGGGGAGGCGTTGCGATGAGACCAGACACTGAGCTCTGGGCATCCTGAGGTTGATGCGGCCAAGGGCCACCCTCAGTTGTTTATCACCAGCGTGGAGCATAGCACTACCGTATGTGTACGGGCATAGCCGCTCCTCGGCAGTGTCGTCAGCCAGCGCGGAGCATGGTGCTTCCACTGGTGCGTGGGAGGGGGCTCCCCTCCGGGAGGAGCCCCTGGGGCGTATACAGCCCCACCCTGACACGTGGCCGGCACGGTAGGGCGCGAGGAGGTGTATCTGGGCACCCGTGAGCCAGCGCGGGACTCACGGGGCCCTACCTCAAGGCGGGTTGCGCCTGGCACTGGGCCTTAACTTGTGATGTGTTCCTGCAAAATTGGCCAGATGCGATGCTCTACGTCCTCAGGTCCCGGCCCTCGAGCTGGTCTCAGCCGTCGCTGGTTTGCCGGGGCACGATGCCATGGGCAAAGCTAGAGGGTGAGGGCCGGAGAGCCGGTAGGAGCCCTGAGTCGCGATGCTCAGGTACCCCCCTTTAACGCGCAAGCTTGGTTAGATGTCGGCGCTCTACGTCCTCGGGTCCCGGCCCTCGAGCTGGTCTCAGCCGTCAATGGTTTGCCGGGGCGCGATGCCGTAGGCAAAGCCAGAGGGTGAGGGCTGGAGAGCCGGTAGGAGCCCTGAGTCGCGATGCTCAGGTACCCCCCCTTTAACGCGCAAGCTTGGTTAGATGTTGGCGCTCTACGTCCTCGGGTCCCGGCACTCGAGCTGGTCTCAGCCGTCGCTGGTTTGCCGGGGCGCGATGCCGTGGGCAAACCAGAGGGTGAGGGCTAGAGAGCCGGTAGGAGCCCTGAGTCGCGATGCTCAGGTACCCCCCCCTTTAACGCGCAAGCTTCCGACATCAAGGGAGAAGGGGTGCCACGGACAGGCACCAAATAACAAGAATGATGGGTCTAATGCATAGCCCGAAAATAAACGCAAGAGGGATACACGCCGCTGGGTCTGACCCGAGCGACTTGGGGATGATGCATCCCGAGGGGCGCCCCCAGTGAAGTAAGCTAAGAACATGAAATAAAAGGGATACACGCTGCAGGGACGGACCCACGCGGCCTGGGAATGATGCGGCCCTGGGGTGCACTCCCAGCTGGAAATGAAACTAGAAAGATGTCACCTGATAGTGTTGACGACGCTGGGGTGTTGAGGTAGCAGACGTAGCGGGCTGCGGGTGTCGATCTTCACGACCCCCAGACCCAGGAGGCCCGTGAGGCTCCGGGGGCTCTGGTGGCTCCTCGCGAACCATCTCCATCTCCGCCAGGACTGCAGAGTGCCTTGCCTCCTGAGCCTCCAGGATGCTCCTAATGAGGCGCTGGCGTACCGCAGCCGCGTTCGGCAAGCCGTAGGGCATGCAAACGTAGCTGTGGGGTGGGCCCCCGCAGCGCCCCACACGTGAGGGCCAGAAGCGCTCCTGAGAGGCGACTCGGTTGAGCCCTGGGATGTCGATGCAGACGCACAGCCCGCCATCCTCTCCTGGATGGGGAGCTGCGGCGGGTAAGCGGCGGCTGCCACTCATGATCCTTGACTCCTGTAACTCCTGAACGGCCTTGCTGCTGACGAACTCCTGAGGGTTCGGCCCTCCTTGCCTTGCTCCTTCTTGAGGGAAGCGTGCTTCTAAACACGCCTCCAAGTGGTGCCCAAGCGCCTCCCTTGTGACCTCGGCAAGGTCGGTGGCCCTCCAGGGGAGAGCCCCCGAGCCCTGCCTGAGAAGGACGCTGGGCGCGCTTTCCTATGCGATAGAAGGGGGTTCCCCCTGGGCAGGGGCGGGCCCTGAGGGACCTGCCACCTGAGGGGCCAGGCCGGATGATGTCTTCTTCTTCTTGGGGGCGGCCTTGGGAAGCCTCCTGCTTTCGTGGTCCGGGTCTTCCAGTGATGTGGCCTGAAAGGCTCGCTCCAGGGAGCACACCGCGTCTTTCTCCTCGCAGGGCACCGTGATGACCCCGCCACTTCCTGGCATCTTGAGAACGTTGTAGCCATGGTGAGTCACGGCCATGAACTTGGCCAGCGCTGGGTACCCAAGGATGGCATTGTACGACAGGCGGATGTGGGCGACGTCGAAGTCGATGAGCTCTGTGCGGTAGTTGTCACGTGTCCCGAAGGTGACAGGGAGGCGAACCTGTCCAATCGGGACCGTGGAGCCATCGGTGACTCCGGAGAAAGGCTTGGTTGGCTGAAGCTGATCGTAGGGCACCTGAATCTTGAGGCGCGTGTTGTTGAAGCGCTGGATGTACTTCTGCAGGGTCTCCCCTGGCTGCTGCTTGATGCGGCGCATGTCGCTCACGGCGGGTGGCCGGTCGCGAGTACCTTGGAAGTTGGCGATGAAGCGGGTGCGCATCTCATCCCAGGAGGAGACCGTGCCGGGGGCCTAGTTCAGGAGCCAGGTGCAGGCCCCGTCCTTGAGCGCCATGGGGAACCAGTTTGCCATGACCTTCTCGTCTCTGTTGGCGGCTTCGATGCCCAACTCGTAGAGCTGGAGGAACTCGGTGGGGTCGGCCGTGCCGTCGTAGCGAGGAGGCAGGTCTGGCTTGAACTTGCCGGGCCACGCAACGTTGCGCAGCTCGGTGGTGAAGGCACGACAGCCTGTTGTGGCTATGAGAGGACTTGGGTGACGAAGAGCTTGGTCTTGCGGGTCCCCACACGCCGCAGCTGGGAGCAGCTTGGGGTCTTGTCGCGCGGGAGCGGGAGTGTGGTCGCGACGAGCCGGAGCAGGGAGCACTCGGGCAGCTTCTTGCGGACGAGGGACTTCTTGGCAGCTCTGCTCTTGACGCACTGGCGCCTGACGGGGCGGATCCCGCCCAGGGTGTTAGGTTTCGTAGTAATTTCAAAAATTTCCTACGCACACGCAAGATCATGTGATGCATAGCAACGAGGGGAGAGTGTTGTCTACGTACCCAACGCAGACCGACTGCGGAAGCGATGACACGACGTAGAGGAAGTAGTCGTACGTCTTCACGATCCAACCGATCAAGCACCGAAACTACGGCACCTCCGAGTTCGAGCACACGTTCAGCTCGATGACGATCCCCGAACTCCGATTCAGCAAAGTGTCGGGGAAGAGTTCCATCAGCACGACGGCGTGGTGACGATCTTGATGAACCAGAGCAGCAGGGCTTCGCCTAAACTCCGCTACAGTATTATCGAGGTATATGGTGGCAGGGGGGCACCGCACACGGCCAAGGAATAGATCACGTGGATCAACTTGTGTGTTTAGAGGTGCCCCTGCCTCCGTATATAAAGGAGGAGAGGAGGGGAGGCTGGCCGGCAAAGGAGGGAGGCGCAGGAGGAGTCCTACTCCTACCGGGAGTAGGACTCCCCTCCAATCCTATTCCAACTAGGATTCCCCAAGTGGGAAAGAGGGAGAAGGGTGGCCGGCCACCTCTCCTAGTCCTAATAGGACTAGGGGAAGGGGGGAGGCGCGCAGCCCTTGTGGTTCCCGGGGGGTTCCGGTAACCTCCCGGTAACCCGGTAAAATCCCGATTTCACCCGGAACACTTCCGATGTCCAAACATAGGCTTCCAATATATCAATCTTTACGTCTCGACCATTTCGAGACTCCTCGTCATGTCCGTGATCACATCCGGGACTCCGAACAACCTTCGGTACATCAAAATGCATAAACTCATAATGTAACTGTCATCGTAACCTTAAGCGTGCGGACCCTACGGGTTCGAGAACAATGTAGACATGACCGAGACACGTCTCCGGTCAATAACCAATAGCGGGACCTGGATGCCCATATTGGCTCCTACATATTCTACGAAGATCTTTATCGGTCAGACCGCATAACGACATACGTTGTTCCCTTTGTCATCGGTATGTTACTTGCCCGAGATTCGATCGTCGATATCCAGTATCTAGTTCAATCTCGTTATCGGCAAGTCTCTTTACTCGTTTCGTAATACATCATCTCACAACTAACATATTAGTTGTAATGCTTGCAAGGCTTATGTGATGTGTATTACCGAGAGGGCCCAGAGATACCTCTCTGACAATCGGAGTGACAAATCCTAATCTCGAAATACGCCAACTCAACATCTACCTTTGGAGACACCTGTAATGCTCCTTTATAATCACCCAGTTACGTTGTGACGTTTGGTAGCACCCAAAGTGTTCCTCCGGTAAATGGGAGTCGCATAATCTCATAGTCATAGGAACATGTATAAGTCATGAAGAAAGCATTAGCAACATACTAAACGATCAGGTGCTAAGCTAATGGAATGGGTCATGTCAATCAGATCATTCAACTAATGATGTGACCTCGTTAATCAAATAACAACTCTTTGTCCATGGTTAGGAAACATAACCATCTTTGATTAACGAGCTAGTCAAGTAGAGGCATACTAGTGACACTTTGTTTGTCTATGTATTCACACATGTATTATGTTTCCGGTTAATACAATTCTAGCATGAATAATAAACATTTATCATGATTATAAGGAAATAAATAATAACTTTATTATTGCCTCTAGGGCATATTTCCTTCACAGGGGCCACGCGCCTTGGGGCCAGGGCGCCATCTTGAGGAGGACGCGGCTGGGGCGCCCCCGGGGCTTCATCGCCCGCGTAGGGCGGGGTGCGGCGCAGCGGGACGGACGGTGCAGGAGAGCCCCCTGCGGCATGGACGAGCTCGGCGATGCGGTCGAGCCATTCTTCGTAGACGTCGTCGACGGGACGGTAGCACAGGAGCTCGTTCGCCGCGATGAGCGCAGCTCGAGCCTCCATGGGTGCACGGAACGCACGAGACAAAGAACCTGCTGGGGTGAACGAGCGGGTAGCAGTGCGGCCGTCTTGCCTCACGGAGGGATGCTAAGCTAATGGAATGGGTCATGTCAGTCAGATCATTCAACTAATGATGTGACCTCGTTAATCAAATAACAACTCTTTGTCCATGGTTAGGAAACATAACCATCTTTGATTAACGAGCTAGTCAAGTAGAGGCATACTAGTGACACTTTGTTTGTCTATGTATTCACACATGTATTATGTTTCCGGTTAATACAATTCTAGCATGAATAATAAACATTTATCATGATTATAAGGAAATAAATAATAACTTTATTATTGCCTCTAGGGCATATTTCCTTCAGTCTCCCACTTGCACTAGAGTCAATAATCTAGATTACACTGTAATGAATCTAACACCCATGGAGCTTTGGTGCTGATCATGTTTTGCTCGTGGAAGAGGCTTAGTCAACGGGTCTGCAACATTCAGATCCGTATGTATCTTGCAAATCTCTATGTCTCCCACCTGGACTAGATCCCGGATGGAGTTGAAGCGTCTCTTGATGTGTTTGGTCCTGTTGTGAAATCTGGATTCCTTTGCCAAGGCAATTGCACCAGTATTGTCACAAAAGATTTTCATTGGACCCGATGCATTAGGTATGACACCTAGATCGGATATGAACTCCTTCATCCAGACTCCTTCGTTCGCTGCTTCCGAAGCAGCTATGTACTCCGCTTCACATGTAGATCCTGCTACGACGCTTTGTTTAGAACTGCACCAACTGACAGCTCCACCGTTTAATGTAAACACGTATCCGGTTTGTGATTTAGAATCGTCCGGATCAGTGTCAAAGCTTGCATCAACGTAACCTTTTACGGTGAGCTCTTTGTCACCTCCATATACGAGAAACATATCCTTAGTCCTTTTCAGGTATTTCAGGATGTTCTTGACCGCTGTCCAGTGATCCACTCCTGGATTACTTTGGTACCTCCCTGCTAAACTTATAGCAAGGCACACATCAATTCTGGTACACAGCATTGCATACATGATAGAGCCTATGGCTGATGCATAGGGAACATCTTTCATATTCTCTCTATCTTCTGCAGTGGTCGGGCATTGAGTCTTACTCAACTTCACACCTTGTAATACAGGCAAGAATCTTTTCTTTGCTTGATCCATTTTGAATTTCTTCAAAATCTTGTCAAGGTATGTGCTTTGTGAAAGTCCAATTAAGCGTCTTGATCTATCTCTATAGATCTTAATGCCTAATATGTAAGCAGCTTCACCGAGGTCTTTCATTGAAAAACTTTTATTCAAGTATCCCTTTATGCTATCCAGAAATTATATATCATTTCGAATCAGCAATATGTCATCCACATATAATATCAGAAATGCTACAGAGCTCCCACTCACTTTCTTGTAAATACAGGCTTCTCCAAAAGTCTGTATAAAACCAAATGCTTTGATCACACTATCAAAACGTTTATTCCAACTCCGAGAGGCTTGCACCAGTCCATAAATGGATCGCTGGAGCTTGCATACTTTGTTAGCTCCTTTTGGATCGACAAAACCTTCCGGTTGCATCATATACAACTCTTCTTCCAGAAATCCATTCAGGAATGCAGTTTTGACATCCATCTGCCAAATTTCATAATCATAAAATGCGGCAATTGCTAACATGATTCGGACAGACTTAAGCATCACTACGGGTGAGAAGGTCTCATCGTAGTCAATCCCTTGAACTTGCCGAAAACCTTTTGCGACGAGTCGAGCTTTGTAGACAATAACATTACCATCAGCGTCAGTCTTCTTCTTAAAGATCCATTTATTCTCAATTGCTTGCCGATCATCGGGCAAGTCAACCAAAGTCCATACTTTGTTCTCATACATGGATCCCATCTCAGATTTCATGGCTTCAAGCCACTTTGCGGAATCTGGGCTCACCATCGCTTCTTCATAGTTCGTAGGTTCATCATGATCTAGTATCATGACTTCCAGAATAGGATTACCGTACCATTCTGGTGCGGATCTTACTCTGGTTGATCTACGAGGTTCAGCAGTATCTTGATCTGAAGTTTCATGATCATTATCATTGGCTTCCTCACTAACTGGTGTAGGTGTCACTGAAACAGTTTTCTGTGATGAACTACTTTCCAGTAAGGGAGCAGGTACAGTTACCTCGTCAAGTTCTACTTTCCTCCCACTCACTTCTTTCGAGAGAAACTCCTTCTCTAGAAAGGATCCATTCTTAGCAATGAATGTCTTGCCTTCGGATCTGTGATAGAGGGTGTACCCAATAGTCTCCTTTGGGTATCCTATGAAGACACATTTCTCCGATTTGGGTTCGAGCTTATCAGGTTGAAGCTTTTTCACATAAGCATCGCCGCCCCAAACTTTAAGAAATGACAACTTTGGTTTCTTGCCAAACCACAGTTCATAAGGCATCGTCTCAACGGATTTTGATGGTGCCCTATTTAACGTGAATGCGGCCGTCTCTAAAGCATATCCCCAAAATGATAGCGGTAAATCAGTAAGAGACATCATAGATCGCACCATATCTAATAAAGTACGATTACGACGTTCGGACACACCATTACGCTGTGGTGTTCCGGGTGGCGTGAGTTGCGAAACTATTCCACAGTTTTTCAAATGTACACCAAACTCGTAACTCAAATATTCTCCTCCACGATCAGATCGTAGAAACTTTATTTTCTTGTTACGATGATTTTCAACTTCACTCTGAAATTCTTTGAACTTTTCAAATGTTTCAGACTTATGTTTCATTAAGTATATATACCCATATCTGCTTAAATCATCTGTGAAGGTGAGAAAATAACGATATCCGCCACGAGCCTCAATATTCATCGGGCCACATACATCGGTATGTATGATTTCCAACAAATCTGTTGCTCTCTCCATAGTACTGGAGAACGGTGTTTTAGTCATCTTGCCCATGAGGCACGGTTCGCAAGTACCAAGTGATTCATAATCAAGTGGTTCCAAAAGTCCATCAGCATGGAGTTTCTTCATGCGCTTTATACCGATATGACCTAAACGACAGTGCCACAAATAAGTTGCACTTTCATTATCAACTCTGCATCTTTTGGCTTCAACATTATGAATATGTGTATTACTACTATCGAGATTCAATAAGAATAGACCACTCTTCAAGGGTGCATGACCATAAAAGATACTACTCATATAAATAGAACAACCATTATTCTCTGATTTAAATGAATAACCGTCTCGCATTAAACAAGATCCAGATATAATGTTCATGCTCAACGCTGGCACCAAATAACAATTATTTAGGTCTAATATTAATCCCGAAGGTAGATGTAGAGGTAGCGTGCCGACCGCGATCACATCAACTTTGGAACCATTTCCCACGCGCATCGTCACCTCGTCCTTTGCTAGTGCCCGCTTATTCCGTAGTCCCTGTTTCGAGTTGCAAATATTAGCAACAGAACCAGTATCAAATACCTAGGTGCTACTGCGAGCTCTAGTAAGGTACACATCAATAACATGTATATCACATATACCTTTGTTCACCTTGCCATCCTTTTTATCCGCCAAATACTTGGGGCAGTTCCGCTTCCAGTGACCAGTCTGCTTGCAGTAGAAGCACTCAGTTTCAGGCTTAGGTCCAGACTTGGGTTTCTTCTCTTGAGTAGCAACTAGCTTGCCGTTCTTTTGGAAGTTCCCCTTCTTCTTCCCTTTGCCCTTTTTCTTGAAACTAGTGGTCTTGTTAACCATCAACACTTGATGCTCCTTTTTGATTTCTACCTCCGCAGCTTTCAGCATTGCGAAGAGCTCGGGAATAGTCTTGTTCATCCCTTGCATATTATAGTTCATCACGAAGCTCTTGTAGCTTGGTGGCAGTGATCGGAGAATTCTGTCAATGACGCAATCATCCGGAAGATTAACTCCCAATTGAATCAAGTGATTATTATACCCAGACATTTTGAGTATATGCTCACTGACAGAACTGTTCTCCTCCATCTTGCAGCTATAGAACTTATTGGAGACTTCATATCTCTCAATTCGGGCATTTACTTGAAATATTAACTTCAACTCCTGGAACATCTCATATGCTCCATGACGTTCAAAACGTCGTTGAAGTCCCGATTCTAAGCCGTAAAGCATGGCACACTGAACTATCGAGTAGTCATCAGCTTTGCTCTGCCAGACATTCATAACATCTGGTGTTGCTCCAGCAGCAGGCCTGGCACCCAGCGGTGCTTCCAGGACGTAATTCTTCTGAGCAGCAATGAGGATAATCCTCAAGTTACGGACCCAGTCCGTGTAATTGCTACCATCATCTTTCAACTTTGCTTTCTCAAGGAACGCATTAAAATTCAACGGAACAACAGCACGAGCCATCTATCTACAATCAACATAAACAAGCAAGATACTATCAGGTACTAAGTTCATGATAAATTTAAGTTCAATTAATCATATTACTTAAGAACACCCACTTAGATAGACATCCCTCTAATCTTCTAAGTGATTACGTGATCCAAATCAACTAAACCATAACCGATCATCACGTGAAATGGAGTAGCTTTCAATGGTGAACATCGTTTATGTTGATCATATCTACTATATGATTCACGCTCGACCTTTCGGTCTCCGTGTTCCGAGGCCATATCTGCATATGCTAGGCTCGTCAAGTTTAACCTGAGTATTCTGCGTGTGCAAAACTGGCTTGCACCCGTTGTAGATGGACGTAGAGCTTATCACACCCGATCATCACGTGGTGTCTGGGCACGACGAACTTTGGCAACGGTGCATACTCAGGGAGAACACTTCTTGATAATTTAGTGAGAGATCATCTTATAATGCTACCGTCAATCAAAGCAAGATAAGATGCATAAAAGGATAAACATCACATGCAATCAATATAAGTGATATGATATGGCCATCATCATCTTGTGCTTGTGATCTCCATCTCCGAAGCACCGTCATGATCACCATCGTCACCGGCGCGACACCTTGATCTCCATCGTAGCATCGTTGTCGTCTCGCCATTCTTATGCTTCCACGACTATCACTACTGTTTAGTAATAAAGTAAAGCATTACATCGCGATTGCATTGCATACAATAAAGCGACAACCATATGGCTCCTGCCAGTTGCCGATAACTCGGTTACAAAACATGATCATCTCATACAATAAAATTCAGCATCATGCCTTGACCATATCACATCACAACATGCCCTGCAAAAACAAGTTAGACGTCCTCTACTTTGTTGTTGCATGTTTTACGTGGCTGCTACGGGCTTAAGTAATAACCAATCTCACCTACGCATCAAAACCACAACGATAGTTTGTCAAATAGACTCCGTTTTAACCTTCTCAAGGACCGGGCGTAGCCATACTCGGTTCAACTAAAGTTGGAGAGACAGTCGCCCGCAAGCCATCTATGTGCAAAGCACGTCGAGGGAACCGGTCTCGCGTAAGCGTACGCGTAAGGTTGGTCCGGGTCGTCTCGTCCAACAATACCGCCGAACCAAAGTATGACATGCTGGTAGGCAGTATGACTTGTATCGTCCACAACTCACTTGTGTTCTACTCGTGCATATAACATCAACATAAATAACCTGGCTCTGATACCACTGTTGGGTTTCGTAGTAATTTCAAAAATTTCCTATGCACACGCAAGATCATGTGATGCATAGCAACGAGGGGAGAGTGTTGTCTACGTACCCAACGCAGACCGACTGCGGAAGCGATGACACGACGTAGAGGAAGTAGTCGTACGTCTTCACGATCCAACCGATCAAGCACCGAAACTACGGCACCTCCGAGTTCGAGCACATGTTCAGCTCGATGACGATCCCCGGACTCCGATCCAGCAAAGTGTCGGGGAAGAGTTCCGTCAGCACGACGGCGTGGTGACGATCTTGATGAACTACAGCAGCAGGGCTTCGCATAAACTCCGCTACAGTATTATCGAGGTATATGGTGGCAGGGGGGCACCGCACACGGCCAAGGAATAGATCACGTGGATCAACTTGTGTGTTTAGAGGTGCCCCTGCCTTCGTATATAAAGGAGGAGAGGAGGGGAGGCTGGCCGGCAAAGGAGGGAGGCGCAGGAGGAGTCCTACTCCTACCGGGAGTAGGACTCCCCTCCAATCCTATTCCAACTAGGATTCCCCAAGTGGGAAAGAGGGAGAAGGGTGGCCGGCCACCTCTCCTAGTCCTAATAGGACTAGGGGAAGGGGGAGGCGCGCAGCCCTTGTGGGCAGCCCTTTCACCTTTCCACTAAGGCCCATGAAGGCCCATATGGCTCCCGGGGGGTTCCGGTAACCTCCCGGTAACCCGGTAAAATCCCGATTTCACTCGGAACACTTCCGATGTCCAAACATAGGCTTCCAATATATCAATCTTTACGTCTCGACCATTTCGAGACTCCTCGTCATGTCCGTGATCACATCCGGGACTCCGAACAACCTTCGGTACATCAAAATGCATAAACTCATAATGTAACTGTCATCGTAACCTTAAGCGTGCGGACCCTACGGGTTCGAGAATAATGTAGACATGACCGAGACACGTCTCCGGTCAATAACCAATAGCGGGACCTGGATGCCCATATTGGCTCCTACATATTCTACGAAGATCTTTATCGGTCAGACCGCATAATGACATACGTTGTTCCCTTTGTCATCGGTATGTTACTTGCCCGAGATTCGATCGTCGATATCCAATATCTAGTTCAATCTCGTTACCGGCAAGTCTCTTTACTCGTTTCGTAATACATCATCTCACAACTAACATATTAGTTGTAATGCTTGCAAGGCTTATGTGATGTGTATTACCGAGAGGGCCCAGAGATACCTCTCCGACAATCGGAGTGACAAATCCTAATCTCGAAATACGCCAACTCAACATCTACCTTTGGAGACACCTGTAATGCTCCTTTATAATCACCCAGTTACGTTGTGACGTTTGGTAGCACCCAAAGTGTTCCTCCGGTAAACGGGAGTCGCATAATCTCATAGTCATAGGAACATGTATAAGTCATGAAGAAAGCATTAGCAACATACTAAACGATCGGGTGCTAAGCTAATGGAATGGGTCATGTCAATCAGATCATTCAACTAATGATGTGACCTCGTTAATCAAATAACAACTCTTTGTCCATGGTTAGGAAACATAACCATCTTTGATTAACGAGCTAGTCAAGTAGAGGCATACTAGTGACACTTTGTTTGTCTATGTATTCACACATGTATTATGTTTCCGGTTAATACAATTCTAGCATGAATAATAAACATTTATCATGATTATAAGGAAATAAATAATAACTTTATTATTGCCTCTAGGGCATATTTCCTTCACAGGGGCCACGCGCCTTGGGGCCAGGGCGCCATCTTGAGGAGGACGCGGCTGGGGCGCCCCCGGGGCTTCATCGCCCGCGTAGGGCGGGGTGCGGCGCAGCGGGACGGACGGTGCAGGAGAGCCCCCTGCAGCATGGACGAGCTCGGCGATGCGGTCGAGCCATTCTTCGTAGACGTCGTCGACGGGACGGTAGCACAGGAGCTCGTTCGCCGCGATGAGCGCAGCTCGAGCCTCCATGGGTGCACGGAACGCACGAGACGAAGAACCTGCTGGGGTGAACGAGCGGGTAGCAGTGCGGCCGTCTTGCCTCACGGAGGGATGCTGGGATGATGCTTGCTGCTCGTTCCCCGCTGGGCCGGTGGCGGCATTGATGGCGGGCGACGGGGAACGACGAGGGTGCCCGCAGACGGGGGCCGTCTGGGCGACATGGGAGGCGAGAGCGGCTCGGCGCTCGGCGCGGGCCCGACGAGCGTCAGACATGGACGCGATGGTCGGAGGAGAACAGGGCGGTGGAAGACGAATTCCGGCACACCCCTACCTGGCGCGCCAAATGTCGGATTTCGGGTTCCGGCAGACCTTGAGGTTCGAACACTGGGGTGCGCGCGGAGATCTCGCCCTCAACCTACCTGCACCCTACCGCCATGCTAGGATCTAAGCTATGAACAGAACAACACAAGAGACAGTGTTTATACTGGTTCAGGCCACCATTGCGGTGTAAACCCTACTCCAGTGTGTGGCGTGGTGGATTGCCTCTTGGACTAATGATGAACAATACAAGGAAGAACAGCCTCGCGAGGGTCTGTTCTTGTGGTGGTGTTGTCCCTTCGGAGGGGTCGATTCGAGATGCTCTATACTATGGTGGCTAGTCCTATTTATAGGCAAAGGCCCTGGGCCTCTTCCCAAATATTGAGCGGGAAGGGCGCCAACAATTGGCCATTTTAAAGGGGAACATCTGGTACACTTATCCTGACTAAAGTTGGTCCTCGTCTGTCAAAGGCTCTGATGGTGACGCCGGCTTGGGCTCCACGATGACCTCCATCCCGCCGTTGGACTGGTCTTGGTCTTGTTGCACCGAAATGGACACCTTTGCTTGATACTCTCGCCTGCGCTTGCTCCCTTTGCACCAAAGAGGAAAGGGAGGACACTGCGCGGGCTGGCGCCCGCCTGGCGCCTTTGGTCGTCATGGTTTGCGTCATGGGCACCTCGCGAGGTACCCCGCCTTGATCTCTCCGCCTCCTCGCGAGCCAGCCTGATGAGACCGCGCCTGAGGAAGCTCCTTGTCGCCCGCCCCGCGAGGCTTGGCCCCTCGCGAGGGTCTTAAGCTCGTGTTGATGAAGATGGGCCGTGCTGGGCCCCCTTTGAGCCTTGCCGTAGGCCGCAGGCAGGCAAGTCTGGGGACCCCCGTTCCCAGAACGCCGACAGGCGCCCACCATGGGGCAAGCTGCCGCGGAACCGCGGTCCGGGCGGGACCATTTTCTTCATCATCACCGCGGCATGGCGCCGTCTTTCCGGTAGCGTTCGGGGGCTCGACATCGACCCGCCCCCGGAGCGACCGCGTGGGACAGCGCATCCTCGTCGTCGGCGTCACCCTCTTCATCGCCACCACCACGGCGTCACCGTCGTCCGCGTGCTACATCTCGCTCCGGCCGTTGGCCGAGCCCCTCCTGCTCCGCCCTGTCGCGGCCGGCGGCGGTGGGTTCGTCATCGGCAGGCTCAGCCTCCTCCTACTGCTCCCTCCTCGCCCTCCTACCCGAGAACCCATGCTATAGCTGCCCTCACGTAGTTGCATGCTAGCCAGACACGAGCCAAAATCATCGCCATACACTTCCTAGATGTGGCCATACACTCCTCGTACACAAACCAGATGCAAATCAGATTATGGTCATGCACTGGCCATACACATCCCAGATACTGAACCCAGACTATAGCAGACACTGCTCTTACAAAAACATACTCCGGCGCCCGGCCGTGCCCGACCACCTACGCCTTGCTCCGCCGCACCCCGACATCGTACTACGCCTCACCCCGGCCTTGCCTCGGCCGCACCTCCACGCAGGCAAGCTGGCCACGCCTCCGCCCCCCGTGCGTGCACGCGCCCGCGCTTGGCGAGCTAGCTAGCAGTCAAACCCAATGGATTTGACTGTGTGTATGCTAGCTAAGCTAGCTAGCTTGGCTCGTGTGCACGCACG
Organism: Triticum timopheevii; assembly: GCA_963921465.1. Classification (NCBI taxonomy): domain Eukaryota; kingdom Viridiplantae; phylum Streptophyta; class Magnoliopsida; order Poales; family Poaceae; genus Triticum; species Triticum timopheevii. The sequence continues at coordinate 105,408,609 of OY997271.1, forward strand.
GCCGTCCAGTGGCCGCGCGCGCCGGCCGGCTACCCCGGGCTCGCCCCGCCCTTGCTGCTCTCTGGCTCCATCGCGTCCGCACCAACCCCCGAGCACAAGCTCCTCGCGCAGCTTCACCCGTGGCCGCGTGTACTCGCTCCATCGCGTGCTCCACCGCCGAGCGCCTCCGCGGCCGCACGCTGTCCCACTTGCGCGCGTCCACCCGGCCTCCTGTCGCCGTGGCCTCGTGCACCCGCGCGACGCCCCTCCGCGGCTCCCCCGCGTTGCTCCGTCAAGCCTCAGGCTCCCACTCCACCCGGCCTCCGCACGCCGACTACGCTCCAGCCCGGACGCCCCACGCCGGGTCCGGCTCCCCGCGTCGACTTGGACGCCCCACGCCGGGTCCGGCTCCCGCGCCGCCCCTCGGCTGCCACGCCTCTCGCCGCCACTCGCCGGCTCCCACGGCCGGGTCGCCCACGGCCGGGTCGCCCGCACGCTGGCTGGCCTGGTCGCCGCCGCGCCCGTCAGCTCCTGCTCGCACGGCGGCCGGGTCGCCCGCACGGCGGCTGGCCGGGTTGCTGCCGCACCCGTCAGCTCCTGCTCGGCCGCGGACGGGTCGCCGCCATCGGGCTCCCCCCGCGCGCGCAGGCTCCCCCTTCATGGCTGCTCGTGCAGAAGAAAGAAAAGTCAGAAGAAAAAGTCAGCCCCCCGTGTTAAAAAAGGGGGTGTGCGTCCAGCTGCCCTGATCGGCTAGAGAAAAAAAAAAATAGGCTCGGAGGCCTCCTTCCGTTTGCGACGCCGCTCCACCGACGGTCCTGTCCGCTTCGACGTCTCGCCGGCTGTGCCAAGCCGGCCCGGCCGCTCGTCCATCTCGACGCCTGACCGTCCCGGTCCGCTGGCTGGGGCACCTCTCGAGCCACCCGAAGGCTCGAAGGCTACACCCAGTGGGCGGGACGCGCCGGCAATCATCAACCTCGTCCCTCGTCTCGTCTACACAAAAATCAATGTGAGCTTCTCATTCGTTTATTTTTGCATCACGAGCAAACATGGATAACTCCGAGTTACACTCGGCACCACCTCCGCATTTATTACAGTTGCATCACTATTCTTCCCGGTGCCGGCTAGTCTCGGCCCGGAGGCTGGCCGCTCGACCCGATACGTTCGTTCCCGTAGACGGCTAGTAGCGCACACGGTACCAAAGGCCCACCTCTCAGCCACAGACCACAGCGCGGCTGTCCGGCTAAGCGAGAGCCAAAGCTGGAGGTCACCCCACGTGAAAAACGTCCGGGAGAAGACGACTTGGGCAACCCGGTCGTTTCCTTTATGAGTATCTACTCGGTCGAATCTGCTCCTGTAGTCCGAGTATTGTACGCTCCACTCCGCGGCCACTCTTCGTAACAACTAGAGGCCGGTTCCGAGCTGTCTAGCTAACAAAAGGCAAAGCCAAAGAGCAGAGGGGACATGAAAAAGACTGTAGGGGGCTCGGACGAAACCGAGTCGACACCCTTCGCATAAAACTTACAATGCTGAAAGCAAACATTTCATATATCTGCGCGGACAAACTTTGTTTTTTGCACGATCATCGCTGTGGGGAACCCCCTCCTCGGCCGGAGGCTCGAAGGCTACACGCGGGTTGCGGGCCCGACGCTGGCCGCAACCGGTGTTTCCATCGCCGCTGTCCACATCCTCAACAGCAAGACCCTCCCGCCGGCTCTTCGAGTCGCCCAGAGGCTCGGAGGCTACACCCAGTGGGTGCGCTCGCGCGCCACCACTCAGTCGGCGGACTCCGCATCCGCGCCCGGCAGGGCCCTGCGCCCCTCAGCCGTCGGACTCCGGGTCCGCGCCTGGCACCCTCGACGTCATTGTTGGCTTCATCATCAACAGCAAGACCCTCCGCGCAACTTTTCCAAGTTGCCCGGAGGCTCAGAGGCTACACCCAGTGGGTGCGCTCGCGCGCCCCCACTCAGCCGGCAGAATCCGTGTCCGCGCCCGGCACCCTCGACGTCAGCGTCGGCTTCTTCATCAACAGCAAGGCCCTCCGTGCAACTTTTCCAAGTTGCCCGGAGGCTCGGAGGCTACACCCAGTGGGTGCGCTCGCGCGCCCCCACTCAGTCGGCGGACTCCGTGTCCGTGCCCGGCACCCTCGACGTCATCGTCGGCTTCTTCAACAACGGCAAGACCCTCCCCGCAACTTTTCCAAGTTGCCCGGAGGCTCGGAGGCTACACCCAGTGGGTGCGCTCACGCGCCCCCACCGGAAGCAAGCCGCGCTGGCTGCGGTCTGCGGCCGACCGTCGTCGACATCTACTGCTTCATCGACGCCTGCTAAAACCCTCCGTGCAACTTTTCCAAGTTGCCCGGAGGCTCGGAGGCTACTGACGGGGGGATGACCCCCGGGTAGGTCCAAGACGGCGAACGACGCTTCAAAAAACATCAGGGCCAGCAACGCCCTTCAATCCGGCTCGCACTTGGCCGGGTTGCTCAACCCGGTCAAGTCCCTCAACCCGGCCGCCCGGCCGGGTCCCTATCCGGCTGCTCCAGCGGCCCGCTACTTGAAGTCAACCGCGACATCACATTCGATGCGACACCGACAAGACGGCCATACCGCAGCCACTATTGCTGATAAAGCACATACTATTCACTCGTCATGCGCGACATCATCTACAATGTACTTTGTCCCCAGGCATTGATTTATAAAATGCCCCAGGGACAAAACTTAGCCTAGCTCCCAAGCTATACACAACTTGGGATGTAAGCTACACTAGCTTACATCCCAAGCACACGCCCATGCCTACATGGCTTACACCACAAGCTAGCCACACTATATAAGCTAGCTCACACCCATCCATCCAGGACACTCTCTCACGTATGCACTCATGCCACACCCATTCGGCCACAAGCTAGCCACTAGTGCATTTGGAACTCACACCATACGCATGCACACCTAAGGACAGATGCCCATAGCTGCGTTCCATAATACAGCTCCAGGAGCAATTTTGTACTGCCAGACATGTACACCGCATATATATTCAGACATGCAGGAGTAGGAGTATTATCTCTCCGGAGAGCTCCGAACCTGGGTAAATCACCGCGTGCTGTTTGCCCAATCCCGTCCCTTGATCTCCAAAGCAGTCTTGACCCCACTTCAAGCCACCCCGTGGCATTTGTCGTCTCACGAACCCGCCCGTGAGATAACCCCGACAGTTGGGGGCAACTCGAGGAGCTGGCCGGGAGCATGCTTCAGGCGGGGCCTGTCTCCTACACCGACGAGTCCGTCGCATTGGCGGACGACGTCGTCGGCGCGCTTGCCGCCTCCTTCACCACGTTGCGCATCTCCGATGCATTTGCAGCCGACGAGTACCCCAGCGAGGTGCTCAGCTACTCCGAGTCTCCGCTCTCCCTCGGCAGTGGCATTGCCGCCGGGGCGATGGACGTCCATGTGGAGGTTTACGTCACCGGCGACGGCACCTCGGAAGCCAGGGCCGCCGCGAAACGGACAGAGCCGTCAGATCCGCTGCGCGCCGCGATGCAAAGCCTCCGCATCCCCATCGGCACCGACATCAACGCCACCAACATCGCCGAGGCCCGATCTCAGCTCGAAGAAAGGCGCCAGCAGATGCTGGACCTGTCCGAGACGCTCGCCGCCACCAAGTGTCACCTGGAGGCCGCTCAGATGGAGCACGACGCCGCTCACAGATTCGTGCCCGCCACGGCCGAGCCAAGCCGGGTCACCGATGTACGCACCCGGGGAGGAGCGATCGACCGGGCCCTCGACGCCGTCCGAACCGTCTACGAGACCCCAGTGAAGAACATGCGTGCTGCGGAGGCAGCCGCGGTCGGCCTCGACCAGCTCACGGGTGAGGAGCTGAAAGAGCGCATTGGGCGGATGCGCGAGCTCCTCCACGCCGCCAACACCCAGCAGGATTGCCTGCACCAGCTCGCCAAGCCGGCGAGGTCCGGCTCCGGCCGCCTTGGCAGACCCGGTGAACTTCTGCACACGGCTTCCTCGCCGCCCGGCGAGGCGCACTCCGGCCAAGCCCGGACTCGGCGCAACCTGGCCGCCACCACCGTCGCCATCCTGGGCAACGAGCCCGCAACAAAGACTCAGCGCGGACCCGGCCAGCCTGGCCGGCGTTCGGCTCCAACCGACCTGGCCCCTCGGGGCCTAGCCGCCAGTCGACTCGGCCCGCGCGCCATCGATGACGCTGACGCTCGCCACCGCCTCGATCAGCTCGCTAGCTCCCTGGAGGTGGAGGAGAGCGGTGCTATCGGGCCGGCCTGCTTCGGTCCACGCATCCAGGAGGAGCCCTTCCTCAAAGGGTTCATGCTTCCCCGCGACACCCCCAAGTACAACGGGAACGTGAAGCCAGAAGACTGGCTCACCGACTACACCACGGCCATCGGCATCACCGGTGCCAATCATCGTCTCGCCGTGCGCTACGCACCGCTCATGCTCCAGGGATCTGCCCGCACGTGGTTGAACAGTCTACCGATGGGCAGCATCAATGCGTGGGTCGACTTCGAGGAGGCCTTTTTCCGCAACTTCACGGAGACCTACAAGCGACCCGGTCGCCCTAGCCAGTTCACCATGTGCGTGCAGGGGCCGACAGAGACGGGTCGCAAGTACCTCGCATGCTGGACCGAGCTCTGAAACAGCTGCGAGGGCGTCCATGAAGTCTAGGCGATCCAGTACTTCGTCAGTGGGTGCCGAGACGGCACCCTCCTCAAGCACAAGTTCTTGCACTCCGAGCCGGCCACCATGGCCGCGCTCATGGTGACAGCGGACAAGTACGCCAACGCCGACTCCGCCATGAAGATCCAGGTGGCGCTGGATGAAGCCGGCAAGGCGAAGCCGGTTCCTCCCCCGAAGCCGGCCGGTGAAAGCAGCCGGCAGCAGCATCACCAGAACAACAAGGGCAAGGCCGAGCAGCCGGCGCAGCGTCACGACAACTGGCTCATCGCGACCGCCGAGCCCGCGGCGGACCCGGTGGCAAAGCATCGGCAGACCGGCAAGATGGCGTGGTAACCCGCCATGAGTTTCGAGGAGATGCTCGACGCCCCATGCAAGCACCACAGCGGCGCAAGACCCTCCACGCACATGCTTCGGCAGTGCGTCATCACCAAGCGCATCATGAGGGGAGACGTCCCGCCTCCTCCGGCTCCGTCTCCTGCTCCAGGCGCAGGACAGTCGCCTCCGCCTCCACCTCCGCCTCCCGCTGGCGGTGCAATCCGGAACGATGCCTACCTAGACCAGAACGCGACCTACATCGTCTTCACCAGCCTCGGTGACGACAAGCGCAGCGAGCGCCTTTTTTGGTAGGAGGTGAACACCGTCGTCCCGGCCAAGCCGGAGTTCATGCATTGGTCGGATCGGCCGATCACCTGGACCCGGGAGGATCACCCGACGGTCATGCCGAGTCTAGGTGGATACGCCCTTGTCCTCAACCCCACCATCGTCGCATGGCGTACATGCAAGTTCTCCCGAGTCCTCATCGACGACGGCATCAGCATCAACATCCTCTACCGCGACACGATGACCAAGCTCGGCCTCAAGGCCGAGGACCTGGAGCCAACCCGGACGATCTTCCACTACATCGTGCCCGACCTCTCCTGCTCTCCCATTGGCCGGTTCCGGCTCGATTTCCTGTTCAGCGACAACAGCCACTTCCGGCGCGAGACGATCTGGTTCGAGGTGGTGGACCTGTCCAGCGCGTATCACGCGCTGCTGGGCCGGCCCGCACTCGCCAAGTTCATGGCGGTTCCCCACTACGCATACCTGAAGATGAAGATGCCGGGTCCCAAGGGCCTGATCACGATCACCGGCGATTACCGCAAGTCCCTGGAGTGCGCCCGAGACAGAGTTAAGTTGTCCGAGTCGCTGGTCATTGCTGAGGAGCGGCGCCAGCTTGACCGGATCGTCGCCCTGGCAGGCGAGGCCTCCGCCGCGTCGATCCCAACCACGGACCCGGCCGACGAGGCTGCCTTCAAGCCCTCCAAGGAGACCAAGAAAGTGAAGCTCAACCCAGAAGACCCCAGCTGCAATAAGTACATTGTCGTACGTGCCCGCCTCGACAGCAAATAGGAAGGCGAGCTCGTCGACTTCCTCCGTGAGAATCGGGATATCTTTGCATGGACCCCCAAGGACATGCCGGGCATCCCGAGGAAGTACGCAGAGCACAAACTTCACGTCCGTAAGGACGCCAAGCCTGTCTGTCAACCCCTACGACGATTTTCTGAAGAGAAAAGAAGAACCATTGGTGAAGAGGTCGCCAAGCTTTTGGCGGCCGGCTTCATAATGGAAGTATTTCACCCCGAGTGGCTGGCCAATCCAGTCCTCGTCCTAAAGAAGAACAAGACCTGGCGCATGTGTATCGACTACACCAGCCTCAACAAGGCCTATCCCAAGGATCCGTTCGCTCTCCCGCGGATCGACCAATTCATCAACTCGACGGTCGGGTGCGAGCTCCTGTCCTTCCTGGACGCTTACTCCGGCTACCACCAGATCAAGCTGGACCCGGCCGATGCCCTGAAGACGTCCTTCCTCACACCCTTGGGGGCATATTGCTACATCACCATGTCGTTCGGCTTGAAGAACGTCGGCGCCACCTTCCAACGCTGCATGCAGAAATGCATGCTGCCACAACTCGGCCGCAATATCCACGTGTACGTGGATGACATCGTGGTGAAGACCAAGCAACACCTCACGCTCCTCGACGATTTGAAGGAAACATTCGCCAACCTCCGCGAATACAAGGTCAAGCTTAACCCAGAAAAATGCGTCTTCGGCGTCCCGGCCGGAAATCTACTCGGCTTCCTCATCTCGGAATGCGGCATTGAGGCGAACCCGGAGAAGATCAAGGCCATCAAGCGGATGCGCAAGCCAGCTAGGCTGCACGACATCCAGAAGTTCATCGGGTGCTTGGCCTCGGTCAGCCGGTTTCTAAGTTGGCTGGGCGAGAGGGCGCTCCCCCTGTACCATCTGATGAATAAGACGAGTCCGTTCGAATGGAACGGCAAGGCAGACGAGGCCTTCCAAGACCTCAAGCGCATGCTCTCCACCGCGCCAGTCCTGGCCGCACCGACCGACAAGGAGCCGCTGTTGCTCTACATAGCCACGACCTCACGGGCGGGCAGCACGGTGCTGGTGGTCGAGCAACCAGAGAAGGGCAAGATCCAAGCCGTCCAGCGCCCAGTCTACTACCCAAGCGAGGTACTCTCCATCTCCAAGCAGAACTACCCGCACTACCTGAAGATGTGTTACGGTGTGTACCTCACCACCAAGAAGCTGAAGTAGTACTTCCAAGAGCACGTCGTCACCGTCGTCAGCACGGCTCCTATCGGAGAAATCATCGGGTGTCGGGACGCCTCTGGCCGGGTCGCCAAGTGGGCGATCCAGCTAGCCGGCCACACCATCCTCTACGAGCCCCGCACCATGATCAAGTCTCAAGCCCTGGCCGACTTCCTCGTCGACTGGACCGAGACCCAGTACCTGCCACCACCTCCCGACTCGACGCATTGGCACATGCACTTCGACGGGTCCAAGATGCGACTCGGCTTAGGGGCCGACATCATACTGTCATCCCCGAAGGGCGACCGGCTCCGCTACGTGCTCCAGATCCACTTCGCCGCCTCCAACAACGTCGCCGAATATGAAGCCCTCGTGCACGGCCTCCGGCTTGCCAAGGAACTCGGCATCCGGCGCATCCTGTGCTACGGCGACTCAGACTTGGTGGTGCAGCAGTGCTCCGGCGAGTGGGACGCCCGCGACTCAAACATGGCAAGCTACCGCTTCCTCGTCCAGAAGCTGTCTGGATCCTTCGAGGGTTGTGAGTTCCTCCACGTCCTGCGCGCGGAGAACGAAGCAGCCGACACGCTCGCCAAGATCGCCTCGTCACGACAAGCCATCCCGTCCGGTGTCTCCCTTGAGCACCTGCGCAAGCCGTCCGTCAAGCCATCGCCGGACTCCGAGTCCATTCACGTTCCAGACGATCCGGCCGCACCTCAAGTCGGCCTGGGGACTGCCGAACCCGGCCCGGGGGCTGCTCAGCTCAACGCGGCCACCATAAACCCGGACCCGACCGTCGCCAACTCCGACCCGGGGGCTGCTCAACCCGGCTCGGGGGCTGCCGACTCAGAACCCACCCTGGTGGCCGTCTTCTCCGTGGTGGCAGCTCCATCCCGGGCCCTCCCAATATCAGAATTCCTGGAGAACGGGGTTCTCCCCATGGATGAGACTGAAGCTCGGCAAGTGCAGCGCCGAGCGTTCACCTACATCATCATCAACAACGATCTCGTCAAACGCAGCCCCACCGGCGTGTTCCAGCGCTGTGTCGAGCAGGATTGGGGCATCGACATCCTCCTTGACATCCACCAGGGCGAGTGCGGGCACCATGCCGCATCGCCATCCCTGGTGGCCAAGGCATTCCGCCATGGTTTCTACTGGCCCACGGCCCTCGAGGACGCCGAGTCGCTCATCCTCAAGTCTGAGGGATGCTAGCGCTTCAGCAAATGCAGCCACCGGCCGGTGTTAGCACTCCGCACCATACCGATCGCCTGGCCCTTCGCGGTCTGGGGACTCGACATGGTGGGACCCTTCAAAACCGCTCGTGGCGGCCTGATGCACCTACTGGTGGCAGTGGACAAATTCACCAAGTGGATCGAGGCAAGAGCAATCAAGAAACTAGACAGGCCAACAGTTGTCCGGTTCATCAAGGACATAGCGGTGCGCTATGGCATGCCGAACAGCTTCATCACCGACAACGGCACCAACTTCGCCAAGGGCGTGCTCGAGCAATACTGCTCCGTCTCCGACATCCGCCTCGACCTGGCCTCCGTTGCGCATCCGCAGTCCAATGGGCAGGTCGAGCGGGCCAACGGACTCATCCCTATCCGGCATCAAGCCGCGACTCATCGAGCCACTCATCCGCTCACCCGACAGCTGGCTCAATGAGTTGCCGGCCGTTCTCTGGAGTCTCCGCACCACGCCGAATCGGTCGACCGGGTTCACCCCGTTCTTCCTCGTCTACGGAGCCGAAGCCATCATCCCGACCGACGTCGAGTTCGACTCGCCGCGTGTCGTGATGTACCACGAAGCCGAAGCCAGAGAAGCCCGTGAAGATGGCGTTGACCTGCTCAAAGAAGCACGTCTCCTGGCGCTCAGCCGCTCGGCCATCTACCAGCAAGGTCTGAGGCACTACCACAGCAAGAAGATCAAGCCCCTTGCGTTCCGCGAGGGCGACCTCGTCCTCCACCTCGTCCAAGAGCAGGCAGGCCAGCACAAGTTGTCCCCTCCATGGGAAGGTCCATTCATCGTGAGCAGGGCCTTGCACGATCGCAACGCCTACTACCTCATCGATGCACGCAAGTCAAAGAAGCGCAAGAAGGACACCACCGGTGAAGAAACGACACGGCCGTGGAACGCGGAACTCCTCCACCCATTTTACAGTTAGCCGCACGAGTGTATGTATCATCGCCTTTTGTAAAGGCATGAAACTATGGGGTCCCCGAACGAGACTCGGGGGCTACCTTTTGCCAACGAATTTATTGCGTCCTTATTTTTGCTGCATCACTATACCACTGAACCCGGCCACCGGTCCGACTCGCTCGACCCGGGGGCTGGCCGGCTCGATAGCCACCCTACCGCCTTACTTAGTGATTTCTGATAAAAGTTAGGATGCCGCGGTCCCTCACTTCGCCCTAAAGCCACAGATCCAGCTTTGGCTGTCGGCTGGCAAGCACAACGGGCCAAAGCTCCTTTACGCTTCATACACTAAGTCAAAGGCCGCCGGGTCGATCAACCCGCCCTGCCATTTACCAAATGAACAGCCGCACAACCGGCTGCTCGCCAACCGGCCCAGTGGGTGTTTTGCTCGCGCTCAACGTTTCCAAAGACCCAAGTCCTGCGCGCCCCTTTCAAAGAATCAAACTCCTTGTCACGGACTGGAGCCTCGTCCGTCTGACTCGCGGGGGGGGGGGGGAGGTTTGAGAAAGGAAAAGATGCATGAAACCGGTCCGAAAAACAGAAGGCAAAAAAGCAAAGACACTCACGACATTTACACATAGATATTTAAACAAAAGGCCCACGGGTGGAGTTCATTACACCCTAAAAACCGCCAGTGGGTGGGTGCACTGGCTACTTAACAGATTTTGCATAAAGTGTCTCAGGCATCTCCAGCGCCGCGTCGCGACGTTGACGGCTCTCCCCTGGCGGCCTCCGGGTCCGGCGAGACACCGGTGTCCTCCTCAGCATCCATGTCGCCGTAGACGCCTGTCTCCTCCGAGCTCCCCTTTGGATGATGGAGAAGCAAGCCATAGTCGTCGCCATCCACGGCCCTGCCGTCTTCCGTACGCTCTAGATGGAACTCATCGTGGAAGGCGAACTCGGCGATGTAGCTGGCCCGGGAGGCGATCCGGCCGGCCTGCTCCTGCAGCAACTGCTCCGAGCCGGCCCGCTGGCCCATCAGCGCGTCCAGCTGAAGATCCGGATGCCAAGACATCGCAAACCGGAGCACCATCTCGACACCGGCACGAGCGGCGGAGACGCGCCACTCGCCAAGACGGTTCGGACCTGTCTCCAGCCAGCGCGCCAGGCGCGTGAAGCTGCTCGGCACGACGGCGCCCGGCCAAAGGGCCGTCGTCATCGCAGTGCCGGCCCGGGACAACCGCTCCATCTGCGTCCCCAGGACCTGCAGACGGGCCTCAGCAGCGGCGATGATCTCCGGGAAGGTCCAGGCCGTCTGCGGATCCGTCCCAGATCCAACAATGCCGGTCGGGTCGCGCTGATAGCGGACAGCTTCCTCCGCCAGCCGCTGCGTCTTTTGGGAAGGCCCCTACCGTAAAGGAAGAAGCAAGTTAGAAGAACAACAAGGAAGAAAAGCCGGTTCCCGACCCGGCAAGCTACAAGAAACAACACTTACTGGAAAATGACTCTTCCAGGTGTTGCGCCTCAAGCAACGTACCACGTCGCTCCCGCTCCATGGCGCGGTCGCGCTCCTCGAGCGCCTTCTCCACAGTGGACGCCTTGGCAAGGGGCCGCCTTCAGCTCGGCGTCCTTGTCTTCGGCCGCCTTCTCGGCTGCCTCGTGGCGGCGGGCTTCGTCCTCACGGGCCCCCTCAGCCGTGGTGACCTGCCCCCGCAGGCATTCCACCTCGGCCTGGAGCCGGCCCTTGTCGTTGGCCAGCTGGCCGCACTGTTGGTCCGCCTCCACAAGGGCCCGCTGCGCCTCCGCGACTTTGGTGGTTTCCACCTTGAGAAGGTCCACCTCGGCCTCCAGGCGGCTCTTGTGACCCGCCAGCTGCTCATGCAGCCGGTTGGCCTCGTCAAGAGACGGCCGGGCCGCGTCCGCCTCCATCCTCGCCTGCGCCGCCTCGACGCCAAGCCGGCCGGTGTAGGCAACAAGTCGGTCGTAATGATGACTGGACCGGAGCAGCCGAGTCTGCCAGGACAGCACCTCGGCTGTGAAAAAGAAGGAATCGGCAGAAGAAAAGAACAAGACATAACATTTGGCCCAATTGTTACACAATTAGCCCGAATCTCGGGGGCTACACACAGTGGGTGCGCTAGCGCGCCTCCACTAAAAAAGAGCACAAGAGTACCTGCGGCGACGCGGAGCTCCTCCTCCTTGGCGGCAAGCTGCTCCATGAGCTCCTGGTGCTTGCCCAGGAGACGGTTGTAGGCGGTAACCCGGAAGGCGTCAAGATGCTGAAGAAATCAGAAGTCAAAAACAAGGCCAACGCTCTAAAAGATTCGATCCAACTACTACGTAGTTGGCCCGGATCTCAGGGCCTACACCCAGTGGGTGCGCTAGCGCGCCCCCACAAAGAAGAAATTACGAGGAAGCAAAAAGACTTACCAGCACGGCGCGCTCCAGGTCGCGCATCCGCTCCACCTCGGCCTGGGCGAAGGCCTCAAGCCGCTCCGTCCAACCTCGCAGGCGGCGGCTGACGGCATCCAGCGCCGCCTCCTCCTGGGTCTGGGGCCCGAAGACAGTGGCGCCCCCGCTCCGTGCCGGCTGTGGCATGGCGGCTCGGCGCCCCCCTGCCGGGGCACCAAGGTGTGCCCCCCGCTGGCTGCTTGCGACGTGGCCAGCACCTCCTCCGACGCCCCTCCCAGCACCAACGACGACCCGGATGCCGGGACGCCCTGCGTCACCACCACCAGCCCAGCTGCCGGGGTGGCCTCCGGCACCGCCGCCCGCGGTACCACCTCTGTAGCCGGCGGCACCTCCAGTGCCACCGCCCGCAGTGCCTCTTCCAAGACGATGCCGCCCCCACCACCATCAGCCCCCGCGCGCTCGACCACGTCAGCCCGCGGCGGGGTATCGCTCCCCACCTCCACGACCTCCTGGTTGAGGATCACCACCTCAGCCCGGCCTCCACGGCCGCGCTCCCTCACCGACGACGGCTCAAAGACCGTCGCCGCCACCACCGTACCCTCCGGCATCTCGCGCCTGGCCGGCTCCACGCCGGATCACGCCCATGCCGCCGCCACGTCGGTCCAAGCCTGGACCGACGCCGCCTCCAGCTCCGCCTCGGCCCGGTTGCTGTCCCGTTAGGCCAAGGCCTCGGCGTCGTTCGGGTCTAGGCTGAGGTCCGAGTCGGCCCACCCCTCCACCTCGCCCTATTCGGCGAGATCGGACCGGCTCCTGCTGAACGCGGCCCCTTCGGCGTCCGCGGCCTCCGCCGCTGCGCTCGACAGCGCAATTGGCGACCTGAAGAAGAAGGCAGAATGAGCAAAAAAGAAGCAAGACTAGCTCGAAAGACCCAAGAGCAGACAAGAAATGAAGCTTACCCCGTCAAGACCGGGATCGGGGCTGGCCTCCCGTGCCCGCTGCCGCGCTTCTTCTTGGTCGGCCTCCCGGCCACCGCCGGGTTTGCCGTGCGCTTCGGGACCCGAGGTCGCGGCACGATGCTATCTTTTCCATGCGGGCGGCTCGGTGCCGCCCATTGCGAGGACCCGGCTCCGCCCGCGTCGCCGGCTCCCCCGCCTAGTGCCACTACACCAACGCTGGTGTCAGCGTTGCCCGCAGCGCGACACGGTCAACAATTCAAATGAAGAAAGAAAGATGCAAGACTTACCCACGCGACGCCCAGCGCCGGCATTGGACTCGGCCACCTCCTCCTCGCCAGGAGCCGCGGGCTCCTCTGGCGCCACCGGCGCCACCTGCGATGGAGCCCGGGTGTAAGGATGCCGAATCGCGTTCAGAAGAATCTCCCGCGTCGCGTCAGGATGGATGAGAAGATGCGCGTCAGCAAAGTAAGAAGACCGGACACTAACCTGCGGCGCCGGGTTTGACTGGCTGTACGACGCCTTGCCGAACTGCTAGTCCTCTCCAAGGTTGGCCTTGGAGATGTCGTTCACACCGCGCGCGACCTGCTCCGCGGATAGCCGCGTCGACCCCATGCGGTTGGGATCCTACAGGCCGATCATTTCGCCAATGAGGCAGGAGCGCCTCTGAAGAGGAAGGACCCGGCGAGTGATGAACGCGGCAAGGAGGTCGGTGCCGGTGAGCCCCTCCCGCGTCCTCATCACCGTCACCCGCTTGTAGAGATTGACGATCTCCTGCCGGAGCGAGTAGCCCCAGTTCGTCTTCGCCCGCGGCGCGATGGCGAAGGGCGGAAGGTTGATGTGGTCCGCGCCCTGGTTGCGGACATATAAGAAAGAGTTCTGCCACTTCTTGGCAGAATCCTCCAGCGGGATCTTGGGGAAATCCACCCCCGACCGCTTCGAGATGACGGCGGCGCCGCAATCGGTGAACTCCCCGGCCGACGGACCCTGCTGCTTCAAGGAGAAGAAGCGCGCCCAGAGGTTGATCATGGGCTCGACCCCCAGGTACCCCTCGCAGAGCGTGACGAAGCTGGAAAGCTGGACGATGGCACCGGCGCCAAGATGGTCTGGCTAGAGCCCGAAGAACTCCAAGAACGCGCGAAATAAGGTGCTCGCCGGCAGCCCAAATCCATGCTCGAAGTGCGTGAGGAAGATCACACACTCCTGCTCCTCAGGCTGAGGCCTCTGCTTACCACGCGGCAGGCGAACGCCAACGTCCGTCTCCTGCGGCAGGTTGGGCGACGCCCGGAGCCGGGTGATGTCCTCGGCGGTGTCGTTCGAGCCCATCCAGGAGCCTGACGGCAGCGACATGATGAGAAGAAGTGGAAGATGAAGATGGACGACGGAGGCAGCTCCGCTGGGAGCAGCGGGCGCCGCAGTGCGTCAGTTGCAAAGGGCAGGGCGAAAGCAAAGGGACAGGACGGCGCGAGCAAGAATAATGTCCGCCGCCCCCTGCCCCCGATTTATAGCCCCGGTTCAAATGTGGGGGAGTGGGATCGTCTGCACGCGCCCGTTCCACTACCTTGCAATAAGTGCACACGTACACGCGCAGTAACTGCTCGAGGAAGTGCAACCGGCCCCCAGACGCCGCAATAAATCCGCACGCGTGGGCCAAGGGCGTGCGGCGGCTGGCCCCAGCCCGTCACCCAGTCCCGTCATGTGCTTGGCCTGTCAGGCCCCTCCGGCTTCGGCCGCCACGTGGCTCCCGCGCAAAGCCCGAGGGATTGCCCCAAGATTCGACGGATTCCTCGGTACGGCCGGGATGCCGTGATCCGGTTTCCGAGAAAACCGGCACACAGTGGGTGTTGCCAGACCCGGCGCTCGCAGAATCCGCCTTGCTCAAGGGGGAAACTACGAAGGCCCACTCATCCAAGGACGGTGGACCTTCACAGTTTCAGGGACTACTGTCGGGGGGATGAACCCCGGGTAGGCAACGGAACCCGGATCCTCTTCAAAAACGATGGGGCCCGCATCGCCCCTCAAAACCGGCACGCGCCTGGCCGGGTCGCTCGACCCGGCAAGGCCCGCAGCCCGGCCAATCCCTCCGATCCGGCAAGGTACGTCGACCCGGACTTAGCAACTGGCGCAAGGCGGCCGAACCTGACACGACCAAGGATTCCCCAACAAGACGACCCCACCCGTGGCGTGCGCTGCAATCCAGCCATGGGTCAAGGTCCCGTCCCATCCAGGCCGTACGATGGGACAAGACGACAGTCACCAATGACCAAGACAACAGTGTTTTCACCCATGCCTATGGTCAGCCGGAGCATGGCAACAATGCCCCTGACTTACCCACTGACCAGGGCTGGCGTGGCAACAGTGCTTCCGCTCTCACCGCCGACGACAGCAAGCGGCAACCTGACAAAAAGCACTATACATGACTCGACTCGGCCACGCCCTGACGATCGACAAGACGGTGCACAGTTCCCCTCGGCACGTGGGGCCCGCATCTAGGGGAACCCGCTGAACCACAAGCCCTCGAGCGGGACCCAGCCCGGTATCTCGGACACCGACAATGCAGACCCACCGACTTGGCATATTACCATTGTAACCCTAGGTGGGTTGATCTATAAAACCCCCCAGGAACCCACGCCTACAGAGGCATGTAATGTAAGGTAACGGAAGATACACAAGGCTGCCTGTGAGAAGCAGAAAGAACAAGCCAGCATACGACTAGCCACCAAGCCGCAACACCAAAGGGAAGGAGCGGCCTAAGCCTTGGCCAGCTTCCTTCCTCCTCATACAGCTCCAGGAGCAACATTGTACTATCGATCATCCAACTACACTCGTTTGGACTAGGGGTATTGTCTCTCCGGAGAGCCCCGAACCTAGGTATGTCCGGCGTCCCGCGCCCGCTCATGCCAACCTCGCCTCTGGAGCCCACCAGCGCCCTCGAGCCTCCTCCTCTCTTTAGCCATCCCTTGGCATCTGCCGTGTGCCCACCACGACAACTGGTACTTCCTCCTGTACAAGTCCTGATAAGGAATTCACTTGAGTCCTCTTCGGCACATGCCGAGATACATACTTGATCCTACTTCCTTCTAGGGTGGTGAGCATAATAGACTTACTGGCGCAATCGATGTTTCCTCCATACATCGATAACTAATCCATACCCAAAATCACATCCAACCCTTGTGACTCCAGAATTATCAAATCTGAGGTGAAAACTTGCCTACCTATGGTCAATGGCATATGAAAACATCCTTGGCTTGCCATATGCTCCGCTCCTGGCGAGCTTACTAACATAGGCGTCCTAAGAACTTTGGTGGGCAACTTATACTTATCCACAAATCCCCTTGATATGTATGAATGCGATGCACCAGTATCAAAAAGAACGATTGCAGTAAATGACTTAACCAAAAACTTACCTATAACTGCATCTGGCTGCTCTTCAACCTCCTCCACGCTAACGTGGTTCACTTGTCCCCTGTTGAAAGGGTTGGGCTTCTTCCCGCAGCTTCCATTGCCATTTCCATTCTTTGCTTCAAAACATTTGGTGGCGTAATTTCCATTCTTCCCACACTTGAAACAAGTAATGTGACTTAGATCCTTCTTGGCGGGCGTTGCTGGGTTGGAACAGTTCTGGCTGCTGCTTCCTCCATTCCCATTCCCATTCTTGGGGCCCACTATGGTTATGCGAACTTACTCCATTGGAATTATGGCCTCCATGGTTATGGTGAACGTGTCCTACCGAGTTCGGGGTAAAATGAGGTCTCTGTTGAGCTCCTGAATTGTACTCCCCTTGTCCATATTTCCTCTCGTGGCTCTCTATCTGCTACTGCTTCCCTTCAATCATAAGAGCTCTATCTACCAACTCCTGGTAGTTGTTGAATGTTGCCACCATCAACTGCATTCTCAGCTCATCATTCAGTCCTTCCAGAAACTTCTCCTATTTAGCAGCATCAGTTGCTACGTCATCAGGGGCATAACGTGCTAACTTACTAAACTCATCCACATACTGGCCCACTGTGCGTCCTCCTTGGCGCAAGTTGCGAAACTCGCGCTTCTTCATGTTCATAGCTCCTGATGAAACATGGGCAATGCGGAAAGCCTGCTGAAACTGATCCCATGTAACAGTGTCAATGGGGTAAGTGGCTGTGAAATTCTCCCACCATGGTGCTGCGGGTCCATCAAGCTGATGTGCGGCAAAATGCACTCTCTCCACATCTGTGCATCCTGCAGTGGTCAGCTCCCTTCCAATCTTGCGGAGCCAATCATCTGCAACAATCGACTCAGTGCTACTAGAGAACACCGACAGATTCAGCCTTAGGAAACGGGCTAAGTGATCAACAGGTGGTGGTGTTGGTGGTGGGTGGTTGTTGTTGTTGTTGCCTTGGTTCTGATTCTGAACTAGTAGCTGCATCAAGGTATTCTGCTGCTGGATCACCTGAGTGAGCTCTGGTGGGAAAGCAAATCCATTATCATGTCTCGGAGGCATCTGATGGGTTTAGAAAAGGTGAGAAAACAGAATAGAATGAGGTCTAAAGGGAAAACACTACCCATATGCTCATGAGACAAACACACTCATATCACACCAATCAATTCAAACAAGGGCATACAATCGGTCTAACTATCGTTACAAAAGTGCTCGGACTATACTATATACATGGGGGAATACTACTGATAATATGGTGGTCGACTAGAAGTTCTGATCAGTGGAAGACTCCATGATATCCGCTCCAGCTTCATCAACATAGCCATCATCGCTATCGTCGGGGTCAGAATCGGTGTCATCGATGTTGATGTAGTCCTCCGAACGAATGTCCTTGGAATGGTTGTCATCTCCTCCTGGCGCGGGGTCTCCCATGAATACTCCTAGCTTCCTCGTCAGGTCGTCATTCTTCTCCACTAGTATCATCATTTGCTCCTCAGATCCGTCACGTGTAGACTTGAGTTCCTTTTCTAGCTCTGTAATCCTGGTCTTCTTCAGATCTATCATGCTTGCGCACATTTGGTTCTCCTGGCAACGAATGTGCTGGTTTAACTCCTGGATGAAAGCTGCAATGGACCTGTCCCTCCTGGTGCTGATCATCTCCCATTGCCCATCTCGCTGCCCACATATCTGGTAGATAGTGTCCTTAAGATCCTTGTGATAAACTTCTCTGATGCATCGATGTGGGCTGCCATGCTCTTTCCTAGACTCTAGGTTGGTGCATCAAAGGAAAACTCTATGGGCTCAGTAACTGGCATGAATGTCCTTCCTGGAACTTGAACTTGAATCATCCAACGCTCCTCTTCTGGTAAAGTGGCATTGTAGGTCCCGGTGAAGCTTGGTATTCCGATGTTCAGGTACCTAGTGACTTCCTTAAAGTGTCGCCCAAAAGGTGTGTCTTCATCCGGTTGTGCAAACTTGTTCCTCGAGTCCGCCATCCTATAGAGTGGAAAAGGGAGGAAGTCAGAAATGAGTAGAGAAGAGTAACCTATGGTTTAACTTAGTGGTCGTGTCCTATAGTCAGTGTGTGCTCTGATACCATCTTGTAGCGACCAGACCTAAACGGTCAAGTCTCTCTGCATCAGTGTCATCCCTGGATCGGTAATGCTGACACGCGTAGTACTCAAGGATTTATAACAGAGTTTCAATCACACACTTATTACATCAAATGTCTCAAAAGAGAACTTATTACAATAATATGGCTTAAGGCCATCTAAATAAGATAACAGCGGAAGGCTTGAAAGATAAAGTGAGTCCATTAACTCCAACGGCGTAGGTAAGTGAACGACAACGACCTATCGCACCTTACTCATCGTCTGAAAAGTCTGCAACATGATATGTTGCAGCCCGAAATGGGTCAAAACATGGAATATGTTGGCAATTTAACACAAAAGAGCAATGAACAGAATAAATGCTATCTCTACATGCATACATGGCTGGTGGAAAGCTCTATGGTTAAAGGTTTTGCATAAAGCCAATTTTTCGCTACAACACAGGAATAAATTTTATTTAACTATCATGGTGGTTGTTAAACATTGAGAAGGTTCCTCCAACTCAATCCCAATTAATCAATTAACCCAAAAAATTAACTTAGAGTGATGAGATCAACATGATAATCCAAGAACTAGATACTCAAGATGTCCATAACCGGGGACACGGCTAACCATGATTAGTTTGTACACTCTGCAGAGGTTTGCGCACTTTTCCCCACAAGACTCATTTCCTCCGTTAGATTTCTCGCACTACATGGTGTTTGAGAAACGGATGACCGAGACACAGTCTTTCAGAAACATTAATTCTTTACTCTGGATGGACAGTTACACCTACTTTCCCCTACATCTGCTAGCCCACCACTGAAAGAGGTCATGCAACCTACTCAACTATGCTAGAGCCCATAATAGCTTGTGGCTGCACACAGAAGTTTCTAGCATGAAATATCTTATGATCCCTTTGAGCTTGGGTGGCGAACCATAGGATGATCACATGGGTAATTTGGGATATCCTAGGACAACCCTGGATTCTCCAGGTGCCTCCAACCAATCCACCCAGATGTGTATTTAAGTAGCCACCTTAATTTAACCATTAATTAACAACTCTCACATCTGTCATGGATACACTCAACCAATCCACGCCTACTAGCATAGCATAGCAACCTGAGCATAACGTAGAAGTAACTCCCAAAGGGTTGATAATAAAAGGGCAATAGGTTCTACCTCATCATCTACTTCCCAAACCCACATGTTAATCAGATCCTAACCATGCAATGTTTGAGGATTGTAACTAATGCATAAAAACTGGGTAATAAAGGGATATGATCAAAGTGTTACTTGCCTTGCTGACGATCTGCAAACCATAGAGATTCGTAGTAGCACGCTTCACACTCCGGGAATTCTATCGCAAACAAACAATAGCATACATAAGAACTCGAGCAGATGCACGGGTAAAACTCAAATAAGAAGATCCAAACAGAAAGTTCAACTGAAGAGCTTCGATTTGCAAAATGAATCAACTCAAACGGAGCAACGAAACTCAAGATACGAACGAAACAAGATCGTTTACTAATCTAGACTAAAGTCAAATTTTACAGTACCAAAATCATGTTCAAGTTGGTTAAACAGAAATAGGGCTTCGAGACGAAGATTTAGGCGCTGGTTTCATCTAATTTGGTTAAACGAGAAAAAAGATATACTAGATTGAAGATTAGGGCAGAAATCGCGATCAAAATAATCGCAGATAAAACCCTGGAAAATAAAATGAAACGAACAGACTAACGAACGAACGTTTGCTGTCTGAACGTAACCGGTGAATGATGTTCGTTAAAATGAACGAACGGACAAACATCCACTAAATACATAAACAAACGAAAACCCGATCTAAAGAAATAAACCGGAAAAACCTAAAAAAATCGGGCCCGGTTCGCGGACAGAAACCGGCGGCGGCGACGTCAGGATCCGGCGAGGCGGGGCGATGAGCGGCGAGGAGGTGGGGCTCCGCGGGCGGCGGCTAGCGCGGTGCGGCGGCGCTGGCGGCAGCAGTGGCGGCGGGCGGCAGAGCGGGCTGCAACGGCAGCGGCGGCGGTGGTGGTTGGCTGCGGTGGCGGTCGGGATGGGGTGGAGAGGTGGTGGCGGGGCGGGGTACTTATAGGTAGGGGGCGGGGCGGTCCGACTTAGCCAAGGGGCCAAGTGGTGGCGGCGGCGCGGTCCCGGACTCCCACCGTAGTCTGGCTTGGGCGCTGGGAGACGGTGGCTGCAGCTGGGCCGGCCTGCTCGGCTGGGCTTCGGCCCAGTCGGGCGGGGAACTTTTTTTAAATAATTTCGCCCGAACAGGAAAAATCCTAATAAAATAAAAAAATTCTAAAAATGCCAAAAACAATTTTCACCGTATAAATAAAATATTTAGAACTAAGTGAACATTTTTCTGGCCTAATAATGCAATTTTGAAAAAAATGCATATTTTTATAGTTTAAATAAAATAACAATAAAATCCAAATAAAATCAATTATTTGATTTTAACATTTTTCCTCCAACATTTCTTTTATTTTGGAGAAGTCATTTTATCTCCTCTCTTTTATTTTTATTTTGGAAATATTTTTGGAGAGGAAAAACAATAAAACCAAAATGATCCTCTTTTCAAATTTGAGAAAATTCAAATATGAAAATGAACGAAATCCCCAACTCTCTCCGTGGGTCCTTGAGTTGCTTAGAATTTCTAGGATCAAACCAAAATGCAATTAAAATATGATATGCATATGATGACCTATGTATAACATTCCAAATTGAAAATTTGGGATGTTACAGATATAATAAAAAACTTTCATATAAAGTGCATTGAATACTATGAGAAGTTTGATTCTTTATGATTGTTTTGAGATATGAGGATGGTGATATTAGAGTCATGCTAGTGAGTAATTGTGGATTGTAGAAATACTTGTGTTGAAGTTTGTGATTCCCGTAGCATGCACGTATGGTGAACCGTTATGTGATGAAGTTGGATCATGATTTATTTATTGATTGTCTTCCTTATGAGTGGCGGTCGGGGAAGAGCGATGGTCTTCCTTATGAGTGATTGTCTTCCTCATGCGTGTAGTACTTTGTTTCGATAACTAATAGATTTTTGCAATAAGTATTTGAGTTCTTTATGACTAATGTTGAGTCCATGGATTATACGCACTCTCACCCTTCCACCATTGCTAGCCTCTCTTGTACCATGCAACTTTCGCTGGTACCATACACCCACCATATACCTTTCTCAAAACAGCCACCATACCTACATATTATGGCATTTCCATAGCCATTCTGAGATATATTGCCATGCAACTTTCCACCTTTCCTTTTATTATGACACACATCATCAGTGTCATATTGCTTTGCATGTTCATGTAGTTGACATCGTATTTGTGGCAAAGCCACCTTTCAGAATTCTTTCATACATGTCACTCGTGATTCATTGCACATCCCGGTACACCGCCGGAGGCATTCATATAGCGTCATATTTTGTTCTAAGTATCGAGTTGTAATTCTTGAGTTGTAAAGTAAATAAACATGTTATGATCTTCATTATTAGAGCATTGTCCCAGTAAGGAAAGGACGATGGAGACTATGATTCCCCCACAAGTCGGGATGAGTCTCCGGACAAAAAATAAAAAATAAAAAAATGCCAAAAAAAGAGAAGGCCCAAAAAAATGAGAGAAAAAGAGAGAAGGGGCAATGCTACTATCCTTTTACCACACTTGTGCTTCAAAGTAGTACCATGATCTTCATGATAGAGAGTCTCCTATGTTCTCACTTTCATATACTAGTGGGAATATTTCATTATAGAACTTGTCTTGTATATTCCAATGATGGACTTCCTCAAAAGTGCCCTAGGTCTTCGTGAGCAAGCAAGTTGGATGCACACCCACCTAGTTTCTTTTATTGAGCTTTCATACACTTGTAACTCTAGTGCATCCATTGCATGGCAATCTCTACTCACTCACATTGATATCTATTGATGGGCATCTCCATAGCCCATTAATACGCCTAGTTGATGTGAGACTATCTTCTCATTTTTTGTCTTCTCCACAACCACCATTCTATTCCACCTATAGTGCTATGTACATGGTTCACGCTCATGTATTGCGTGAAGATTGAAAAAGTTTGACAACATCAAAAGTATGAAACAATTTCTTGGCTTGTCATCGGGGTTGTGCATGATTAAATACTTTGTGTGATGAAGATAGAGCATAGCTAGACTATATGATTTTGTAGGGATAGCTTTCTTTGGCCATGTTATTTTGAGAAGACATGATTGCTTTATTAGTATGCTTGAAGTATTATCGTTTCTATGCCAATATTAGACTTTTGTTTTGAATCTTATGGATTTGAATATTCTTTCCACAAAAGAGAAGATTACATTGATGAATATGTTAGGTAGCATTCCACATCAAAAATTCTGTTTTTATCATTTACCTACTCGAGGACGAGGAGGAATTATTGTTCCATGCTATTATATTATCCATATTAGATGTTTTATATGCATTTATATGGTATTTTATATGATTTTTGGGACTAACCTATTAACCTAGAGCCCAGTGCCAGTTTCTTATTTTTCCTTGTGTTTGAGTTCTACAGAAAAGCAATACCAAACGGAGTCCAATTGACCCGCCAATTTTTGTGGTTTTTTATGTACCAAAAGAAGCCCCCAAAGTGAAAGAGTTGGGCCAGAAGAGTCCCGAGCCATCCACAAGGGTGGAGGGCGCACCCTACCCCTTGTGCACACCCCCTATCTCGTGGATGACTCCGAGACCCTCCTGACATGAGACCGATGCCAAAAATTCCTATAAATAGAGAAACCCCCAGAAATCAACCTAGATCGGGAGTTCCGCCGCCGCAAGCCTCTGTAGCCACGAAAAACCTCTCGGGAGCCCGTTCCGGCACCCTGCAGGAGGGGGAATCCATCACCGGTGTCCATCTTCATCATCCCGGCGCTCTCCATGATGAGGAGGGAGTAGTTCACCCTCGAGGCTGAGGGTATGTACCAGTAGCTATGTGTTTGATCTCTCTCTCTCTCATGTTCTTGATATGGCACGATCTTGATGTATCGCGAGCTTTGCTATTATAGTTGGATCTTAAGATGTTTCTTCCCATCTACCTTCTTGTAATGGATTGAGTTTTTCCTTTGAAGTTATCTCATCGGATTGATTCTTTAAGGATTTGAGAACACTTGATATATGTCTTCCAAGTGCTTATCTATGGTGACAATGGGATATTCATGTGATCCACTTGATGTATGTTTTGGTTATCAACTTGCGGGTTCAGTGACCTTGTGAACTTAAGCATAGGAGTTGGCACACATTTTCGTCTTGATTCTCCGGTAGAAACTTTGGGGCACTCTTTGAAGTTCTTTGTGTTGGTTGAATAGATGAATCTGAGATTGTGTGATGGATATCATATAATCAAAGCCACGGATACTTGAGGTGACATTGGAGTATCTAGGTGACATTAGGGTTTTGGTTGATTTGTGTCTTAAGGAGTTATTTTACTACGAACTCTAGGGCTGTTTGTGACACTTATAGGAATAGCCCAATGGATTGATCGGAAAGAATAACTTTGAGGTGGTTTCGTACCCTACAATAATCTCTTCGCTTGTTCTCCGCTATTGGTGACTTTGGAGTGACTCTTTGTTGCACGTTGAGGGATTGTTATATGATCCAATTATGTTATTATTGTTGAGAGAACTTGCACTAGTGAAAGT
The DNA here is from genome assembly GCA_963921465.1 of Triticum timopheevii. Lineage (NCBI taxonomy): Eukaryota > Viridiplantae > Streptophyta > Magnoliopsida > Poales > Poaceae > Triticum > Triticum timopheevii. The sequence goes on from OY997271.1 coordinate 105,432,575, forward strand.
ATGAACCCTAGGCCTTGTTTCAAAGCATCGCAATGCCGTTTTCGGTCACTTTTACCAGTTGCTACCTTGCTGTTTTTATATTTTCAGATTACAAAAACCTATATCTACCATCCATATTGCACTTGTATCACCATCTCTTCGCCAAACTAGTGCACCTATAGAATTTACCATTGTATTGGGTGTGTTGGGGACACAAGAGACTCTTTGTTATTTGGTTGCAGGGTTGTTTGAGAGAGACCATCTTCATCCTACGCCTCCCACGGATTGATAAACCTTATGTCATCCACTTGAGAGGAACTTGCTACTGTCCTACAAACCTCTGCACTTGGAGGCCCAACAACGTCTACAAGAAGAAGGTTGTGTAGTAGACATTAACAATCGGTATCTGGACGCCATCATTGAGACGTCGGAGGAGGACATCACCGAGGCAGAGTCGGAGTCAGAGGAGGAGGACGATGAGGAGTAGTTGAACTATCTTTTTTTATCAATCCATGCTATGAACTATCTAAGTATCGTTTTTATCTATCTATGTATATTTTTATTTATCTATCTATTCCTATCGAATGTGTATCAAGTTGGAGTAGAAGGAGAAGACAAAAAGTAGTAAAAAAATATAGCGCATTGGCTGGAGTGGCGCGCACACGCAATTTTTTGCAGTGGCCGCTGGAGTCAGCTCTCCGCAGCACGCAAAAACTGGCTATTCCGGTGCTATAAACGTTTTTAGCGCGCCGCGTGTTGCGCGCCTGTTGGAGATGCTCTAAGAATCCTATGTAGAAAAAGGACAGAAATGCACTAGGTATGATTGGAAGAAAATACTGGCGTGGAGATCTATACTTCAGACTAGTATTCTTACTAAAGCATAACTACTCACCAACATGACTCACTTATCACTATCTCCATATCGCAAAACTATTGCAAGGAATCAAGTTTATAATATCCAATGATCTTCATGAAATATTTTATTATATTCCTCTTGAATATTCATCACTTTGGGACTAAATTCATATCTCATGCAAATTACCATTACTATTATCAACTCTCAAAAAGATTTAAGTGAAGCACAAGAATATGTCTTCGAAATTTATCATATCAACTCTTAAAATAATTTAAGTGAAGCACGAGAGCATATTTCTTAAAAATTTACGAACTATCAAAATAATATGAGTGAAGCACGAGAGTGTATTTCTTAAAAATAAAGTCACCACCATGCTTAAAAAGATTTAAGTGAAGCAGTAGAGCAATTTTCTAGCTCAAATTTTTTAAGTGAAGCACATAGAGCAATTCTAACAAATCATAATAAACTTATGGATCTCTCAAATAGGTGTGTCCAGCAAGGATGATTGTGACAAACTAAAAACCAAAATAAGCAAAGACTCATATAATACAAGACGCTTCAAGCAAAACTCATGATATGTGACGAATAAAAATATAGCTCCAAGTAAATTACCGATGGTTGTTAGAAAAAAGAGGGGATGCCTTGCACGGCATTACCAAACTTAGTTGCTTGGGAGTCCTTGGATATTACCTTGGGGTGCCTTGGGCATCACCAAGCTTAGGCTTTGGTCACTCCTTATTCCTTCATCCATCGTGATCTGACCCAAAACTTGAAAACTTCAATCACACAAAACTTAACAAAACCTTCGTGAGATCCATTAGTATAAGAATAAAAATCACTACTTTAAGTACTGTTGCAAACCCATTCATATTTTGTTTTTGCATTATACCTACTATATTCTAACTTTACGATGGCTTATACCCCTGATACAATCCATAGATTCATCAAAATAAGCACACAATTCAACAAAAACATAATCTATCAAAAACAGAACATTCTATAGAAACCTGAATATTGCTCATAGTTCTGTAATTCCAAAAGTTCTGGAAAATTAGAACGACATGAAATTATGTGAAGAAAAAGCAGATCAAAAACATGTTTATGTGAATTTACAAAATTTCATAACCGGGCGCAAAAGTTTCTGTTTTTCCATAGAATCAAGTCAACTATCATCCAACATAATCCTAAAGGCTTTACTTGGCACAAACACTAATTAAAACATAAAAAGCACAACCGTAACAGTAGCATAATTGTGTGAACACAAGAGAACAAAAAAAATAAACATTGGGTTGTCTCCTAACAAGCTCTTTCTTTATAGCCATTAAGATAGGCTTGAGATATTAATGATGCTCACATAAAAGATAACAATTGAAACACAAAGAGAGCATCATAATACATGTGACAAACATATTTAAGTATAACATAATTTCTATGCATAGGCATTTTATAAGCAAATAAATTATCAGGACAAGAAATACCTAGCATAAATAAGGGAGAGGAATAAAACATTGTCAATCTCAACATAACGAGAGGTAATTTTGTAACATTAAAATTTCTACAACTATATTTTCCTCTCTCAAAATAATTACATGTAGGACCATAATCAAACTCAATAATATAGCTATGATATAAAATTTTCTCTTCATGATCCACTTGCATAAAAGTCTTGCAATCTTCCAAGATAGTGGGATTAATATTAACTAAAGTCACAACCTCTCTGAACCCACTTTTGTCAAAATTTTCATAAGGTTGAATACTCTCGGAGTATGTGGGATGCTTATTTCCTAAAGTTGACACTTTTCCAAACCCTCTTTTAATATTATTGCAAACATTATCGTCAATATCATATTCATCATGCGGATTAAATAAATTTTGAAGATCATAAGAAGCATCACCCCAATCACGATCATTACAATGAGTAGTGGACATGACAAAATTGTCATCCCCAAGCTTGTTGTTTTGCATATTATTAGCACAATTGATATTAATATAATTTATAATAACATCATTGCAATCATACTTTTCATTAATGAGCTATCATGAATCGCTTTATAATTTTTTTCATTTTAACACTTCATCGGATTTTCCAGATTCACGATTTTCAAGCAAAACTTCACAAAGGTAATCAAGGGCACTCAATTCACTAGCAATTGGTTCAACATAATTATATTTTTTGAAAATATTAGAAAGTGGATGAGGATCCATATGTCTATACTTTTCTTGTTTAATTTTCTGTTTTTGAGTGTTGACATGAAGGCAATAAAAGCAACCAAGCAAAAAGACAAATGGAAAATATTTTTGTATTTTTGTAAAAACTTTTTAGAAATGGGGGAGATGAAAATGAGAGGCAAATTGCAAATAAGGTAAATGCAAGAATATGAAAGTTTATTCATAGGTACTTGATAGAAGTTGATGATGTCTCCCTGGCAACGGTGACAGAAATTCTTCCTGCTACTTGTGAGCTGCATTGTGATTTCCTCGAAGAGGAGAGGATGATGCAGTACAATAGAGATAAGTATTTCCCTTGGTTATGAAACCAAGGTTATCAATCCAGTAGGAGAACCAAGCAACACTATGTAAACAACATCTGCACACAAACAACAAATACTTGCAACCCAACGCATAGAGGGTTGTCAAGAGTAAATTGTATACATTTTGATAGATAGATCTGACAAAAATTCAAAATAAAATAAATAAAAGAAAATTGCAACACTGTATTTTTAGTTTTAGTATATGATAAAAGATAGACCCGGCGGCTATAGTTTTCACTAGAGGCTTCTCTCGAGAAAATAGCACACAGTGGATAAACAAATTACTATCGGGCAATTGATAGAAAAGCAAATAATTATGATGATATCCAAGGCAATGATCATACATAGGCATCACATCCAATATTAGTAGATCGAAATGATTTTGCATCTACTACTATTACTTCACACATCGACCACTATCCAGCATGCATCTAGTGTATTAAGTTCATGGGAAACAGAGTAATGCTTTAAGCAAGATGACATGATGTAGACAAGATAAACTCATGCATGAAGAAACCCCATCTTGTTACCCTTAATAACAATTATACATACATGCCATGTGCATTTCTGTCATTGGGATTGAGCCCTGCAAGATTGAACCCATTACAAAGCACCTCTTCCCATGGCAAGATAAATCAATCTACTTAGCCAAACCAAAACAACAAATCAGAGAATAAATATGAGGCTATATTAATCATGAATAAAAGAGTTCAGAGAAAACTAAAACAATATTCATGGGTAGATGTGATCATAAACTCACAATTCATTGGATCCCAACAAACACATTGCAAAAAGTCATTACATCAAATAGATCTCCGAAAATAACAAGGAGAACATTGTATGGAGAATCAAAAAGAGAGAAGAAACCATCTAGCTACTAACTATGGACCTGTAGGTCTGTGGTAAACTACTCACGCATCATCAGGGGCAGCAAGGATGATGAAGAACCCCTCCATGATTGTTTCCCCCTCCGGCAGAGTGCCAGAAAAGGACCCAGATGGGATCTCTCGAGGACAGAGCCTTGCGGCGGTGGAAAAATTATTGTGGACTCCCTGCTAGGTTTCTTGATTTTAGAGTATTTATAGAGGTGTAATTAGGTTAAATGAAGTCCTGTGGGCCCCACTATGCACCAGGGCGCGCACCAGGCCCCTGGCACGCCCTGGTGCCTAGTGGGCCACTCCTTCGTCTTCTTGTGCCCTCCCGAAGCTCGCAGGGTCTCTTATTGCCAAAAAAATCTCCAAAAACTTTCGTGGCATTTGGACTTGGTTTGGTACTGATATTCTGCAATGTCAAAAACAAGAAAAATACAACAACTGGCAATGGGCACTAAGTTAATAGGTTAGTACAAAAAACGATATAAAGTTTCTTGTAAATGTATATAGAACATCCAAGATTGATACTATAATAGCATGGAACTATAAAAAATTGTAGATACGTTGGAGACATATCATGGAGCAGGCTGAGTGTCGAAATATGCTGGGAAATGTTGCATGGAAAACAAAAAAAATTCTACGCACACGCAATATCTATCCATGGAGAAGCATAGCAACAAGAGGGGAAAATGTGTCTACGTACCCTCGTTGACTGTAAGCGGAAGCATTTAGTAACACGGTTGATGTAGTCGAACTTCTTCATGATCCAACCAATCGAGTACTGAATGTATGACACCTCCGCGTTCAGCACATGTTCGGCTCGGTGACATCCACACCTTTTTTTGTTTAAACCCGTTGTATGCGAATGTAGTGAATGAGTTCCGGCAGCACGACAGTGTGGTGAAGGTAAAACTGGCTTACACCCTTTGTATGTGAACGTAGAGTCTATCACACCCGATCATCACGAGGTGCTTCGAAATGACAAACTTTAGCAACGGTGCATACTCAGGGAGAACACTTTTATCTTGAAATTTAGTGAAGGGATCATCTTATAATGCTACCGCCATTATAGGAAAAATAAGATGAATAAGGGATAAACATCAAATGCAATCAAAATATGTGACATGATATGGCCATCATCATCTTGTGCTTTTGATCTCCATCTCCAAAGCCTCATCATGATCTCCATCGTCACCACCTCGACACCTTGTTCTCCATTGTTGCGTCGGGGGTCATCTCGCCAACTATTGCTTCTACAACTATTGCTAACGCATAGCGATAAAGCAAAGCAGTTACACGGTGCTTACATTTAAATGAATAAAGAGACAGCCATAAGGCTCCTGCCAGTTGCCGATAAATTACAAAACATGATCATCTCATAAAATAACATATATCATATCATGTCTTGACCATATCACATCACAACATACCCTGCAAAAACAAGTTAGATGTCCTCTACTTTGTTTTTGCAAGTCTTACGTGCCTGCTACGGCCTTCTAGCAAGAACCGTTCTTACCTACGGCAAAAACCACAACGGTGATTTAACAAGTTTGTTGTTTTAACCTTCTTCAAGGACCGGGCGCTGTCAAATTCGATTCAACTAAAGTAGGAGAAACAGACACGTGTGATACGTCTCCAACGTATCTATACTTTTTGATGTATTCATGCCATGTTTACAATATTTCTACATGATTTTGGTATGATTTGGTTAGAACTAACCCGGACTGACGCTGTTTTCAGCAGAACTACCGTGGTGTTGTTTCTGTGCAGAAATAAAAGTTCTCGAAATGCGCTGAAAATCAACGAAGACTTTTTCTGGAAAATATAAAAAATACTGGAACAAAGAGTTACCGCAGAGGAGTCCCGTGGGGCCCACGAGGGTGGAGGGCGCCCCCACCACCCGAGGGCGTGCCCATGTGCCTCATGGACTCTCCGTGGGGCCCCCTTACTTGTTCTCAACGCCAACCTCTCCTATAAATACAGAAACCTCTAGGAAATAACCTAGATCAGGAGTTCCGCCGCCTCAAGCCTCTGTAGCCACCAAAAACCAATCGGGACCCTGTTCTGGCACCCTGCCGGAGGGGGATCCATCACCAGTGGCCATCTTCATCATCCTGGCACTCTCCATAATGAGGAGGGAGTAGTTCACCCTCGGGGCTGAGGGTATGTACCAGTAGCTATGTGTTTGATATCTCTCTCTCTCTCTCGTGTTCTTGATTTACCATGATCTTGATGTATCGAAAGCTTTGCTATTATACTTGGCTTTTATGATGTTTATCCCCCTCTACTCTCTTGTAATGGATTGAGTTTTCCCTGTGAAGTTATCTTATCGGATTGAGTCTTTAAGGATTTGAGAACACTTGATGTATGTCTTGCGTGGGATACTTGTGGTGACAATGGGGTATTCTATTGATTCAATTGATGTATGTTTTGGTGATCAACTTGTGGGTTCCGCGACCTTGGGAATATATGCATAGGGGTTGGCACACGTTTTCATCTTGACTCTCCGGTAGAAATTTTCGGGCACTCTATGAAGTTCTGTGAGTTGGTTTGAATAGATGAATATATGAGATTGTGTGATGCATATCGTATAATCATACCCGCGGATACTTAAGGTGACATTTGAGTATCTAGGTGACATTAGGGTTTTGGTTGATGTGTGTCTTAAGGTGTTATTTTACTACGAACACTAGGACTATTTCTGACACTTATAGGAATATCCCAACGGATTGATCGGAAAGAATAACTTTGAGGTGGTTTCGTACCGTACAATAATCTCTTCGTTTGTTCTCCGGTATTAGTGACTTTGGAGTGACTCTTCGTTGCATGTTGAGGGATTGTTAGATGATCTAATTATGTTATTATTGTTGAGAGAACTTGCACTAGTGAAAGTACGAACCCTAGGCCTTGTTTCAAAGCATTGCAATACCGTTTACGCTCACTTTTGTTACTAGTTACCTTGCTTTTCTTATATTTTTTCAGATTATAGAAACCTATACCTACCATCCATATTGCACTTGTATCACCATCTCATCGCCGAACTAGTGCACCTATGCAATTTACCATTGTATTGGGTGTGTTGGAGACACAAGAGACTCTTTGTTATTTGGTTGCAGGGTTGTTTGAGAGAGACCATCTTCATCCTACGCCTCCCACGGATTGATAAACCTTAGGTGTAAGTGCATCTAGTGCCCCTTAGTGATTTTGGTGTATTGAAGACTTATAGGTTAAGGGACTAATGCGTTTGTGAGTGTAGACATGTCTATAAGTCTATGAGGAGTTTGATATTTACAGAGAAAGTCGACCCCTAAAAATGAAGTTCTTCAACTGAAGACTTTGATATTCTGAAGACTTTCTGAAGACTTTGAAAGTGAAGAAATTGGTGTGACCTTGAAGACTTGGTATTCATTTGAGGAACATGAAGCGTGAAGACTTTTGTTTTCGTAGTTTCATTTTCTCTTTCTTGAGTCATAGGAAACACCGTACTGTTAAAGGGGGTCGAGGAAATACTAAGGAAAAATTTCCCTGTGATGCTCAACTCAAAATCCTACACCTACCAATCCCTTCGAGTGAAGCCTTTGGAAATCTCATACCGATCAGTCACTTTCTTCAGTGACAGAGATGAAGTTCTTCTGGTCACTAATGAATTTCTTCTGACTGAGGAGTTAGGAATTCACCAGTGCGAATTGCCTACACAGTGAGGAACATGATAGCCCTGAGGAATTTGAGAGTCAAATTTCCGACAGTTGCTGTGCTGCGCGCCAGCTGTCCCAAAATATCTTATCCACCTAACGGTCATATCATTGAAGGGCATTTATGTCTTATCATGTCGAGCTGCTCCCTAGGCTATAAATAGCCGCCCCCTACAACCACTAGCTGGTTGGCTGCTCCGAGAGAACTTGACACTTGTCATTTGAGAGCAACCCATCCTCCGAGGACTTTGAGCGAAAATCATCAAGTGAGGAAAACCCAAAACCAAACCCCTACAAACCCAAAGTGATTGAGCATCACTGAAGAAATTGATCCTGCATGGATCCGATGCTTGTTACCTTTGAAGACTATGCTTCTTCCAGACGGTTAGGCGTCAAGGTCTAGAGCATCCAAGAGGAATTGTGGATCGCCAAGTGACCAAGTCTGTGAAGGTTTGGAAGTTGCCTGAAGACTTACCACGAGTGATTGGACGAGGTCTGCGTGACCTTAGTTCAAGGAGAATACGGTGAGGACTGGGTGTCCTGAGCCGCGTGCTCAGTGACTGGGTGTCCGGGACTGCGTGTCCTCGAGTTTAAATACTCGGCCGCTCCAACCAGACGTACAACTGAGACAGCAGTTGGAACAGGTCTACCAAATCATTGTCTTCACCAACCTAACTGGTTCTATTTCCTCAACCCTTTCATTTCCTCATTACTGTGTTGAGTGTTTGTTCATATCTGTGTTTGAAGACTTTGACTGAAGACTTTCTCAATTTCCTCAGTTCAATTTCTTCAGTCTGTTTGTCTTCATCTTGTGTTATCCTGTGATTACGCTTACTGTACTCTGTGCTTGTCTTCATTTCATCATGATGACCATGCTTGTATCCTGTTATGATTACTTCTGAGTACTTATTCCGCTGCTAACAGTTCTTCGCTAAGGAATTTTCTCACCGGCAAATTCCTCAGTGAAGAATTCATAAAAATCACCTATTTACCCCCCCTCTAGTCGATATAACGCACTTTCAATTGGTATCAGAGCAAGGTACTCCCTTGTTCTGTGTGATTTTGGTTTAACCACCTGGAGTTTTAGTTATGTCGATCGCAGGTATGATCAAGGTCTCGGCTGGGTGTCCTACCTTTGATGGGACGGACTACCCCTACTGGAAAAACAAGATGCGAATGCATCTCGAGGCAATTGACAACGATCTCTGGTATGTTGTGGAAAATGGTGTTCCCTCTGTCACACCCTCACTGAACGCTACCGATGTGAAGAGATTCAAGCAACTCGATTCTCAAGCGAAGAATATCATTTGTGGCCATCTGAGTAAAGGACAGTATGGAAGAGTGAGTGCGTTGGAAACTGCCAAGCTCATCTGGGACAGGCTGTCCAAAGTAAATGAAGGAGTCTCAACTCAGCGTGATTCTCGAGTTGATGTTCTTCACAATCTCTTCAACCGCTTCAAAAGACTCGATAACGAAAATGTTCAACAAACCTTCGATCGCCTCACTGACATCTCAAATGAGCTTCAAGCGCTTGGTGCCACTGACATCACCGACCATGAGGTGGTGAAGAAATTGTTGAGATCGCTTGATTCCTCATTTGATACTCTGGCACTGATGATACAAGAGCATGCTGACTAGAAGTCTCTTGATCCTGCCGATATCCTCGAAAGGCTAAATACTCATGAGTTCCAGCTTGCTAAAAAGAGAGATCTCTATGGTTCTAGCTATGGAAAAACACGTGCCCTGAAGGCCAAGGCTGTGTCTGAATCTGAGTGTGAAGATTCTGGTAGTAGCCTTGGTGATCCTGAAGAATTGAGCCAGGAGCTAGCACTGTTCGTGAAGAAATTCCAGAAACTCTCAAGATGTGGTCGCTTTGGAAAATCCTCAAGAAGCAGTGATTCCTCATCAAGTGACTATAAGAGAAGGCTGTGTCACAAATGCAAGAAACCTGGTCATTATATTTAAGATTGTCCTCAGTGGGAAAAGGAATTGAAGAAGAAGAAATACAAGGATTACAGTTCTGATGATGCGAAGAAAAAGAAGAAATCGTCAAAATCTTCGTCATCAAAATCCTCGAACCCTTCATCTCACAAGAAGAGCAGCTCCAAGAAGGCATTCATTGGCAAGGAAATGGACTCTGAAGCTGAATCTGAGGAACATGAGGAAGAGGAGGAGTCTGAAGAATCTGAATCTGGTGTGGCTAGTCTGGCTTTCGCTACTGCTTTCGTTAGCAAGTCCATCTTCAACACTGAAGAAACTGACCCCACCGACAAGCCTGATGAAGATGATGATGACTACGCTCCCACCTATTGCTTCATGGCAAAAGGTGCCAAGGTACTCAAATACACCTCCTCTGAATCTAGTGAAAATGAATCTGATGAGGATCTCAAGCCCAGCTACTCTAAACTTGCTAAAATTGCTATAAAACAACAAAGGGCTTTTGAAAAGGTTCAAAACATGCTAGACAAAAGTGATGATATGTTGGGTGAAGAAATGGATCGCACTAAAGCCCTGACTGAAAATCTTCAGAGACTTCAGTCGAGGTTTGATAACGTTCAAAGTCATCATAACACTCTCTTATCTGATCATGAGAAACTTTCTTATGAATTTCTTCAAAGAAAGCAAGATGTTGAGAAGCTAAGAGTGAGTTATGAAGATCTTCAGAAGGAGCGCGATTCATTACTAGCTCAACAAATCAGCGCTTCTCAGCAAGAATTTGTTGCTCCATGCTTAAAGTGCATTGAAGGTGAATCTGCTAATTCTTCACCTGAATGTTCAAATGCTTCAACTGTTACAAATTCTTCACCTGCCTCTGCTATCACTAATTCCTCATCCGAGGACATTGCTAGTATCACTGATGATGCAGGGCTGAAGGAATTATACATGACAGGCATGTACAAAAGCCTCAAAGGGCATCAGACTCTTTGTGATGTGCTTAAAAAGCAGATCCTCAACAGAAACCCTAGGAAAGAGGGTATCGCCTTTGAGAGGAAACTGAATGCTGATGGAACATATTGGAAGCCTGAGCAGTACCCCAAAACCTCATGGGTTGCTGCAAAGGGACCTCCAGTTGATCCATCTAACTTATTTGGCTTTACATGTGAATCTCCTCATCCTTCTGATGAGTCATTTGACTCCAACTATAAACTGTTCAAAAATCAGAATGGTGAAGTATTTGCTAGATATGTTGGCACTAACTGCAGGAACGGTGCTCCTATGAAGAAAATCTGGGTTCCCAAGAAATGCCTTGAAAGTCTTCAGGTGAATGTCCTCATGACACCACCTGTGAAGAACAGGAACCCCAGATCAAATTCTTCATATGGACCAAATTCTTCATATGGATCCAAGTCCTCATACGGACCAAATTCCTCACATGGATCAAATTCCTCAAAAGGATCAAAGTCCTCTTATGATTATCATCGTACTAACAACTCTGTTTCGCAGGGTAGAGCTAAGGGCTATGAATATGTGCATTATTCTTCAAACCATTATGTTCATAAGTCCTCGAAGAATTTCTCTGCTTATTCATATGCATACCCTAACCCCTCTTATGTGAAACGAAATGGTTTGGCTTCTATGCCACCATTCTCGTGTGGTGCTCGCAGAGTGATGAACTCTTTGCCACCCCTTCAGATGTGGGTGGTGAAGAAAAAGAACTAATCTCTTCTGCAGGGTCAGGTCTCCAGACGTACCATAACGTCTGAAGAATTTGCTGGGGACCTAACAAAAATGCCTGAAAGGACGCAGGCGAATCATGATGAAATGAACTTTCATTTCACACGTCCTCCTACTGCTATATTTTTTTACTGCTTGATGAAATTCATCTGATGAACTTGATATCATATTCTTCATTGATGGAGCATATGAGATTGTAAGTTACACTAATTCATCTGCAGGATGATCAACCCAAAACCACTGAATGGGTCCTCGATAGTGGATGTACAAATCACATGACTGGTGACAAGAATCTTTTGATGGATGCTCCCTTATCACCGTCACATCCGAAGCATATCATCTTTGCTGACAAAGGCAAAAGTCAGGTATTGGGTCTTGGTAAGGTTGCGATCTCTAAGGATAAACACATGGACAAAGTCATGCTTGTTGAGTCCTTAGGATACAAACTCATGTCAGTCTCAATGCTTTGTGATCTTGATATGGTTGTTGTCTTTGGCAAGTATCGCTGTGTTGTGATTATGGAAGCTGACAATTCCAAAGTCTTCGAAGGCTTTAGGAGAGGAGATTTGTATATTGTTGATTTCTCTACAGGACCACAACCAGCCGTGTGTCTACTTGCATAAGCTTCAGAAGGTTGGCTATGGCATCGACGACTTGGTCACGCAGGCATGAGGAATTTGCACACGCTTGCGAAGAAGAAGCATGTCATTGGCATTGAGAATGTCAAATTCCTCAAGGATCACTTATGCGGAGCCTGTGAAGCTGGAAAAATGACCAAGGACAAGCATCCAGCGAAGACTATCATGACCACTACTCGTCCATTTGAATTGCTTCACATGGATCTCTTCGGACCTAATCATTACTCAGCAGTCACTAATGATGCATCTCTATATGGTTTTGTCATTGTTGATGATTACTCTCGATATACATGGGTACACATTGTTAATTACAAACATGAAGTGCAGGAAGTCTTCAAACTTTTTTCCTCGAGGGCTTCAACCAACTTTGGTGTGAAGATCAAGCACATCAGAAGTGACAATGGAACTGAGTTCAAGAATTCCGGTCTTGATGACTATCCTGATGAACTTGGTATTACTCATGAGTTATCTGCTCCCTATACTCCTCAGCAAAATGGCGTCGTGGAGCGCAAGAACAGAACACTTGTTGAGATGGCTCGCACTATGCTTGATGAATACAAAATGCCTCATTGTTTTTGGATTGATGCAATTGATACTGCGTGCCACATCATCAACAGAGTATATCTTCACAAATTCTTCAAGAAGACGGCCTATGAACTCCTCACTGACAAGAAACCCAATGTGAGTAATTTCAAAGTCTTTGGTGCTAAATGTTGGATTAGAGACCCTCACCACAATTCTAAATTTGCACCGGAAGCACATGAAGGTTTTATGCTTGGTTACGGAAAGGACTCGCACACTTACAGAGTCTTCAACATTATTCTTCACAAGATTGTTGACACTGTAGATGTGCGGTTCGATGAAACTAATGGCTCGCAAAGAGAGCACCTACCTTCTGTGTTAGATGAACCAACACCTGAGGATTCTATCAAGTTCAAGGCAACTGAGGATGTCATTCCTACTGAAGAATCTGCTGAAGAATTCATTCCAGTTCATAAAGAACATCAAGATGATGCTCCTGAAGAAAATGCTGAGGAAAATGGTGCTGAAGAAAATGCTGATCAAATTCCTCAGCGACAACCAGCTCATCCTCGCGTTGCAAAAGAAGTGCAAGTGGAGAAGATCATTGATGACATTAGAGCCCCAGGTCCTCTCACACGCTCAAAAGCTTCACATTTATCTAAATTTTGTGGGCACTATGCTTTTGTCTCTATCACAGAGCCCACTAAGGTAGATGAAGCATTTTTGGAGCCGGAGTGGATTCAGGCTATGCAAGAAGAATTACATCAGTTCGAGCTCAACAAAGTCTGGGAACTGGTCAAACGTCCATATCCTCGCAAGCATAATATCATTGGCACAAAGTGGATCTACCGCAAGAAGCAAGATGAAAATGGCCTTGTGGTGAGGAATAAGGCACGACTGGTAGCTCAAGGCTACACACAGGTTGAAGGAATTGATTTCGATGAAACTTTTGCACCTGTTGCTAGACTTGAGGCTATTCGCATATTACTTGCTTATGCTAACCATAACAATATTATCTTACAACAAATGAATGTGAAAAGTGCATTCCTCAATGGTAAGCTTGAGGAAGAAGTATATGTTGCTCAACCCCCAGGTTTTGAAGATCCAAAGAATCCTGACAAAGTCTTCAAACTTAATAAGGCCCTCTATGGCCTCAAGCAAGCCCCTCGGGCGTGGTATGATACATTGAAGGAATTCTTCGTGAAGAATGGCTTCACACTCGGTTCACTCGACCCTACTCTCTTTACTAAATCTTATGATGGTGAACTGTTTGTGTGCCAAATATATGTTGATGATATTATCTTTGGCTATACTGACCAATGTTATAGTGATGAATTTGCCTATATGATGAGTGAAGAATATCAAATGTCTATGATGGGAGAGTTGAAATTCTTCTTAGGTCTTCAAATTCGTCAACAGCGCAATGGCATATTCATATCTCAGGAGAAATACCTCAAAGAAGTACTGAGGAAATTTGGCATGCAAGATTGCAAAGACGTCAAAATTCCTATGCCCACAAATGGCCATCTATGCACTGATGAAAATGGTATTGACTTTGATCACAAGGTATACCGCTCCATGATTGGTTCTTTATTGTACTTATGTGCATCTAGGCCAGATATAATGCTTAGTGTTTGCATGTGTGCCCGATTTCAAGCTGCACCAAAGGAATCACACCATAAGGTTGTGAAGCATATTCTTCGATATCTAGCTCACACACCAACACTAGGATTATGGTACCCCAAGGGCTCTGCTTTTGATCTCATTGGATATTCTGACTCTGACTATGCTGGTGATCGTGTGGACCGCAAGTCAACTTCTGGCACTTGCCATTTCCTCAGACGATCTTTGGTCTGTTGGTCCTCGAAGAAACAGAACTGCGTATCACTGTCTACTGCAGAAGCCGAATACATTGCTGCTGGCTCTTGCTGTGCTCAACTGCTTTGGATGAAGCAAACACTCAAGACCTATGGCGTCAACGTGAAGAATGTGCCTCTCCTCTGCGACAATGAGAATGCCATCAAGATTGCTCACAACCCAGTTCAGCACTCGAAGACAAAGCACATACAGATTCATCATCATTTTCTTCGTGATCATGTGTTGAAGGGCGACATCTCCATCGAGCATGTGAAGACTGAAGAACAACTAGCTGATATCTTCACTAAGCCCTTGGATGAGAAGAGATTTAGCAAGTTGCAGTGTGAGCTAAATATCTTAGAATCTTCGAATGTTCTTTGAAAAGGACACACATCCTAACACTTATGCAAAATTGATGACTTAGATGTGCAACACATGAAGAAACGTTTTTCTTCAATCAATGAAGAATAACACTCTAAGTGTGAAGAAATTAATGAAGAATTTGATTCTCAGAACCCTACGACAATTGTACGCGGTGTCTGAAATCATCATTCTTATACGGTGGTAACGCCACCACAAAAAGTTGAAAATCTTCAATTTGAGTTTTTCCTCAGTTTTGAAATTCTTCAGTTTTTCAAATTCTTCAACTTTTCAAAATCTTCACTGTTTCCTTCATTTTTCCTCATTGGCTATATATATATATATATATATATATATATATATATATATATATATATATATATATATGAGTTTATGTCCTATACAGCATTCACTTATGGCTATTTCTTCAAGTTGCATTTTCCGCTAAGTGAATGTGATCGGACCCTTCCCCCTCTATGCTATACTCAACCCAATCTATTCACAAATTCTTCATGTGCGTTCTATTTGAAACTCGTTCAAAATCTTCACTGTGTCCTTGTCAGCTGAAGAAATTGCAAACGAAACTTTAAAACTGATCTTATCCAAACTTTCGGTTTTGCCGCTCAAACCGTTCCGCATCCCACGATGCATTATTTTACTCACCCACGATCCTACACGATCTCCACTACGTGGGCGACACATGTCGTGAGAAGAAGAATGGTCAGGGGCACGTTCGTCCCAAATCTTCGGGCGAACAGTTTTTCACCGTGTCTATAAATACCCCTCTCCCCTTCCTCACTTCATTTACTCCGCTCGACCTCTCTCTCCCGCTCGAGCTCCTCAAACCCTAGCGCCGCCGCTACTCCATCGTCGCCGGTGAGGAAGAGCTTCGCTGCCTCGACCTCGTCGCTGTCGTACTCACGCCGACCGCGGAAATCTTCACTCCGCCGCCGCTGTAGCTGTCTTCCTCTGCCAAGTTAGGGCGTGGAAGATCTGAACAAACGAGCTTCACATCTAAAACACCCAGTTCGTCGTGTTCTTCATTTGGGGTAATTAAAAGTTACTTTTACTGCCCTCGTTGATCCGAAATTTTACACTACAAAATCTTCAAAGGTGTTTATTCTTCAAATCATCACACACAAACACCTCACTAGTTATATGCTCTTGATTCGTTTCTCTAAGCAATCATTTTTCTTCAAGATTCCTCAATTGTGTGGATCTTCGATCTGTACAATTCTGGAACCTAAGACAAGAACGCTTAGTGAAATTCCTCAAGGTTCATCTGGTCAAATTCCTCAAAACTTGTTCTTTTCGAAAAACCTTTCGAGAACGCATATGACCTCTCAAAATTCCTCGCACCTGTACTCTGTTCACAGGTACTCATGTCTACTGCTGAATCACTAGGTTCTCATCAACTTAACTCATTTGCAGCGTTCCTCGAAGAAAAACTGCATACTTCTTCAGAGAACTCAATTGTTCAAATTCCTCAACTGAATAATATGGCAGACGGTAAGAAGCCACAGAAAGGAGGAAAGAAACCTGAGGTTATGAATGCGTTTGAAATCCCTGAGGAAATTTATGTTGGCTATTGCACACCTGATGAAGCAAAATTTGGCAAAGAAAACAAAAATCAGCGCAAGGTGCGCATTCAGAAGATTGAACGGAGATGGTCAAGGGAATGGAGGGAATACAGATATGTGACTCCAAAGTACATGAAGAAATTCGCCCTTAATCCTCCATGCCCAAGAGCTCCATTGGCACCTGGTCAAGTAGCTAATCCCACAAGCATCAAACGTGGTGAGGACTTTCCTAAAGAATGGGCTAAGCGCCAAGCCAAATTGGCAAGACAAGCCAAGGAGGCAGTGAAGAAACTCAATGAGGATTCTGCCACTGCTGCTGCTACTGAGGCCTCGGTCAAACCGAGGAAATCCATGCCAAAGAAGCCTGCTCGTAAGCCAAGTGCTTCACCAACAGCGCCCTCATGGCCAAGTTCCTCAGCAATGCCCTCACGGCAAATTCCTCACACTGCTACTGCTCCACCAAAGTCTTCAACAGCTCCTTCAAAGTCCTCAGCTCCCGTGCATCTGGCTACATGTCAAAGGACTGCTGGCTTCTCCATTGCCTCTGGTGTCTCAGCAAGTTCCTCAGCTGCACCAAAGTCTTCATCTGGCCCGACTCTGCTGAAGACAAAGGCCACAGCTGGACGAGGTCCTCGGCCAAGTCCCAAGAAGAAACAGGTCGCCTTCCAAGAGCCACCTGAAGATGATGAAGCTTCTGATGATGAACTTGCGGAAATCATTAGAGACCGCCAAGAAAGGGCCGCTAGAGCCAAAGGCACATCTGTGCCACTGCTTTTGGATCCTAAGTTGATCCTCGACTACATTGATCTCTGGCACAAGGACCCAAACACTCCTATGCCTGATTTTCATCTGACACCTGGCCAAAGTCACATGCTGACCCATTTCATCTCTGAGGAGAAATGGAAATTTGAGAAGGCCAGACAAATAAAGAAGGCTCAGTTCAGAAAGGAGAAGTTCCTGAAGAAAAACGTTGTCAAAATGACACCTGAGGAGGTTCTCAAGGTCCAGACTGAAATTCAAGACCTCAGCAAAAACTTCGATGCTTATTATGCTGATTGGCAAGGAGCCAAGGTCAGATTCGTCAACCTGACGAAGAAATTCACCAATGTTGCAGCCCCAACGCAACATGAAATTCCTCAGGCTGAAGCCTCAGCTCAGCCGACTGAAGAACATGCCAACACTGCTGATGACTTTCAGCCTGCTGAAGAAAATGCCAGTTCCAGGGCTGATGATCCCATTCCAGCCGCTGAAGAAATTGCCAGGGCATCCACTAGTGGTGCGCCTGAAGAAACTGAACAAGACAGGGCAACTGCATCAGTTGCGCTTGAGGAAATTCATCCAGATTCCTCAGCTCCTCCTGCGCCAACACCAACTCCAATTCTTCCATCTGCCTTTGATGTGAAGAAAACCAAGGCTGCAGAGCGAGCTGCTGTGAAGAAACGGAAAGCATCAGCTGCGTCAAATTCTTCGGCTGCGAAGAAAATGAAGCCAATGACCAGCTCCTTTGAAAATCCAATTGATGTTGTTCCAATTTCCTCAATTCCATCAAAGGACCTTGTTCCTTTTGGAGAAGACTATGAGATCCCAAGCGGATCTGATGAAGAAAATCAGTCTACTGCTTCGTCAGAGCAGATTGATGAAGAAATTGAAGTGGACGCAATCCCTTCAACTCCAGTCATTTCCTCACCTATGCCTCAGTTCACAGCTGAAGAGGCTGGTGTTGAGGAAATTGAAGATGAAGATGTGGATATAGGATGCACCACACCTGTGATGAATGATGACTTTTGGGAAAGTCAGCATCCCAATACTCCTCTCTTAACCCCACTCCAACAGATTCCTCAGTCCCCTGCACCAACAGTTCAAATGGGATCTGAAGAAACTCATCCCACTTCATCTGTCCATGAAGAAATTCCAGCCACTAGTGCTGATGAACCTGCTACTGCTGATCCTCAGACTGCACCTGTTGAGGAACAAGAAATTCCTCAGCCTGAAGAACCTGAGATTGCGATTCCTGAGGTCGTGATGCAACTCACTGACACTCCACTGCCAAAGCCAAAGGATCCGTTCTCAAGCAAGCAAAAGTTCAAGGCTGAAGACTTCTTTAGCGAGCACGTATTCTTCACTGATTACAATCCATATGAGTCTGCTCGCATAAGGAAGAGGCGTTTCTGGACTGCCAGCCAAGCCAATTTCTATTCCTCACTGCTTTTCAATAAAGACAAAGTCTTCGATCATGCTCATATTCCTCATGTGGACATGGGGTCTCTGCCTGGCTTCGCACCAGTCCTTAGTGTTATTCACGACGCAAGACTTCTGAATTTCTGCACTGAGATCTGTGATTGGAATGAAGAACTCATTCTTCAATTCTATGCAACTCTGCACATCACCGGAGACGCTGAAGACGTGAACTCATGGGTATTGGACTGGATGTCTGAAAATACTCACTACAAGGCACCAGCAACTGAGTTGCTTCGTTTCCTTCCTCTCGATCCTCCCCATGACAGTGCACGTTGTATCTACAATGAAACAGAACTTTCAGATCACTATATGCAAGTACTGATGAAGCCTTTGAAGCCAAGGCAGGCCCCACGAACCAAATTCCTCGTACAGGAATTACTCTATGTGCCTCGGACTGTCTATCAAATTCTGACGAAGACAATGAGTCCTATCAAAGGCCACGACTCAAATGATGAAGAAGTCGTTGGCATCATGAATAATATGATTTTCAACCTCATTCATGGCGTTCCCGTCAACTTCCATGATTTCTTCATGAGGACTCTGGCCAATATTGCTATGTCACCATTCGAGCTGAAGCCCTATGCTCCTTGGATTATGAAATTCATCAGGGCAAGATCTTCACTGAATTACAAAGCTGACACTCTGAACCACGGTAGCTACTTGCCTCCCATTGAAGTCCTCAAACGGACAGTTTCATCAGCTGATGATAAAGGCAAAGCCACTGCTGTGATCGATGAAGGCACTCGTCCATTGGATGGTCAATTTCGCAAGGCTGCATCTTACTCTACCAATGATGATTCTGCCACACATGACTCTGCCGCAAATACCTCAGTCAAGCAAAATCCTCAAGCCACAGCACCCAGGGTGATGACTGACCATGAGTTACTCCTCAGTCTTCATCAGAAGGTTGATCGCAATCACAAATGGGTAAAGCGTCAGTTTGGTGCACTTCTTCACAATATGACCTCAACACACAATGCAGTGAAGAAGAACCAATACTACCTTCATGAAACCTTCAACCGCACCTGGGCTGTCCTTACTCATGTCTATAGCGCTAAAGAACTGAAGACTATGGGTCTCAAGGAAGAATTTGACTGGTCTGCACCTCCTCCGAAGAAATTCAAGAGGGTCAAAATTCCTCCACTGGTGGCCAGCTCTTATTCTTCATCGTGTGATTCTGATGAGTATGAAGATTTGGACGACACTGCGGCAGGCCCTACTACAACAAACAACCCCGACAACGCTGGCGCTCCTCCATCGACTTGAAATTCTTCAGGGGCGTTAGTCCTCAGTTTCAATCCTTTTGGTCATTTGATGACAAAGGGGGAGAAATCTGAGTTAATCTTCAAGCGGGTCTATTATATGGGCAATAATTTTTTAAGCTACAACTCTCGTTCTTCTGAAACTTTTATTTGGATCGAGTTGTAATCTTAAACCCGATGGTGCGCTGATACTTTTGTTGCACTATGTTCTGATACTTTTGATGCTTTCGGCATGCTTATTCCTCGTTAATGATATTGCACGCATGCTGAATCTAATCAGGCACCATATTTCATCATGCATTTCAAATTCTTCATATTATATATCAAATGCGTGTATGAATTACAAGATATAGGGGGAGATCTCCATGATTCAACTCTTCAAATGTGCATTGCCTCAAAAGCAAATTCCTCACTATGCACATCTTCAGGGGGAGTTCTTCTATATCTTGCAATCAAATTCCTCAATATCAGTATTTACACTTCATATGTTTATCCCCGTTGAAAACTTGACCTATATTGTCATCAATCAACAAAAAGGGGGAGATTGTAAGTGCATATAGTGCCCCTTAGTGATTTTGGTGTATTGAAGACTTATAGGTTAAGGGACTAATGCGTTTGTGAGTGTACACAGGTCTATAAGTCTATGAGGAGTTTGATATTTACAGAGAAAGTCGACCCCTAAAAATGAAGTTCTTCAACTGAAGACTTTGATATTCTGAAGACTTTCTGAAGACTTTGAAAGTGAAGAAATTGGTGTGACCTTGAAGACTTGGTATTCATTTGAGGAACATGAAGCGTGAAGACTTTTGTTTTCGTAGTTTCATTTTCTCTTTCTTGAGTCATAGGAAACACCGTACTGTTAAAGGGGGTCGAGGAAATACTAAGGAAAAATTTCCATGTGATGCTCAACTCAAAATCCTACACCTACCAATCCCTTCGAGTGAAGCCTTTGGAAATCTCATACAGATCAGTCACTTTCTTCAGTGACAGAGACGAAGTTCTTCTAGTCACTGATGAATTTGTTCTGACTGAGGAGTTAGGAATTCGCTAGTGCGAATTGCCTACACAGTGAGGAACATGATAGCCCTGAGGAATTTGAGAGTCAAATTTCCGACCGTTGCTGTGTTGCGCGCCAGCTGTCCCAAAATATCTTATCCACCTAACGGTCATATCATTGAAGGGCATTTATGTCTTATCATGTCGGGCTGCTCCCTAGGCTATAAATAGCCGCCCCCTACAACCACTAGCTGGTTGGCTGCTCCGAGAGAACTTGACACTTGTCATTTGAGAGCAACCCATCCTCCGAGGACTTTGAGTGAAAATCATCAAGTGAGGAAAACCCAAAACCAAACCCCTACAAACCCAAAGTGATTGAGCATCACTGAAGAAATTGATCCTGCATGGATCCGACGCTTGTTACCTTTGAAGACTGTGCTTCTTCCAGACGGTTAGGCTTCAAGGTCTAGAGCATCCAAGAGGAATTGTGGATCACCGAGTGACCAAGTCTGTGAAGGTTTGGAAGTCGCCTGAAGACTTACCACGAGTGATTGGACGAGGTCTGCGTGACCTTAGTTCAAGGAGAATACGCTGAGGACTGGGTGTCCTGAGCTGCGTGCTCAGCGACTGGGTGTCCGGGACTACGTGTCCTCGAGTTTAAATACTCAGCCGCTCCAACCAGACGTACAACTGAGACAGCAGTTGGAACTGGTCTACCAAATCATTGTCTTCACCAACCTAACTGGTTCTATTTCCTCAACCCTTTCATTTCCTCATTACTGTGTTGAGTGTTTGTTCATATCTGTGTTTGAAGACTTTGACTGAAGACTTTCTCAATTTCCTCAGTTCAATTTCTTCAGTCTATTTGTCTTCATCTTGTGTTATCCTGTGATTACGCTTACTGTACTCTGTGCTTGTCTTCATTTCATCATGATGACCATGCTTGTATCCTGTTATGATTACTTCTGAGGACTTATTCCGCTGCTAACAGTTCTTCGCTAAGGAATTTCCTCACCGGCAAATTCCTCAGTGAAGAATTTATAAAAATCGCCTATTCACCCCCCCTCTAGTCGATATAACGCACTTTCATTAGGTCATCCACTTGATGGAAATTTGCTACTGTCCAACAAACATCTGCACTTGGAGGCCCAACAACGTCTACAAGAAGTAGGCTGTGTAGTAGACATCAAGCTCTTTTGTGGCGCCATTGCCGGGGAGGTTAGTGCTTGAAGATATATCTTTAGATCTTGCAATTGAATCTTTTAGTTTCTTGTTTTATCACTAGTTTAGTCTATAAAAGAAAACTACAAAAAAATGGAATTAAGGTTTCCTGATATACTTCATATTTTTAATGTCTTTCGTGAAAGTAAGGATTCTGATAATTGTGCCAAAGTGTTAGAAGAGGGATGCATAAATGTTTGGCACTAAATCTTTGAATGATGAGCATGATTGCAATGTTGTTAGTATAAATTCCTTTAATATCCATGATGCTAATGATATGCAAAGCCACAAGCTTGGGGAAGCTATGTTTGATGAAGATGATATTTTTTGTCTCCCAAGTTTTGATGAGCAGATTTATTATGATGATAGCATGCCTCCTATTTATGATGATTATATTGATGAAAGTGGGTTTGGAAGAGTTTCAACTTTAGGAAGTAATGATCCCATTATTTTGGAGGGTATTGAATCTTATTGTGATAATTATGAAAGTGGATTTGGAGAGGTCATGACTTTATTTAGTGATGAACCACTATTTCGGAAGAGGTTCCAATTTATTATGAGAACAAAGTTGCTATCTATGATGAATATTGTGATGACATGTATGCTATAAAGAATAATGATAACAATGAAACTTGTCATCTTTATTTTAAATTTCAATTGGATTATGCCTCACATGATAGTTATTTTGTTGAGTTGGATCCCACTATTATTCATGAGAAAAAATTTGCTTATGTGGAGAGTAATAAAAATTCTATGCTTGTAGATCATGAAAAGAATGATTTAAGTTACGGTTGTATTGTTGAATTAATTTATTATGCTACTGAAAATTACTATGAGGGAGGAACATATGCTTGTAGGAATTGCAATAATATCAAGTTTCCTCTCTATGTGTTGAAAATCTTGAAGTTATGCTTGTTTTACCTTCCTATGCTAGTTAATTTATTGTTCCCATAAGTTGTTTGCTCAAAAAATCCCTATGCATAGGAAGTGGGTTAGACTTAAATGTGCTAGTTTTATTCTTCATGATGCTCTCTTTGTGTTTCAATTCTTATCTTTTATGTGAGCATCATTGAAATCATAATGCAAGCTTAAAAGGCATTAAAGAAAAACGCTTGTTTGGAGACAACCCAATATTTACACCTACTATTTTTGTGTGTCCACATGATTAATCTACTGCAGTAATCATGTTTTATAGCTTTTATTTCAATAAAGTTCCAAGTAGAACCTTTGGGAAGACTTTGGTGAAAGTTAATGTGATTTTGCTGTAAAAAGCAGAAACTTTGCGCTCACGAGATTAGCTGTCATTTTTATTACAGAAGAGTGCTTTGGAGTTGATTATTTTTGCAGGGATTAATGGACAAATTCCTCATGTCCACCAATTTATTTCAGAATTTTTGGAGTTACAGATTACTATAGACTGTTCTGTTTTTGACAGATTTGTTTTCTATGTGTTGTTTGCTTATTTTGATGAATCTATGAGTAGTATCGGAGGGTATGAACCATAGAGAAGTTGGAATACAGTAGATATTACACTAATATAAATAAAGAATGAGTTCACAACAGAAAAAAATGGTGATTTATTTTCTTATACTAACAGAGCTTACGATTTTTCTGTTGAGTTTTGTGTTGTGAAGTTTTCAAGTTTTGGGTAAAGATTCGATGGACTACGGAATAAGGAGTGGAAAGAGCATAAGCTTGGGGATGCCCAAGGCACCCCAAGGTAATACTCAAGGACAACCAAGATCCTAAGCTTGGAGATGCCCCGGATGGCATCCCATCTTTTGTCTTCTTTCATCGATAACTTTATTTGGAGCTATATTTTTATTCACCACATGATATGTGTTTTGCTTGGAGCATTATATTATTTTATTTTGTTTTGCTTGATGTTTGAATAATATTCCAATATCTTAAGTTATTAAATGTTAGAGAGTCTTCACATAGTTGCACAATTATTCGACTATTCATTGATCTTCACTTATATCTTTCGGAGTAGTTTGTCATTTGCTCTAGTGCTTCACTTATATCTTTTTATAGCACAGTGGTGGTTTTATTTTGAAGAAATAGATGAACTCTAATGCTTCACTTATATTATTTTGAGAGTCTTAAACAGCATGGTAATTTGCTTTCGTTATGAATTTAGTCCTAATATGATAGGCATCCAAGAGGGATATAATAAAAAACTTTCATATAAAGTGCATTGAATACTATGAGAAGTTTGATTCTTTATGATTGTTTTGAGATATGAGGATCGTGATATTAGAGTCATGCTAGTGAGTAGTTGTGGATTGTAGAAATACTTGTGTTTAAGTTTGTGATTCCCGTAGCATGCACGTATGGTGAACCGTTATGTAATGAAGTTGGAGCATGATTTACTTATTGATTGTCTTCCTTATGAGTGGCGGTCGGGGACGAGCGATGGTCTTTTCCTACCAACCTATCCCCCTAGGAGCATGCACATAGTACTTAGTTTCGATAACTAATAGATTTTGGCAATAAGTATGTGAGTTCTTTATGACTAATGTTGAGTCCATGGATTATGCACACTCCCACCCTTCCTCCATTGCTAGCCTCTCTTGTACCGCGCAACTTTCGCCGGTACCATACACCCACCAATACCTTCCTCAAAACAGCCACCATACCTACATATTATGGCATTTATATAGCCATTCCAAGATATAATTCCATGCAAATTTCAACTGTTCTGTTTATTATGACACGCTTCATCATTGTCATATTGCTTTACATGATCATGTAGTTGGCATAGTATTTGTGGCAAAGCCACCGTTCATAAGTTTCATACATGTCACTCTTGAGTCATTGCACATCCCGGTACACCGCTGGAGGCATTCATATAGAGTCATATTTGTTCTAAGTATCGAGTTGTAATTCTTGAGTTGTAAGTAAATAAAAGTGTGATGATCTTTATTATTAGAGCATTGTCCCAGTGAGGAAAGGATGATGGAGACTATGATTACCCCACAAGTCAGGATGAGACTCCGGACTAAATAAAAAAAAGGCCATAAAAAATAGAAAAGGCCCAAATAAAAAAATGAGAGAAAAAGAGAGAAGGGGCAATGCTACTATCCTTTTACCACACTTGTGCTTCAAAGTAGCGCCATGATCTTCATGATAGAGAGTTTGTCACTTTCATATACTAGTGGGAATTTTTAATTATAGAACTTGGCTTGTATATTCCAATGATGGGCTTCCTCAAAAGTGCCCTAGGTCTTCGTGAGCAAGCAAGTTGGATGCACACCCACCTAGTTTATTTTATTGAGCTTTCATACACTTGTAGCTCTAGTGCATCCGTTGCATGGCAACCCCTACTCACTCACATGGATATCTATTGATGGGCATCTCCATAGCCCGTTGATATGCCTAGTTGATGTGAGACAATCTTCTCCTTTTTGTCTTCTCCACAACCACCGTTCTATTCCACCTATAGTGCTATGTCCATGGCTCACGCTCATGTATTGCGTGAAGATTGAAAAAGTTTGAGAACCTCAAAAGTATGAAACAATTTCTTGGCTTGTCATCGGGGTTGTGCATGATTAAATACTTTGTGTGATGAAGATAGAGCATAGACAGACTATATGATTTTGTAGGGATAGCTTTCTTTGGCCATGTTATTTTGAGAAGACACGATTGCTTTGTTAGTATGCTTGAAGTATTATCGTTGTTATTCAATATTAAACTGTTTTTTGAATATTATGTATCTGAATATTCTTGCCACAATGGAGAAGACTACATTGATAAATATGTTAAGTAGCATTCCACATCAAATATTATGCTTTTATCATTTACCTACTCAAGGATGAGCAAGAAGTAAGCTTGGCGATGCTAATATGTCTCCAACGTATCTATAGTTTTTGATGTACTCATGCCATGTTTACAATATTTCTACATGATTCTGGTATGATTTGGTTAGAACTAACCTGGACTGATGCTGTTTTCAGCAGAAGTACCGTGGTGTTGTTTTTGTGCAGAAATAAAAGTTCTCGGAATGTGCTGAAAATGAACGGAGATTTTTTCTGGAAAATATAAAAAATACTGGAACGAAGGGTTACCACAGAGGAGTCCCATGGGGCCCATGAGGGTGGAGGGCGCCCCCACCCCCCTAGGGCGTGCCCCTTTGCCTCGTGGACTCTCTGTGGGGCCCCCTTACTTGTTCTCGACGCCAACATCTCCTATAAATACAGAAACCTCCAGAAAATAACATAGATCGGGAGTTCTGCCGCCGCAAGCCTCTATAGCCACCAAAAACCAACCGGGACCTTGTTTCGGCACCCTGCCGGAAGTGGGATCCATCACCGGTGGCCATCTTCATCATCCCGGCGCTCTCCATGACAAGGAGGGAGTAGTTCACCCTCGGGGATGAGGGTATGTACCAGTAGCTATGTGTTTGATCTCTCTCTCTCTCTCATATTCTTGATTTGGCACGATCTTGATGTATCGTAAGCTTTGCTATTATAGTTGGATTTTATGATGTTTCTCCCCCTCTACTCTCTTGTAATGGATTGAGTTTTCCCTTTGAAGTTATCTTATCAGATTGAGTCTTTAAGGATTTGAGAACACTTGATGTATGTCTTGCGTGGGATACCCGTGGTGACTATGGGGTATTCTATTGATTCACTTGATGTATGTTTTGGTGATCAACTTGCGGGTACCGTGACCTTGGGAATCCATGCATAGGGGTTGGCACACGTTTTCGTATTGAATCTCCAGTAGAAACTTTGGGGCACTCTATGAAGTTCTTTGTGTTGGTTTGAATAGATGAATATGAGATTGTGTGATGCATATCGTATAGTCATATTAGCGGATATTTGAGGTGACATTGGAGTATCTAGGTGATATTAGGGTTTTGGTTGATGTGTGTATTAAGGTTTTATTTTACTATGAACTCTAGGGCTGTTTGTGACACTTATAGGAATAGCCCAATGGATTGATTGGAAAGAATAACTTTGAGGTGTTTTCGTACCCTACAATAATCTCTTCGTTTGTTCTCCGCTATTAGTAACTTTGGAGTGACTCTTTGTTGCATGTTGAGGGATTTTTATATGATATAATTATGTTATTATTGTTGAGAGAACTTGCACTAGTGAAAGTATGAACCCTAGGCCTTGTTTCGAAGCATTGCAATACCGTTTATGCTCACTTTTGTTACTAGTTACCTTGCTGTTTTTATATTTTCAAATTATAGAAACCTATATCTACCATCCATATTGCACTTGTCACTACAAAAAAATACACTTCCGTAATGATACGTGTTTGTCACAATACGTTGCGTTTTTTGTCATGCATGTACATCCATGACGATTTTATGACAGAATCAAGATAGTCATACCTGTGCTGTCATAGAAGTGTTCCATGACATTACCAAAATTATCATCACGGAAGTGTCCATTTCCATGACGATAAATCACGCATCACAGAAGTGCTTTCGTCAAGGGTGACCGACACGTGGCATCCACCGTAACGGAACACCGTTAAGCTATTGGGTCGGGTTTTGGATCCGATAACCCATTAACAGCCCCGACCAATGGGGATTTTCCACGTGTAAAATCATCATTGGCTGGAGGAGACATGTGTCAGGTCCGCGTTGACACAGGTGTCACTCATCCAATGGGCGAGACGCGCCTATGATATGTTGACACGTGGACCGGCCCATCAAGTTTAAATGGGCCGGCCTAACTAAAGGCACACAAGATTTTGCGGACCATAATGGGCCGGCCCAGCTAAAGGCCCACAAGATTTTGTGGACCATAATGGGCTGGCCTAGCTAAAGGCCCACAAGATTTTGCGGGCCATAATGGGCTGGCCTAGGTAAAGGCCCACTAGATTTTTGTGTGCCATCATGGGCCGGCCCAGGTAATGGCCCACAAAATTCTTGCGGATCAAAATGGGTCGGCCCAGCTAAAGGCCCGTGAGATTTCGCCGACATTAATAGGCCGGCCTAGCTGTTGGCCCACAAGATTTTGAGGACCCTAGTAGGCCGACCCATTAACTGGCTGCCATGTTTTGGGCCAAATGTCGGCCCATATTTGATCCGGTCCATTAATGGCCTGCCATGTTCTGGGCCTAATAATGGCCCATATGAGATCTGGCCCGTTAAAAGCCTACCACGTTTTGGGCCAAATCACTGCCCAGATCAGGTCCGGCCCTTTAAGAGGTTTTGGGCTCAATTATGGCCCATATCAGATTCGGCCCGTCAACTAGACGCTATGCATTTGGGCCTACTTGCTAAAGGCCCATTTAGTAATTCGGCCTGATATTAGTTTCGGCCTGTTAAGGGCCCATTTAACATTTCATCCCTATATTAATTTCGGCCTGTTAAAAGCCCGTCATATAGTTGGGCCTAACTACGGTCCGGTTTGCATCCGGCCTGCTCGCAGCCGATATCTGATTGGGCCAAACAAGGACCGAGACAATTTTGGCCTGTTAAAAGCCCGTGATTTGGTTCGCACAATCATGGGTCGGGGTCCATTTCGGGCTGCTCCCGACCCGTGAGCTGTTCGGCACGTTTCAGGCCCAACATACTTCTCAGCCTCCTAAAAGCCCATTGAGTTTTCTTGCGAAAAGAGGGTCGGGGGTTACTCGGCCTATTAAAGGCCCGAATCTACTAGTGGGCCAGTTTACTTTTGGCCTTTTAACGAACCAAGATGACGGGGCCCATGATGCGGATCATACATCGTGATTGCATGACGGCCCGATTATGTACCGTAATGTTACGGTTTGGCTGGTTTACTGCGAAGACAGGATATATATATATATATATATATATATATATATATATATATATATATATATATATATATATATATATATATATAGTAAAATAACTGCAGCATCGTGAATAAGAAAAAACCTAGACTATACAATAAAGAAATTACGGAATATTACATCCACTGGGCATCAAAGTTTGCCACTATGATAATAAAGCACAAGTAGACATCATATTACATAAACTAGGCATCAAAGATCGCCACCAGTGCAAATAAACACGCCGACAAAATAATATACAAGACTGACATGACTTCAATAGAGTTCAAGAAAGGTTAGCCCTGCTGGCGAGCTGCAGCGCAAGCAGCTGAGCAAGATGATGAGAGTACGCTTGTTCAACACTTATATCTTCCTCACTCTGAAAGATAAACAAGCAGACATATGATAAGTTTTGCACATAAAAGTATCAATGCTGAC
The DNA here is from genome assembly GCA_963921465.1 of Triticum timopheevii. Classification (NCBI taxonomy): domain Eukaryota; kingdom Viridiplantae; phylum Streptophyta; class Magnoliopsida; order Poales; family Poaceae; genus Triticum; species Triticum timopheevii. The sequence continues at coordinate 105,462,051 of OY997271.1, forward strand.
AATTCATCACATTTCTTACTGACGAATAAAGTGACACAGTTTAAAATTGCATTAACACAATATGGTATTGTTCAGGTCAAGACATGGCAGGAAATGACATTGTGAAGGAGTTGGCAGATTCACGACAACACTAGATTACAGATCAAGAACTCATCAGTATCAATGGTTAGTGTGTTGTCAATTTATCCCATTTCAGATTGGCAAATAAAGAGACCGTTTAAATAATAGTAGAATGATATGACATTATTAATAGTTAACACATTGCAGAATATGACATTGTGCTGTAGTGGGTAGGTTCTCCACACCACTGGATTACGGATGAAGAACAGAAGCATACATGCCATGCAAAAGAAGATCACTTGCTCTGTATAGTTTAATTTACATGGTATGAAGAAGGAACTTGGTTGTACAACTGAAAACTTAAATTGAGAAGGACAAACATTTGTTTATGAACTACATAATAAACTTTAAACATGCAATTTGATGCAAACACCAAAAATAAACAGTTGTTGCATTCATGCCTAACCAAATATACACAACAAAGTTTGAAGGCTTGAGAAGGACAAACTTACATTACTGGTGAAGACAGGCTCTATAAAGCCCTTGTCCATGCTGATAGGGGGGGGGGCAATTCAAGAAGTTTAGCACAGAATGTTCTTCATAAGCATTGCCTTTATTCTACATTTTGTTAAGAGTAAATATAGATGTGATAATATACGAAAAAATGGAGAATATTTAAGATAAGATGAAGAGTGATGCTACATAACCAAGTAGCTATAAATGTATGTGCAGCGATACAGGCAAAAGGCACAGCCAAGAGCAATGCATAGCTAAACTTCTTCAGTGCCAACCTTATGGTAAGAGTAAATATAGATCTGATGTGTAGAAAATGGAGGGCAAAGGAAAATAAGATGCAGAGTGATGGTACATGAACAACTACCTGTCAATATAAGTACACTGATAAAGGACAGCATGTACTTACAAGAACAATGCAGAGCTAAAAAAATTCATTGGCATTGGATATATTCTACACTAATGTAACCATTCATACAGATCAGATAATTTGGAGTGAACAATTGATAAGCAAGCTATCATGCATACTGCTGTCACATAATGAACCAGGTATGTATGCAAGTACAGTGATACAGGACAACAGGTACAGACAAGAGCAAAGCAGCGGACAACATATTTGTGATATCATGTCGTTCTTTTCAAACCGGAATTCTTCTTCGAGCAGATTTCCTGCAAAAAAAGTCCGTAAGGCACATGCGGAAAAGTAGAAGTTCAAATTGTCATGTGATTTCATAGACAGTACCTCATCCTGGGAACGAGACCAGTGCATAACAAGGTTTTTCCATTCAATGTCTTCTAAATTTAGCACAAGAGACTTCACCGGAAATTCGTTTATAGACTTGCCATCAAAGTGTGATTTCCTCAAGTAACACTGATAGTGTTGCAGTGCTTCCTTTGAGAAGCACAAGCAAGCTTTGCTCGTCATGACTATCCAGATTGACCCTCGCCTAGTTACAACAATGTAATGTAAATCATTGATGTGTTCAATAAGCAGAAAACAGGAAAATAATAACCATGAATAATAGCACTTACACGTAAGTTGGACAGGGAGATGTGAAAATGGTGTTTGTCTTCACTATAATCTTCCCATGATGGGAATAGATGCATGTAGTCCCTAACAACATTGAAAGCATTGTCTTTTAAATTGGGAATAAATGGAATGGGGTTCCAATCTGCAGTAATTGGCCGTCTCTGCAGTTGGGATAGGTCTTCGGCCGGTGGACTTGCTGTACTTTTTGCTGGAGTGGGATTTTTCTATGGTACGGCTAGTGCTATGGCAAATGAAATCGGTATACCCTTTGATGGAGTGTAGGTCTTGTGTGGTGGGGCTAGTGGTGTGTCCAGTGAAGTATGGGTACAGTCTGCTGGAGTCGGTCCTACGTTTTGTGTCACTTGTTGTACAACCAATATAAGTGGGGGGGTGTCTGATTTCTCCGGCACCACCACGTTTCTCAAGGACTTTGCTGGTGCTCCTTCAGGTTTGGCAATCACCCTCTTCCTTTTTGATGTCTGATGCACAAGAACAACATTTGAGTGAAAAAACATGGTATTGATGGCAGATGGAAAATGTATTGATAATGGATGGGCATGGCATCTCTAGTTATATGATGAGTAAACTAAGCAGATGGCGGTGCAACAAAGTAGAAGAAATGGAAGACAACATATGCAAGATACGCGCAATCAATAAAACCTTGCCAAATTAGAACAGGCACCTTGATGGGTGAACAAGACAGGCCATTTGCCTTTGACTCCTCGAGGTTAAAATAGTCATTAGGATGATATTTTGAACAAGAATCAACAGGTGGGGAGCATATGAGTTTCATTGCATCCAGAATGGCACTCAATGCCTTGGTGCCAATTCTGTAAGTCATTGCAGTGTTCCACAATATTCTTCTGATGCGCGGATTCTGATATTCACTATAATTGCGTATAATATCTGAGAACCATGAAAACATAAATAGTTGTGAGATTATCTTTGTAATGCAGATGATATTCTAATATAGGGGCGCCCCTGTAAATACTTGTGTGCTATCACTAGATTCTGATGAGAGAGATCATGTGTGCTGTAATATGGTGCGTGCATTTATATAATCTGGCACAAGTACACAAAAAATAGGCTCCAGAAGTAAGGATAGTTGGCAGATGATAGGTTCATAATATACTTTATAGAGAGTTTATTGCCAAACCATGATAACAAGAGCACACAGCAACTAGGCAGATCATAGTGTACATAACAGGGGTACACCATAACCACGATATATAAATCGGGAAAGTGGAACTGGCTTGAAAATATGGTGTTGTATGCCGCTAGTAATTGAAAACCTATCGATCACGTACAGGCCAGCTCTATCAGCTATTGACTGCAGATGTCCCTGCGCCCCTTCCTAACAAGGAACATACTGTATGTACTAAATACAGAATAAACAAAGAGGAACATGTTAAAGAACAAAAGAGGAAGCATATTCTTGAGGTTCCGCTTCATTTCATACAATGTTGGTTGCCCACTCATGATGAATCACAACACCCAAAGAAATGCAATTCCATGATGTCTCTCTATATGTGGCAATTTTGAACAAGAGTCATTAGGATCATATTCTGAACAAGAGTCAATAGGTGGGGAGCATATGAGTTTCAATGCATCCAGAATGGCACTCAATGCCTTGGTGCCAATTTTGTAAGTCATTGCAGTGTTTAGCTTCAAGAGTGGACTACTGCTAGTGCGACATAAAGCAGCTACACAGATCATAGTGTAGATATAACGGGAAAACCTTAAGCATCAGAGTAAAATCAGCAAAGTGGAACTTGCTGGAATATATGTGCTAGTATTGCCGGTACGGATAGAAAGGCTTCGGATACCAGCTCTCTTCAAGTGAAGGTGCGGTACTATTAATATCAGGGTAACTCTCAAAGGCGACACAGCTCCCCGCATTTCCTTGCTATTCTTATGGGATTCAAGTGGGTAGGTCACTACAAATCCTATTCCTATGTTTACAAAATCCTCAAACTCGGCCTTGAGCCTCGCATAGGTGGCCATCAGAGTTCCTGGGGTAGGCATGATGGGGCCCTTGCTGTTCTTCCAACTTTCTTTGAGGAGTTCGTCCGCCAACGTCGTCAACTCTTTGGCCATTGCTTGTTTCTTGGAGTTCTTCATCTCCATGGGTTGGCCCACCAACATGGTCAACTCGTTGGTTGGTGCTCGCTTCCTGGAGATCGCTGTCTCCAGTGGGTTGTTCGCCGGCAACTCTTTGCCTAGTGCTCCAGGATCCATCAGTGAACTGACAAACAAAAAGCAATCGAAAGGAAACTACAATCGCAATGAAAACGGGAAAAGAATAGGATGTGAGAATCGGTCGGTGCTTCACAAAAAGAAGATTCTTGGAATGAAAATATAGCAGCATAACTGATTCGCCCACCTTTCCTTCGTCGGTACAGAAGAAAAATGGTAGAAGTGAGTAGCCTGGAGTGAGGTTTTCTTCAAGAAAGGGAAGAAAGGGCTTGAACGAGCGTTCTAGTGAAATGATGGTTGCTTCGTCCAGTCCAACTTGGAGGCCACCTTACCACTGCTGGTAAAGGCGTGGGTTTTGTGATATGACGGGTCATGAAGGCCACACCGGGATGACAGGTGAGTCTCGACTGTAGCACCTCGCTGTGATTTGGTGGATGGCATGCAAGCCAGGATGCTTTGAAATGTCCCGCATGTAGATAGAGCGGCTAGTCATATAGGAGTGCTCAATATTGTGCACCGCGACCAAGGCGGAGAGGAAAACGAGAGAACTACGTAATTAATGCATGAGTTTAATTAGGGTAGTTTTGTAAAGTACGAGATACATTCCTCCAATCGCAAAATGCCTTGGTTCATGAGATTTGAGATTTGAGCCCTATAAACCGGAAGGGAGGGAGTAGTCCACGTGGTGTAGTCTAGTCACTTGTTGAAATCTCTAGAAAGGCAAATACTCCTTTCCGGTTTACAGGGCAATACTACCCCCTCTGTCTAGGTGTGTAAGTCATCTTACGAAAACCAAATAGTCCCAAAACACTTAGGTGCGGTGCATTAACTTCTACCTTGTTTCTTGTTTCTTGAAATATCAACCAATAAGAGATGAGAGGTGTGCATGCTTTTAATGACTTGCAATGACTAGTTCATTCATGCAATGCTATTAATTAGCAAATAAACATTGGTGACCCTAGGAGGAAATGGTGCTAAGCGCGTGGACCTATGCAGAATGAGTATCAACCAATGGATGATGGATTTTAACTATTAAACAATAGCAATTTTGTCTCATGCAAGAGCTTGTCTAGTATATGCATGCTCCAAGGCACCGCACCACGCGAGCGTTCGCAACTGCCACATTCGGGTTGTGCTTGGCTCTTCGCCGCTTCGAGAAGACGAACAATGATGTTACTCCTACTTCTACAGTATCGAATCCACTGCTGCATGTCCGTCCACCTCGTGCGGGATGGATAGCATGTAGCGAAAGCTTCTACTTACTGCTCCTGCCTTTGCGTATATGACAGGTGGGCCCAACATGTGGTTGGCCCTCCTGTCATGCAGCCAAAGGCAGGTGCAGTTAAGGCACCGGAGCTCAGTCTGCGAGGGAGAGGGCGTTGTAGTAATCAAATTCCTCGGTCTTGTACAAGTTGACGCGACACAACAAAGCACTGCACTCGATATAAGTATTTTTACACATTTCAAATGGACTACTTCGTATGTAGACATATTCTGCTTCGTATGTAGTCACTTATTGCAATCTCTATAAAGACTTATATTTGGAAACGGAGGGAGTACAATGCATGCATGCATGCCATGACTTTCCTTTTGATACTTGCATGTGCTGATTTGATGCACCTTGCCAAATTTTGACTATAAATTTAACTAACCAAATTTTCATGCATGTCACAAAAAATTACGGGGCTGTTTGGATTGTGACTATGTTTGTCTTATGTTGCCACACTATTTTTCCCACACTTGCCTAACCTGAGTTGCTCAAAATGTTAGACACACTTTGGCTTGCCTAAGGGAATCTTGCCACAATTTTTGTGTCTATGACATGTGGGGTTCACTGCTAATAAGAAATTCTTGTCTTAGGTGTGGCTAATAAAAAAGACTTATATTTAGGAACGGAGGGAGTAGAAAATATAAATAATAATGCATGTTGGGGCAACCCACGTTTCCGCTAATTTTAGCCGTGGGCTTGTTCGCGATTTTTACGAGGGGGTGGTTGTTCATTTAATGAAGGGACTTGTAGTACCAGACTTGAATGATACAAAGTGCGACCTAGCACACCGTAACACCACTTGGAACAAGCGGGTAGCTATCTCAAAAAACAATCAACAACTAAAAAAACCGCGACCTGGCATGTAGTAGTACACAATTTTAAACGATTGTTTTGATGGAGTGAAAAAGGAAAACTACCCCACTACGTATATATAGGCTGGAGCCTCCGCGCTTGCTTGCTAGGGTTGCTCTATTCACACACTCTCATCCTCTCCAGATCTAAACAAGATAGGGGTAGTACCACTGTCTTTCTCCCATCAAAAAACACTGGCTTTCTATCCTCACCGCTGGTTACAGATTCAGACATATCCCCCTCCGCCGGTGAAGGGGAGGAGGGGCAGCGTTTAGGCCGTCGTTGACAGTGAGGGAGGAGACCCACTGCCGTCCGCACCATTATCTTTGGCCGAGCGCCGCTGCGGGAGGTCCTCCGATCCCTTTGTCATTGCATGTGGGCGGATCTGGCCTCCCGCCGCCCACCTATCCACATCCCGACAACCTTCAAGTATATCTTCATTTGAAACCGCCTTAGCTCTACTTCCTCAGCTCGCTATGTCACTGCATGTGCATAATTTTCTACCTCTCAGCCCCTCTCGATCGGATGGTCCAATGTCACCTATTTTTTTTCTATTGTTAGAGGTAAAGCTACTTCATGGAGTCGAATCTTGTACTCCCTCTGTCCGAAAATACTTGTCATTGAAATGGATGTATCTAGATATATTTTAGTTCTAGACACATCCATTTTGATGATAAGTAATTCCGGACAGAGGGAGTACTTGGTTCAAACAAGAAATAAAGTGGGGGTGGGGGAATTTAGTATGTACATCGGACTTGGTACAAACAGGAAGGAAAGGGGGTGAAAGTAGTACAGACTGGTCATCCAACCGGTCTCTTGGTCGAAAAGGGAAATATATGGGTAACGCTGTACACAGTGGTATGACCAGGACTAGATTTGATATCCACACATAGGAGTAGGTGGCTAGAGTGAACAAAAATGGGACCAACCCAGATATGTTTCTTGGATGTTTGTTTCTCGGGGCAACAAACTATGAATCACCACTTTATGCCCCTGTTTACGTACATGGTGCTGGACTGCTGGTGCACCCACTGTCCCATGCCCTCATACCAAATATTTAGTTGTTCTTAATCTAATGTCACTAGTAAAAATGAAGCCATGCCACTGTTATAAGCCATGACAAGTTTAGCCAAATGTTTTTGCCTGTAATTGTTTTAGACTTTGAATGTTTCCTCTGTACCTTTTTGTGCAAACAGGGATATCCAATTCACCTGGTTGTTGTTGTGACCTTTTGGTGCACTGCACAAAACTCTTCTTAAAAGAAGTGACGTTTGTGTTGTTTAACTGGAATGTCAGAATGGAACAGTTGGTTCATTTCGGTGGAACTGCACAAAGGGAGATCTGTGTTCCAATCCTCATCATCCATATTGAAGCCATAACCTTCCTTCAGGTAAGAATGATATTTAATGCATGTGTGCATCTCTATTTTCTGACTGCCATGAGAAAATAATGCTATTTTTACTAGTACACTTGTACTCCCTCACTGCCAAAACCAATTCTGAATTAGAAGGCCAATCATGTACTTGGTTTCACCAACTGGTGAGGAGAAAGAGAAACAGAGCATGAAGAGGAAGAAGAAGAAGAATAAACAGTGCCAAGGCGATCTTGCTGAAGCCAAAGGCCTCAGTCGAGGCCATTCAAGGGCTCCGGCAACGACTACCTTACATGTGAGACGATCCTCCAGGGAGCCCTTCCACTTCTGATGTATCACTTAATTAATTAGAGTACTTAAGTACCACTAATTTATAACTGCCTAATTTTCCTGTTGGAGTTAAACAAATCTTTAGTAGGACCCTATGCTGAATCATGTACGTGTGTATGTTTGTCTATGGAGGTGAATTATGTGGTGGAGCAAGGAGGGAATATTATTAGTGTCATGACATAATAGTGCTATTGTTTTGCATGTCAATTTATTGCCATTGGTTCAATGAGGCAATGTTTTGCGTATTGTCCATCATGAATTTGATGCTACTGTTTGAGTAATATACTATTGTCTTCCTATCCTTTCTCACTAAGCTAATGAAGGTTTCACCTTGTTCCTACTTGTGCAAACAGGGATCATGTTGTGCCAATCATACATTTTAGTGGAACTACACAAGACAATACAATGAACTGTACCCCAGCCAGTGCTTTAACTCTGCTGGAAGTTCTTGATAATCTTTCGATATAATCTCAGCACTAGTAAAGAAAAGTGATTTCAACCATACATTTGAAGTGCACAAAAATATATACTATTGTGTAATTCCAGTGAGTGCTTTATCATCTCTTATGGGACTACATGAATAAGCTTTTTTTCTCAGGTTGGTATGGGCCTAAGGCCTTCATCCATATTAGTTTGCTGTCATCTCTATTTGTATCGTGCTACTGTCATGAGAAACTCCTTAATCTTTGCATGTTAAAGTTTTGCAACCTATGATAAATGGCAATGCTTTGAGTGTTGAGCTAATTGGCACTGATTAAATAAACTAATACCTCTCTTTAAGCAAGACTACTATGTTGCTAACTTTACCCATTAAGATAATGAGGGTGCTTCTATTTGTTAGTGTATGTTTCATCAACTAGTCCCACTATTACAGTAATCTCACTCTCTCAATATATGTGCCAACAGGGATGCTCGATTTTGTTGGAACTACACAAAAACTTTGAGTGCTTCATTGCCTCGACAGCTTCCGTCCTTTCCTGTCAGTCGCTAATCTCGGCTTGCTTTCTTCCTTCGCTAACAGTTGCTTCGCTTATCTCGGCTTCCAGTCAAAGGAAATAGTAATTGATATGCTACCTCACACAGGTTGGTACTGGTCTTTATCTTGATTATTGTGCTTGTCATATGTATTGGTAATTTGGTATTGTGCTACTGTTTGCCCGTTTCATAAAGGAGTAATTTGGAGCCTGAACACTCAGGCAAATCATTACATCCGGTGATTTCAGTAGAACTGCACAAAATGATAAGATGGACAGGTACTTATGCTGCTGCTATGTACTCCAAAGTTCACTCAGATAAGCATCGATGTTGACAAGAAGAAGTGCCTATATTCATTCGAGTATCAACCAGCATCAAACAATTGTCAAACTCCAAGTATTAGGAGAGTGAACGCCAAAAATATTTCTTGGTGCATAGCCCAGAAAAACGTAGTCCGGTATTTGGTCCCAACTTGTGCCTTTTGGTTATCGGCACATATGGTAGCGAACTATATGGCATGCAGTCTAAAGATTCCAGACAAGTTGGTTGACGCGTATATTCATCTGGCACTTAATCAGTCTGTACGCCAAGGATGCTCCATTTCAGTTGAACTGCACAAAAAATTTGGGTGGTTCATTTTCTCAACCGCCTCCTTTCTCGTCTGCAATGTAGAATTTTGGCGAGATACAGGACCAAGATGAGCCAGTAAACTAGTTGGATGAAAGTACTAACCAACTTGCTCAAACCTCCCTTGGCACGAGGCCACTATTTGAGGATAAACCTATAAGCAAAGTTCAGATTGTCTGTGCTGCCTCTTATGTACTCGAAAGTTTACTCAGACAAGAACTAAATTTGGCAAGAAGTACCTCCGTTTGAACACCATTTACCAGTCTGTACCCTAGGTAATTAAAGTTCGTCCATGGATCATATTGGTTGTGATCTCAATCATTTGGATGCATAAACATACTGAACATGTGTATATATGAATCTTTTTGTGAATTATGTATGAATATTGTCGTGTGATCTATAAATCATTTGGATGCATAGATATGCTGAGCTTGTGTATATATGAATCTTTTGAGTTGTTGATAGTGAATGTTGGCTATGAATATGAGCATGTCCTGTGAACCTGAGTTTGATACAAATGTTTACCTTTTCTGTTGTATTTGTGTGTGAACTTGTTAGTATGCCTACTGTGGGGTATGTGACGTGTGGGTGTCAACGGCACACCTTTTTCCCGAGAAGAATTGCACCTGCTTTGTTAGGGTAGCAATGGTGCATCAGCTCTTTTTAATATTTTTATTACTCTGTCTTCCCCTCTCCCCCGCTCAACCCCTGCCGTAATGTTTTCGGCCTCAAAACAAACATAGTACTGCGTTGTTTTTGGGGCTTGATGAAAAATCGAGTGTTGGTTTCTATAGGTTGGCCCGCCCAGCAAATGGGCTGCTGGTCCACCACGATGGGCTGGGAGGCTAAAAATACAAGTTGTATGGTGCAGAGGCAAGTAAAAAAAACGCTATCGAGAGCCATCCACTGAAGGAAAAAAATCTCTCCTGATGTGCTTCTTCAGTCGTGCCGCCGTCCCCCTCTTTAATCCAGTTCGCTTGGGGATCTGGTATCATTTTTTTCAGAGGGCGAACAAGTATCAGCTAGGCCTAGGTTTTGTATTTTAACATGCATAGCCCACGACATACGGAGACAGTGGTTTCAACTTATTTTTTGAGGTCCATACCGGCCAATGGGCTTTTTCTTAAAGATCGACAACCCAATGTATTTTTTAATAAAACGCAGGTCTCTGTTCTATTTATCTATATATAAGAATAATAATGTTGTGTCCAATTTATGTTTTCCCTTCTAACCACATTATATATATTTATATTATTACTATTATCGTATATTTTATAGAGACTTATATATACATTATAAAAACATCCCACGTGTTATTAACTTATAAAAGTAAATGTTTAACGGAAGTTGGCAAGGAAAATCCTGGTTGTTTTTGACTCACAGGCAAGGAAAATCCTGGTGATTGCATACAAAAGCTTCCGAAGATTTTAAGGACCAATTTAATAATAACGTGCTCATTTTTATTTTGAGCAATAACTCGCTAATTTGTTAATTATATATATATATAAATGTGTCTCTCTTGTTTATTCTTTGATACTAATTGCTCCTTCTAACATAACATTATATATACAACGAGCCCACCTAATACGTGTATTTAAAGGAAGTGCAAATGGGCTGGGATTTATTAGAAAATATAAATGGGCCTGATTGACACGAAATTATTTGTTCACCCAGCCCAGCAAATGGACTGTACATTCTAGAAAACATGGGTTAAATATATGCAACATTTTTGCAGGCTGACATGTGGGTCAATAGGTCGAAGCCTACGTAGCGCATTGTCAACTTGGTCAACAAATGATTGTGTCATCCAGAACCACTGGATTTATATCCAACGGCCGGCATGCACCTTCAATCTCTTGTCTTCTTCCTCCAGCGTCGCCGGGACTGCCTGGTCCGGCCTCCAGCAGCTAGCGGCTCTGCTTAGCACGCATCGCTGCGAAGCGCTACCCTACCGCCGGCCAGGCTATCCCTCCACCCCTCGACACCTCCTGTTATTCTCCATAGACTACAGCCCCACGCCGCAACAGAACCAGTTATAACCCTTCTCCTCCTCTCAATATGCGACTCCACTGCCGCGTCTTCCCATCTCCGAGTCATTCCCGTCAGGGGCCTCACCGTCGTCCACTGCCTCGCTACGCTCGGTGCGGCATGGTCAACACACGGGAGTCATCGGAAGAGGACTGTACGTGGAGAGCGTGACGGCTGGGACCCATGAGGTCCATGGTAGCACACAAGGAAAGTTCCTCCTTATTAAGCTGAAAAAATGTTTCCTCCACCTGACAGCTGGGACCCACTGGTTGTATCTTCGCATGGAAGGAAGTGCCTCCTTGTTTTGCAAAAAAAATATTCATCCCGTTGACAGCTGGACCCGTCGGATTTGGTGGCTGACTTGTGGGCCTACTAAGCGGACGTGTACGCACGGCTTTGTCAACTTAATCAACAAATGATTCTAGCAGCTGGACCGTTGGATGTTAATCCAACAGCCGTGCTCCTTCTTCAACCTTTGTTCTTGCTCCTGTCTCCCGTGGGCGGCACCGCGGCTGTGCTGACGCGCACCCAAACTAGTGGAGTTTCCCACTCCTCTCCATCTGCGACTCCAGTGCCCCGTCTTCCCCGTCTCCGGGTCGTTCCAGTCTGGGTGCGCTCGGCACAGTGTGGTCAACATGGTCAACAACCGAGAGTCATCGGAAGATGACTGTACGTGAGAGGCTAACAGTGGGGATGCACCACGCCCATGGACGCATGCATGCAATGGAACGCGGCATGGTCAACGTGGTCAAGGAATGACTTCCATCGGAAGTATACTGTACGTGGAGAGTCTGATAGCTGGGTCCACGGCCGCAGCAAGTAAGTGCCTCCTTATTACGTGGAAAATAATGATTCCTCCAACTAACAGCAGGGACACACTAGACGAGCCATCATATTTTGCGAAAAAACGTTTGCCCCCTGACTGCTGGGACCCACCTGACGGGCCACCGTATTTCACGAAAAAAAGTTCCCCCGCTGTCAGCTCGGACCCACCGGAAGTGCATCCTTATTAAGCAGAAAAAAATGAATACTCCCCCTGCTAGCTGGGACCCACCGTGGTGGGAGGCTGACTTGTGGGCCCACTAAGTTGACGGGGAAGGAGGGCTTTGTCAACTTAGTCAATATGAACGATTCTAGCTACAGTGACCGTACGATGTCCATCCACCGGCCATCGTGCTTCTTCAACCTCTGCTCTTCTTGCTCCAGTCGCCCAAAGCAGCGCCGATCGTGCTGCCTGCTCCTACCTCCCGTGGTCGGCTATGATGCCGCGGAGGCCTCATCGCCCCTTACTACTCCTACCGCTGGCTAGGACATCCCTCTACTCACCCACACCCTCTGTTATTCTACGGCGACAACAGCCTCACACCGCAGCCAAACGAGTGAACCCTCATACTCCTTTACGTGTGGGCATCCACTGCCGCATCTTCCCGGCTCCGTGTTGTCCCCTTCCTAGGCCTCGTCGTCCTCCACCGCTGTGGTGCTCTCGGTGCAGCGTGGTCAATGTGGTCAACGACCGACTTCAATCGGAAGAGTACTGTACATGGAGAGGCTGACAGCTGGGTCCACGGTAGCCGTAAGGAAGTGCCTCCTTATTACACGCAAAATAATTATTCCTCCACCTGATAGCAGGGATCCACCGGACGGGCCACTGTATTTCGCAAAAAAAAACGTTTCCCCGCTGACTGCTGGGACCCAGTAGCTACACCTTCGCACGCAAGGAAGTGCGTCCGGGCAAAAAAATGATTCGCCCCCTGACTGTTGGGACCCACTAGCTACATCTTCGCACGCAAGGAAGTGCGTCCAGGCAAAAAAAAGCGATTCGCCCCACTGACTGCTGGGACCCACCAGCTACATCTTCGCATGCAAGGAAGTGCATCCGGAAAAACGATTCGCCCCCCTGACTACTGGGACCCACCAGCTACATCTTCGCACGCAAGGAAGTGCCTGACATTCGGGACCCACCTGGTCGAAGCGTACGTAGCATTGTCATTCTGGTATTGAACGTGTACGTACATACTGGTGGATGTAGAGGCGCGCACGTGTCGTAGTAGAGGCGCGCACGTGTCGTAGTAGAGGCACGCATGTAGCATGTACACGTACATACAATGGCCAGGATGCAAGAAAGAAAATACGGCCATGTACGTACATACGGGCGGGGTCTCGAACGCCTACTCGCGCATACGTACGGCCAAGGCTCGTGTACATGGCTGGGTCAGAATGGAGAAACAGCGTCGTCGTCGTGTTCATGGGGAGCCAACGGAATGCGTCGTGTTCATGGGGAGGCAACGGAATGCGTCGTGTTCATCGGGAGGCAACGGAATGCATGGGATCCAACCGGCTGGGTCAGAACGGAATGCATCGTCGTGTTCATCGGGAGGGCTTGGACGGAACAGGTGATGGAAACGAGGCCTGGCGTACCGCAAAATGGAGGAAACGGCCTTGTGTTCGATCGACCACGTTCGAAATGGGATCCTGTTCATCAGGAGGGGTCTGGCGTACCGCAAAACGGAGGAAATGGACCTCCTACGGTCAAAACGGGGGTCCTGTTGATCGGGAGGGGTGTGGCGTACCACAAAACGGACGAAACAGACTTGTGTTGGAGCGCTACAGTCGAAACGGGGGTCCTGTTCATCGGGAGGGGTGTGGCGTACCGCAAAACGGACGAAACGGACTTGTGTTGGAGAGCTACGGTCGAAACGGGGTCCTGTTCATCGGGAGGGGTGTGGCGTACCACAAAACGGGACTCCACGGGATACTATTCATCTCCACCGTCGAACTCCTCCAGCCTCCACGGGCTACCGTCGACCTCCCTCAGCCTCCACGGGCTCCTGTTCATCCAGCCTCCACCGCGCGCTACTCCACCGGCTACTATTCAACCACCCCTCCACGGGCACCCCTTCACCGTCTACTGTTCATCCAGCCCTCCACGGGGTCGTCCTATTCATCCAGAGGCAACGCCACGGGGTCCTGCATCCACCCCCACCGCTCACTGTTCATCCAACCCCCCCCCCCCCCCCCCGCAACGCTCACTGTTCATCCAATTGACCGGCTTCAGTTAGTAGCAGTAGCGAAGGAATTGCTCGATCGGGTTCAGTTAACAGCCATCGATCGATCGCTCGGGTTCAGTAACGCGTAGCCTGCAATGCAATCGCTCGGGTTCAGTTAGAGCCCAATGCCTCGCTCGGGTTCAGTTAGAGCCAACGCCTCACACACACGCGCATCCATGTATGAGAGAAACGCGCATCACTCAGCCCCCGACCTCCCACCGTAACCGGGAACTCCCTAAAATTTTCCGCGCCCTCGCTTCTACCATGATTTTTTCCGTCATGGACGGCCCAAAGAATGTCATCCAGCTGCGTCTCTGGCCCGGCCAGGACGAAAAGCCCATTTTCTGTCATGATTTTTTGTCATAGAAGTAGGAGCCCGCCACATCTATGATGATACCGGGTTTTGTCACAATTATCGTCATAGAAGTGTCATATGTATGCCAGAAAAAAAATTCGTTCGGCCCAAAATGTCACGAATGTTTCTTTTTTTGTAGTGTGTATCACCATCTCTTCGCCGAATTAGTGCACCTATTCAATTTATTATTATATTGGGTGTGTTGGGGACACAAGATACTCTTTGTTATTTGGTCGCATGGTTGTTTGAGAGAGACCATCTTTATCCTACGCCTCCCACGGATTGATAAACCTTTGGTCATCCACTTGAGGGAAATTTGCTACTGTCCTACAAACCTCTCCACTTGGAGGCCCAACAACGTCTACAAGAAGAAGGTTGTGTAGTAGACATCTACCCGCCAGCCACCTATATGCAAAACAAGCAGCATATCCGTCGGTGGAACCGGTCTCATGTATGCGGACATGTAAGGTTGGTCCAGGCTGCTTCATCCCACAATACCGCCGAATCAAAATAAGACGTTGGTGGTAAGCAGTATGACTATCACCGCCCACAACTCTTTGTGTTCTACTCATGCATATCATCTATCCATAGACCTGGCTCATGATGCCACTGTTGGTGAGCGTTGCATGGAAAACAAAAAATTCTACGCACACGCAAGATCTATCCATGGAGATGCATAGCAACGAGAGGGGAGAGTGTCTC
Source organism: Triticum timopheevii (assembly GCA_963921465.1). NCBI lineage: Eukaryota > Viridiplantae > Streptophyta > Magnoliopsida > Poales > Poaceae > Triticum > Triticum timopheevii. Next base: position 105,477,408 of record OY997271.1, read on the forward strand.
TACGTACCCTCGTAGAACATAAGCGGAAGCATTTAGTAACGAGGTTGATGTAGTCGAACTTCTTCGTGATCCAACCAATCGAGTATCGAATGTACGGCACCTCCGCATTCAGCCCACGTTCAGCTCGGTGATGTCCATGCCTTCTTGATCCAGCAAGATGGCGAGGTAGTGGATGAGTTCTAGCAGCACGACGGTGTGGTGACGGTAAAACTGGCTTACACCCGTTGTATGCGAACGTAGAGTCTATCACACCCAATCATCACGAGGTGCTTCGAAACAACAAACTTTAGCAACGGTGCATACTCGGGGAGAACACTTTTATCTTGAAATTTAGTGAAGGGATCACCTTATAATGATACCGCTGTTGTAAGCAAAAAAAGATGCATAAAGGATAAACATCACATGCAATCAAAATATTTGACATGGTATGGCCATCATCATCTTGTGCTTTTGATCTCCTTCTCCAAAGCATCGTCATGATCTCCATCGTCACCGGCTCGACATCTTGATCTCCATCGTCGCGTCAGGGTCGTCTCGCCAACTATTGCTTCTACAACTATTGCTAATGCATAGCGATAAAGCAAAGCAATTACATGGTACTTGCATTTTATACAATAAAGACACAACCATAAGGCTCCTACCGGTTGCCGATAAATTACAAAACATGATCATCTCATACAATAACGTATATCATATCATGTCTTTACCATATCACATTGCAACATGCCCTGCAAAAACAAGTTAGACGTCCTTTACTTTGTTTTTGCAAGTTTTACGTGGCTGCTATGGGCTTCTAGCAAGAACTGTTCTTACGTATGGCAAAAACCACAATGGTGATTTATCAAGTTTGCTGTTTTAACCTTCTTCAAGGACTAGCCGCTGTCAAATTCGATTTAACTAAAGTAGCAGAAACAGACACCCGCCAGCCACCTTTATGCAAAACAAGTTGCATGTCTGTCGGTGGAACCGGTCTCATGTACGTGGACATGTAAGGTTGGTCCGAGCTGCTTCATCCGAAAATACTGCCGAATCAAAATAAGACGTTGGTGGTAAGAAGTATGACTATCACCGCCCACAACTCTTTGTGTTCTACTCGTGCATATCATCTACGCATAGACCTGGCTCATGATGCCACTGTTGGGAAACGTTGCATGGAGAAAAAATTCTACGCACACACAAGATCTGTCCATGGAGATGCATAGCAACGAGAAGGGAGAGTGTGTCTACGTACCCTCATAGACCGTAAGCGGAAGCGCTTAGTGATACGTCTCCAACGTATCTATAATTTTTTATTGTTCCATGCTATTATATTATCCATCTTGGATGTTTCATATGCATTAATATACTATTTTATTTTATTCATGGGACTAACCTTTTAAATGAGAGCCCAGTGCCAGTTTCTGTTTTTTCCTTATTTCTGAGTTTTGCAGAAAAGCAATATCAAATGGAGTCGAAACGAGCTGAAAATTTACAGTGATTTTTTATGAACCAGAAGAAGCCCCCGAAGCACAAGAGTTGGGCCAGAAGAGTCCCGACTCAACGACAAGGGTGGAGGACGCGCCCACTCCCTAGGGCATGCCCCCTACCTTGTCGCTGACTCGTGGACCCCTTGACTTGAATCTGATGCCAAAAATTCCTATAAATCCAGAAACTCGCAGAAAGAAACCTAGATCGGGAGTTCCGCTGCCTCAAGCCTTTGTATCCACGAGAACCCAATCGGGACCCTGTTCCGGCACCCTGCCGGAGGGGGATCCATCACCGGTGGCCAGCTTCGTCATCCCGGTGCGCTCCATGACGAGGAGGGAGTAGTTCACCCTTGGGGCTGAGGGTATGTACCAGTAGCTATGTGTTTGATCTCTTTCTCTCGTGGTCTTGATTTAGCACGATCTTGATGTATTGCAATCTTTGTTACTATAGCTGGATCATATGGTGTTTCTCCCTCTCAATCTCCTTGTGATGAATTGAGTCTTTTCCTTTGAGGATTTGTTATGTCGGATTGAATCTTTGGATGTGAGAGCACTTGATGTATGTCTTGCCATGGGATATGCATGGTAACAATGGGATGTTCTGTTGATCCACTTGATGTATGTTTCGGTTATCAACTTGTGGATTCCTGTGGTGACATTGGGCTAATTTATGCATAGGGGTTGATGCACGTTTTCATATTCCTTTCTCCGATAGAAATCTCGGGATGCTCTTGAAGTTCTTTGTGTTGGATTGAATATTATGAATCCGAAGTTGTTTGATGCATATCGTATAATTGACCCACGGATACTTGTGGTGACATTGGAGTATCTAGGTGACATTAGGGTTGATTGATGTGTGTCATATGGTGTTATTTTACTACGAATTCTAGGGCTTTTTGTGACACTTATAGGAATAGCTCAATGGATTGATTGGAAAGAATAACTTTGAGGTGGTTTCATACCCTACAAGCAATTTCATTTTATGTTCTCTGCGACAGGACCTTTGGAGTGATTCTTCGTTGCACGTTGAGGGATTGCCATATGATCTAATTATGTTATCATTGTTGAGAGAACTTGCACTAGTGAAAGTATGAACCATAGGCCTTGTTTCTAAGCATTGCAATACCGTTTTTGCTCACTTTCGTTACTAGTTACCGTGCTGTTTTTATAATTTCATATTACAAAAACCTATATCTACTATCCATATTGCACTTCTATCACCATCTCTTCACCAAACTAGTGCACCTATACAATTTACCATTGTATTCAGTGTGTTGGGGACACAAGAGACTCTTTGTTATTTGGTTGCAAGGTTGTTTGAGAGAGACCATCTTCATCCTACGCCTCCCATGGATCGATAAACCTTAGGTCATCCACTTGAGGGAAATTTACTACTGTCGCACAAAACTCTGCGCTTGGAGGCCCACCACGAGTCTACAAGAAGAAGGTTGCGTAGTAGACATCAAGCTCTTTTCTGGCAACGTTGCCGGGGAGGTGAGTGCTTGATAGTATATCTTTAGATCTTGCAATTGAATCATTTAGTTTCTTGCTTTATCACTAGTTCAGTTTATAAAAGAAAACTACAAAAAATGGAATTTAGGTTACCTCATATGCTTCATCCTTTTAATATATTTCATGAAAATGATGGAAAGGAAAATTGTGCTCAAGTGTCAAAAGAAGTCAATAAAATGTTTGGCATAAAATCTTTGTATGATGAGCATTATTGCAATGTTGTTAGTATGAATTCCTTGAATATCCATGATGCGAATGATATTTGAAGCTACAAGCTTGGGGATGCTATGTTTGATGAAGATGATATTTTTAGTTCCCAAAGTTTTGATGAGAAAATTTATTATGATGATAGCATGCCCCCTATTTATGATGATTATAATTATAAAAGTGGATTTGGAGAGGTCATGACTTTATTTAGTGATGAATCCACTATTTCAGAAGAGGTTCCAATTGATTATGAGAACAAAGTTGCTATATATGATGATTATTGGGACGACATGTATGCTATAAAGAATAATGATAAACATGAAAATTGTCATCATGATTTTAATTTTCAATTGGATTATGCCTCACATGATAGTTATTTTGTTGAGTTTGCTCCCACTATTATGAAGGAGAATAAATTTGCTCGTGTGGAGAGTAGTAAAATTTCTATGCATGTAGATCATGAAAAGAATGCTTTATGTGGTGGTTATATTGTTGAATTCATTCATGATTCTACTGAAAATCATTATGAGGGAGGAATATATGCTTGTTGGAATTGCAATAATATCAAAATTCCTCTCTATGTGTTGAAAATCCTGAAGTTATGCTTGTTTTGCCTTCCTATGCTAGTTGATTCTTGCTCCCATAAATTATTTTCTCACAAAATCCCTATGCATAGGAAGTGGGTTAGACTTAAATGAGCTAGTCATATGCTTCATGATGCTCCCGTTATGTTTCAATTCTTACCTTTCATGTGAGCATCATTGAAATCATCATGCCTAGCTAGAAAGGCATTAAAGAAAAGCACTTGTTGGGAAACAACCCAATATTTACCCCTACTGTTTTGTGTGTTAACATGATTATGCTACTGTAGTAATCATTTTTTATATCTTTTGTTTCAATAAAGTGCCAAGTAAAGCCTTTGGGATAGTGTGGATGATAGTTGACTTGATTCTGTGCAAAAACAGAAACATTTGCACTCAGTCCAGGAATTTTAAAAATTCACTGGAACGCGATTTTGATATTAATTTTTTTACGCAAGATTGATATAAAAATTTCCTAGATTGTCCTAATTTTTCAGAATTTTTGGAGTTAAAGAAGTATACAAAGTTTCCAGATTACTACATTCTGTTATGTTTTTTGACAGATCCTGTTTTTCGCGTGTTGTTTGCTTATTTTGATGAATCTATGAGTAGTATTGGAGGGTACAAACCATGGAAAAGTTGGAATACATTAGATATTACACCAATATAAAGTTATAATGAGTTCACAACAACACCTAAGTGGTGATTTTCTGTTATACTAACAGAGCTTATGAGTTTTCTGTTAAGTTTTGTGTTGTGAAGTTTTCAAGTTTTGGGTAAAAATACGATGGACTATGGAATAAGGAGTGGAAAGAGCCTAAACCTGGGGATGCCCAAGGCACCCCAAGATAATATTAAAGGACAACCAGAGCCTAAGCTTAGGGATGCCCCAGATGGCATCCCCTCTTTCGTCTTTGTTCATCTGTAACCTTACTTGGAGCTATATTTTTATTCACCACATGATATGAGTTTTGCTTGTAGCGTCATTTTCTTTTATTTATATTTGCTTTATTTTATTCACAACCATGTTTTCTATCTTTTAGTTCAATAAAAGGGTCAAGTATAGCTGAGGGAGTCCCGGATTAGGGGGTGTCCGGATAGCCGGACTATGACCTTTGGCCGGACTCCTGGACTATGAAGATACAGGATTGAAGACTTCGTCCCGTGTCCGGATGGGACTTTCCTTGGCGTGGAAGGAAAGCTTGGCGATACGGATATGTAGATCTCCTACCATTGTAACCGACTCTGTGTAACCCTAACCCTCTTCGGTGCCTATATAAACCAGAGGGTTTTAGTCCGTAGGACGAACAACAATCATACCATAGGCTAGCTTCTAGGGTATAGCCTCTCTGATCTGGTGGTAGATCTACTCTTGTACTACCCATATCATCAATATTAATCAAGCAGGAGTAGGGTTTTACCTCCATTGAGAGGGCCCGAACCTGGGTAAAAACATCGTGTCCCTTGTCTCCTGTTACCATCCGCCTAGACGCACAGTTCGGGACCCCCTACCCGAGATCCGCCGGTTTTGACACCAACATTGGTGCTTTCATTGAGAGTTCCTCTGTTTCGTCGCCATCAGGAAGGATGCCTCATCCTTTCTTTACAGACGGCACCGTTGCTAAAGTAACCTTGGCCATCGGCCAAACTCTCCGGCTAGGCGGTTTTCTTATGACCGCCTGTTCGGCCACCGCGCCGACGATGACTTCTCGGGTCATCGAAAGCAATCTTCACGTTAACTCGGAACTCGCCGAGCAGTTAGATCCGATGGAGCTCTCTTCCTTAAACGAGCTCTTGGATCGCATCGCCACCCTAGGAGTCGCTACAGACTATGATCAGATTAGGCCTAAACCCGATCTGAGAGAGATCAACTCTCCCCAGGTCACGCACCACGTTGTTGTGGTTGAGGAACAATACGGCGACCCTTCCTCTATTTTAAGGACTAGCTATGTCCGGATTCCCGATCCCTCCATGCCGGATTCCCGCGGAGGGGAGGACGTCACTCAAGCCCTGAACCTAAAGTCAGGCAGCGGGCTAGATTCATTGGACAACATCCAAGAACCCAAGCTTCCAAGTTCGGAAACTTCTTGGCCCCTGAGTCTTAGATTGGATGGGGTTCCGAATTTAATTCCACCCGCCCACCCAAACATAAGCGATCTATCCCAAATCCGGCAAGAGCCTGCAGAAACAGTACACCATTACTGGGCCAGATTCATCCTGGTCATCAATAGGATAAAGGATTGTCACGAGGAGGACGCAATTTCATTCTTCTGCAATAATTGCACGGACAAGGGAATCCTCAACGCCGTAAGTCATCGTGAAATTACATGCTTCGCTGACTTGGCGTCCATAGTACGAAAGTACTATTCCATGGAAAGCGCCTGGAAAACCGAAATTAATTTTTGGGACAATCCGGCCCTGAATACAACCCCAGTCTGAAATAAAAGGGTGCATCATCGCCAAGCTCCTGGGTTAAATACCAAAAAGCAAAAACCCTCTATAGGGCATGGAACCGTACTGGAGGGATGGCTCAATGGACCCTGCAAAATTCATAGTACAGAGGGCGCCACTCCAACTCATAGCCTTAGAGCATGTTGGATACTATGGCAGGTGGCCAAAAGTGGCGAAGAGCTTCTAACTCCAGAGCACCAGCCCAGGGATACCAGTACGGTATTAACAGTCTTCGAGACTTCCGCATTAAATAATATGCGGAAACGAACACTCCGCAGCCTTGTCGAAGTCTACCAAGTAGCAACAATAAACCCATGGAGTGACACGGCTATTACCTTTAATACCAGTGACGAACCTAAATTCCGAATAGCCCGAGCACCAGCCGCATTGGTCCTCAGTCCAATAGTGGACGGCTTTCACCTTACCAAGGTACTCATGGACGGTGGCAGCGGATTGAACCTCATTTTCGAGGAAACCCTCCGAAAAATGGAAATAGACTGGAGCCGCATTGAGCGAAGCAGCACAACCTTTAGAGGAATAATCCCCAGTCGGGAAGCATGCTATACAGGAAAAATCACACTGGATGTGGTGTTCGGCACGCTGAATAATTACAGGTCCGAGGAGGTCACGTTCCAAGTGGCCCCGTTCAGCAGCGGATATCACGCTCTATTAGGGAGAGAGGCATTCACAATTTTTCAAGTTATACCCCATTACGGGTACATGAAGCTCAAAATTCCCGGGCCCAACGGAATCATCACTCTTACTAGTGACCCGGACATAGCACTCCACGCTGAAAACAAGACAGCCGCACTAGACCTTGAGGCACTATCTGAAGCCCTAGTGGCCGAAGAACTCACTGCGCTGTGCTCCATGGTGAACAGGGACGATGTGATACTCGATAAGAGATCCAAGTCCACCTCCTTTAAACCGGCGGACGAAATAGTCAAATTCCAAGTCCATCCAACGGACCCTACAAAAACGGCCTCCATCGGGGCACAATTAAACCCTGATGTAGACGCCGCACTACGAGAATTCCTACGCGAAAATTGGGACATTTTTGCCTGGCACCCTTCTGACATGCCAGGAATCCCACACCGGCTGGCCGAGCACAACCTAAACATCCTAAAAGGATTCAAGCCAGTCAAACAAGCTCTTCGGCGTTTCTCCAAACCCAAGAGACAGGCCATGGGAGAGGAGCTAGCAAAACTATTGGAGGCCGGATTCATCAGAGATATAAAACATCCGGACTGGCTAGCAAACCTGGTGGTGGTACCAAAGAAGGACAAATCCTGGCGCCTATGCGTCGATTTCAAGGACCTTAACAAGGCTTGCCCAAAGGATCCCTTCCCCTCCCCCGCATCGATCAAATTATCGACGCTACCGCAGGACACGATTCATTGTGCTTCCTCGACGCATACTCCGGCTACCACCAAATTAAGATGGCAGAGCCCGACCAAGCCGCAATGGCATTCATCACCCCATACGGCCCATTCTGCTTCAACACAATGCCCTTTGGGCTCAAAAACGCCAGTGCAACATATCAGCGCATGATTCAGACATGTCTAGCAAACCAGATCGGCAAAACAATGGAGGCATACGTAGACGATGTGGTCGTTAAAACCAAGCATGTCGAAACTCTAGTAGACGACTTGAGGCTCACATTCGATAATCTCCGAACATATGACATCAAGCTCAACCCGGAAAAATGCATTTTCGGCGTACCAGCCGGAAAGCTCTTGGGCTTCATTGTATCCGGCAGAGGAATTGAAGCAAACCCAGCCAAGATCCAAGCTCTGTCACAATTGGATATCCCAAAGGACCTCAAACAAATACAAAAATTGACTGGATGCGTGGCGTCTCTAAGCCGCTTTATCTCCCGTTTGGGAGAAAAGGCATTACCCGTTTGTCGCATCCTCCGACGCACCGAACACTTCGAGTGGACGGATGCCGCCACGGCCGGACTCGAATAAAGAAAAGCCATACTGGCAACAAACCCGGTCCTGGCCACGCCCAATATGGGCGAACCAATGCTATTATATATCGCGGCAACTCATCAAGTTGTAAGCATGGTACTCGTTGTCGAACGAGAAACGGACGGACACAAGTTCCCCCTTCAAAAACCAGTTTACTATGTGTCCACTGTCCTAACTCCATGCAAGTCACGGTACCCACATTATCAAAAGATAGCGTACGCGGTGTTTATGGCATCCCGGAAGCTGCGACACTACTTTCAAGAGTGTTCGATAAAAGTAGCCTCCGAAGTACCTCTTAACGACATTATAAACAACCGCGACGCGACGGGCCAGATTGCCAAATGGGCCATTGAGCTCCTCCCGTTCGACATAACCTATAAGCCATGGCAAGCTATTAAGTCGCAAGTTTTGGCCGACTTCGTCGCTGAATGGACTGAAGCCGAACTCCCTAAAGAGTACGACGCATATTCCAACTGGATCATGCACTTCGACGGCTCCAAAATGTTGGCTGGTCTGGGGGCTCGCGTCGTTCTGACGTCCCCAACCGGATATACAGTTCAATACGTACTCCAGATAATGTATACGGACTCCAACAACGCAGCCAAATATGAGGCCCTTCTACATGGTCTCCGGATGGCAGTCTCCATTGGCATTCAACGCCTAGAGGTGCGCGGGGATTCGAACCTCGCGATATCCCAAATAAATGGAGACTTCGATGCAAAGGATCCGAAAATGGTAGCCTATCGCAACGCCATCCTAAAAATGTCAGCTCGGTTCGAGGGGCTCGAATTTCACCATATAGCCCGGGATAACAACCAGGCATCAGACGTATTGGCACGCATTGGCACAAAGTGCGATGCCGTCCCTCCCAACATCTTCCTAGAGAGGCTGTTTAAGCCATCCGTACTATGGGAGGGGGAGTCCAAAAATAACAACCCGGACCCAACCGCACTGCCCGACACCGAACATTCTGGCACAATTGGTGGTTCTGCCAACGAAGTAACACCCTCAGCCACTAATAATGGCAGCCATCGCCCCGTGGATGGAACCATTCCTAGCCTATCTAACCAGGCAGGAACTTCCCGAGGACCAAAATGAGGCCCGCTGCATAGTACGGCGATCTAAAGCCTACAAGGTCCATGAGGGAGAGCTTTATAAGAAAAGCACAACTGGAGTCCTTCAAAGGTGTATCTCCGAAGAGGAAGGGTGGAATCTTCTGGCCGAAATTCATGCCGGACTCGGCGGGCACCACGCCATAGCCCGGGCCCTTGTAGGCAAGGCCTTCCGTACAAGATTCTATTGGCCGACGGCCCGGGCAGACGCTCAGGACTTAGTCCAACGATGCGTCGGTTGCCAGCTCTTTGCTAATCAAAGCCACATGCCACCCACCGCCCTCAAAACTATACCCATCACGTGGCCCTTCGCGGTCTGGGGGCTTGACATGGTTGGACCCCTTAAAGGAGGAACCCACAAGCAAAAATACCTACTGGTCATGGTGGATAAATTCGCCAAATGGATAGAGGCCAAACCTGTTAAGACGGCCGAATCCAGACCAGTGATAGACTTCATATCAGGGGTTGTACACCGTTACGGCGTACCCCACAGCATCATCACTAATAACGGCACGAACTTCACGGCCGACGAGGTCAAACTCTTGTGCAAAAACATGGGCATCAAGCTCGACTATGCTTCAGTCTATCACCCTCAAACTAACGGTCAAGTCGAGCGAGCAATTGGTCTAATCATGAGCGGCATCAAACCCAGACTAGTGCGGTCCCTCAAGGAATCTAACACGCACTGGGTAGAGGAGCTCGACTCCGTACTCTGGGGGCTGTGGACCACGCTGAATCGCACTACCGGATTCACACCATTCTTTATGGTATACGGCGCAGAGGCAGTTTTGCCCTGCGATATAATTCATGACTCACCTCGCGTGCACATGTACGAAGAAAGAGAAGCCGAGCTTGATCAGCAGGACAGTTTGGACGCCTTGGAGGAGGAGCATGACGTGGCAAAAGCCTGTTCCGCATTCTATCAACAGCAGGCTCGAAGATATCAAAGCAGAGAAGTACGGGCCAAAACTTACAATGTTGGCGAGTTAGTTCTACGCCTGCCGGACAAGAAAAAGGACAAACTCAAGCCCAAATGGGAAGGTCCCTTCATCATCGACCAAGTCCTGACCGGCGGAGCGTACCATTTGCGAAATGCATCGGATAACCGACTCGAGCTGAACCCATGGAACGCAGCCCGTCTCCGAAGATTCTACGCCTACCGCCGGATTCTGAGTTCATCTCCTTCCTCCGTCTATATTTTATACAGTAGCTGTCTTATATTTCTCCCCTTCTCCCCCTTTCTCTCTTACAGCCTTTGAAGGCTTGTTCGCGCTTTGTTCGCACACACTTGACGCGCTATCCGCGCTCATTATACCTGGGGGCTTCTTTAACAGAAGCTTATTTATACGGGCTTCATGCCCAACACATGTGTCACACTTCCACATGTACCTTTTATTCACCATTATATGCATCGATATGACTTAAGTTTTGGCCAAGCTGGGTTGCCTGGCTCTTGTGCTTACCCCTACGTTCCTGATTGTTTGGCTAGGTGGTAAAGGGAGCACCTCTGCGATTGTTACTGCCGAGTCAGCCGGATGTGTACCTCAGACTGGGTGAAGCTGAAAGCTAGCGTTCTTAAGGGAATATTCGGTCGGTGAACTAAAATATGATTTCTTACCTATTTATTTATCTGCCCCCAGATGTTTTTCTACTTTTTTCGCAGTCCGGACATGCACTTTAGGGCATGCCTCCCAGGGAAAGGAACCCCTAACGGAACTATTCTCCATGGAAGATGTTTCTTACTAACCATGTAATATAACATAACTAGTTGGGCACTTGTCTGATAAAGCACTAATGACCCCTACACCTGGTCTCCATGCATGCCTCGGTTCTTATATAACCGCGAGGGTATTCGGACACACTCCGGACTATTGGGTCCCGAGGTTGAAGCGAAAAGGTCCGCTATGACAAACGATCTACAATCCGGCTAGAAGGCATTTTACATGTCATCTTAAATTACATAGTCAATTCGACTGATTGTATTCCTCTTCAATGCCATCTAATAGGTTGTCTAGTTTACAGTCCTGCTGGGAATACTTTGTGGCCAACTCTACTTGGCCGTACACTAAGCTCACAGGGATCTCCTTCCCATCGGGCCCCACAGGTCCGACCTCGGCCATGTGGTTTGGGTCAGCCTTTGTGTACCGCGTATTCACCATGGCCCAGGCCTCCCTGGCGCCTTGACGGCAGGCCTATATCTTCCATAATCGGAAGCGCCACCGCGCTCCCTGAAGCCTCTCTGCAAGCTCTCCAAGGCCTTCGGGCAGGGAGACAGATGGCCACAAGGCCTGGGCGATGCCTTTCATCACCTGCCGAACTCGTTCGTGCAGTTGCAAGAGCTCGGGAAGAAGGTCACCCGTAGAACCGGGCATTTCCTCTGCAGGACGGCCTGTGAGCATACCTACAGACATACCTCTGTTAGTTGACTTCCTCGCCGAACTCTTTTTCAAAGTTCGTTCAAGCATTTACTAAAAATGTCGCGTCGAAGCCGCCGATTCTCCTTAACGGAGTCAGACAGCTGGGCACGAACATCCTTTAGTTCCTCACCCAGCTGGGTGTTGGCATCTTGGAGATTATTTTTCTCTTGCCTCACCCTTGTAAGCACATTCTCACTAGCCTTTAATCGGCGCATGAGTTGTTGCTTCTCCGGATCTATCCCGGCGCCATCTGCAATATTATTGTCAGACTTATACACACGCCGCACTTCACAAATTACTTATCTTTTGAAGCATATATTACCAGAGGGGGTCTCTTTGGCTTCCCCCGCTGCGGCTAGTGCAGCCTCAAGTTGGGCTTTGCACTCCTCCAGCTCCTGGGACAGTTGGGTATTCTTTTCTGTAAGATCTTGCACAATAAATGATCCTTAAATCAGTTATTCTAACTATTTCAAGTCTCGGGGGCTACTGGCATATATAACTGTCAAATTTTCTCACCCGTATGTCTTTTACATACTGCTTCGTGGCTCTGGCTAGACCATTTTGAGCGGCACGGAGGTGCGCATCTCCCGAATTGAAGGCATCCAATGCCTTTAGGGAGAAACATGTGTCACGAAGAACTGTCCGGCGACGCCTGTGATTCATGGCACTCTCCACCTAGGAATTGGTGGCAAATAACCTGTTGGCATCCTCTGTCGGAGGAGCATCCGACGCACGCCTCGTGTTCGCCTCCGCTTCTGGACCTGGCTTTGGAGCCTGACGAGCGGAGGATTGATTGGCAACCTCTACGGATACAGTCAGGCGAGCGCTCTTATTCCTGAAAAAGCACGAGCGTTAGTATGCCTCCCGGGAATAAAACCGGGGAGTAAGATGACATGCCATACCGTTGCACTGGCGTTTCAATCTGGACTGCACTTCTTTTCAGCCTGTTGGGCATTGCTGTCCCTTGTTGACTAGCCGTCGCAGGCTCGGCCTTCCGCCTCAAGGACTTCCCCTGCGAAACACCATTGGTATACGGTGATCAAAAACAAGCACGGATGGGTCATTTTCAAAGTACTGGGACTTCGGTCTCAGTTACCTGCGAGGCTGGAAGTATTCCGGGGTAATCGGCCGTAATGGCGACCAAGGCATTATCGATGCTCAGTTGGTGAAATACCCCATCGATCAGCGCCACCGATATGTCTGGATCCTCTTGGGAGGTCGGATCGAGGAACCGTTCCGGATACTTGGGTTGTGGAGGCGGGCTATTTATATCCTTTATGGCCCGGCGCAGTTCCTGCGCCAAAATCACAAAATGAGATACTTGACTATGGGAGTATGGATCGGATAGGCAAAAATAAATGTCCGCTTACCTAGCTTGGAGGATTGTACATAGAAAATCCGTCCTGTGGATTGACACGGAGAAATTCCTCCTCTTCTCCCTTGTACAATGCGGACATGATCTTCATCAGATCGGCGACCGATCCCGGCCCCTTACGGCCGTAGCGGGTGGCATCATCCTCCCCGTTGAAATCCCACATGGGGTGGCCTCTATATTGGAGCAGCTGCACCCCCCGCATGATGCGTGTGGCCATGACCCCGATCATGGTCAGTCCGGAATGAGCTAACAACCTAATTCGGCTCATCAGGTAAAGGACGTCCCTGTCATTTTCCTTTTGAGGGCTCCGTGGATGCCAACTTAGGCGTTTCTTCAAAGGAGCGTTATTGAACTTAGGGAGGCCGATCCGAACAGGGTCTGGCAGGGGGACATCTTCTATATAAAACCATTTCGAAGGCCAGCCTTTGGACGCCTTCTTCGGGGTTCCGGATAGATATCCGGTTCCGGCGATGCGCCATAGTTCGGCTCCGCCCACTTCATATATTGACCCCTCTTGAGAAAGGGGCACAAGGCAGAACATCTTCTTCCAGAACGCAAAATGAGCCTCGATGCCCAAAAACAGCTCGCAAAGGGCCATGAAGCCCGCAATATGCAAGATGGAGGCAGGCGTAAGGTTGTGCAACTGGAGGCCGTAGAACTCCAGGAGCCCCCGGAGAAATGGATGAATTGGAAATCCGAGCCCTCTTATCAAATAAGGGACAAGGCATACCCGCTCTCCATTGGAGGGACTGGGGACGCTCTCCGGTTGCTTTCCGCCCTTATAGGTGGCGAGTCCGGCTCGAACCGGAACCATGAAGGCTAGGGGAAGAAATCCCTTGGTTTGGAGCGTCACTAGCTCGCTGTGTGGGACGGAGCATCTCTCCCAATCTCCAGGCTGAGGGCTGGGAAGGCGAGAGGAGGAGCCACGTCAACTGTCCATGATGGAATGGATTTCTGTCAAATGCGCTTCGATGAATGCTCGCGAAGGGAGGATGGTGTGATTCAGATCTAGATCCTCGTCTCCTTTATAGGCAGCTCATTTGCGCAGCTAGGGGGGTAAATGTAAAAATACCCTGGCTTTTCGCATTCGTTCAACACATGGAAGATGGCCATTATTAGGTGTGGAAGCCAAGGAGCGCAATATTTACAAGAAGCCGGATGCTATTCAACAGGTGCACAGGATTTGGAGAAGAACCCGCCTTGCAATGCCGAAGACAATCTACGCGCCGGACTCATCGCCATTGAAGCCTGGTTCGGGGGCTACTGAGGGAGTCCCGGATTAGGGGGTGTCCGGATAGCCGGACTATGACCTTTGGTCGGACTCCTGGACTATGAAGATACAAGATTGAAGACTTCGTCCCGTGTCCGGATGGGACTTTCCTTGGCGTGGAAGGCAAGCTTGGCGATACGGATATGTAGATCTCCTACCATTGTAACCGAATCTGTGTAACCCTAACCCTCTTTGGTGCCTATATATACCGGAGGGTTTTAGTCCGTAGGACGAACAACAATCATACCATAGGCTAGCTTCTAGGGTTTAGCCTCTCTGATCTGGTGGTAGATCTACTCTTGTACTACCCATATCATCAATATTAATCAAGAAGGAGTAGGGTTTTACCTCCATCGAGAGGGCCCGAACCTGGGTAAAAACATCGTGTCCCTTGTCTCCTGTTACCATCCGCCTAGACGCACAGTTCGGGACCCCCTACCCGAGATCCGTCGGTTTTGACACCGACAATAGCCTTTACCATGCTTATTTTACAGGTCTATATGTTGATGTTTTCAAAACACAAAGTTTGTTGTAATATTTTAAATATTGGTGAATAGTCAGAACATGATAAAATCTTGAAATTTTTACACAATGAGTAACTAGAAATTTTCTACAGTGTGGTAATTTTTAAGAATTTTTGGAGTTAGGAAAGTATGATTCCTCTTGCATTCTTTACAGACTGTTCTGTTTAGACAGATTGCTGTTATGTTTGCATTGTTTGCATATGTTTGCTTGTTTAATGATTCTATTTGAGGATGGGAGTATTAAATATGTAGATGCATTTAGTATGCAATATCAAATTATGATTTTTAGTGATTTTCTACAGTATAGAATGATAATGTTGAGTTTTGTGTGGATGGAGTTTTTGAGATTTAGGGAAAACCGTGATATGAGAAGAGTTAAAGAGACACAAAAGCTCAAGCTTGGGGATGCCCAAGGCATCCCTAGTTAATATTTCAAGAAGTCTCAAGCATCTAAGCTTGGGGATGCCTCGGTTGGCATCCCACCTTTCTTCTTCAACTACTATCGGTCAGTTTTGGTTGAGCCTAAGTTTTGCTACTTCACATGATATGTGCTATCCTTGCAATGTCATTTTATTTTGTTTTGCTTACTGTTTGAATAAATACATAAGATATGAAATTCTTAGATGAGAGAGAGTCTTCACATAGCTAGTTAATTATTTTACTACTCATTGATCTTCATTTATAGCTTTTTGGAGTAGTTTGTCAGTTGCTCTAGTGCTTCACTTATATCTTTTTAGAGCACGGCGGTGGTTTTATTTTTAAGAATTTGACAGACTCTCATACTTCACTTATATTATTTTGAGAGTCTCTCTAAATAGCATGGTAATTTGCTTTGTTTATGAATTTATTTATCGATTCTCTTCCTTATGAGTGGCAGTCGGGGATGAACGATGGTCTTTTCCTACCAATATATCCCCCTAGGAGCATGCGCGTAGTACTTTGTTTTGATGATTAATAGATTTTTGCAATAAGTATGTGATTTTTTATGACTAATGTTGAGTCCATGGATTATACGCACTCTCACCCTTCCACCATTGCTAGCCTCTCTAGTACCACATAACTTTCGCCGGTACCATACACCCACCATATACCTTCCTCAAAACAGCCACCATACCTACCTATTCTGGCATTTCCATAGCCATTCTAAGATATATTGCCATGCAACTTTCCACCGTTCCATTTATTATGACACGCTTCATCATTGTCATATTGCTTTGCATGATCATGTAGTTGACATAGTATTTGTGGCAAAGCCACCGTTCATAAGTTTCATACATGTCACTCTTGAGTCATTGCACATCCTGGTACACTGTTGGAGGCATTCATATAGAGTCATATTTTCTTCTAAGCATCAAGTTGTAATTTTTGAGTTGTAAGTAAATAAAAGTGTGATGATCTTCATTATTACAACATTTTTGTGACAGCCTGGTTTTTGCCCTCTTTTCTTTGCTTGATTTTCAGTTGAGTTGATTTTGGATTTGGAGTTTTGGATCATTTCATTTGGACTTAACCACTTGGGTATCCCTTGATTTTCACCCAAGTGCTCCCTCTCCTCCTCACCACCATCATTTTCCCCCCTGTCCAACCCAACAATATTGTTTGGAATATTTTTCTTAAAGGATAAATATTCATTTTGGCCTCCAAAACCCCTACTAACTCTTTGAGCTCCAAAGCAACCCTAATTTTTCTTGCCCCAAAAATCCTGAGAAAAATCCCAATTATTCTTTGGACCCTAGGGCACTTTTCTGTGCAAAAATATTTCACCACTCTTTGGAATATTTTGGCTACAGAAAATAAAGTCTCTTCTGGGCTGAAATGGTAGTTTCTACAGCAACTACCTTTTTACTAGCTCCATTGTAGCTGGTTTTCACTGAGCTTATTTACCTTAGTAAGAGACAGTAAAACCCCAAAGCTCAGCCCTTGAATCCCTGTGGTTTGACCACAGTAACTCCCCAAAGTTTCTATCCAGTAACTTGACAACATCACCATTTTACTTCTACTGCACCTGGAACCTAACCCAACCGTGGTAACATCTCACTTTACTAAGGACTACACGCCAGACATCCTTGTTAGTGCGTAGGTGGCCTGATGTCACGGTCCACGCGGTGACCGCGTTCGTTCGAGCGTGCTGGCATGCAATACGCGTGCTCTGCGTGTTCCCAGCGCCTCTGTTGAGCGCGTGCTCGCTGCTCGGCCGGCCAGAGCGTGCCACCCCTCGCCACCATCCTCGTCTCCACCTCCATAACTCCAGCATGCCGCTCGCCGATGCCGGAGCTCGCCGCAGCGAGCACGGGCACGGTCCGGCCAACGGCGCTATGTTCGTCTCTTTCCCCCTCGCTCCTGTGCTCGTCCGCGCCCGCGTACAGTGGCTGCATGACCTCCTTCGCCTTCTCCATCGCTCTCTGGCACCGTTCGTCGCTGCGCATCGGGGACAGGTGTCCTCTGGCGGAGCCCGAGCCCTCCTTGTCGCCCCGCCTATAAAAGCAGCCCCTCCGCAGCCTCCTGGAGCACCACAACCACTCCCACTCCCTCCTAGAACCAGTAGAAGCCGCAGCCCGGCCGGGCAGGCCGCGGGCTGCCGTCCCGGAGCCGAGCTCGCCGGTGATCCCCTCTGGATCGTTCCCGCAGCTCTGGCCCCTCCCAAGCCAAGGCGACCCCACCAGGGCCTCCGCCTCTCCTCCGTGAAGCCAACCCACCTAGCTGGAGCCCCTGGAGCCGTCCCAAGCAGTCGTCTTCTTCAACTCCGGCAACCTCCGCCCTCTGTTGCCGCTGGAGAGGTCAAATCCGACGTCGTCCGGCCACCGTTAGCTACGCTACGAGTACGGGCAGGTGCGCAATCGTCTTCTTCGTCGATCCCTCCCCCTAGTTTGCCTCCAAGAAGCCTCACCGCCGGCGTGAGCTCCGGCGAAGCGCCGCGCCCCTCTGTTTCCCTCTCCCCTCCCTCCGGCCTGACTAGCGGGGCCCGCTAGTTAGCCACTCATTATGCGCGCGAAGCGGTGTGAGTGGTGGCGCCCTGGGAGATTACGCTTTCGACGTCACCCCCCTCTGTTTATTATTTCAAATT
This sequence comes from Triticum timopheevii, assembly GCA_963921465.1. Taxonomy (NCBI): domain Eukaryota; kingdom Viridiplantae; phylum Streptophyta; class Magnoliopsida; order Poales; family Poaceae; genus Triticum; species Triticum timopheevii. Next base: position 105,495,360 of record OY997271.1, read on the forward strand.
CATTTAAATTCCAGGAAACTTCAAATGGCCATAACTTTTTATCTACAAGTCCAAATGCAGTGATTCTTTTTACATCGTGTTCTGTGTCCAAAAATCTAACAGCACCCAAAAGATGGGATTTTTCCTTGCTGTCTAGATTTTCTGGCAATTTTCAGAAGGTTTCTTGATATTTTCTTTTTGTGGTTTTGAATATTTTCAGCAGAGCCAGCTTGTCCTGAGGATCACCAGGAGCTTTGTGAACCTCATCAGTACTAAGGCAAGCCACAGTAACATTTTCATGGTGCCACTTCAATATTTATAATTTTCATACTTGAACTTATGAATATTGATGCATTTAAATTAGTTATATAAGAAATATATTCTGTTAAATGCTTGTTATGTTAAATTACTTGAACTTCAGAATGTTTGAAGTAAATTTTGTTGGCAAGATAAGGAGAACTTAGTTGTAGTAATAAATAAATGAGATGGTCATAGAGTTTGACGATTAGTTTAATTATTATTTTGCTTGATGAAAAAAAATGATGAGAATGCTAGAAATGGTTCTTGTATAAGTAAAGTCTGATTTTAACCAGAATGGTAGCATGAGTTGATGATGGCTCCGTAGGAGCGTGGTTGACGCAGTTATTTGCATGGTTATGTGATGGATATGTTAAGTGATGCATGGTATGGCATTATGACACCGGTTATTTTCACATTAAGTTGAACCTGATTAATAACTCAACTTGAACATGTTGTTGACCGGGTCATGGTGCCGCTGAAACGAGTCTTTCCCAGTGCAACCACATTTGCCGGTATGGGACGGCCTTAATGCGTTTCATTGTCGTGCCTCTGGTCGGTGCCTCCATTTAGGGAAGGTTATGGGCGTGTTGTACCCTGGCCCGGTAGGCAAGCATAACCTTGTGAGCCCGTTGTTAAGTTAATTTTGGTACCGGGTCCCAGATTGGATCGTGGCCACGACGGTGGTCGAGGTGTCTGGAGGTAGACACGGGGCCACCCAGGACTAGCCCGTTGGGGTCTGAGTCGGAAGGGCCGGGAGAGTGTCATGACAATGAAATGGTTTCGTTGGAACGCTATTGGTCCACCCAAATGGGAGTGCGAGGCCATGGGTTCCATAGTGTGGGTAGAGTGTACTAACCTCTACAGAGTGTTTTTAATCTATCGATAGCCGAGTCCACGGTTACGGACAAGCTCGAAAGTAGGGTACACCATGGGTCAACACTTAATGAAATATGCACACTAAATTGCACTAAGGATGGTAGTGAGGCCATTGTGTTGAGTTGGCCACGAGTTGGTCGGGTTGTGATCGCCGTAAGGATCACGGACCACGAGTTGGTCGGGTTGTGATCGCCATAAGGATCACGGGCCACGAGTTGGTCGGCTTGTGATCGCCGTAAGGATCACAAGTGTGTTTTGGTATTATCATGTTTATTGGTCACATCTGGTAAGCAAGTCGGGAGAATGAGTACCAGTTGAGCATAGTCACAGCATGTTGGATATATGGTTGCATTGTTGCTTAATTGGTTAAATATCATGATATTGTCTGTCATTATATTTATACTTATTGTGAGCTTGCAAGTACATTCAATGTACTGACCTGGCGTGTCATGCCAGATTTCAGGAAAGTCCCGTTGGAAAGGAGTGATGTCCGAGTCTAGACTGTGTCCACATTGGTGTCCTTGTGCTATGGAGTCCCGCTATGACGTTGTTCCGCTGCCGAGTAGTTGTCATGATCGAGGCCCCTTTATGTTCACTAAATAATGTACATATTTTTCAGCCGCACCGGGTGTGCCGCTTGGCCTTGCTAACTATTGTAATATAAACTATGCTCCGCTAGCATGAATAAAGCGGTTGTTTTCTGTACCATGTTGTTGTGTGTTGCCAGAAGACAAGGTCTCTGGGCTGGCAATGCAAGGTAAACCGGTCGCTCTGCGCCAGGGTGCCACAAATTTCCCATGTGAGGAAATCAAAAAAAGAGGCCAAATAAGCCAAATAAAAAAAGACCAAAGAAGCCAATCAAAAAAAAAGAAAAAAGAAAAAAATGAGAGAAAAGAGAGAAGGGGAAATGTTGCTATCTTTTTTCCACACTTGTGCTTCAAAGTAGCACCACGATCTTCATGATAGAGAGTCTCCTATTTTGTCACTTTCATATACTAGTGGGAATTTTTTTATTATAGAACTTGGCTTGTATATTCCCACAATGGGCTTCCTCAAATGCCCTAGGTCTTCATGAGCAAGCAAGTTAAATGCACACCCACTTAGTGTCTTTTTGAGCTTTCATAAACTTATAGCTCTAGTGTATCCGTTGCATGGCAATCCCTACTCACTCTCATTGATATCTATTGATGGGCATCTCCATAGCCCATTGATACGCCTAGTTGATGTGAGACAATCTCCTTCTTTTTGTCTTCTCCACAACCACCATATTCTATTCCACCTATAGTGCTATATCCATGGCTCACACTCATGTATTGCATGAAAGTTGAAAATGTTTGGGAACATCAAAAGTATGAAACAATTGCTTGGCTTGTCATTGGGGTTGTGCATGATTTGAATATTTTGTGTGATGAAGATGGAGCATAGCCAGACTATATGATTTTGTAGGGATAACTTTCTTTGGCCATGTTATTTTGAGAAGACATGATTGCCTTATTAGTATGCTTGAAGTATTATTGTTTTTATGTCAATATTAAACTTTTCTTTTGAATATTATGGATCCAAATATTCTTGCCACAATAGAGAAGATTACAAGGATAAATATGCTAGGTAGCATTCCACATCAAAAATTCTGTTTTTATAATTAACCCACTCGAGGACTAGCAGGAATTAAGCTTGGGGATGCTTGATATGTCTCCAACGTATCTATAATTTTTGTTTGTTCCATGCTATTATATTATTCATCTTGGATGTTTCATATGCATTAATATGCTATTTTATATTATTTTTGGATCTAACCTATTAACATAGAGCCCAGTGCCAGTTTTAGTTTTTTCCTTGTTTTTGAGTTTTGCAGAAAAGGAATATCAAACGGAGTCCAAACGAGCTAAAAATTTATGGTGCTTTTTTATGGACCAGAAAAAACCCCGGAGCACAAGAGTTGGGCCACAAGAGTCCTGAGTCAACGACAAGGGTGGAGGACGTGCCCACCCCCTAGGGCGCGCCCCCTGCCTTGTTGCAGACTCGTGGACCCCCCTGACATGAAACCGACGGCAAAAATTCCTATAAATCTAGAAACTCCTTGAAAGAAACCTAGATTGGGAGTTCCGCCGCCGTAAACCTCTGTATCCACGAAAAAACAACCAGGACCCTGTTTCGGCACCCTCCCGGAGGGGGAATCAATCACCGGTGGCCATCTTCATTATACCGACGCTCTCCATGACGAGGAGGGAGTAGTTCACCCTCAGGGATGAGGGTATGTACTAGTAGCTATGTGTTTGATCTCTTTCTCTCATGTTCCTGATTTAGCATGATCTTGATGTACCACGAGCTTGTTACTATTGTTGGATCATATGGTGTTTCTCCCTCTCTATCTCCTTGTGATGAATTGAGTCTTTTCCTTTGAGGTTTTGTTATGTCAGATTGAATCTTTGGATGTGAGAGCACTTGATGTATGTCTTGCGATGGGATATCCGTGGTGAGAATGGGATGCTCTGTTGATCCACTTGATGTATGTTTTGGTTATCAACTTGCGGATTCCCGTGGTGACCTTGGGGTAATCTGTGCATAGGAGTTGATGCACATTTTCATATTCCTTTCTCTGGTGGAAATCTCGGGATGCTCTTTAAGTTCTTTATGTTGGATTGAATATTATGAATCTGAAGTTCTTTGATGCATATCGTATAAGTGACCCATGGATATTTGTGGCGACATTGGAGTATCTAGGTGACATTAGGGTTGATTGATGTGTGTCATATGGTGTTATTTTACTACGAACTCTAGGGATGTTTGTGACACTTATAGGAATAGCTCAATGGATTGATCGGAAAGAATAACTTTGAGGTGGTTTCGTACCCTACAAGCAATTTCATCTTATGTTCTCCGCGATAGGAACTTTGGTGTGATTCTTCATCGCACGTTGAGGGATTGCCATATGATCTAATCATGTTATCATTGTTGGGAGAACTTGCACTAGTGAAAGTATGAGCCCTAGGCCTTGTTTCTAAGCATTGCAATACCGTTTTGCTCACTTTCATTACTAGTTACCTTGCTGTTTTTATATTTTCATATTACAAAAACCTATATCTACTATCCATATTGCACTTGTATCACCATCTCTTCGCCGAACTAGTGCACCTATACAGTTTACCATTGTATTGGCTGTGTTGGGGACAGAAGAGACTCTTTGTTACTTGGTTACAGGGTTGTTTGAGAGCGACCATCTTCATCCTATGCATCCCACAGATTGATAAACCTTAGGTCATCCACTTGAGGGGAATTTGCTATTGTCCTACAGAACTCTGCACTTGGAGGCCAAACACGAGTCTACAAGAAGAAGGTTGTGTAGTATACATCATTTAGAAACGTGGTTGATGTTGTCGAACTTCTTCACGATCCAACCGATCGAGCACCGAATGTATGACACCTCCGCGTTCAGCATAAGTTCAGCTCGGTGACGTCCATGCCTTCTTGATCCATCAAGACGACGAGGTAGTGGATGAGTTTCGGCAGCACGATGGTGCGTTGACGGTGATGGTGATGATATCTCCGCAGGGCTTTGCCTAAGCACTACGAAAATATGACCGAGGGTGTAAAAGGTGGAGGGGGCGTCGCACACGGCTAAACAATTGTCGTGATTATGCGTGGTGCACCCTCCCACATATATATAGGTGGGGAAGAGGGGAGAGGACAAGGGGCGCCCCAAGTAGGGACCAATCCTACTTGGGGACTTCCCCAAGCCGCGTCCCCCTTCCATTTATGAGTGCGGGAGGAAGGCAATAGAGGAGGAGGCGCACCCCTTTCCTTTCTCTCACGAGGAGGGAAAGGCAGGAAGGGCCACCCCTCCCCTTTCCTTTCCCTAGGGCCGGCAGACCATGTAGAGGGGTGCACTAGCCCCCTAGTGGGCTAGTTTGTCCCCTCCTTTGGCCCATTAAGCCCATACACTTACCGGGGGTGTTCGGAACCCCTTCGGGTGACCCGATGACTACCCGGTGCACTATAGAACTATTCCGGTGTCCGAATACCATCGTCCTAAATATCAATCTTTACCTCTCAACCATTTCTAGACTCCTCGTCATGTCCGTGATCTCATCTGGGACTCCGAAAAACATTCGATCACCAATCATATAACTCATATAACATTATATTGTCAATGAACGTTAAGCGTGCAGACCCTACGGGTTCGAGAACTATGTAGACATGACCGAGACACATCTCTGGTCAATAACCAATAGCAGAACCTGGATGCCCATATTGGCTCCTACATATTCTACAAAGATCTTTATTGGTCGAACCTTATGACAACATACGTAATTCCCTTTGTCCATCGATATGTTACTTGCCCGAGATTCGATCGTAGGAATCTTCATACCTAGTTCAATCCCATTGCCGGCAAGTCTCTTTACTCATTCTGTAATACATCATATCGTAACTAACTCCTTAGTCATTTGCTTGCAAGCTTATGATGTGTATTATCGAGAGGGCCCAGAGATACCTCTCTGATACTCTGAGTGACAAATCCTAATCTCGATCTATGCCGACTCAACAAACACCTTTGGAGATACCTGTAGAGAATCTTTATTATCACCTAGTTATGTCGTGACGTTTGATAGCACACAAGGTATTCCTCCGGTATCCGAGAGTTGCGTAATCTCATAGTCAAAGGAATATGTATTTTTCATCAAGAAAGCAATAGCAATAAACTGAAGGATCAATATGGTAAGCTAACGGATGGGTCTTGTCCATCACATCATTCTCCTAATGATGTGATCCCGTTATCCAATGACAACACATGTCTACGGTTAGGAAACCTTAACCATCTTTGATCAACGAGCTAGTCTAGTAGAGGCTTACTATGGACACGGTATTTCTTTATGTAGTCACACATGTATTTAAGTTTCCGATTAATACAATTCGAGCATGAATAATAAACATTTATCATGAGTAAGGAAATATAATAATAACCATTTTATTATTGCCTCTAGGGCATATTTCCATCAAAATCCTCCCATGCTGGCCTATCTCGTCCTCGAGGGGGACACTCAGGTATGTCAGTGGTTGCTTCATCATTGAACTCAGGCAATAAACGTCTGCGTGGGTAGGATTTAGGTGCAGTATGGCGCCGCTCCTTGAGGTCTTGTTCGGCCGAAAGTATTTTGACACACTTGTCATTTAGTGCAGCTTCGTTGGCTGTAGCTATTGCTGCTTCCGGTTCATGCTTCAGGCAGTGGCAACCAGGCTTTACCAGAAGTGTTCCTGCTCAACAGGGTTTTGGGGAACTATGAACTCCTCAGTTCTGAGGCTGACGTCCTCCTTGAATTCCGGCATGTAGTTATCATCGGCCCCTTCAAAGAGGTCGTTGGGATCCGAGTCCCTGGGGATTCCCTCGGGGTCGATCTGGCAATCTGGAGAGGCTTGAACATCCTCCTCAGGATGCCCTACATCATTGGTCGTCGTATCGGCGGTGGCATTGTTCCCACTGGGTTCCCCATTGGTACCCCTTCTGCATCTCGGCCGATGTCTTAGAGGAGATTTTGGGGCGTCGACCAAGTAGACACCGTAGGTTGATGTTGTGGTCCATTTGCCGGTATTTCGCAACGGCGAGGTATTTTCCAGGAGGTCTTCAACAGCTTCATCCATATCAGTTGTCTCATCATAGTCTAGTACATTGGTTAAATCATTGATGGTGGTAACTAGGTGGGTGATGGGCGGGATATAAATTTCCTGGTCATCGGCTTTAAGTCTGATCTTATCGTCAACCGAGGTTTTGCCATTCGAGATTGTCATGCTCTGGATGCGGTCGAGCATCTTGTTTAGGCAAGACATCTTTTCGGCGCTCACGGCCGGGCTATAGGCGGGACTGACTTGAAGTGTGGCCGGCATACAACTCGCTGTGTTTCCAATGCAGAGAGGACTCGCGGGCAGCTCTATGTCTGGTGCTGGGGTTGATTCTGAATTCGACGCAGCTTCAGTGATAGGGGCAGGATGAAGGAAATATGCCCTAGAGGCAATAATAAAGTTATTATTTATTTCCTTAATTCATGATAAATGTCTATTATTCATGCTAGAATTGTATTAACCAGAAACTTAGTACATGTGTGAATACATAGGCAAAACATATAGTCCCTAGTAGCCTTTACTTGACTAGCTCGTTAATCAAAGATGGTTATGTTTGCTAACCATAGACATGTGTTGTCATTTGATGAACGGGATCACATCATTAGGAGAATGATGTGATGGACATGACCCATCCGTTAGCTTAGCATTATGATCGTGTCAGTTTCATTGCTACTGCTTTCTTCATGACTTATACAAGTTCCTTAGACTATGAGATTATGCAACTCCCGAATACCAGAGGAACACTATGTGTGCTACCAAACGTCACAATGTAAAAGGGTGATTATAAAGGTGCTTGATACGTCTCCAAGGTAACTGTAATTTTTGATTGTTCCATGCTATTATATTACCCCTTTTGGATGTTTATGGGCTTTATTTTACACATTTATATCATTTTTGGGACTAACCTACTAACCGGAGGCCCAGCCCATATTGCTATTTTTTTCCTATTTCTGTATTTCAAAGAAAAGGAATATCAAACGGAGTCCAAACAGAATAAAACCTTCGGGGGCGTGATTTTTGGAATGAACGTGATCCAGAGGACTTGGAGTGCAAGTCAAGAAGCAGCCGAGGCCTCCATGAGATAGGAGGGCGCCCCCCTATAGGGCGCCCCCCTCTATATGGTGTGCCCCCCTGTCTCGTGGGCCCCTCGGGCAACCACCGATGTACTTCTTCCTCCTATATAAGCCTACGTACCCCGAAAACATCCAAGGAGCCAACGAAACATAATTTCCACCATCTTAACCTTCTGTATCCGCGAGATACCATCTTGGAGCCTTCGTCGGTGCTCCGTCGGAGGGGGAATCGACCACGGAGGGCTTCTACATCAACACCATAGCCCCTCCAATGAGTTATGAGTAGTTTACCACAGACCTACGGGTCCATAGTTATTAGCTAGATGGATTATTCTATCTTTTTGGATCTTAATACAATGTTCCCCCCCTCTCTTGTGGAGATCTATTCGATGTAAACTCTTTTTGTGGTGTGTTTGTCGAGATCCGAAGAATTGTGGGTTTATGATCAAGTTTATCTATGAATAATATTTGAATCTTCTCTGAATTCTTTTATGTATGATTGAGTTATCTTTGCAAGTCTCTTCGAATTATCGGTTTGGTTTGGCCTACTAGATTGATCTTTCTTGCCATGGGAGAAGTGCTTAGCCTTGGGTTCAATCTTGCGGTGTCCTTACCCAGTGAAAGAAAGGGTTGCAAGGCATGTATTGTATTGTTGCCATCGAGGATAAAAAGATGGGGTTTATATCATATTGCATGAGTTTATCCCTCTACATCATGTCATCTTGCTTAAGGCGTTACTTTGTTCTTATGAACTTAATACTCTAGATGCAGGCAGGAGTCGGTCGATGTGTGGAGTAATAGTAGTAGATGCAGGCAAGAGTCGGTCTACTTGTTGCGGACGTGATGCCTATATACATGACCATGCCTAGATAATCTCATAATTATTCGATTTTCTATCAATTGCTCGACAGTAATTTGTTCACCCACCGTAATACCTATGCTATCTTGAGAGAAGCCACTAGTGAAACCTATGGCCCCCGGGCCTATCTTTTATCATATTTGCTTTCAATCTATTTTTATTTGCATCTTTACTTTTTGCATCTATATTATAAAATACCAAAAATATATTTATCTTATCATACTAGCTCTATCAGATCTCACTTCCGCAAGTGGCCGTGAAGGGATTGACAACCCCTTTATTGCGTTGGTTGCGAGTTCTTTGTTTGTTTGTGTAAGTGCGTGTGACTTTTGAGGAGCCTCCTACTGGATTGATACCTTGGTTCTCAAAAACTGAGGGAAATACTTACGCTACTATTGCTGCATCACCCTTTCCTCTTCAAGGAAAACCAACGCAAGCTCAAGACGTAGCAGTGCTCTATAGGTGTCTCCGAAGGTGTTTGTTGGGTTGTCATAGATTGAGATTAGGATTTGTCACTCCATGTTTCGAAGAGGTATCTCTAGTCCCTCTCGGTAATACTCATCACTATAAGCCTTGCAAGCATTGTGACTATGAGCTAGTTGTGGGATGAAGTATTATGGAACGAGTAAAGAGACTTGACGGTAACGAGATTGAACTAGGTATGATGATACCGACGATCGAATCTCGGGCAAGTAACATACAAATGAAAAAGGGAACAACGTATGTTGTTATGCGGCTTAGCCGATAAAGATCTTTGTAGAATATGTAGGAACCAATATGAGGATCTAGGTTTCGCTGTTGGTTATTGACCAGAGACGTGTCTCAGTCATGTCTACATAGTTCTCGAACCCGTAGGGTCCGCACGCTTGACGTTCGATGACGATTGGTATTGTGAGTTTATGTGATATGATGTACCGAAGGTTGTTTGGAGTATTGGATATGATCACGGACATGACGAGGAGTCTCGAAATGGTCGAGACATAAAGATTGATATATTGGACGACTATATTCGGACACCGGAAGTATTCCGGAGAAGTTTCGGATAAAACTAGAGTGCCGGAGGGTTATCGGAACCCCCGGGGGAACTAATGGGCCTCGATGGGCCTTAGTGGAGAGAGAGAGAGGGGTGGCTAGGGCAGGCCGCGCGCCTCCTCCCCTTGAGTCCGAATAGGACAAGGAAGGGGGGGGGCGGCACCCCCCTTTCCTTCCCCCTCTCCCTCTCCTTCCTTCCCCCTCTTCCCCTCTTGGTGGAATCCTACTAGGACTAGTAGTCCTAGTAGGACTCCCCTCTTGGGGCACGCCTACAGGGGCCGTCCGGCCTCCCCCTTGCTCCTTTGTATACGGGGGCAGGGGGCACCCTAGGACACACAAGTTGATTGTTTAGCCGTGTGTGGTGCCCCCCTCCACAGATTTCCACCTCGGTCATATTGTCGTAGTGCTTAGGCAAAGCCCTGCGCCGGTAACTTCATCATCACCGTCAACACGCCGTCATGCTGGCGAAACTTTCCCTCGACCTCAGATGGATCTAGAGTTCGTGGGACGTCACCGAGTTGAATGTGTTCAGATCACGGAGGTGTCATACCTTCGGTGCTAGGATCGGTCGGACCGTGAAGATGTACGACTACATCAACCACGTTGTCATAACGCTTCCGCTTTCGGTCTACGAGGGTATGTAAACAACACTCTCCCCTCTCGTTTCTATGCATCACCTAGAGAAAGATCTTGTGTGATCGTAGGAATTTTTTTGAAATTACCGCGTTCCCCAACAGTGGTATCCGAGCCAGGTCTATGCGTAGATGTTATATGCACGAGTGGAACACAAAGAGTTGTGGGTGATAATAGTCATACTGCTTACCAGCATGTCATACTTTGATCCGGCGGTATTGTTGGATGAAGCGGCTCAGACCGACATGCTTCGCACATAGGTGGGTGGTGAGTGCATGTTTCTCCAACTTTAGTTGAATCGAGTGTGGCTATCCCCGGTCCTTGTTGAAGGTTAAAACATCACACTTGACGAAAAATCTTTGTGGTTTTGATGCGTAGGTAAGAATGGTTCTTGCTAGAAGCACATAGCTAGCAGCCACGTAAACTTGCAACAACAAAGTAGAGGACGTATAAATTGTTTTTGTAGGGCTTGTTGTGATGTGATATGGTCAAGGCATGATGTGACATAAATTGTTGTATGAGATGACCATATTTTGTAACAAAGTTATTGGCAACTGGCAGGAGCCATATGGTTATCGCTTTATTGTATGCAATGCAATCGCCATGTAATTGTTTTACTTTATCACTAAGCGGTAGCAATAGTTGTAGTAACAATAGTTGGCGAGACGACAATGATGCTACGATGGAGATCAAGGTCTCGCGCCGGTGACGATGGAGATCATGATGATGCTTCAGTGATGGAGATCATGAGCACAAGATGATGATGGCCATATCATGTCACATATTTTTGATTGCATGTGATGTTTATCCTTTATGCATCTTATTTTGCTTAGAACGTCAGTAGCATTATAAGATGATCCCTTACTAAATTTCAAGGTATAAGTGTTTTCCCTGAGTATGCACTATTGCTACAGTTCGTCGTGCCGAGACACCACGTGATGATCGGGTGTGATAAGCTCTATGTTCACATACAACGGGTGCAAGCCAGTTTTGCACATGCAGAATACTCGGGTTAAACTTGACGAGCCTAGCATATGCAGATATGGCCTCGGGACACTGAGACCGAAAGGTCGAGCGTGAATCATATAGTAGATATGATCAACATAGTGATGTTCACCATTGAAAACTACTCCATCTCACATGATGATCGGACATGGTTTAGTTTACTTTGGATCATGTGATCACTTAGATGATTAGAGGGATGTCTATCTAAGTGGGAGTTCTTAAGTAATATGATTAATTGAACTTAAATTTATCATGAACTTAGTACGTGATAGTATTTTGCATGTCTATGTTGTTGTAGATCAATGGCCCATGCTACCGTTCCTTTGAATTTTAATGCGTTCCTAGAGAAAGCTAAGTTGAAAGATGATGGCAGCAACTACACAGATTGGGTCCGTAACTTGAGGATTATCCTAATTGCTGCACAGAAGAACTACGTCCTGGAAGCACCGTTAGGTGTAACACCCGCGCCCGCAACTGCAAACATTTTGAATGCCTGGCAGACGCGTGTTGATGACTACTCGATAGTTCAGTGTGCCATGCTTTATGGCTTAAATCGGGACTTCAAAGATGTTTTGAATGTCATGGAGCTTATGAGATGTTCGAAGAGTTGAAGTTAACATTTCAAGTAAATGCCCGAGCTGAGAGATATGAAGTCCCCAACAAGTTCTACAGCTATAAAATGGAGGAGAATAGTTCTGTCAGTGAACATATACTCAGAATGTCTGGGTACCACAACCACTTGACTCAACTGGGAGTTAATCTTCCTGATGATAATGTCATTGACAGAGTTCTTCAATCACTGTCACCAAGCTATAAAAGCTTCGTGATGAACTATAATATGCAAGGGATGAACAAGACTATTCCCGAGCTCTTCACGATGCTAAAGGCTGCGGACGTAGAAATCAAAAAGGAGCATCAAGTGTTGATGGTCAACAATATCACTAGTTTCAAGAAAAAGGGCAAAAGGAAGAAGGGGAACTTCAAGAAGAACGGCAAAAAGGTTGCTGCTCAAGAGAAGAAACCCAAGTTTGGACCTAAGCCTGAAACTGAGTGCTTCTACTGCAAAGGGACAGGTCACTAGAAGAGGAACTGCCCCAAGTATTTGGCGGATAAGAAGGATGGCAAAGTGAAAGGTATATTTGATATACATGTTATTGATGTGTACTTAACTAATGCTCGCAGTAGCACCTGGGTATTTGATACTTGTTCTGTTTCTCATATTTGCAACTCGAAACAGGGGCGATGGATTAAGCGGAGATTGGCTAAGGACAAGGTGACGATGCGTGTGGGAAATGGTTCCAAAGTCGATGTGATCGCGGTCAACATGCTACCTCTACATCTACCTTCGGGATTAGTTTTAGACCTGAATAATTGTTATTTGGTGCCAGTGTTGAGCATGAACATTATATCTGGATCTTGTTTAATGCGAGACGGTTATTCATTTAAATTAGAGAATAATGGTTGTTCTATTTATACGAGTAATATCTTTTATGGTCATGCACCATTTGAGGGAGTCCTGGACTAAGGGGTCCTCGTACAGCTGGACTATATGCGTAGGCCAGACTGTTGGGCTATGAAGATACAAGATAGAAGGCTTTGTCCCGTGTCCGGATGGGACTGTCCTTTGTGTGGAAGGCAAGCTTAGCAATTCGGATATGTAGATTCCTTTCTCTGTAACCAACTTTATACAACCCTAGCTTCCCCTGGTGTCTATATAAACAGGAGGGTTTAGACTTCTAGGGTTTAGTCACAACAATCATAATCCCTTAGGCTAGACTTCTAGGGTTTAGCCATTACAATCTCATGGTGGATCAAATCTTGTAAGACTCATATTCATGAAAAGATCAATCAAGAGGAAGTAGGGTATTACCTCCATAGAGAGGGCCCGGACCTGGGTAAACATCATGTCCCCCTCCTCCTATTACCATTAGCCTTAGAGACACTATTCGGGACCCCTTACCCGAGATCTGCCGGTTTTGGCACCAACATTGGTGCTTTCATTGAGAGTTCCTGTGTTTCTCGAAGATAGGTTTGATGGCTCCACCAATCATCCACAACAATGCAGTCCAGGGGGGGACCTTCCTCCCCGGACAGATCTTCGTCTTCGGCGGCTTCGCACTGCGGGACAACTCGCTTGGCCATCTAGAGCAGATCGATAGCTACGCCCCTGGCCATCAGGTCAGATTTGGAAGCCTGAATTTCGTGGCCGATATCCGTGGAGACTTGATCTTCGACGGATTCGAGCCCATGACGGCTGTCCTCGGCCACCATGATGAACATGACCTAGATCTGTCATCTGGCCACACACAGGAGCTAGCGCATGTCACCTCCTTGGCCCTAGAGCCGGAGCGGACTGCATCGTCTGAAGACGGGAAGCTCAGCCCCGCTGCATAGGCTGCAGACTCAGCGGCGCTCGAGCTGCACACAGACCCAACATCGAGCTGAGCTTGTGTTTCCGGAACCTCGGACTCGTCTCCGGCCATGGACTCCGGACCGTGTGCATCTGCGTCCATCGAACCTGATTGGGCACCGGTCTTAGAGTTCAGCTCTGCGGACATTTTCCAGCACTCGCCTTTTGGCGATGTGTCAAGCACATTAAGATCCCTCTGCTTGTCAGGGGATTTTCGGCCGAACTATGTCTGGCTCGAATGGGAAGCGGACGACGAAGAACTTCGTTTCCCACCCACCACCCACCTTGTAACCACTATCAATGACTTAACCGACATGCTCGATTATGACTCCGAAGACGTCTACCGTATGGACAACGATGCCGGAGAGGAGCAAGAACCACTGCCTACAGGGCATTGGACAGCCACCTCCTCGTACGACATATACATGTTGGACACACCCAAAGAAAATAATGGCGACAATGAAGATATAGTTGAGGATAAACCTCCTAAGATACAGCCGAAGCACCGATGTCAGCAGCGCCGCTCTAGGCCACGCCGTAGTAAAAACAACAATACCGTCACAGAAGAGGATAACACTCCGGACGGTGCTGAAAACAATGAGAGCCCATTGAGCCAACCTCCGAATAGGAGGAACGGGATGATGGGCAAATCAGCCCTAGCGAACAGGCCATGAATGAAGACTCGGAGGACAGCAACTACCTTCCGCTCTCCGAGGACGAGGTTAGCCTCGGCGACGATGATTTCATCGTGCCTGAAGAGCCCGCCAAACAAGAACAATTTAAGCGTCTGCTAATTGCCACCACAAGAAGCCTGAAAAAGAAGCAGCAGCAGCTTCAAGTTGATCAAGACCTACTCAATGAAAGATGAACTGATGTCCTGGCAGCCGAGGAATATGGCCTCGAGTGCCCAACCAAAAGCTACCCGAAGCGCAAACTATTACCATAGTTTGACGACGAGGTACTGGAGCCCGTCCTACCAAGGTACAACACAGCTGACCGACCACCACATGGCCGGGATAAAGCGGCACTTCAAGCCGAACACCAGCCCGCGCTACCTCACCGAACAAACAGAAATACAATAGCTTGGGGATATACACATGACCTATGACGCGATTTGGAAAAGAGAACAGATCAAACAAGATCAATCTATGGATCACGGGGGCGTGCCTCTACGCGCGACGATGGCCATCTGGCCGAACGTGAAAAACATAACCACGTCCAGGCCAAAAATAGCAGACGAGCCCCATCCGAGCTACATCATGACTTGGCCCGATATAGAGGCGCCGCACACCCCCTTTGCTTCACTGACGAAGTAATGGGACATGATTTCCCAGAAGGGTTTAAACCCGTAAACATCGAATCATACGACGGCACAACAGACCCGTGGTGTGGATTGATGATTTTCTTCTCCACATTCATATGGTCCGCGGCGATGATCTTCATGCCATCAAATACCTCCTGCTTAAACTCAAGGGACCAACTATATACTGGTTAAATAGTCTGCCCGAAAACTCCACTGGCAACTGGGAGGAATTGGAGGGCGCCTTCCTCGACAACTTCCAAGGCACATATGTCCGACCTCCGGATGCCGATGACCTAAGTCATATAATCCTACAGCCCAAAGTGTCAGCCAGGAAATTCTGGACTCGGTTCCTAACTAAAAAGAACCAGATCGTCGACTGTCCGGACGCTGAAGCCCTAGCGGCCTTTAAGCACAGCATCCGCGACGAATGGCTGGCCAGACACCTCGGCCAGGAAAAACTGAAGTCCATGTCAGCCCTTACGTCACTCATGACCCGCTTTTGTGCGGGCGAAGACAGCTGGCTAGCCCGTAGCAACAACAATACAAGCGAACCCGGCACTTCTGAAGCCAGAAACAGCAACGGCAAGCCCCGACACAATTGACATAAGCGTCGAAACAACGGTGATAGGACCGAAGACACGACGGTCAATGCCGGATTCAGTGGCTCCAAGTCTGGTCAGCGAAAGAAGCCATTTAAGAGAAACAATCCGGGCCCGTCCGGTCTAGACCGCATACTCGATCGGCCATGCCAAATCCATGGCACTCCTGACAAACCAGCCAATCATACCAATAGAGAATGTTGGGTTTTCAAACAGGCCGGCAAGTTAAATGCCAAGAATATGGATAAAGGGTCACAAAGCGATGACGATGACAAGGAGCCCTGACCACCGAACACAGGGGGATAGAAGAAATATCCCCCCCCCCCAAGTCAAAACGGTGAATATGATCTATGCCACCCATATCCCCGAGAAGGAGCGCAAGCATGCACTCAGGGACGTCTACGCGATGGAGCCAGTCGCCCCAAAGTTTAACCCATGGTCCTCCTGTCCGATCACCTTCGATCAAAGGGACCATCTGACCAGTATCTGTCATGGAGGTTCAGCCGCATTGGTCCTTGACCCAATTATCAACGGATTCCACCTCACGCGAGTCCTCATGGATGGTGGCAGCAGCCTGAACCTGCTATATCAGGATGCAGTGTGCAAAATGGGTATCGATCCCTCAAGGATCAAGCCCACAAAAACCACCTTTAAAGGTGGCATAGCATGTGTAGAGGCCTGCTGTATGGTCTCAATCACATTGGAAGTGGTCTTCGGATCCCCGGATAATTTTTGAAGCGAAGAGTTAGTCTTCAATATCGTCCCTTTCCGAAGTGGCTACCATGAACTACTCGGACGAACCGCATTCGCTAAATTCAATGCGGTGCCGCACTACGCCTACCTCAACCTCAAGATGCCCAGACCACATGGTGTAATAACGGTCAATGGAAATACGAAGCGCTCCATCTGTACTAAGGAGCACACCGCGGCCCTTGCAGCAGAAGTATAGAATAGCCTTTTTAGGCAGAACCTCAATTCGGCAGTAAAGCCCCCGGGCACCGTCAAGCGAGTCCAAACTACTCTACGGTAGGATGGTTTAGCTCGTCCAGAGCTTGACTAGCAATCCGGCCTCCACACCAGTCTCGATCAAGCGATGACATTTGTTCTGCGCGTACATAACTACCCACTCAAAATACCATGGGCACGGACGGAGGCATAGCTAGACCACGGTCCACAATGCGGCTCAACCGCCTCTGGATCTGCATACCTTTACTTCTTCTCTTTCTTTCAAGTTTTTCTCTCCTCGAGGCTTTTTCCGATAACCTGATCGTCGGACCCATCATGGGACGGATACACCAAGAAGGCAAGGGGATTTGACGTACAAGGGAATACCCAGGTGGTCTCTATTAACGATCGCTATACCTGTTTTACATACTCATACGCAACTCGCTCTTGGTCACGGCATGTTAAATAGCCCTACTTGCTTATCGCATTACTTGTACAAGTATGCCTCGACGTATTACTCAAATTACAATGGAAAATAATTTGCAGCGTCAGCTTACTACTTGATTCTTTCCTTGTCTTTGTATTCATTATTTATTGCATCCATACATTCTGGTACGTACTAATTCGCCAGGGGCTTCATTACACCCCGTAATACGGCAATCAAGTCCGAACACTTTTACAGTACAGTTCGGCACCCCGAACTTATAACATTATATGCATCGGCTTCGAATCATGTCTTCGGTCAATAGTTGGGTTGCCTGGCTCCTGTGCTTACTACCATACATTCCGCCATATCGGCTAGGATAGTAAAGGGAGAACTACTGCGATTGTTGATACGTCTCCAACGTATCTACTTTTCCAAACACTTTTGCCCTTGTTTTGGACTCTAACTTGCAAGATTTGAATGAAACTAACATGGACTGACATTGTTTTCAGCAGAACTGCCATGATGTTGTTTTATGTGTAGAAAAGAAAAGTTCTCGGAATGTCCTGGAAATCCACGGAGGCACTTTTCAGATTTAATAAGAATTTTTGGCGAAAGAATTAGTGCCATGGGGCCCACAGCCTGTCCATGAGACAGGGGGCGCCCCCCCTAGGATGCGGCCCCCTATCTTGTGGGCCCCCTGGACCTCCTCTGACCTCAACTCCAACTCCATATATTCCGTCTCGGGGAGAAAAAAATCAAGGAGAAAGTTTCATCGCATTTCACGACACGGAGCCGCCGCCAAGCCCTAATCTCTCTCGGGAGGGCTGATCTGGAGTCCGTTCAGGGCTCCGGAGAGGGGGATTTGTCGCTGTCGTCATCATCAACCATCCTCCATCACCAATTTCATGATGCTCACCGCCGTGCGTGAGTAATCCCATCGTAGGCTTGCTGGACGGTGATGGGTTGGATGAGATTTACCATGTAATCAAGTTAGTTTTGTTAGGGTTTGATCCCTAGTATCCACTATGTTCTGAGATTGATGTTGCTATGACTTTGCTATGCTTAATGCTTGTCACTAGGGCCCAAGTGCCATGATTTCAGATCTGAACCTATTATGTTTTCATGAATATATGTGTGTTCTTGATCCTATCTTGCAAGTCTATAGTCACCTATTATGTGTTATGATCCGACAACCCCAAAGTGACAATAATCGGGATACTTCTCGGTGATGACCTTAGTTTGAGGAGTTCATGTATTCACTATGTGCTAATGCTTTGTTCTGGTTCTCTATTAAAAGGTGGCCTTAATATCCCTTAGTTTCCGTAAGGACCCCGCTGCAACGGGAGGGTAGGACAAAAGATGTCATGCAAGTTCTTTTCCATAAGCACGTATGACTATTTGTGGAATACATGCCTACATTGCATTGATGAATTGGAGCTAGTTCTATATCACCCTATGTTATAGCTATTACATGAGGAATCGCATCCGGCATAATTATCCATCACTGATCCATTGCCTACGAGGTTATCCATAATTGTTCTTCGCTTATTTACTTTTCCGTTGCTACTGTTACAACTACTACAAAAACCCAAAAATATTTATCTTTACTTTTGCTACCCTTACTATTATTATCATACCACTTTTGCTATTAAACAATTTGCTGCAGATACTAAGTTATCCAGGTGTGGTTGAATTGACAACTCAACTGCTAATACTCAAGAATATTCTTTGGCTCCCCTTGTGTCGAATCAATAAATTTGGGTTGAATACTCTATCCTCGAAAGCTGTTACGATCCCCTATACTTGTGGGTTACCAAGACTAATTTCTGGCGCCGTTGCCGGGTAGCATAGCTCTATTCTCTGAGTCACTTGGGATTTATATATGTTGATCACTATGAAGAACTTGAAAGACGATCGAACTACTATTTTGCCCTCAACTACGAGGGGAGGTAAGGAACTGCCATCTAGCTCTGCACTAGATTCTCCTTCTATTATTAGTAGGCTTGCGACACCTAAACCTGCTACTGCTATGAATTCTGATATGTCGCATGTTATTGATGATGCCACTTCTGCTATGCATGATGAAACTACTTGTGTGTGTGATACTACTGTGCCATTAGGTGAATTTCTTGATGAACAACTTGCTAGATTTAGGGGGAATGAAATTACTGAAGATCCTATTACTGATGATAGTGATGATGAAGGTCCCCCCAATGATTATGTTTTACCTGTTGTTCCTATGGGTTATGTTATGAATGAAAAAGCTGCTATGGAAATTCTTGCTTGCAATGATAGAAATGATCTTAAGAAATTATTAGCTAAATGGAAGCAGCAGACTCTTAATGCTAGAATGAAACCCGATCCTGCTTTTTCTACTTCACCTATCTGTGTTACTGATAAGGATTATGAATTCTCTGTTGATCCTGATATTATTACTTTAGTTGAATCTGATCCTTTTTATGGCCTTGAATCTGAAACTATTGTGGCACATCTTACCAAGTTGAATGATATAGCCACCCTGTTAACTAATGATGAGAAGTCTTGCTATTTATATATCCTTAAGATATGTCCGTTCTCATTAAAGGGTGATGCTAAGACTTGGTATAATTCTCTTGCTCCTGGTTGTGTGTGTAGTCCCCAGGATATGATTTATTACTTCTCTGCTAAACATTTCCCTGCTCATAAGAAACAAGCTGCCTTGCGAGAAATATATAATTTTGTGCAAATCAAAGAAGAGAGTCTCCCACAAGCTTGGGGGAGGCTTCTCCGGTTACTTTACGATTTGCCTGATCATCCTCTTAAGAAAAATGAAATACTTGATATCTTTTATAATGGACTAACCGATGCTTCCAAGGACTACTTGGATAGTTGTGCTGGTTGTGTTTTTAGGGAAAGAACAGTCGATGAAGCTGAAATATTATTGAATAATATGTTGACTAAAATAATTGGACTCTTCCCGAGCCAGTTCCTGAAATGATTCCTGAACCAATTGAGCCAAATCCTGAGCCTATTCCTAAACCCACTCCGAAGAAGAGAGGTGTTCTATTTCTCAGTCCTGAAGATATGCAAGAGGCAAAGAAATCAATGAAAGAAAAAGGTATTAAAGCTGAAGATGTTAAGAATTTACCACCTATTGAAGAAATACATGGTCTTAATATACCGCCTGAAGAACTACATTGTCTTGATAACCCGACACGGGTAGTAAAGGTAAATTCTCTCTATAGATATGATAAAGTTGAAATACCCTCTACTAAATTTCATAGCCCATGCTTAGATGAATTTGATGACTTTATGGCTAGGCAAGAAAGTTTTAATGCTTATGTTGGTAGAGAGTTAAAGAATAATGCTTTCCAGATAGGACGCGTAGGTGATAATCTGGCTAGAGTTAAAGATGAACTTCACCACGTTAGCAAATATGCTTCTATGGTTGCTACTCAAGCTGAGCAAGTACTTAAAGCTCAAAATGATTTGCTTGAGGAATTGAATAATAAAAATGACTTTGTGGTTAGAGTGACTACTAGAACTGGTAGAATGACTCAGGAACCTTTGTATCCTGAAGGCCACCCTAAGAGAATCGAGCAAAATTCTCAGAGAAATAATTTAGAGGCACCTAGTTCTTCTAAAAAGAAGAAAAAGAAAAATGGTAGAACCTTGCATGCTTCTAATGAACCTATTGTAGACACACCTGAGAATCCCAATGATATTTCTATTTCTGATGCTGAAACACAATCAGGTGATGAACATGAACCTAGTGATAATGTTAATGATAATGTTCATGTTGATGCTCAACCTAGCAAAGACAATGATGTAGAGATTGAACCTGCTGTTGATCTTGATAACCCACAATGCAAGAATCAACGTTATGATAAGAGAGATTTTGTTGCTAGGAAGCACGGTAAAGAAAGAGAACCATGGGTTCAGAAACCCATGCCCTTTCCTCCTGAACCATCCAAATCAAAGGATGAGGATTTTGAGCGCTTTGCTGAAATGATTAGACCTATTTTCTTACGTATGCACTTAACTGATATGCTTAAAGTAAATCCATATGCTAAGTATATGAAGGATATCATCACAAATAAAAGAAAGATACTGGAAGCTGAAATTTCCACCATGCTTGCTAATTACACTTTTAAAGGTGGAATACCAAAGAAACTTGGAGATCCGGGTGTTCCAACTATACCATGCTCCATTAAAAGAAATTATGTTAGAACTACTTTATGTGATCTTGGAGCCGGTGTTAGTGTTATGCCTCTCTCTTTATATCATACACTTGAATTGAATAAGTTGACACCTACTGAAATATCTTTGCAAATGGCTGATAAATCAACTGCTATACCTGTCGGTATTTATGAGGATGTGCCTGTTGTGGTTGCAAATGTCACTATCTTAACGGACTTTCTTATTCTTGATATTCCCGAGGATGATAGTATGTATATTATCCTTGGTAGACCTTTTCTTAATACTGCAGGGGCTGTTATTGATTGCAACAAAGGCAATGTCACTTTTCATGTTAATGGTAATGAGCATACGGTGCACTTTCTAAGGAAACAATCTCAAGTTGATAGCATCAATTCTATTGAAAAAGTTCCAACTATCATCTTTGGAGGTTTTGAATTTCCTCTCCCTACTGTCAAGAAAAAGTATGATATTCTTATTGTTGGGGATTTTCATATCCCCGCTGAGGTAACTTAGTGTTATTCGAAATTTCTCCGGTTCCGTGTTATTCGGAATGAGCTTGTTAAAAAGACTTGATCAACCTTGTTAGTGGATTCATTTTGATGATCACGAGATGGATGAAACTAGAAGGCACAACCTTCTGTACCCTCTTTTTACTTTCTGTTATTTAGATTAAATAAAGCAAAAATAGTATTATCTGTCTGCTTTCTGAATTATCCGTGCATTAAAAAGTAGTCCGAAAATAAAAGTGCTCCAAATGCCCTACAAATTTAGTATGCTTTTTTCTGGAATATTTGAGGATTTTAGGCACTGAAAACACTGCAGGAGGGGCAAGCACCAGGCCACGAGAGAGGAGGGCGCCCCCCCCCCCTTGTAGGGCGCACCCCCTAGTCTCGTGGGCCCCTGGTAGCCCCCCTCCACTTATGCCAGCACCCACACACTTCATCTTCTACCCAAAAAAATCCCCATCCAGCTCAAGCCCGAGTTCTAGCTCGTTTTGCTGCGATTTTCGATCTCTTAGCTCAAAGCTCCATTCACAAAACTGCTTTGGGAGATTGTTGCTTGGTATGTGACTCCTCCATTGGTCCAATTAGTTTTTGTTCTAGTGCTTTATTCATTGCAAATTTTTGCTGCATAGGTGACCATGTTCTTGAGCTTGCATGTTAAATTTTTGAGGTCCCAAGCAATTCCAATGCATGATATAGGCTCTAGGCACTTGTAGGAGTAGTTACTATCAATCTTGTTTAGTTTTATCCACTTTTATTTTGAAGTTACTAAAATTTCAGAAATTTTCAGAAAAAGAAATATGCTTAGAAGAATGTACCAAGGAGGTTCCTCGGCAAAGAAATGGCCAAGGATTGCTATACGTGAACAAGATGTTAATTTGCCAAGAGACGCAAATGTACGGGCTTGTGAGTGGCCATCCGATGATTTTATGGTCGAAGCAGGCTTCAAGGAGGAATTTGACGCGTATGTGCGTAATGCCGAGCTGGAGGACTTCTTACAAGATAAGTGCCCTCAATATTATCAATTGACTGATTCCTTTGTGCGGAGGCTCGAGTATATTTCTGCACGTAATTCTCCTAGTGTTATGTTTGAAATTTATGATACATCTCATACCATGGATTTAGAGGACTTCACAACTGCTTGCAAACTCCCACAGTGGGGCAATATTAATGATCCTCCCAAATCTGAAGTTAGAGATTTTCTTGCTAGTATTACTATGGAAGAATCTAGGGACATAACACAAGCTACCATAGGGAGCATTCATTTTCCTGCTATACATTACTTTGCTCTCTTTATTGGTAGATGCATTAACGGTAAGGACGAGGTATGTCACATGTGTGCCCCTGATCTCTGTGTCCTCAAGAGTGTTGTGTCAGGTTATAAAGGTTATAACTTGGGGGCAATAGTTGCACGTAGGTTGCAGAATAATAGTAGAAGGGGAGATTTCTTCGGAGGAATTTATGGAACCCGAGTGGCTAATTTTCTTAATATAGCTCCGCGAGAGGGGGATATGATTGTACCTCCTGTTTATTTGGATAAAGAAGCTATGTTTGATCATCATTTTCTTGAGAGGAATGAACAATTCCTCCATTATCGACAAACCTATAACAGATGCAACGTCATCCCTGTTACTCTTCCTGCTCCCTACCTTTTTGATTATCAGACAAAAGGAAGATATGTTGTCACCAGGGAAGAAGCCACTGAATATGAGAGGGGAATGGAGGCAGCTCGCCAACACGTTGCTGCTCAGGAGGCGGTCGCCTCTGCATCTCAGTACTACCCCAGTTTCACTTATGGATATCAGTCAGGCGGTCACTGGTATTAAACCAACTTAGGCCAAAAGCCTAAGCTTGGGGGAGTACGTATTTCTCACCGACTTTACATTCATGTTCACACACTAGTCGTCGGTGCTCATACTCTTTCATTGTATTATCCATGCTAGTTTAAATTTCTTTTTCTAGTTTTCTTCTTGTGTGGTTGATAAACCTTAAGAAAAAACAAAAAATAGTTAGTTTAATTTCCATGCTTGTAGTAGAAATTAAAATGAAAACCCAAAAAGATTTCTCGTTCTTCTTTTACTTGTTGGGAGCTTTCCCGTGTAAATAGTTTTATTTTCTTTCCTTTCCTTTGTGGGTCGAGAAGATCATATTGAAAATGCTTAGTGGCTCTTATATGCATGATTGTTTATTTAACTTAGAGCCCATATTACTTGTCTTCTCTCTTGAGTTGAATGCTTGCAGATTTTAGGTTAGTCCAATGCACGTGCACTCTTATTATTATACACATTGTTCGGTTGTGCGAGTGAAAGGCAATAATGACGATATATGACGGACTTATTGGGATGAGAAAAGCTGGTATGAACTCGACCTCTCTTGTTTTTGTAAATATGATGAGTTCATCGTTCCTAAGTCAGCTATTATGAAGTAAACATATTTGCAATGACATTTAGAGATTATAGTTGCTTGTGCCATGCTTGATTAGCTATGAGTTATAATGGTTTACCTTGCATGCCAACATGCTATTAGAATGATTATGATGTGGTATGATGGGATGGTATCCTCCTTTGAATGAATTAAGTGACTCGACTTGGCACATGTTCACGCATGTAGTTGAATCAAATCAACATAGCCTTCATGATATTTATGTTCATGGTAGATTATATCCTACTCATGCTTGTACTCGGTGTAAATGAATTTTAATGCATGTTTACGACTGTTGTCGCTCTCTTAGTTGGTCGCTTCCCTGTCTTTTGCTAGCCTTCACCTGTATCCAAACTCCTTAAACCCCAAAGTTGTTCCATATGAGTCCACTATACCTTCCTATACGCGGTATTTTACCTGCCGTTCCAAGTAAATTTGTATGTGCCAAACTCCAAACCTTCAAATGAAATTCTGTTTTGTATGCTCGAGCAGCTCATGTTTCAACTAGGGCTACCTATATCTTCCATGCTATGTGGGTTATTCTCAAGAGGAGTGGACTCCGCTCCTCATTCACGAGGGGATGCCTAGTCCCATGATCCAAAAAGATCAAAGCAAATCAAAATAATTAAACAAAACTCCCCCAGGGCTGTTGTATGTTGGAGGCACTCGTTGTTTCGAGCAAGCCGTGGATTGATGCTTGTTGGTGGTTGGGGGAGTATAAACCTTTACCATTCTGTTTGGGAACTGCCTATAATGCATGTAGTATGGAAGATACAGCCATCTCACAGTTGTTGTGTTGACAGCAAAAGTATGCCGCTCAAAATGTGTAACGCCCCGGATTCGATGCGCCAGGTGTCTCCCAGTTATTCGACGTTGTTGCCGTGTCATTTGCTTGCGTGTTGCATTTTATCATGTCATCATGTGCATTTCATTTTGCATACGTGTTCGTCTCATGCATCCGAGAATTTTCCCCGTTGTCCGTTTTGCAATCCGGCGCTCCCATGTCCTCCGGCGTTCCCCTTTTCGTCTCCTTTCGTGTGCGGGTGTTAAAGTTTCTCGGAATGGCCCGAGGTTTGTCAAGCGGCCTTGGTATAGCACCGGTAGACCGCCTGTCAAGTTTCGTGCCATTTGGAGGTCGTTTGGTACTCCAACGGTTAACCGGGTAACCGTAAAGGCCTCTTTTGTGTGCAGCCCAACACCCCTTCCAAAGTGGCCCAAAACCCATCTAACTCCCCTCCATGCTCTCAGTCGTTCGATCACGATCACGTGGCCGAAAACCGCACCTCATTTGGACTCACCTAGCTCCATCTACCTATATAAACACCCCTCCCCCGAAATTCGCGGATCAATTCCACCCTAACCCTAGCTTTTCCTCTTCCTCCCGCAGCCGGACGCGTCCGCCCGCGGCGGACACGTCCGCACCGCCGCTCCGCACCAGTCCCCGCCTGCCACGTGTCCCCGCGACCTCCTCTCTCCATCGCGCCGCCGCGGGCCCGCCGAGCCCGAGGCCGGCCCGCACAGGCCCGTCCGCCCGCGCCCGCGCCCGAGGCCCCACCTCCCGCGCCGGCTGCGGCCGCCGCCGCCCGTCGCCGGCGAACCTCCGCCGCCCGGCCGTCGCCGCCCCGTCCGCCTCCGCGCCCGGCCCCCTCCTCTGCCGTCCTCCTCGTCCGCGCCGCATTCCGCGCGCCTGCCCCGACCCCGCCGCCCGGCGCCGGCCGCCCGCCGCCGCGGCCCTGTTCCGCCCGCTCCGCCGCGAGCCGCCCAGCTCCGCCCGGCCGCGCCCCGCCGCCTCCCGCGCCGGCCTGGCCGCGCCGCCGCCCGGTCCGGCCGGGCCCCTCCTCCGGCGGCTTCCCCAACCTCCCCGGCGCCCGTCCCCGACAACTCCGGCCGCCGGCGCCTCAGATCCGGCGAGATCCGCGCCGCTTTGAAATCCGTGCAACTAGGTTGACCCCCGAGATTCCTCTAAGTCCTTAATTTTTCAGTATTTTGTAGCATGTTCATCGCATCATAACTCTGTGCATGTAGCTCCGTTTCGTGCGTGTAATATGTCAAATTGTTCGTCTCGACGAGTACTTCATTTCATTCCATTGCATAATTTTTATTTGAGCTCATCTTGATGCCCGAAATGCTGTTGGAAGAGTGCTATGTGATGTTAATCTGCTGAAACTGTTATAACTTGCTCATTTGTCATTTTTGCCATGATTGATGTGTGCATCCTATGAGGTTGATGTCTACATGTGTTTTGATCTATGCCATGCCATCTTTCCAGGATTGTATGCCATGTATTTTTGTGATTTGTGTGCTGAGTGCATCAAGCTTGTTAAGTGGAGTACTTGTTGTTACTGTTTTGCTAGGCTGAATCTGTTATTTCGTGATGCCATGTAAACTTGATGATACAGAGAGATCCATGCATATTTTGAGATACTTAAGTAAGGGTGTTTTGTACATATGGTTATGCTCTATCCATTCATGCCCCTGGTTGCATTTTTAGCTTCCTGTAGATTGTTCATATCTTGCTCCAAACTTGCTAAATGATGTTGCTGTCAGCCTGTTAACATGAAGTTCAGTTTTACCATGTGATTTCCTAGTGATCCATGCATCCTATGAACTTGCTCTTGCCATGCTTAGCTTCATAAACATGCCTTCTTACTGTTGGTTGCCTTTCCATGCCATGTATTGCTCTGTAATGAGTGGTTCAAGCTCACCAACATGCGTACTTATTGTTGTTCCTGCCATGTTTGAATCTGTCATATAACTTGCCATGTTTACATGGATGCCATCATATCTTCTGATCCTTTTTGGCTCTTGGTCAGTAAGGGACTTCTGTTCTATGCAATTAGTAGATTCATGCCATGCTTTGTTTGCCATGATAAGTTCCTGTAACATGTTGTTTGATAGCTCTAAACATTGCAACCTGATGTTATTTCTGCTAAAGTCTGTAACTGTTATTATTTGCAATTTTTTCATGTGTGTTTGAGCATGTTCTAGTGATTTCTGGAGAAAGCTCAGTGTTCATGTTTTGTTATGCTTTACCTGTACATCATGTCCATGCCTTTTGTTATCATATTGTGGTACTGTAGATTATTGGTTTGATGCTTGTAAGATGCCTAGTTGCTGTTATGGACAGATTGTTGCTATGACTTGTATAGTGTGTATGTGTTGCACCGTGGCTCTGTTGTGAGTGTGCTCTATATGAAACTTGCTTGATTTTGCATGTTGTTTCATATTATCATGTTGCCTCTTTGTTTTGGTGTGTTTGCTTGATGTTTGGGTGCATTTTGCATCAATGCCATGTTTAACTTGTTTTGCTCATATCTTCTAAGCCGTAGCTCCGAATCTAATGAACTTTATATGTAACTTGACTAGAATTTCATGTAGATCATCTTGGTGCCTCTTAACTTGCTGTTTAACAACTTGAACATAAGGTTTATTCAGATCTGGACCAACTTCAAAATTTGCATATGAGGACTTACCGGAATTGTTATATGTCACTCCCGGCCTCATTTAAACTTGTCTTGATGTGTTGCTCTTGTTTGCATCAACTCTTGCCATGAGTAGCTTCATGTAGCTTCGTCATGCATCATACTTGTTGTGCATCATGTCTTGTTCACGTGTGGTGTGTTTACCATGTTGTGTGCTTCTTCTCGATAGTTCCCGTATCGTTGTGATCGTGAGGATTCGTTTGTCTACGTGTGGTTCGTCTTCGTGGCTTCATCTTCTTCATGGACTCGTTTTTCTTCCTTGCGGGATTTCAGGCAAGATGACCGCTACCCTGGATCTCACTACTATCATTGCTATGCTAGTTGCTTTGTTCTATTGCTATGATGCGTTATCTATCTTTTGCTCATCAAGCCTCCCAAATTGCCATGAACCTCTAACCTTTGACACCTTTCCTATGCAAACCATTGCTTGGCTATGTTACCGCTTGGCTATGTTACCGCTTGGCTCAGCCCCTCTTATAGCGTTGCTAGTTGTAGGTGAAGTTGAAGATTTCTCCATGGTGGACAGGATTTATGTTGGGATATCGCAATATCTCTTATATTATTAATGCATCTATATATTTGGTAAAGGGTGGAAGGCTCGGCCTTATGCATGGTGTTTTGTTCCACTCTTGCCGCCCTAGTTTCTGTCATACCGGTGTTATGTTCCCGGATTTTGCGTTCCTTACGCGGTCGGGTGATTTATGGGAACCCCTTGACAGTTCGCTTTGAATAAAACTCCTCCAGCAAGGCCCAACCTTGGTTTTACCATTTGCCTCACCACCACCTACTTTTCCCTTGGGAGTCGCTCTCTCGAGGGTCATCTTTATTATAGCCCCCCCGGGCCAGTGCTTGTCTAAGTGTTGGTCCGAACCGAGCCGCCTGCAGGGCCCCCTCGGGGCAACTCGAGGTCTGGTTTTACTCGTAGCCTGTCGCATCCGGTGTTGCCCTGAGAACGAGATATGTGCAGCTCCTATCGGGATTGTCGGCGCATCGGGCGGTCTTGCTGGTCTTGTTTTACCATTGTCGAAATGTCTTGTAAACCGGGATTCCGAGTCTGATCGGGTCTTCCTGGGAGAAGGTTTATCCTTCGTTGATCGCGAGAGTTTATCATGGGCTAAGTTGGGACACCCCTGCAGGGTATAATCTTTCGAAAGCCATGCCTGCGGTTATAGGCAGATGGGAATTTGTTAATGTCCGGTTGTAGATAACTTGACACCTGATCCGAATTAAAACGCATCAACCGTGTGTGTAACCGTGATGGTCTCTTCTCGGCGGAGTCCGGGAAGTGAACACGGTTTCTGTGTTATGATTGACGTAAGTAGGTGTTCAGGATCACCTCTTGATCATTGCTAGCTTCTCGACCGTTCCGCTTGTTCTCTTCTCGCTCTCATTCGCGTAAGTTATCCACCATATCTTGCTTAGTCGCTGCTGCAACCTCACCACTTTACCCCTTCCTTTCCCATTAAACTTTGCTAGTATTGATACCCATGGTAATGGGATTGCTGAGTCCTCGTGGCTCACAGATTACTACAACAATAGTTGCAGGTACAAGTTTACCCGATGATCATGACGCGGAGAGCGATGCTTGCTTTGCGTTGAGTTCTTCCTCTGCTTCTTCTTCGATCAGGGGATAGGTTCCAGGTCGGCAGCCTGGGCTAGCAGGGTGGATGTCGTTTGAGTTTCTGTTTGTGTTTCATCCGTAGTCGGATGGTGCTCTGATGTATTGTGATGTTGTATTCGTGTGGCATTGTATGCCTTTGTTTGTATCCCCATCTATTATGTAATGTTGATGTAATGATATCCACCTTGCAAAAGAGTTTCAATATGCGGGTCTATCCTTGGTGGGACCTTCGAGTTCCTTTTGGATAGGGACGCATATTGGGCGTGACAAGTTGGTATCAGAGCCTCGACCGACCTTTGGAGCCCCCCTAGATTGATCGTGTAGTCTGGCCGATGTTGAGTCTAGAAGAAAACTGATTTCTGAGTCTAGTTATATCAGAGAGTAGGAATTCTTTTTACTCCTCAGCCCCTTCGTCGCTCTGGTGAGGAATCTTGACGTAGGTGTTTTGAATTACTCCTCTTCACCTTTAAATTTTTCTTTAGGTTCATGCGGTTAGTTTTTTGTTCGTTGGTTCTCAGCTCTTTTATCCGGTGCTTTTCTCGTCAAGTTGACTGAAGCCTCTTCATCTTTGAGTTTAATCCTCAATTGTTTTCTTTCCCACCCGCCCACCCCTTTTTCTTCTTGGAACCAGAGTCCATAATCGAGTATCCATCCTACTCGTGCGAAGTCTTTGCCTTCTTTCCTCAATGATTTTAATCGGTGTTTTCTCTTCAAGATATTCGTTGGTTTCCCCTTCCAGTTGCCTGTGTTTTTCCCGCCCTCCCACCCTCTTCTACCCGGAGTCTGAGTCTCTTTCGACCATCAACTTCATTCGTGTGGAGCCTCTTCTGTCTTCCCTTAATTATTTCAACCAGTGAATTCTCGTCTCGTTCGTCATTCTTCATCCATTTCTCTTCCGGTGGTTTCAATTCAAGTTTTGCGGGTGATCACATTCTTTTCCTTGGATCAAGTGTTTTCCCTGCTCGTTCGCCTCTCGCCAGTTTATCCTTCCGGAGTGTTCAAGACATCTCAAGAGATTCGTCTGTGTTCGCATTAATTCGAGGTTGTCACCTCATTCAAATATTTCAATTGTTCCGGTGCATCATTTATCTGTTCAACAATCCTTTCCAACGGTGTTATCTCTTCAATGGGCCCTAACCCACAGGTCTTTTCCCAGGATCTTACCTGACTCTTCTAATTATTCCGGAGTTATTCTCAATTCTTTTCAAGTGTGACGTAAGAATGGATCCCATCAGTCACATGCCTTCTCCAAGATCGATTTCTAATCATTTCATTGTTGGCTCAACCTCTTTGCTTTCCGTTTTTCCGGAGTATCTCAGTAATTTTGGTGGTGTTTCCCATCGTCATTCGAAGATTGTAGAAGAGTTTTTCCTCTAAATCTTGCCCGTTCTCGCGAAGTTTCGTGGTTCTAGCTTCATGTTATCCTCTCATATTATTCCATTTGTCAGTTATTTCTTTTCTCAACCATCCGGAGTATTTCAAGAGTTGATTTCTGTTTCTTTTCACCGGAGGCCATCATTCCAGCTATCGTCCTCTAATTATCCCGGTGCTTTGTTCAAGTGTTTTTTAGACAGCTCATGATCTCCTTGTCCTTTTGCATCTAAATCCCCTCTAGCATATTTGTTCTTCTAATTTTTCCGGTGATTAAGTCTCTTTCATCAGTCATTTTCCAAATTCTTATGGTGGTTCATTCAGATTCTTTTTCCTTTGTTATCGTATCAATCCATTCCTTCTTTCAATCCTACCGGTGGTTCATGAAGACCTTCTCAAGTTTCCGATATGTCACTTCTCAATCCTTTTCAAGAAGAATAAGTAGTATGCCAAATCCATTGCTTGTCATCAATTTAATTGGTGAAGGATGAACATAATGTAGTTCTTATTCTTGTTTCATTGAGTAAATTCAATTCCTTATTCCGGAGTTGTTCATGATACCATTTCTCGGTTCTAAGTTGTTCATCTTTTCTTTCCGGAGTTCAAATTTCCTCGTCCATCTCGTCGGAACCTCCATCTATATCATCGCAGGCTTAATCTTATTCTTTCATCCTTCATTTCTATATCATCCTTTTGATTACCGGAGTACTTCATGGTGGATCTTCCTGATTTAATTCATTCTTCAAGAGTTTATGAAGTATCATTCCATCCTCTCTAGCTCGTGTTCTAATCTCTCCATGTTCAGTCGGAGTGCTGCCTAAATCCTTTCAGTCTTATTCGTTTCTTTTCTCATTCTAACCACTCCGGTTAGAACGAGTGGTTTCATAGTCTATCTGATTCCGTGAGCTTTTAATTCTCGTCATTCTCGTTGTTCCCCTCTTCTTCTCGAGTGCTCTCGATTCTTTGATTCTTCTCTTGAGTTCTTGTTTCACCTCATTCCTTTTTCCCTTCCGTCTCGGTCCTAAGATCTCGGGACGAGATCTCTTGTTAGTGGAGGAGTGTTGTAACGCCCCGGATTCGATGCGCCAGGTGTCTGCCAGTTATTCGACATTGTTGCCATGTCATTTGCTTGCATGTTGCATTTTATCATGTCATCATGTGCATTTCATTTTGCATACGTGTTCGTCTCATGCATCCGAGCATTTTCCCCGTTGTCCGTTTTGCAATCCGACGCTCCCATGTCCTCCGGCGTTCCCCTTTTCGTCTCCTTTCGTGTGCGGGTGTTAAACTTTCTCGGAATGGCCCGAGGTTTGTCAAGCGGCCTTGGTATAGCACCGGTAGACCGCCTATCAAGTTTCGTGCCATTTGGAGGTCGTTTGGTACTCCAACGGTTAATCGGGTAACCGTAAAGGCCTCTTTTGTGTGCAGCCCAACACCCCTTCCAAAGTGGCCCAAAACCTATCTAACTCCCCTCCATGCTCTCGGTCGTTCGATCACGATCGCGTGGCCAAAAACCGCACCTCATTTGGACTCTCCTAGCTCCCTCTACCTATATAAACACCCCTCCCCCGAAATTCGCGGATCAATTCCACCCTAACCCTAGCTTTTCCTCTTCCTCCCGCAGCCGGACGTGTCCGCCCGCGCCGGACACGTCCGCGCCGCCGCTCCAAACCAGTCCCCGCCTGCCACGTGTCCCCGCGACCTCCTCTCTCCATCGCACCGCCGCGGGCCCGCCGAGCCCGAGGCCGGCCCGCGCAGGCCCGTCCGCCCGCGCCCGCGCCCAAGGCCGCGCCTCTCGCGCCGGCTGCAGCGGCCGCCGCCCGTCGCCGGCGAACCTCCGCCGCCCGGCCGTCGCCGCCCCGTCCGCCTCCGCGCCCGGCCCGCTCCTCCGTCGTCCTCCTCGTCCGCGCCGCCCTCCGCGCGCCTGCCCCGACCCCGCAGCCCGGCGCCGGCCGCCCGCCGCCGCGGCCCCGTTCCGCCCGCTCCGCCATGAGCCGCCCAGCTCCGCCCGGCCGCGCCGGCCTGGCCGCGCCGCCGCTCGGTCCGGCCGGGCCCCTCCTCCGGCGGCTTCCCCGACCTCCCCGGCGCCCGTCCCCGACAACTCCGGCTGCCGGCGCCTCGGATCCGGCGAGATCTGCGCCGCTTTGCAATCCGTGCAACTAGGTTGACCCCCGAGATTCCTCTAAGTCCTTAATTTTTCAGCATTTTGTAGCATGTTCATCGCATCATAACTCTGTGCATGTAGCTCCGTTTCGTGCATGTAATATGTCAAATTGTTCGTCTCGACGAGTACTTCATTTCATTCCATTTCATAATTTTCATTTGAGCTCATCTTGATGCCCGAAATGCTGTTGGAAGAGTGCTATCTGATGTTAATCTGCTGAAACTGTTATAACTTGCTCATTTGTCATTTTTGCCATGATTGATGTGTGCATCCTATGAGGTTGATGTCTACATGTGTTCTGATCTATGCCATGCCATCTTTCCAGGAGTGTATGCCATGTATTTTTGTGATTTGTGTGCTGAGTGCATCAAGCTTGTTAAGTGGGGTACTTGTTGTTACTGTTTTGCTAGGCTGAATCTGTTATTTCGTGATGCCATGTAAACTTGATGATACAGAGAGATCCATGCATATTTTGAGATACTTCAATAAGGGTCTTTTGTACATATGGTTATGCTCTATCCATTCATGCCCCTGGTTGCATTTATAGCTTGCTGTAGATTGTTCATATCTTGCTCCAAACTTGCTAAATGATGTTGCTGTCAGCCTGTTAACATGAAGTTCAGTTTTACCATGTGATTTCCTAGTGATCCATGCACCCTATGAACTTGATCTTGCCGTGCTTAGCTTCATAAACATGCCTTCTTAATGTTGGTTGCCTTGCCATGCCATGTATTGCTCTGTAGTGAGTGGTTCAAGCTCACCAACATGCCTACTTATTGTTGTTCCTGCCATGTTTGAATCTGTCATATAACTTGCCATGTTTACATGGATGCCATCATATCTTCTGTTCCTTTTTGGCTCTTCGTCAGTAAGGGACTTTTGTTCTATGAAATTAGTAGATTCAATCCATGCTTTGTTTGCCATGATAAGTTCCTGTAACATGTTGTTTGATAGCTCTAAACATTGCAACCTGATGTTATTTCTGCTAAAGTCTGTAACTATTATTATTTGCAATCTTTCCATGTGTGTTTGAGCATGTTCTAGTGATTTCTGGAGATAGCTCAGTGTTCATGTTTTGTTATGCTTTACCTGTACATCATGTCCATGCCTTTTGTTATCATATTGTGGTACTGTAAATTATTGGTTTGATGCTTGTAAGATGCCTAGTTGCTGTTATGGACAGATTATTGCTATGACTTGTATAGTGTGTATGTGTTGCACCGTGGCTCCGTTGTGAGTGTGCTCTATATGAAACTTGCTTGATTTTGCATGTTGTTTCATATTATTATGTTGCCTCCTTGTTTTGGTGTGTTTGCTTGATGTTTGGGTGCATTTTGCATCAATGCCATGTTTAACTTGTTTTGCTCATATCTTCTAGGCCGTAGCTCCGAATCTAATGAACTTTATATGTAACTTGACTAGAATTTCGTGTAGATCATCTTGGTGCCTCTTAACTTGCTGTTTAACAACTTGAACATAAGGTTTATTCAGATCTGGACCAACTTCGAAATTTGCATATGAGGACTTACCGGAATTGTTATATGTCACTCCCGGCCTCATTTAAACTTGTCTTGATGTGTTGCTCTTGTTTGCATCAACTCTTGCCATGAGTAGCTTCATGTAGCTTCGTCATGCATCATACTTGTTGTGCATCATGTCTTGTTCACGTGTGGTGTGTTTACCATGTTGTGTGCTTCTTCTCGATAGTTCCCGTATCGTTGTGATCGTGAGGATTCGTTCGTCTACGTGTGGTTCGTCTTCGTGGCTTCATCTTCTTCATGGACTCGTTCTTCTTCCTTGCAGGATTTCAGGCAAGATGACCGCTACCTTGGATCTCACTACTATCATTGCTATGCTAGTTGCTTCGTTCTATCGATATGCTGCGTTACCTATCTTTTGCTCATCAAGCCTCCCAAATTGCCATGAACCTCTAACCTTTGACACCTTTCCTATGCAAACCATTGCTTGGCTATGTTACCACTTGGCTCAGCCCCTCTTATAGTGTTGCTAGTTGCAGGTGAAGTTGAAGATTTCTCCATGGTGGACAGGATTTATGTTGGGATATCGCAATATCTCTTATATTATTAATGCATCTATATATTTGGTAAAGGGTGGAAGGCTCGGCCTTATGCCTGGTGTTTTGTTCCACTCTTGCCGCCCTAGTTTTCGTCATACCGGTGTTATGTTCCCGGATTTTGCGTTCCTTACGCGGTCGGGTGATTTATGGGACCCCCATGATAGTTCGCTTTGAATAAAACTCCTCCAGCAAGGCCCAACCTTGGTTTTACCATTCGCCTCACCACCACCTACTTTTCCCTTGGGAGTCGCTCTCTCGAGGGTCATCTTTATTATAGCCCCCCCCCCGGGCCAGTGCTTGTCTAAGTGTTGGTCCGAACCGAGCCGCCTGCGGGGCCCCCTCGGGGCAACTCGAGGTCTGGTTTTACTCGTAGCCTGTCTCATCCGGTGTTGCCCTGAGAACGAGATATGTGCAGCTCCTATCGGCATTGTCAGCGCATCGGGCGGTCTTGCTAGTCTTGTTTTACCATTGTCAAAATGTCTTGTAAACCGGGATTCCGAGTCTGATCGGGTCTTCCTGGGAGAAGGTTTATCCTTCGTTGATCGCGAGAGCTTATCATGGGCTAAGTTGGGACACCCCTACAGGGTACAATCTTTCAAAAGCCGTGCCTGCGGTTATAGGCAGATGGGAATTTGTTAATGTCCGGTTGTAGATAACTTGACACCTGATCCGAATTAAAACGCATCAACCGTGTGTGTAACCGTGATGGTCTCTTCTCGGCGGAGTCCGGGAAGTGAACACAGTTTCTGTGTTATGATTGACGTAAGTAGGTGTTCAGGATCACCTCTTGATCATTGCTAGCTTCTCGACCGTTCCGCTTGTTCTCTTCTCGCTCTCATTCGCGTAAGTTAGCCACCATATCTTGCTTAGTCGTTGCTGCAACCTCACCACTTTACCCCTTCCTTTCCCATTAAACTTTGCTAGTCTTGATACCCATGGTAATGGGATTGCTGAGTCCTCGTGGCTCACAGATTACTACAACAACAGTTGCAGGTACAGGTTTACCCGATGATCATGACGCAGAGAGCGATGCTTGCTTTGCGTTGAGTTCTTCCTCTGCTTCTTCTTCGATCAGGGGATAGGTTCCAGGTCGGCAGCCTGGGCTAGCAGGGTGGATGTCATTTGAGTTTCTGTTTGTGTTTCATCCGTAGTCGGATGGTGCTCTGATGTATTGTGATGTTGTATTCGTGTGGCATTGTATGCCTTTTGTTTGTATCCCCATCTATTATGTAATGTTGATGTAATGATATCCACCTTGCAAAAGCGTTTCAATATGCGGGTCTATCCTTGGTGGGACCTTCGAGTTCCTTTTGGATAGGGTCGCATATTGGGGCGTGACAAAATGTTATTCAATCTTTATTTTAAAATTGAGCTCTGGCACCTCTACAAATCCCTGCTTCCCTCTGTGAAAGGCCTATCTATTTACTTTTATGTTGAGTCATCACCCTTATTATTAAAAAGCACCCGCTGGAGAGCACACTGTCATTTGCATTCATTATTATTGGTTTATATTGGGTATGACTTGACTGGATCCCTTTTGCCATGAATTACAATGTTTAGTCAGTCCTTGATCTTTAAAGGTGCTCTGCATTTATGTTTTGCGGTCTCAGAAAGGGCTAGCGATATTCCATTTTGTTATATCATGTTATGATTATTTTGAGAAAGTGTTGTCATCCGAGTTTTATTATTATGGCTCGCTAGCTGATTATGTTATTGATATGAGTAATTGTGAGACCTATTTGTTATTGTTAGTATGGTTAGTTCATAATATTTGCTGAAACTTGAATGTTGGCTTTTCATGTTACAACAACAAGAGCAACAGAGTTTCTAAAAGTTTTCTTTATCACTTTCAGTTTATCAACTGAATTGCTTGAGGACAAGCAAAGGTTTAAGCTTGGGAGAGTTGATACGTCTCCAATGTATCTACTTTTCCAAACACTTTTGCCCTTGTTTTGGACTCTAACTTGCATGATTTGAATGAAACTAACCCGGATTGACGATGTTTTCAGCAGAACTGCCATGATGTTGTTTTATGTGTAGAAAACAAAAGTTCTCAGAATGTCCTGGAAATCCACGGAGGCACTTTTCAGATTTAATAAGAATTTTTGGCGAAAGAATTAGTGCCAGGGGGCCCACGGCCTGTCCACGAGACAGGGGGCACCCCCCCCCCTAGGGCGTGGCCCCCTATCTCGTGGGCCCCTTGGACCTTCTCTGACCTCAACTCCAACTCCATATATTCCGTCTCGGGGAGAAAAAAATCAAGGAGAAAGTTTCATCGCGTTTCACGACACAGAGCTGCCGCCAAGCCCTAATCTCTCTCGGGAGGGCTGATCTGGAGTCCGTTCGAGGCTCCGGAGAGGGGGATTCATCACCGTCGTCATCATCAACCATCCTCCATCACCAATTTCATGATGCTCACCGCCGTGCCTGAGTCCATCGTAGGCTTGCTCGACGGTGATGGGTTGGATGAGATTTACCATGTAGTCAAGTTAGTTTTGTTAGGGTTTGATCCCTAGTATCCACTATGTTCTAAGACTGATGTTGTTATGACTTTGCTATGCTTAATGCTTGTCACTAGGGCCCGAGTGCCACGATTTCAGATCTGAACCTATTATGTTTTCATGAATATATGTGTGTTCTTGATCCTATCTTGCAAGTCTATAGTCACCTATTATGTGTTATGATCTGACAACCCCGAAGTGACAATAATCGGGATACTTCTCGGTGATGACCGTAGTTTGAGGAGTTCATGTATTCACTATGTGCTAATACTTTGTTCTGGTTCTCTATTAAAAGGAGGCCCTAATATCCCTTAGTTTCCGTAAGGACCCCGCTGCAACGGGAGGGTAGGACAAAAGATGTCATGCAAGTTCTTTTCCATAAGCACGTATGACTATTTGTGGAATACATGCCTACATAACATTGATGAATTGGAGCTAGTTCTATATCACCCTATGTTATAGCTATTACATGAGGAATCGCATCCGGCATAATTATCCATCACTGATCCATTGCCTATGAGGTTATCCATAATTTTTCTTCGCTTATTTACTTTTCCGTTGCTACTGTTACAACTACTACAAAAACCCAAAAATATTTATCTTTACTTTTGCTACCGTTACTATTATTATCATACCACTTTTGCTACTAAACACTTTGCTGCAGATACTAAGTTATCCAGGTGTGGTTGAATTGACAACTCAACTGCTAATACTCAAGAATATTCCTTGGCTCCCCGTGTGTCGAATCAATAAATTTGGGTTGAATACTCTACCCTCGAAAGCTGTTGCGATCCCCTATACTTGTGGGTTATCAATTGTGTCCCGGTTCTTCCGGACGAGCACCTCAGTAGAAAAAGCCGAAAACTGGCTATCATGATCCAGCGAGAGCTGGTCAGCTGTTCGAGAGCTTTTCAAATCCTTAGAGATTTTTCCGCTTCATGCGAGGAATCGATTTTCATCCGATTAGGCGTGAATAGCACCCCAACTTCAGTCTTCCGAATTCCAAGGGCTTCGCCAAAATTTCAGTTGTCAAACTCCTATGGCTAAGTGAGGGTGATAAAGCCGTATAGTCTGATTGCCTTGTTCGTTGTGTTAAACACCTCCTTTAAGGACCAAAATTTGGAGTAAAGAGTGTTTATATTTATCCCGAACACCCCCGTACTATCTACGTGGGGGCAGAACCAATGACTAGCAACTCTCAGATTTTCATAAACGGCCACGCAGGAGGTAAATTTTTTAAAGTAACAAGCATTATATTACATAAAGATCTTGTTTTAGTTTACAGGATAGGATAACATGATTTTTTTCATGGGAATATAACATCCTTCGCACATTGCTCCGCCGCAAGGCGGGATCCCTCCATGACACTATCAAAATATAGTTCGGGTCGACGGTGCTCCTTACCCTTAGGCGCCCCCCGGTCACCAGCTCCGCGGCGTCCATCTTCGCCCAGTGCATCTTGCCGCGGGCAAAGGCCATCCGCGCACCTTCAATGCAGACGGATCGCTTGATGACTTCAAGCCACGGGCAGGCACTGACAAGCCGCTTCACGAGTCCGAAGTAGCTGCTGGGCATGAGCTCGGCAAGCCATAGCCGGACTATTAAGTCCTTCATGGCTAGTTCGTCCACTTTATGCAGCTCGACTAGCTGTTTCAGCTGGTCACTAAAGGGCACCGGAAGTTTTGGTCCAAGTTATTGAGACCAGAACAGCTTCTCCGTCGAGCTCCCTTCTTCGACTCGATAAAATTCTGCAGCATCTGATATGCTACGTGGCAGATCTGTAAACGCCCCTGGAGAGCTCAAAATCCGGGTAAGTAACATGAATGTTTCCTTCACATATCTGCTTTGCATATTGAAAGCCTTACCCACTGTAATATTCTTGGCCGCCTGGATTTCCTGGAGGGCACTCTGGGCTTCGTCCCGGGCATCTTGTGCGGTCTGGAGGGCCTTGGCAAGTTCGGACTCTTGAGTCTTTGAATCACACTCCAGGGACTTGTACTTCTTGACGGCATCCTGGAGCTCTTGGTGGACCTCGCTGACCTGGGCCTCCTGCTTCTCGCGCGCGGCGCATTCTTTGGCCGCTTTGTCCTCGTCCTCGGCCAACGCTTTCTTGAGGGCCTCTACTTCGGTCGTGGCCCCTAATAAAATTAATGACACTTTTGTCAGCAAGAACAATTCATCATTCCCAAATATACACGCAGACTAAATACATACCTTTTCTTTCCTCAAGCTGCTTCTTCATGAGGCCAAGTTCCTCCTCGGCCCGCTCTAGATTCTGCTTCAGTCCGGAGACTTCCGCAGTGTGAGCAGTGGCAGCCAGCAGCGACGCTTGCTTGTTCACATAGACATATTATGTTAGACTCCTGCGAAAATTATTATGATCCTTTGTTCGGCTTTTCTTTCCGAACACCGAACAAAACATTAGGGGCTACTGTCTATATTGTGACATTCTTTTACAATCATATTACTTACCTCAAATCCTGTTACAAGGCTAGTGCAGGCTTCGGTTAGTCCGCTTTTGGTGGACTGGACCTTCTCAATCACCGTACTCATAAGTGTACGGTGTTCTTCCACAATGGAAGCGCCTTGCAGCGCTTCCAGTAATCTATCTGGTACATCTGGATGGACAGAGGTCACTGGGGGAGTTGGCTCGCCTCCCTTGTTTGAAAGAGGCGGCCTACCTGAATTCGGAGCCACTTGGTCCTCCGGAGCTGTATGCGGTTGGGGGACGAATTGAATACGCCCCCCATCATTGATGTCCATGGGGGTTTGCTCCCCCACGTGTCCGAGAGCCTGGGCTTCACCCTCTGGCACCACCGGGACGGCCTCCTGAGCTTCTCCTTGGCCTTGGATCCTTCGAGACAATACCTCAGTGTTGTCCGTGGCCTTGGGGGAGGAGGCCGTTGGAAGGGACGTGTTGTTCATCGCCGACGGGTCTAGTGACCCCTCCGAAGAGGAGGACAGCGCGATGTTGGACTGGGCCGGGCTGCAAGTGCATGTTCCGGCACATTAAAAACAATAAAGTAAAATGCCAGATATATTACTGTGTCCGGACACTTACGAGTTGGCTAGGGGCTTGACCCTGGGCTCCCACTCCCCGCCGCTGTTGGTGGCCGCGGCAGAGTAGTCCGAAAGGGAGGTTTTCCCCTTCTTGGATGCCTCGGCCTCCCCACGTGTGGAGGCCTTCCTTTTCTTCCTCCCCCCGGCAGGGGGGAATGGATTTCTTCTTCCTCCTCCCCTTCCTCATCGTCTTCGGTGGAGGAGTGCGTCTCGGTGTCTTCGGACGTCACGTCCGAAGTACCCTTGCAACGGAGACCACTTCTGGTCCCCGGGGCCTTCTTTTT
Source organism: Triticum timopheevii (assembly GCA_963921465.1). Classification (NCBI taxonomy): domain Eukaryota; kingdom Viridiplantae; phylum Streptophyta; class Magnoliopsida; order Poales; family Poaceae; genus Triticum; species Triticum timopheevii. The sequence goes on from OY997271.1 coordinate 105,536,080, forward strand.
GGCCTTCTTCTCCGGCACCTCATAAGGTGCCGGAAACAGCATCTTCGTCAAAAGAGGCGTTTCTGGATCTTCGGGCAGTGGAGTCAGACAGTTAATCTGTTGCGCTACCTCTATCCAGGCCTGAAAAATTGGTGGGGAGGCTTAGATTCCTCCCTCAAGATATGCCAGTAAAGGATATACCTTGAAAACATGAAAGAGCTTACCGTATTAGCCCGGCGTTTTGAGCTAAGCCCAAGATCTTCGGTCGTGGGCGGTGGTACCTCGCCGGCCTTGAAGAGCACCTTACAGACGTCTTTGTGCGTCGTGCCAAAGAGCTATAGCAGCGTCTAGTGCTTGGCCGGGTCGAACTCCCACAAATTGCAAGTCCGTCGCTGGCATGGAAGGATCCGGCGGAAGAGCATGACCTGGACCATGTTGACAAGCTTGATTCTCTTTCTTATCATGTTCTGGACACACATCTGGAGCCCCGTCAGCTCGTCCGAAGAGCTCCAGGACAGGCCCTTCTCTTGCGAGGAGGTGAGCCGCATTGGGACTCCGGATTGGAATTCGGGGGCCGCCGCCCAGTTGGTGCCACGCGGCTCGGTGATGTAGAACCACCCCGATTGCCACCCCTTTATAGTCTCCACAAAGGAGCCTTTGGGCCAGGTGACATTTGGCATCTTGCCCACCATGGCGCCTCCGCACTCTACTTGTTGGCCGCTCACCACCTTTGGTTTCACGTTGAAAGTCTTCAGCCATAGGCTGAAGTGAGGTGGGATGCGGAGGAAGGCCTCGCACACGATAATAAATGCCGAGATGTTGAGGATGGAGTTGGGGGCCAAGTCATGGAAGTCTAGCCCGTAGTAAGACATCAGTCCGCGGACGAACGGGTGAGGGGGGAATCCCAGCCCGCGGATGCAATGGGTGAGAAATACCACCCTCTCCTCGGGCTCTGGGGTGGGGACGATCTGTCCCTTGGCTGGAAGTCGATGAGCGATGTCCTTGGCCAGGTACCCGGCCTCCCGGAGCTTCTTGATGTCCTCCTTCTTGACGAAGGAGGCCATCCACTTGCCTCCAGCTCCGGATCCCGGCATGGTTGGAGTGCTTTTTTGGGTGGAGAAAGCTAGAGCTTGGGCGCTGGAGCTCGATAATGGATGGGCAGAGGAAGGAGAAGGAGTGGGTGAACAAGGATGGATCCTTATCCCCTTATAAAGGCAGTAAAAGTTATGCGCCTCCCTGCTCGCCTTAAAATCCGCCTATTCCCCAAGCGTTGTGCAGATGACACGGTTGGGTTACCCATGCCCGTATTGATGAGAATCATGTGATGAGAGGACACGATCTCTGCCTCGACAAGACGTGCCAGTGAAACCGCACCTCAAAATACAGAGCAGTAGGCGAAAAAATGGTTCGAATAATGATCGGTGCAGTGGCATGATGTCATGCTACAAAAAGTTGTCAGCGGATTAGACTGTGAAATATTATACTCTCTACGGTTGTTTGTGGTGTTTGTTTTGCAGAGCCGGGCATGATCCTTGTGTTCGAGATTTACTTTGAAGTATCCGGGGGAGGAACCCGCCTTGCAATGCCGGAGACAATCTGCGCACCGGACTCATCGTCATTGAAGCCTGGTTCAGGGGCTACTGAGGGAGTCCTGGACTAAGGGGTCCTCAGTCAGCCGGACTATATGCCTAGGCCGGACTATTGGGCTATGAAGATACATGATAGAAGACTTCGTCCTGTATCCGGATGGGACTCTCCTTTGCGTGGAAGGCAAGCTTGGCGATTTGGATATGTAGAATCCTTTCTCTGTAACCGACTTTGTACAGCCCTAGCTTCCCCTGGTGTCTATATAAACCGGAGGGCTTAGACTTCTAGGGTTTAGTCACAACAATCATAACCCCATAGGCTAGACTTCTAGGGTTTAGCCATTACGATCTCCTGGTAGATCAACTCTTGTAATACTCATATTCATCAAGATCAATCAAGCAGGAAGTAGGGTATTACCTCCATAGAGAGGGCCTGAACCTGGGTAAACATCGTTTCCCCCGCCTCCTATTACCATTAGCCTTAGACACATAGTTCGGGACCCCCTACCCGAGATCCGCCGGTTTTGACACCGATACCCTTGATGAGCGGTCTATTTTTATTGAATCTCGATAGTAGTGATACACATATTCATAGTATTGAAGCCAAAAGATATAAAGTTCAATAATGATAGTACAACTTATTTGTGGCACTGCTGTTTGGGTCATATCGGTGTAAAGCGCATGAAGAAACTCCATACTGATGGACTTTTGGAATCACTTGATTATGAATCACTTGGTGCTTGCGAACCGTGCCTTATGGGTAAGATGACTAAAACTCCATTCTCCGGAACAATGGAACGAGCTACTGACTTGTTGGAAATAATACATACCGATGTATGCGGTCCAATGAGTATTGAGGCTCGTGGAGGGTATCGTTATTTTCTTACCTTCATAGATGATTTGAGCAGATATGGTTATATGTACTTGATGAAACAGAAGTCTGAAACATTTGAAAAGTTCAAAGAATTTCAGAGTGAAGTGGAAAATCATCATAACAAGAAAATAAAGTTTCTACGATCTGATCATGGAGGAGAATATTTGAGTTACGAGTTCGGTCTTCATTTGAAATAACATGGTATAGTTTCACAATTAACGCCACCTAGAACACAACAGCGAAATGGTGTGTCCGAACGTCATAATCGTACTTTAGTGGATATGGTGCGATCTATGATGTCTCTTACTGATTTACCACTGTCGTTTTGGGGTTATGCTTTAGAGACAGCTGCATTCACTTTAAATAGGGCACCATCAAAATCCGTTGAGACGGCGCCTTATGAACTTTGGTTTGGCAAGAAACCAAAGTTGTCGTTTCTTTAAGTTTGGGGCTGCGATGCTTATGTGAAAAAGCTTCAACCTGATAAGCTCGAACCCAAATCGGAGAAGTGCGTCTTCATAGGATATCCAAAGGAAACTGTTGGGTACACCTTCTGTCACAGATCTGGAGGCAAAATCTTTGTTGCTAAGGAATGGATCCTTTCTAGAGAAGGAGTTTATCTCGAAAGAAGTGAGTGGGAGGAAAGTAGAACTTGATGAGGTAGTTGTACCTTCTCCCTTATTGGAAAGTAGTTCATCACAGAAATCAGTTCCCGTGATTCCTACACCAATTAGTGAGGAAGCTAATGATGATGATCATGAAGCTTCAGATCAAGTTACTACCGAACCTCGTAGGTCTTCCAGAGTAAGATCACCAAAGTGGTACGGTAATCCTGTTCTGGAAGTCATGTTACTAGACCATGATGAACCTACGAACTATGAGGAAGTGATGATGAGCCCAGATTCCACGAAATGGCTTGAGGCCATGAAATCTGAGATGGGATCCATGTATGAGAACAAACTGTGGACCTTGGTGGACTTGCCCGATGATCGGCAAGCCATAGAAAATAAATAGACCTTTAAGAAGAAGTCCGACGTAGACGGTAATGTTACTGTTTACAAAGCTCGACTTGTTGCGAAAGGTTTTTGACAAGTTCAAGGAGTTTACTATGATGAGACTTTCTCACACGTAGCAAAGCTTAAGTCTGTCCGAATCATGTTAGCAATTGCTGCATTTTATGATTATGAAATTTGGCAAATGGATGTCAAAACTACAGTCCAGAATGGATTTCTAGAAGAAGAGTTGTATATGATGTGACCAGAAGGTTTTGTCGATCCAAAGGGTGCTAACAAAGTGTGCAAGCTCTAGCGATCCATTTATGGACTGGCGCAAGCCTCTCAGAGTTGGAATAAATGTTTTGATAATGTGATCAAAGCATATGGTTTTATACAGACTTTTGGAGAGGCCTGTATTTACAAGAAAGTGAGTGGGAGCTCTGTAGCATTTCTGATATTATATGTGGATGACATATTGTTGATTGAAAATGATATAGAATTTTTGGATAGCATAAAGGGATATACCTGAATAAGAGTTTTTCTATGAAAGACCTTGGAGAAGCTGCTTACATATTGGGCATCAAGATCTATAGAGATAGATCAAGACGCTTAATTGGCCTTTCACAAAGCACATACCTTGATAAAGTTTTGAAGAAGCTCAAAATGGATCAGTCAAAGAAAGGGTTCTTGCCTGTGTTACAAGGTGTGAAGTTGAGTCAGACTCAATGCCCAACCACTACAGAAGATAGAGAGAAAATGAAAGTCATTCCCTATGCTTCAGCCATAGGTTCTATCATGTATGCAATGCTGTGTACCAGACCTGATGAATGTCTTGCTATAAGCATAGCAGGGAGGTACCAAAGTAATCCCGGAGTGGAGCACTGGACAGCGGCCAAGAACATCCTGAAATACCTGAAAAGGACTAAGGATATGTTTCTCGTTTATGGAGGTGAAAAGGAGCTCGTCGTAAACGGTTACGTCGATGCAAGCTTTGACACTGATCCGGATGACTATAAGTCGCAAACCGGATACGTATTTTTATTGAATGGAGGAGCTATCAGTTGGTGCAGTTCCAAGCAGAGCGTCGTGGTGGGATCTACGTGTGAAGTGGAGTACATTGCTACTTTGGAAGCAGCAAATGAAGGAGTTTGGATGAAGGAGTTCATATCCGATCTAGGTGTCATACCTAGTGCATCGGGTCCAATGAAAATCTTCTGTGACGATACTGGTGCAATTGCCTTGGCAAAAGAATCAAGATTTCACAAGAGAACCAAGCACATCAAGAGTTCCATCCGTCATAAAGTGTCAGAAGGGGACATAGAGATTTGCAAGATACACACGGATCTGAATGTTGCAAACCCGTTGACTAAGCCTCTTCCACGAGCAAAACATGATCAACACCAAAGCTCCATGGGTGTTAGAATCATTACAATGTAATCTAGATTATTGACTCTAGTGCAAGTGGGAGACTGAAGGAAATATGCCCTAGAGGCAATAATAAAGTTATTATTTACTTCCTTAATTCATGATAAATGTTTATTATTCATGCTAGAATTGTATTAACCAAAAACTTAGTACATGTGTGAATACATAGACAAAACATATAGTCCCTAGTATGCCTCTACTTGACTAGCTCGTTAATCAAAGATGGTTATGTTTGCTAACCATAGACATGTGTTGTCATTTGATGAACGGGATCACATCATTAGGAGAATGATGTGATGTACATGACCCATCCGTTATCTTAGCATTATGATCGTGTCAGTTTCATTGCTACTGTTTTCTTCATGACTTATCCAAGTTCCTCAGACTATGAGATTATGCAACTCCTGAATACCGGAGGAACACTTTGTCTGCTACCAAATGTCACAACGTAAAAGGGTGATAATAAAGGTGCTCTACAGGTGTCTCCGAAGGTGTTTGTTGGGTTGGCATAGATCGAGATTAGGATTTGTCACTCGTGTTTCTGAGAGGTATCTCTGGGCCCTCTTGGTAATACTCATCACTATAAGCCTTGCAAGCACTGTGACTAATGAGTTAGTTGCGGGATGAAGTATTATGGAACGAGTAAAGAGACTTGCCTGTAACGAGATTGAACTAGGTATGATGATGCCGACGATCGAATCTCGGGCAAGTAACATACCAATGACAAAGGGAACAACGTATGTTGTTATGGGGTTGGACCGACAAAGATCTTCGTAGAATATGTAGGAACCAATATGAGCATCTAGGTACCGCTATTGGTTATTGACTGGAGATGTGTATCGGCCATGTCTACATAGTTCTCGAACCCGTAGGGTCCGCACGCTTAACGTTCGATGACGATTGGTATTATGAGTTTATGTGATATGATGTACCGAAGGTTGTTCGGAGTCCCGGATATGATCACGGACATGACGAGGAGTCTTGAAATCGTTGAGACAAAAAGATTGATATATTGGACGACTATATTCGGACATCGGAAGTGTTCCGGAGAAGTTTCAGATAAAACCGGAGTGCTGGAGGGTTATCGGAACTCCCGGGGGAACTAATGGGCCTCGATGGGCCTTAGTGGAGAGAGAGAGAGGGGTGACCAGGTGATACGTCTCCAACGTATCTCTAATTTTTTATTGTTCCATGCTATTATTTTACCTGTTTTGGATGTTTATGGGCTTTTATATCATTTTTGGGACTAACTACTAACCGTAGGCCCGGCCCAAATTGCTGTTTTTTTTGCCTATTTCAGTGTCGAAGAAAAGGAATATCAAACGGAGTCCAAACGGAATGAAACCTTCGGGAGCGATCTTTTTGGAACAAACGCAATCCAAGAGACTTGGAGTGGACATCAAGAAGCAGCCGAGGCGGTCATGAGGGTGCAAGGCGCGCCCTAGGGGGGTGTGCGCTCCCCCACCCTCGTGGGCCCCTTGTGGCTCCCCTGACCAACTTCCTTCGCCTATATATATCTACGTACCCCGAGAACATCCAGGAGCACCATGAAACCCTATTTCCACTACCGCAAGCTTCTGTATCCACGAGATCCCATCTTGGGGCCTTTCTGGCGCTCTGCCGGAGGGGGAATCGACCATGGAGGGCTTCTACATCAACACCATAGCCTCTCCGATGAGTTGTGAGTAGTTTACCTCAGACCTTTGGGTCCATAGTTATTAGCTAGATGGCTTCTTCTCTCTCTTGAATCTCAATACAAAGTTCTCCTCAATCTTCTTGGAGATCTATTCGATGTAACTCTTTTTGCGGTGTGTTTGTCAAGATCCGATGAATTGTGGGTTTTTGATCAAGTTTATCTATGAGAAATATTTGAATCTCCTCTGAATTCTTTTATGTATGATTCGTTATCTTTGCAAGTCTCTTCGAATTATCCGTTTGGTTTGGCCTACTAGATTGATCTTTCTTGCAATGGGAGAAGTGCTTAGCTTTGGGTTCAATCTTGCGGTGTCCTTTCCCAGTGACAGCAGGGGCAGCAAGGCACGTATTGTATTGTTGCCATCGAGGATAGAAAGATGGGGTTTATATCATATTGCTTGAGTTTATCCTTCTACATCATGTCATCTTGCCTAATGCGTTACTCTGTTCTTATGAACTTAATACTCTAGATGCATGCTGGATAGCGGTCGATGTGTGGAGTAATAATAGTAGATGCAGAATCGTTTTGATCTACTTGTCACGGACGTGATGCCTATATACATGATCATGCCTAGATATTCTCATAACTATGCACGTTTCTATCAATTGCTCGACAGTAATTTGTTCACCCACCATAATACTTATGCTATCTTGAGAGAAGCCACTAGTGAAACCTATGGCCCCGGGGTCTATTTTCCATCATATAAGTTTCTGATCTATCTTATTTTGCAAGCTTTACTTTTCAATCTATATCATAAAAATACCAAAAATATTTATCTTATCTTATTATCTCTATCAGATCTCACTTTCGCAAGTGGCCGTGAAGGGATTGACAACCCCTTTATCGCGTTGGTTGCGAGGTTCTTGTTTGTTTGGGTAGGTACGAGGGACTTGCGTGGAGCCTCCTACTGGATTTATACCTTGGTTCTCAAAAACTGAGGGAAATACTGACGCTACTTTGCTGCATCACCCTTTCCTCTTCAAGGGACAACCAACGCAGTGCTCAAGAGGTAGCAAGAAGGATTTCTGGTGCCGTTGTTGGGGAGTCTACGCACAAGTCAAGACATACCAAGTACCCATCACAAACTCTTATCCCTCGCATTACATTATTTGCCATTTGCCTCTGGTTTTCCTCTCCACCACTTCACCCTTGCCGTTTTATTCGTCGTTTTTCTGTTCGTCTTTTCGTTTGCCTTGATGTCTTACTTGGCTCGTTTACTCGTTTGGTTGGAATAGTTGTTTATTTATTGCTAAACAGAGAACCTAAGATCTATGGATCCTCATCCGCTTGCTAATCTTTTTAAGAGATCCAATTATGATGAACCAATTTCTAGTTATTTGAGTGCACCAGATTATCTTTATGAGGCTTTGCTTGAAATTCATGAATCTGAAAATTGTGATGAAGAAATTTATGAAGAGATTCACGATAGCTCCTTGAATAAAAAGCATGATTGCAATGATTTTATTATAAATTCTATTAAAGTCAATTGTGTCAATGATATGCAAAAAGCTTGGGGATGCTAGTTTTTCTATGTCCACTACTTGTTGCAATGATCATAATTGGGGTGATTCTTCTTATAATCTTGAAATTTTATTTAAGCCCCATGATGAATATGAGATTGATAATAATCTTTGCAATAATACTGAACGTGGGTTTGGAAGAGTGTCAACTTTAGATCCCACATATTTGGATAATGTTCAATCTTATGAAGTTTTTGATAAAAGTGGGTTTGGATAGGTCATGACTTTAGTTAATGATAATCCAACTATTTTGGAAGAGTGTCAACTTTGCCTGCATGTGGATCGTGTTGAGAATATTTTATGTGATAGCTATTTTGTTGAATTTGCTTATGATCCTACATGTAATTATTATGAGAGAGGAAAATATGGTTGTAGAAATTTTCATGTTACTAAATTACCTCTCTTCATGTTGAGATTGCTACCGTCTTCTTCCTTGCATATGCTAGTTTTTGCTTGCCTTGGTAATTTGTTTGCTTATAAAAAACCTATGCATAGGAAGTATGTTAGACTTAAGTGTGTTTCTCACATGTTTTGTGATGCTCTCTTTGTGCTTCAATTCTTGTCTTTCATGTGAGCATCATTGAAATCTCAATGCCTAGCTAATAAGGCTTTAAAAAAAGCGCTTGTTGGGAGACAACCCAATATTTTTCCTTGCTGTTTAGTAATAAATAATTATTCTAGCTTCTGTTTAGATGTGGTTTTATGTTTTAATTACAGTCCGTTTGAATGTAGATATTCAGGTCTCGAATCGGTATTTGGCATTTGCCTAGCCCGAAAGCCGCTGTTTGGATGGTCGAGATATTCGCGCCTGGGATCCAACCTCAATATCGAACCACCTTTTCCAACACGGATGCATCGCTCCGCGAATTCGCAGCCCCCATGCTTGGTTTTCTGCGGTATTCGGTCCACGCCTCCCACCGCACCTCACTTACCGATTGGGCAGGCACCAAAAGCGAAAAGGAGACAAGACTCATGGCTGGAACGAGAACCCCGCCGTCCTATCCAATTCCGAGCATCCCCTGCATCCCTATCCCGCCACCCTCTCCAACTTCGGCAGTGTGGGAGCTCCTGCTACTCGACCTATGCTCCGCCCATCTGGGGACCCTCCTCATCCTTGCGCGAGCCCCCGCTTGCCGAGTGCATCGGGCGCCTCGACGACGTGCACGAGTACCTCGCCACCAGGACCGACCCATGATCCATGCAGCAGCGACTCGAGAAAGGTCATCTCCATGGACATCGGCGGCTCTATAACCGATGTCTTCGAGGGCACTGTCTAGTTCATGTACGTTGCATAGGTGGGAGAACACATGCGATGTCATGCCCCTGAGTTGCTCAGCGGAATGCCAACCCATTCAGCTCAGCGTGTTGTGGCACTCGAACGACCCTGGCATGGAGGTGCGAGCACTCGGTGCGGATGGCAAGCAGGAGACACTCCTTCGTACGGTCGACGAGCCTGCTCGATGTGCCGCGGATGGCGCCAACTAGGTTGCCGGGGACGCCGCCAAGCTCGTCGACGAACTGCAGGCGTACAACTCATCCACGAATTGCAGGCGTACAGGTTGTCCCTGGCCTTCGAGTTGTCAGCGCGCCAACACCAATACTGCATAGCAACGTGTACCTCCATTTGCTCCTTTTCATCACAGCAACAATAGTCAGTAACTGTACCAATTAGGCAACTAATGAAGTGCAAAAGTATATGCAACAACATAAGTGCAAGTATAATACAGTAGCTTGGTCTTGCTGCAGGTCTAGTAGTACTAGTAGTGGTCAGTTTAAAACTCATGCATGTTTGTATGTGTGCTTTAGAGAGAATAAGAAATCATGAATGTTATGAAAGTGAGATATTCTCTTTGTCCATCCAAACAATAATTGTAATTGTTGCTTCCCTTAAATTCCAGGTGCCAAATACATGAACATCCAAACACTATATTTGGCATTGAAGCTGAATATCAATGTCTTGAGATATTTGGCATTGGAGCCAATGCAATGCCAAGCCCTTTAATATCTACATCCAAACAGAGCGTTAGTGTTTGTGCCAAGTAGAACTTATAGGATCATCTTGGGCGATAGTTAATTTGATCTTGCTGAAAAACAGAAACTTTTGCACGCATGAGAATAATTTTAATAAATCACAGAAACGTGATTTTTAGTTTATTCCTTTTGCAGAAGATCAATAGACAAATTTCCTAGGAATTCCTATTTTGGTAGGATTTTTGGAGTTCCATAAGTATTCTAAAGTTACAGATTGCTACAGACTGTTCTGTTTTTGACAGATTCTGTTTTTCGTGTGTTATTTGCTTATTTTGATGAATCTATGGCTAGTATCGGGGGGGGGGGGGTATGAACCATAGAGAAGTTGGAATACAGTAGGTTTAACGCCAATATAAATAAATAATGATTTCATTAGAGTACCTTAAGTGGTGGTTTTTCTTTCTTGCACTAACAGAGCTCATGAGATTTCCTGCTGAGTTTTGTGTTGTGAAGTTTTCAAGTTTTGGGTAAAGATTTGATGGACTACAGAATAAGGAGTGGCAAGAGCCTAAGCTTGGGTATGCCCGTGGAACCCCAAGATAATTCAAGTACAACCAAAAGCCTAAGCTTGGGGATGCCCCGGAAGGCATCCCCTCTTTCGTCTTCGTCTATCGGTGACTTTACTTGGAGCTATATTTTTATTCACCACATGATATGTGTTTTGCTTGGAGCGTCTTGTATGATATGAGTCTTTGCTTTTTAGTTTACCACAATCATCCTTGCTGTACACACCTTTTGGGAGAGACACACATGATTTGTAATTTATTAGAATACTCTATGTGATTCGCTTATATCTTTTGAGCTAGACAGTTTTGCTCTAGTGCTTCACTTATATCTTTTTAGAGCACGGCGGTGGCTTAATTTTGTAGAAATTATTGATCTCTCATGCTTCACTTATATTATTTTGAGAGTCTTTTAGAACATCATGGTATTTTCTATGGTTATAAAAATTGGTCCTAGAATGATGGGCATCCAAGTTGGGTATAATAAAAACTATCATAGAAAGTGCATTAAATACTATGATCAATTTGATGCTTGATAATTGTTTTGAGATATAAAGGTGGTAATGTTAGAGTCATGATAGCTGGGTAACTATGAAATTGAGAAATACTTGTGTTAAAGTTGGCAAGTCCCGTAGCATGCACGTATGGTAAAAGTTGTGTAACAAATTTGTTGCATGGGGTGCTCTTTTGATTGCCTTCCTTATGTGTGGAGGTCAGGATCGCGCGATGGTTAACTCATACCAACCCTTCCCCTAGGAGCATGCATAGTAGTACTTTGCTTCGAGGGCTAATAAACTTTTGCAATAAGTATATGAGTTCTTTATGACTAATGTGAGTCCATGGATTATACGCACTTTCACCCTTCCACCATTGCTAGCCTCTCTTATGCCGCACAACTTTCACCGGGATCATACACCCACCATTTACCTTCCTCAAAACAGCCACCATACCTACCTATTATGGCATTTCCATAGTCATTCCGAGATATATTGCCATGCAACTTTCCACCATTCCATTTATTATGACACGCTCCATCATTGTCATATTGCTTCTGCATGATCATGTAGTTGACATCGTATTTGTGGCAAGGCCACCTTCATAATTCTTTCATACATGTCACTCTTGATTCATTGCATATCCCGGTACACCGCCAGAGGCATTCACATAGTCATATTTTGTTCTAAGTATTGAGTTGTAATTCTTGAGTTGTAAATCAATAAAAGTGTGATGATCTTCATTATTAGAGCATTGTCCCAAGTGAGGAAAAGAGGACAGATACTATGATTCCCCCACAAGTCGGGATGAGACTCCGGACTTTAGAAAAAAATAAAAAAGGCCAAAGAAGCCCAAATAAAAAAAGAGGCCAAAGAAGCCCACCAAAAAATGAGAGAAAAAGAGAGAAGGGACAATGTTACTATCCTTTTTCCACACTTGTGCTTCAAAGTAGCACCATGATCTTCATGATAGAGAGTCTCATATGTTGTCACTTTCATATACTAGTGGGAATTTTTCATTATAGAACTTGGCTTGTATATTCCAATGATGGGCTTCCTCAAAATGCCCTAGGTCTTCGTGAGCAAGCAAGTTGGACGCGCACCCACTTAGTTTCTTTTGTTGAGCTTTCATACATTTATAGCTCTAGTGCATCCGTTGCATGGCAATCCCTACTCACTCACATTGATATCTATTAATAGGCATCTCCATAGCCCGTTGATACGCCTAGTTGATGTGAGACTATCTTCTCCCTTTTTGTCTTCTTCACAACCACCATCCTTTTACACATATAGTGCTATATCCATGGCTTGCGCTCATGTATTGCATGCGAGTTGAAAAAGCTGAAGCTCGTTAAGAAGTATGAATCAATTGCTTGGCTGAAACCGGGGTTGTGCATGATGGGAGTATTTTGTGTGATGAAAATGAAGCATAGCATAACTATATGATTTTGTAGGGATAAGCTTTCTTTGGCTATGTCATTTTGATAAGACATGATTACTTGTTAGTATTCTTGAAGTATTACTATTTTTATGCTAATATGAACTTTTATCTTGAACCATTTGGATCTGAACATTCATGCCACAATAAAGAAAATTACATTGAGAAATATGCTAGGTAGCATTCCACATCAAAAATTCTATTTTTATCATTTACCTACTCGAGGACGAGCAGGAATTAAGCTTGGGGATGCTTGATACGTCTCCAACGTATCTATAATTTTTTATTGTTCCATGCTATTATATTACCCGTTTTGGATATTTATGGGCTTTACTTTACACTTTTATATCATTTGTGGGACTAACCTACTAACCGGATGCCCAGCCCAAATTGCTGTTTTTTGCCTATTTCAGTATTTCGAAGAAAAGGAATATCAAACGGAGTCCAAACGGAATGAAACCTTTGGGAGCAATCTTTTTGAAACAAACACAATCCAGGAGACTTGGAGTGGACGTCAAGAAGCAGCCAAGGCGGCCACGAGGGTGCAAGGCGCGCCCCCACCCTTGTGGGCCCCGCGTGGCTCCCCTGACCACTTCCTTTGCCTATATATATATATATATATACACACCGAAAACATCTAGGAGCATCACGAAACCCTATTTCCACCGCCGCAACCTTCTGTATCCACAAGATCCCATCTTGGGGCCTTTTCCAGCGCTCTGCCGGAGGGGGAATCGACCACGGAGGGCTTCTACATCAACACCATAGCATCTCCAATGAGTTGTGAGTAGTTTACCACAGACCTTTGGGTCCATAGTTATTAGCTACATGGTTTCTTCTCTCTCTTTGAATCTCAATACAAAGTTCTCCTCGATCTTCTTGGAGATCTATTCAATGTAACTCTTTTGCGGTGTGTTTGTCGAGATCCGATGAATTGTGGGTTTATGATCAAGTTTATCTATGAGAAATATTTGAATCTCCTCTGAATTCTTTTATGTATGATTCGTTATCTTTGCAAGTCTCTTCGAATTATCAGTTTGGTTTGGCCTACTAGATTGATCTTTCTTGCAATGGGAGAAGTGCTTAGCTTTGGGTTCAATCTTGCGGTGTCCTTTCCCAGTGACAGCAGGGCACATATTGTATTGTTGCCATCAAGGATAAAAAGATGGGGTTTATATCATATTGCTTGAGTTTATCCCTCTACATCATGTCATCTTGCCTAATGCGTTACTCTGTTCTTATGAACTTAATACTCTAGATGCATGCTGGATAGCGGTCGATGTGTGGAGTAATAGTAGTAGATGCACAATCATTTCGATCTACTTGTCGCAGACGTGATGCCTATATACATGATCATGCCTAGATATTCTCAAAACTATGCACTTTTCTATCAATTGCTTGACAGTAATTTGTTCACCCACCGTAATACTTATGCTATCTTGAGAGAAGCCACTAGTGAAACCTATGGCCCCCGGGTCTATTTTCCATCATATAAGTTTCCGATCTATCTTATTTTGCAATCTTTAATTTTCAATATATATCATAAAAATACCAAAAATATTTATCTTATCTTATTATCTCTATCAGATCTCACTTTCGCAAGTGGCCGTGAAGGGATTGACAACCCCTTTATCGCGTTGGTTGTGAGGTTCTTGTTTGTTTGTGTAGGTACGAGGGACTTGCGTGGAGCCTCCTACTGAATTGATACCTTGGTTCTCAAAAACTGAGGGAAATACTTACGCTACTTTGCTGCATCATCCTTTCCTCTTCAAGGGAAAATCAACGCAGTGCTCAAGTGGTAGCACCAGGGCAGGCCGCGCGCCCCCTCCCCTTGAGTCCGAATAGGACAAGGAAGGGGGGTGGCACCCGCCTTTCCTTCCCCCTCTCCCTCTCCTTCCTTCCCTCTCTTCCCCTCTTGGCGGAATCCTACTAGGACTAGTAGTCCTAGTAGGACTCCCCTCTTGGGGCGCGCCTACAGGCCGACCCCCTTGCTCCTTTATATATGGGGGCAGGGGCACCCTAGGACACACAAGTTGAATGTTTAGCCGTGTGCGGTGCCCCCTCCGTAGATTTCCACCTCGGTCATATCGTTGTAGTGCTTAGGCGAAGCCCTGCACTGGAAACTTCATCACCACTGTCACCACGCCATCGTGCTAGCAAAACTCTCCCTCGACCTCAGCTGGATCTAGAGTTCATGGGACGTCACTGAGCTGAACGTGTGTAGATCGCGGAGGTGCCATATCTTCGGTGCTAGGATCGGTCGGATCGTGAACACGTACGACTACATCAACCGCATTGTCATAACGCTTCCGCTTTTGGTCTACTAGGGTACGTAGACAACACTCTCCCCTCTCATTGCTATGCATCACCTAGAGATAGATCTTGCGTGATCGTAGGAATTTTTTTGAAATTACCGTGTTCCCCAACATGGGATTCCCATCTGAGGCAGGGGCCTAGGAGAGATTGCCCAGGGTCGTGACGTCGGGGCCTTCCGGCAATGCCAGAGGCCCCGGCCCGGCGTTCTCTATGGCGGTCGGTCCCGAAGTTGGGGTTCCATTGTCAAGAGTCTCCGCCGCCTGGATGGGGATCCATCTTGTCAAGATGAGCTCGCCGCGGGTATCCGCAGTGTACTCCAGGCCTCCAAAGGTCACGATCCGACCTGGGGCGTAGTTTTCCAATGAGGCAGATGGCCAGCCGAGTTAGCGCAGAAAGTCATGCCGCCGAACACGAAGAGTTGGCGGGTGACGTAAATGTTTCTGCAGCCTTTGTATCAGTTGATCTATAGATGAGCCATCAATCCTTCTATCGATCTCACAACAAAACTCTCAATGAAAGCACCAGTGTCAGTGTAAAAACGGCATACCTCAGGGTAGGGGGGTCCCGAGCTGTGGATCTCAGACAGATGGTAACTAGAATAGGGGAGACAAAGTTTACCCAGGTTCGGGCCCTCTTAATGGAGATAAAACCCTATGTCCTGCTCTTGTTTGTATTGATGAGGGTGTTACAAGTACAAAGTTGATCTACCTCGAGATCTATAGATGTGGTCTAACTCTACGGCTAGGAGAATGAGATTGCGTTGATGTCCCCTCTATGGGCTAAACCCTTCGGCTTACATACATGCCGCGTAGGGCATATAGGTTTACAAGGTCAGCATGGAGGCAGTGGAAGAGGTCTTGGAGTGCACGGCAAGTCTTCGGTATATGTAGTCACGATCTCCTCCACAGCGTGCGCCCCCCGGAGTCCATCTGGCAAGAATGAAGGCCATTTGGCCCATCCCAAAGTGTACAGACAAGCTAGGTTGGTACCCCCCTAGCCCATGATACCATCACATGGGAAATTCAAATAAACATTATGCCACGGTAAATTTGATCATTTTTGTGTTATTTCACATACACGGCAAATTAATCACACAAAATATGGCAAGTTTTGGTAAGATGCACACAAAGAATTTGAACATGCTTTTGCCACATGGCAACTATTGAACATTTTTGTATTATTTCGCATTCATGGCAATTTTTTATATTATCATGGCAAATTTGATAAATAATTCCAGGGCAAATTTGTATATGCGTTAGCCATGGCAATTTTCATATATGTCCTTGTTCTTAAACAATGGCATTCTGCTATATATGAATTTTTATGTGATTTGCCATGTCACTTTCTTTATCTAAAAGCATAGCAAACTTGCCATGGCAACTTTCCATGTTCAAAACCATGTCAAATTTATAGTTATTGAAAAAACATGGCAACTTTATATGTTCAACAACATAGCAAACTTGCCATAACAACTTTAAAATGTTCAAAAACATGGCAAGGTTGTAGATGTTAAATAACGTGGCAACTTAATATGTTCGAAAACATTAAAAACTTTGCCATGGCAAACTTAACGAGGCATGGCAAAAATACTTTAATTCACAACCAAAAGTGTGACTTTTTTACATTTTCTTTGCCATGTCAACTTTATCTTTTTTTTACATGGCAATTTTTACTTCATTTTTTTGACATCGCAAATTCATTGTACAGAGCATGGCAATTTCAACTTAAATACGATGGCAATTTTAACATTTCCAGAACATGTCAATTTTTTATATGTAGCATGGAAAATATACTTGTGCAGCCGTTGCAATTTTTAATTTATACCCATGGCAAAATTACGCTATTTTTGCTATGGAAAATTTTAATCCATTTTTGCCATGGCAAAATTTACAACATTTTTTCCATGGAAAATTTTACTTTATTTTTGCCATGGAAAATTTGTTGTAAGGAGTATGGCTATTTTAATTTAAAATTTATATTTTTTCCGGAACATGGCAAATTTTACTATGTAGAATGGTATATACTTGTGTTCCCATGGCGATTTTTAATTTATTTTCCATGGAAATTTTAATCCATTTTCCCATGGCAAATTTTAATCCATGGAATGTGGCAAATTCCTCACACACAAATAGGGTATTTTTTATTAAAAATAACATGAATTTTCTTGTTCATTTTTTAATTTCAACATTTTGTATTTTTGTCACACATGGCAAGTTTCACATACATTATATAGAAACTCGATTAAAAATACCAGGGCAATTTTAACTTATGAATTTGCCATGGCAATTTTAATCTTTGTTTGTATGATGGGAATTGCCATCTCTTGTTTCTTTTGGCTCATAAAAAAATCTTTTTCACCCATGGCAATTTTCTGTTTTTTATAGTTGCTGCCATTTATTTTTCGTATCATAGCAAAAACTGAGCTTTAATATGGCGCGACAAAAAGATCTGGGCTTTTCTTTTTGTTTAGCTACCGGGCTTTTTTCTTTTTCGTTTTACAGGATAATAGGCGATCGGGAGGCTGTTCAAGCGTGGGTCTTCTCGTACTGAACGAGATCGTTTGGTAGAATGCACTGCTCGTTCCGAACAAAACGTTAAGTTGGCACCTGCCCACACCTGATGTGTGGTGGTTATCGGAGTCCATTCTTTATTTGATTTCCCTCATTCCCCAGTATCGGCGTTGGTGCATCTCAGGTATGACCTTTCTTGAGACTTGTACACAATTCTCTCTTTTCCCAACGAATCCATGTTTAGGGACGTGTCATTGTAATTTTTTTTAGAATGAAGACGCCAGATGCGTCCGGCTTTAAATTAATAAAGCCCCGACGGCAGCGTAACACGCATCAAGTCTTAGTACATCACCAAAAGCCATTCCGGCTCGAACCCACGCAGTTCAGACGCAACTTAACGAGTCAGAGACGGATTACAGGGCTGGGCCCGTACAGAGCGCGCAGGCTCGTCGAGCAACCAAAACGGACCACGGCCAGAACCGTAGTCAAGGCTCCCTAGCCATCGCGTACACTTGTTGCAGACGTTGTTGGGCAGTCTTGATCATCTCAGCATCCTTGCGCCTCCCCAACGGACTCCACTGCTGCAATAGAAGGTTGCATTTGAAGATAATATTAGTCGGGTGAGATGGAAAACACCCCTCTATGGTGAACTTATTTCTAGTTAGCCACATGGACCAAAGTAGTGCCCTGACACAACTCCACATAACACGGTGAGCAGGGCCCTGAATCCCCTCTAAGAGTTGGATGAGCTCTGCCGCCGAGTGCGGGTCCCATTGGACACCCGCCGCGGTCCGGACAGCGCTTCACGCAAACCTCACAAGAGGACATCTAAAAACACGTGATTGGCATCCTCTAGTTTCCCGCACAACACACACGGGCCGGTGGCCGGGCTGTTGCGTTTGGCCACATTCAAAGAAGTAGGCAGTTTGTCGCGGAACATTTGCCACATAAAAAGTTTGATCTTCAGGGGCAGCCGCGCTTTCCACAACCCAGCAACCACAAGTTGTGCCGGCCCACGACAAAACTTGCGGTATAAAGAGTTCGCCATGAACTTCCCTGAGCTGGTGAGCGCCCAGCTCACCGTGCCAGGGTGGTCTGAGAGACCCACAGGGTCGATCAACTGCAGCAGAGCCGCAAGGTGAGCTTGCTCATGCCCTTTAAGTTCCCGCTTAAAATGAATTGCCGGTGGTGATGTTCCCAGTGCATCGGCCACCATCATCGTGGGATCGACAACGATCGCATACAGAGCCCGGAACTCGGTCCAAAGAGGTTGGGATCCTATCCAAAGGTCCGTCCAGAATCGTGTCGACCTACCATTCCCTATAGAGAATTTTTCCCCCATGGCAAAGGCTGGTTTGATCGCCTGTAGATCATTCCAGAAAGGTGAGCCCCTAGCCCTCCCCTCGAAGAAATTCCCATTAGGGAAATATTTGGCCCGTAGCAGGTCAACCCACAGACCGGTGTCCCCCCGAACGATTTTCTAGATCCATTTGCACATCATCGCAATATTAAGCCATCTAGAGTTGGTGATCCCAAGACACCCCATGTCCTTGGATCGACACACCCAGGCCCATTTAACCATATGGTACTTACAGTTTGGGCTTGTTCCTTCCCAAAAGAACTTGGCGCGGGGTGTGTCAAACTTTGCATGGACCCCTTTTGCGAGCAGAAACAGGCCCATGGCAAACATTGGTAGAGAGGACAAGCTGGAGTTCGTGAGAACTAGCCTAGCCGCTTTCGACAGGAATTTGCCCCGCCAAGGGCACACCCTACCCCTCACCTTGGCTCACAGAGGTTCCCAATCCTCTATCGTGGGCCTTTTGGTGTCTACTGGGAGGCCGAGGTATATAAACGGGAATTTGCCCACTTTGTAGTTGAGCAAATCAGCAATGCGCCTTCCCTCCTCCGGCTCTACCACCATCGAGATCACCTCGCACTTGTGAAAGTTAATTTTGAGGCCCGACATGAGCTCAAAACTAAGGAGAATTGCCTTGACCATAGCAATGCTATGAAGGTCTGGGCAAAACGGCAATAGCGTGTCATCCGCATATTGCAAGTGAGTCACTCCCCCGGGAATAAGGTGGCCAACCAACCCTTGGATATGGCCAGCCGCTGCCGCCTTACGAAGCATAGCAGACAGCGCGTCAACAACAAAGTTGAACAAGAGGGGGGACATCGGGTCCCCCTGTCTAAGCCCGCGTTTGTTCCGGAAGAAATGCCCTACTTCTTCGTTCACAGAAACCGCGGTTTGGCCTCCCGAGACCAATTGCATAACGCGATGAACCCAGACAGCGGAAAAACCGCGACTGAGAAGCACCTGGCGAAGGAAATCCCAGTTAACCCGGTCGTACGCCTTTTCGAAGTCTAGTTTGAGCAGCACAGCCGGTTCCTTAGTGCACTTAAGTTCATGAACTATCTCCTGGAGAGCAAGCGGGCCCTCGAGAATATTGCGATCACGAATGAACGCAGACTGATTGCGATGAATCGCACGATGAGCTATTGGACCTAGCCTAGTCGCACATGCTTTGGCACAAATCTTAAACGGCACGTTTATGAGCGCAATCGGGCGGAACTGACGGATGTTGTCGGCCCCTTGGACCTTCGGAATGAGCGTCAAAACGCCGAAATTTAGGCGCGCTATATCTACCACCCCACGCATGAACCCGTCGCAGATCTCAAAAATTGGTCCTCTAAGAAGAGGCCAGAAGCGTTTAAACATAGCAACCGGACACCCGTCAGGGCCAGGTGTTGTGTCCACTTTCATACCCATCAGCGCGGCATCAATTTCTTCGGGGAGTAACGCGAGCCCCAGCTCATCATTCTCCCACTCCAAAATTCGTTGGGAGGCATCCCACACGTCCGCGCGCAGACCAGCTCTCTGATCCTCGCACGACCCCATCAAGTTAATGTAAAACTCATAGATGTGGCGAGAAATATCCTCTTGTCGCAACAGAAGCCCCTGTTCCGGTTGCAACCGAAGGATAGCGCACTTCCAGTGACGGCCATTAGCGTAGGCATGAAAATATTTGATATTGGCGTCACCTTTTAGTGTCCATTTCAAACCACTGTGGCGACGCCAGTATTCTTCCTCCGCACGAAAAGACGCCTCTACATGCCCCTCAAGGCCATAGCGGTGGGCCCATTCCAGCTCCGAAAAGGCCCGGGAATCAGCCTGCACGTCGATCCTTGCGATTTCCTCTAGGATCGCGGCTCTATGCTCTTTATCCTGCCTTCCTAGGTTAGCGCCCCATCCCTTGAGGCTAGCCCTGAGCCGTCCCACGACAGCATTCCAGAACTCCATCGGGCCCCTTTGGGGCCCCACGTGACTAACGCACGCCCACCATTTCTCCCTGAATAACTCCTCGAAGCCTGGCATTTCGAACCAGGCTATTTCGAAGAAAAAGCGGGGACTGCGCCGCACCCTATCCTCCCCCGAGGAGTAGATAAGTGGTACATGGTCAGAGCCAATGCGAGTCTCCGCGACCAAAGTACAAAGGGGAAATCCCATTTCCCACTCAGGTAACATGAACACACGGTCCAGCACCGAACGGACCGGGTCTGATTGTTTGTTAGTCCACGTAAACCGCGCGCCCGACCTGGCCACCTCCCTAAAAGACATAGAGGCAATAGCAGTATTAAACATGGACACCCGAGGCCAGTTAATGTTACTGTTATTCTTATCCGCTCCCGACCTGATCAGGTTGAAATCCCCTCCCACCTCCCTAAGAGTCATTGTAATTTCAGCCATGGTCTTTCTTAAGACTTCCACGTAACACTCGTTCTCTCTATAAATGTATAGAAGACGTTCTTTTCTCTACAAATGCAACAAGATGGAAAACATTGGTATTTACTTGAAATAAAAAAGATGATGTGTGATCGTAAAGGGAGACAAACATGCAAAAAAAAAAAAGTCATGTGCTAATGTCTAGCACACTCATCTATCCGTACATGCTACATACTGTACAACATTTCCTTTTGCACATATGTACAAATTATAATTTATTCATAATTTATAATATACGACATCTTTTTTTGTTGTCTTTGCACCCTTGCCGGGTGCGACGTGATATGACCAGCCGTCTATTTTAAACTGACACTATGTCGTCCTACTAAGCAGTATGGTATAATTGTTTCAGGGCGATCCGCGGACGAAAATTACGGAGGAAAACCGATGGTAGTCCTTCGGTCCTCCGTCAACGATCGCCCCGCCTCCGTGCCTTCGCTCCACACGGTGCTCCCGCCGACCGCTGGTACGGTACCTCCGACAGCGTGCGATTGCCATGCGCGGCGCCACTGCCGTGCAATCGATCGGAGGCACGGCAGCACGGACTGCCATGGGGCACCAGGCAAATTTTACTATGTAGAATGGTATATACTTGTGTTCCCATGGCGATTTTTAATTTATTTCCATGGAAATTTTAATCCATTTTCCCATGGCAAATTTTAATCCATGGAATATGGCAAATTCCTCACACACAAACAGGGTAATTTTTATTAAAAATAACATGAATTTTCGTGTTCACTTTTTTAATTAAACATTTTGTATTTTTTTCACACATGGCAAGTTTCGCATACATTATATAGAAACTTAATTAAAACTACCAGGGCAATTTTAACTTATGATTTTGCCATGGCAATTTTAATATTTGTTTGTATGATGGGAATTGCCATCTCTCGTTTCTTTTGGCTCATAAAAAATCTTTTTCACACATAGCAATTTTCTGCTTTTTATAGTTGCTGCCATTTATTTTTTGTATCATAGCAAAAAACTGAGCTTTGATATGTCGAAGCAAAAAAAATCTGGGCTTTCATTTTGTTTTGCTACTGGGCTTTTTTCTTTTTCGCTCTAGAGGATAATAGGCGATCGGGAGGCTGTTCGGCGTGGGTCTTCTCGTACTGAACGAGATCGTTTGGTAGAATGCACTGCTCGTTCCGAACGAAATGTTAAGTCGGCACCTGCCCACACCTGACGTGTGGTGGTTATCGGCGTCCATTCTTTATCTAATTCCCCTCATTCCCCAGTATCGGCGTTGCTGCATCTCAGGTATGATCTTTCTTGAGGTTTGTACACAATTCTCTCTTTTCCCAATGAATCCACGTTAAGTGACGTGTCATTGTAATTTTAGCCATGGTCTTTCTTAAGACTTCCACGTAACACTCGTTCTCTCTGTAAATGTATATAAGACGTTCTTTTCTCAACAAATGCAAAAGGATGGAAAACATTGGTATTTACTTGGAATAAAAAAGATGATGTGTGGTCGTAAATGGAGACAAACATGCAAAAAAAATGCCATGTGCTAATGTCTAGCACACTCATCTATCTGTACATGCTACATATTGTACAACCTTTTCTTTTGTACATATGTACAAATTATAATTTATTCATAATTTATAATATACAACATATTTTTTTTTGTTGCCTTTGCACCCTTGCCGGGTGCGAAGTGATATGACCAGCCATCTATTTTAAACTGACACTATGTCGTCCTACTAAGCAGTATGGTATAATTGTTTCAGGGCGATCCGCGGACGAAAATTACGGAGGAAAACCGATGGTAGTCCTTCGGTCCTCCGTCAACGATCGCCCCGCCTCCGTGCCTTCGCTCCATGCCGTGTTCCCGCCGACCGCTGGTACGGTACCTCCGACAGCATGCGATTGCCATGCGCGCCGTTACCGCCGTGCAATCGATCGGATGCACGGCAGCACGGCCTGCCATGGGGCACCAGGCGCTGCAGACTCCTACCCTGACCCAGATCTTTTCCGGCTCAGTTCCTTAATGCTTGGTCAGCCACGCACCCGAGGGATGTCCACTTCCACCTCACGACTGCTGATGCAGCGCCTCGCCGCGGCCGTCCCTGAATCCAGCTGAGCGGCGGCGGCGGCAGCGAGAAGAGGAAGGGTTGTGGCGGCGCTAGGGCTTCGCCCCCCCCAAGTCACAAGGAAGGGCGTCGCGAGGGTCCAGTATAGCATAATTTTTATCTTTTTCTGTGAGAGAAAATTTCAATCTATTCATCAATCATGGCAGTATAGAGAACACAAGATGTAGTAATAACTACAACCAGGTCTATGGACCACCTAGTGATGACTACAAGCATTGAAGCGAGCCAAAGATGCACCGCTGTCATCGCCCATCCCTCACCGGAGCGGGCAAATCTTCTTGTAGTAGACAGTCGGAAAGTTGTCATACTAAACCTCCAAAGGACAGCGCAGCAAAGCAGCAACCATTGCCGATGAAGAGAGTCGTAGATCGAAAAGATCAAATCTGGAACCACATGAACGAAGATAAACAAAAATTAGATCCAAATAGCTCCACCGAAAACCAGCACCGACCGAATCCCACGAGATCCAACGAAGACACATCTTCACATATCCTCCGACTACGTTATTCGCATCATCGGGGCGGGGATAGAACGTGGGAGACATTATTCTACTGAGGACATCGCCACTGCCACGCAGCCCCAACCAAGACGTTGAACCTAACAAAAACGTGAAAGGGGTCCCTTGGCAGGAGGCCGAGATCCTCAGCACCTTCATAGCCCAAAGACCACAGGAGGTGGGGTGGATCGGCGACGGCCACGACAGGAGGAGGAAGGAGACTTTTTTTAAGGAGTTGAAAAGACTACGGCTGTAATTCAATAACTCGTAGTCCTCATTCTTCAGTATCGGCGCTGGTGTACCTCGGGTATGATCTTCCTTGAGACCTGTACACAATTTTCTCCTTTTCCAAGGAATACGCGTGTAGGGACGTGTCATTGTAATTTTAGCATGGTCTTTCTTAAGACTTCCACGTAACACTCGTTCTTTCTATACATATATATAAGACGTTCTTTTCTCGACAAATGCAACAAGACGGAAAACGTTGGTATTTACTGGAAATAAATAAAATGACGTGTGATCGAAAATGGAGACAAACTTGCAAAAAAAAATGCCATGTGCTAATGTCTAGCACACTCATGACTCATCTATCTGTACATGCTACACACTGTACAATATTTTCTTTTGTACATATGTACAATTTATAATTTATTCATAATTTATAATATACAACATATTTCTTTTCTTTTTTGCCTTTGCACCCTTGCCGGGTGCGAAGTGATATGACCGGCCGTCTATTTTAAATTGGGTCTACGTTGTCCTGCTAAGCAGTACGGTATAATTGTTTCAGGCCGATCCACCGATGAAAATAAACCGACAGTCCTCTCCGTCAACGATCGCCCCGCCTGTCACACCCAACTAACAGATCAGGGGAATTGTGGGGATGAAGAACACGATCTAGGGTTCGCCCAGAGCTGTATTATCTCGAATATGCAGGGTATATTCCTTCCAGAGGAAGGTTTAGAGTATACAAGTGTTTTGTAGTTGAATCTTAGCTGAATGAATGGGTACAAGCGCACTGCGATGGCTCTTATATAGCCTTTTCAGAAACGGAACAGTACGGTGACAAATGAAATGGTACAGTAACGGTGAGCGAATGAGAGCCGTTAGATCTTCGTATCTTGAGCCGTTGTCGACCGTCCGATAACTGAACCCGATTTGCTCTGAATCTTCTTAGGTCCTGACAATGCCCCCTCGAAAAAACGAACTTGTCCTCAAGGAGTGATCTTGTTTTGGCGCCAGCCTTCGACTGTTTGCTTGAAAAAGTGAGGGAAGGTATGCTTGATGAAATCTGCATCTTCCCAAGAGGAGTCATCAGGAGGGAGATTTTCCCATTGGACAAGCCACTGGATCACTGGAAGATTGTTCCTGGGTATCATACGCGTCTGCAGCACCAGCACCGGCTCCTGTTTGATCCGTCTTGTGTGACCAAGGGAAGATTTTCACAAGGGACCACGGTCGGGCCAATGTGTCGTTTGAGCTCACTGACGTGAAAGACCGGATGGATCTTTGTCCCCTCGGGCAGTAGCAAGTGGTAAGCCACATTTCCCACTTTGTGCAGGATTTTGAACGGCCCATAAAACTTACTCTGGAGTTTAATATGGGTCTTTGCACCAAATGCATTCAGTCTGTAAGGCTGCATTTTAAGATACACCATGTCGCCTTCTTGAAAAGAACGTTCGACCCTTTTCTTGTCAGCAAACTTTTTCATGCGCTGCTGGGCCAGCTGCAGGTTTTGCTTCAGTGTAGCTAACAGCTGTTGTCTGTCAGTCAACATTTCTTTGGCCTCATTGTCATGGATGATGTACTCGCTAAGTTGTGGAGGAGGGTAACCATAAAGGGCTTCAAATGGTGTCTTTTGCAATGAGGAGTGAAAGCAAGTGTTATACCAATACTCTGCCATTGGGAGATGGTGGACCCATTGTTTAGGATGTTCTAACGTTAAACACCGGAGGTAGTTCTCTATACACTGGTTGACACGCTCAGTCTGGCCATCTGACTGAGGATGGTATGTAGAACTGAATCGCAGTTCAATCTTCATAGCTGAGAAAATATCTTTCCACGGTTGGCTTGTGAAAATTCTGTCTCTGTCAGAAACGATAGCAATTGGAGGACCATGCAACTTGATAATGTTGTCAATGAAAACTTGAGCAACACTCTTGATAGTAAAAGGATGAGACAGAGGCAAGAAGTGAGCAAACTTGGTCAATCTGTCAACTACCACAAAAATGACCTATTTCCCCTCAGATTTGGGAAGACCTTCGATGAAATCCATGCTCAGGTGTGTCCAGGCCATGTCAGGTATGTGCAGAGGATCTAGCAGACCAGGATAATGACATATTTCTCCTTTGTTCTTCTGACAGACAGGGCATTCAGTAACCCATTTCTCCACATCTTTCTTTAGTCCAGGCCAGTAGAAAATCTTCTTGATTCTCTCATAAGTACTTTTCCTCCCTGAATGGCCACCTAAAGCAGAGGAATGCAGAGCTTGAAAGAGTTTATATTTTAACTCTTCCACATTGCCAATGTAGATTTTCCCTTTATGTCTGATCAGACCATTGTGGAGAGAGTCATGTTCTACTTTCAGTTGAGGAGCTAACAACAGTTTTTCCAAAAGTTCCTTGGTTTTGCTGTCTTGCAGATATGATTTTTCCACTTCACTTGTCCATTTAGGAGTAACCAGAGATATTGCATTGAGTTGATATTTCCTAGACAGAGCATCAGCCACAATATTCTCCTTTCCTTTTTTATATTCCAATGTGAAATCAAACTCAAGCAATTTGAGCATCAGTTTGTGCTGAATGCCAGTTGACAATTTCTGGTCAGTCATAAACTTCAAGCTCTGGTGGTCTGTTCTGATCACTAATTTGTGTCCCACAAAATAGTGTCTCCATCTTTTTAAAGCTTCCACAATGGCCAGAGCTTCCTTTTCATAAGTGGATAGTGCAGCATTTCTAGGACACAGATTTGAACTATAGTAGGCAATGGCTTTTCCATTTTGCATAATTACTGCTCCTAATCCAGTACCAGAGGCATCAGTTTCTAGAGTGAAAGGGATGGAAAAGTCTGGCAGAGCAAGTACTGGTGCAGTAATTAGGGCTTGTTTGAGAGTTTGGAATGCATGATCTTGCAGAGATGTCCAATGGAAATTGTCCCTCTTGAGTAGATCATGTAAAGGTCTAGCAATGGGTCCAAAATCCTTGACAAATCTCCTGTAATAACCACACAATCCTAGAAATCCCCTCAGTTGAGTGACAGTAGTAGGAGTGGGCCAATCAGCTACAGCTTCAATCTTAGCTGGGTCAGTAGCAACTCCATTACCAGATATGATATGGCCCAAGTACTCCACTTGTTGGACAGCAAACAAACACTTGGACATCTTTACAAATAACTGCTCCCTTTTTAGGATATCCAGAATAACTTCCACATGCTTCACATGTTCTTCCAAGGTAGCACTAAAAATGAGGATATCATCAAAGAAAACTAGGACAAAAACCCTGAGATAAGGAGCCAAAATTTTGTTCATGAGAGCTTGAAAAGTTCCAGGTGCATTGGCTAGACCAAAAGGCATCACCAAATATTCAAAATGCCCAAAATGAGTAATAAAAGCAGTTTTGTGAATGTCCTTTTCACTCATCCTAATTTGGTGATATCCAGATCTGAGGTCCAATTTAGTGAAGAATTTTGCTCCATGTAATTCATCCAATAAATCCTCAATTACTGGAATTGGAAACTTGTTCTTCACTGTTTGGGCATTTAATTTTCTGAAATCTTGACACAATCTCCAGGAGTTGTCCTTTTTTGCAACTAAAATTGCAGGAGCAGCATAAGGACTTTGGCTCTCCCTAATAACTTTGTTAATCAAGAGTTTTTGTATCTGGTGTTCCATCTAATGTCTTTGCTTGTGAGGTATTCTATAGGGCCTGGAAGCAGGTGGTACTGACCCTGGTTGCAAAGGAATTTGATGATCACAAGACCTAACAGGAGGGAGGCCCTTGGGCTCTGCAAATACCTCAGGATACTTTTGCAGTAATTCATTTATGGGCAAGGGAATATCAGTACTTGCTAAAAACTTGTAGTTATTGCAATCAGACAGTTTCTGGGTGGAAATGGCAGTTGTAGGTTGAGCTACAGCTTTTGGCTCTGCTGTTTTTGCCCCTTTTTGTGCAGTCTGAAGTTCAGATGCAACACTGTATTCAGGAACTGTAGGAACAGAGCCAGCTTGTTTTGCTGGAGTAACTGTTGCTATCTTACTAGACTGTTTGGGCTTTTCCAACATTGTGTTGATTAAATAGAGAGCAAAACCAGTTGCACCTTTTTGCAGAATTTTACTCATTTCCTCTCCATCCACTTCTGTAGCATTAGCAATGGTGTCACAAGCTAGTAAGGTTACATGATACTTCCTGTCCTTGTGCACAGTAATTGATCTTTGTACATGATCAAAAGAGGTGGGACTATTTTTAGCCAGCCAATCACACCCTAGGACTACATCATGCCCTGGCAGCTCCAAGATTCTGAAAGTTTGCAGAAACTGATGCTTGTTTGCAGTAAAGTATGTGTCAGGGATATAAGCTCCAGACCACAATTTGCCCCCACCAGCTACAGATACAGATCTGCTTTTGTCCTTGAGGATGGTGCAAGATGTTTTTAGGGGAAATTGCAAGTTCATGAAAGTGGAGTTACTGCCAGAATCAACCAAAGCAACTGCTTGTTTTCCTCCTATTTGGATCAATATAGATATAGTGTTCACACTATTTGGATCCATTGCCTTTGCAGAAATTTTCATGCATTTTTCTTGCTTCTCAGGAGGTTCTTTTGTGTCCTCTTCTGAACCAGTGTCAGTGCTCTCTGGTTGTTCAGTTGGTTCTTCCCCAGTAAGCATGTTTATCACAGGAGCTTGCTTGCACTTATGTCCATGAAACCAAACATCTCCACATCTCCAACATTTTCCTGGTTCTCTTGGTCTTTGAGTAGTAGCTGGTAACTTCTGATCAGGCAACTTAGTTTTTGCAGTAGATGTTTTAAAAGCATTGTAGTTGTTTTTCTGATAGCCATTGTTGGAAGTGAAAGAGGTTTTCTTAGGAGGAAGTGATTGCTCCATGTCCAC
The DNA here is from genome assembly GCA_963921465.1 of Triticum timopheevii. Taxonomy (NCBI): domain Eukaryota; kingdom Viridiplantae; phylum Streptophyta; class Magnoliopsida; order Poales; family Poaceae; genus Triticum; species Triticum timopheevii. Next base: position 105,564,930 of record OY997271.1, read on the forward strand.
AGCCAACCAATAGGCTTCAGTCAGTGTTGGAGGTCTCAGGGGTCTGAGTTGGAATTTGATGTGAGATCTCATTCCATTTACATAACACTTGATAAACCATTGTTCTGACAGAGATGGGTTTTCTTCTTGCATTTCTGCCATCAAGACCTCAAATTGGTCAGTATATTCTGCAATGGTTAGGTTGCCCTGTTTAAAAGCATTAAACCTGTCAGCTAGATCATAAGAACTAGTGGGAGAAAATCTCTTCAGTACTTCCTCACAAAACTGTGGCCAGGTTGGATGTTTTTTAAGCAGTCCAGATCTCCTTAACCAAACATCAGCTCTGTCCACAAAATAAAGTTGGGCCAGTGAAACCTTATAGTCATTAGGAGCCCCTGACATTTGAAAATATTTTTCACACTGCCTAATCCATCCACCAGGGTTTTCCCCATCAAACCTAGGAAAATCCATCCTAGGACCTTTTGTAATGTTTTTGAGAAACTGGGTTCTCATTTCTTTTTCATAATTCCTGGAGTATTCATCCCAAATCACATTGACTTCAGGTTGGTTTGCCAAAGGAAAAGCTGAGGTGTGAGCAGTTTTCATAAGGGCAGTAGGACTGACTTGTTCAGATTGTATTTCCTGAGTATTGCCCGTATTAAAACCTGGAGGTGCTGATTTCTGTCCCACTTGAATAGGAGGTAATCTACTTGCATTTACCTGAGTGTACTGCCTAGTTATCTCCTGTTCCAATAACAGTCTCTTTCTTGTTTCTTCTGTTGAAGGCCTTGTTGTTGTTTGATCTGGTCCCTCTTTCTGCTGTTCACTGTTTGTCTGCATTGGATTTGCTTGATCCACACAGGCAGTAAATTGCTCTGTTTCTCTACCAGTCGTTGGGTTAGAACTTGAAGCTCCTGGGGTACTGAGTGTCCTCAACACATCAGTAATGGTAGAGAGCTGCTCGCGAAGTGAAAACACAGCTTTCTGCACTGTTGTCAAAACTGTAGTCATGTCATCCTGCTTGGCGTTTGTGCCTTGTACCTCTTTCCGCAACAAGTCCACCTCACCACGCAGATCTGATGTTTCTTCACGAGTTGCAAGCAAATCTTCCTTGAGTTGCATGATTTCGGCCAGATCTGCCTCATCGATGCTTGGCTTCGAACGTCCCATGTTCAAATCACGCGGAGAGGAATTTTACGACCGCAAAAATACGGCAACCCGATCCACGCAACCGAACCAGCCGCCGCCCACAAGATCGCCTCCAAACAGCACCACTCGTGCACGTACCTGGGATTTTACCACTGAGACAGGATGTCCCAGTAACCAGCACTGCCGTCCGAGCTGCCGTCGAATTTCACCGCCGCCTGCGCCACTGGACAACACCGCCGCCGAATCAGGGTGGGAAGGGGAGGGAAAAAAATTCGCCTACACCGATCGATCTCGCCGCCGAGGAAATGCCTTGCTCATGATACCAATTATCACACCCAACTAACAGATCAGGGGAATTGTGGGGATGAAGAACACGATCTAGGGTTTGCCCAGAGCTGTATTATCTCGAATATGCAGGGTATATTCCTTCCAGAGGAAGGTTTAGAGTATACAAGTGTTTTGTAGTTGAATCTTAGCTGAATGAATGGGTACAAGTGCACTGCGCTGGCTCTTATATAGCCTTTTCAGAAACGGAACAGTACGGTGACAAATGAAACGGTACAGTAACGGTGAGCGAATGCGAGCCGTTAGATCTTCGTATCTTGAGCCACTGTCGACCGTCCGATAACTGAACCCGATTTGCTCTGAATCTTCTTAGGTCCTGACACCGCCTCCGTGGCTTCGCTGCACGCCGTCCTCCCGCCGATCGCTGGTACGGGTACCTCCGCGTGCGATTGCCATGCGCGCCACCACGACCGTGCAACCAATCGGATGCACGGCCGCACGGCCTGCCGTGGGACACCAGGCGCTGCACACTCCTCCCTGTTTTCTCCTGGCAAAATACCCCAGGACCCAGATCTTTTCCGGCTCAGTTCCTCTGAAGGAACCTCTCAGCGCGCCCTGGTGCACCCCCCCCCCCCCCCCCCCTGCCAATGCCAGCACCAAGAAGGTAGAGGTGAGTGCAATAGCTGAATCTAGAGTGACAATGATGGAGCTAGGATGATCATGAGCTACAGGAAGCGATGCGTATGCAGTGGAAGCATGTAGTGTATGCAAGTGTGATGTTCAATGAAAGAATCACAATGTAATGCTGCGTGTTGTGCAGTGTGGAGATCAGCAATCTTGCTGCATTTTTGCCAGACTATTCGAGTTCCAAGTATTTCAATGTTCTATGCTCATAAAAAAAATCTATGCTCCAAAGGGGACACTCTAATACTCCCTCCGTCCGGAATTACTTGTCGTCAAAATGGATAAAAATGGATGTATCTAGAAGTAAAATACATCTAGGTACATTCATTTCTCCGACAAGTATTTCCGGACGGAGGGAGTAGAAACCTAAATAGAAAGTTAAGCATGATATACATATACATGTGTGTGCTCCAGAAAACTGAAAATGAATGTGCCATGACATAGGAATGTCATAGTATGGTCCCAAAATGATTTTTTCTTCTATACATGAGCACACACCAAGTTCTAATCAGTTATGGCAAACCAAATATCGCCTGCGAGAATAAAACTAACTATAATATACTCCATACAACATATCCAAGCGGGATCATTACATCATTTCTTTTGTACCAGATAAAACTAAAGGTGCAGACGTATTATTCTAACATTGAGACGTCAAGACTTGATAAAAACCACACACACACACACAAATAGACCAGGGCAGGAGAAACGGTCCGGAGACCAGCATAAAAACTGCAGATGTCCAGGAAAATCACAGATTGTCGACTTACTATTCTTGCTATCAACAAATTTATTTGACTTGGCAAGAACCTTGACCTGGGCCTGTACTATATGTAGGTCATGCAAAACGATGTTAAAATGAACCTCCCTAAGAATCATCTGTAGAAAGAGGACAGAAATACACCAGGTATGATTCGAACAAAATACTGGCGTGGAGATCTATACTCAATCGTAGGCATCAGATTGGTACAGTAAAAAAGTCCAGGAGAAAGATATCCCAATAGTGGAATAAGGAAGTATTCCACCATTGTGAAACAAGATTACTTGGAAATATTTGGTGTATTTTGCCGTATAATTGTGTCGGGAATTTGGATTATTTTCGAACATGCATGAACTATTTACCCACGCGATGGGATTCTGGACTATGCCAGCAGTAATGAAGTACCAACGAAAAGGGAGAAAATTGTACCAGCTATGCCTGAAATGAAATTGCAATCAAATTTCCTCTTCAGATGGAGTCCACATAACCTGCAAAAAGGGATCAAGGAACCCAATGAAATCCTTCCAGATTAAATCACAAAACTGAACCAGGAAGAAGATATGTGGGCCATCCTGCCATGCTAAGGGCAGAAACCATAGAAATCAGAAAGAATATATACATTGTTGCCCAATTGCTATACCAAGAATCACCTCATTCATGTCTGTGGATCGCCACTGCACAATTTACCAGTTAACCGAGCATAGGGAATCAGAAAATAATCAAAATCATATAGAAGGAAAAAGAGGGAAAATAACTCGATGGGCAGATCGGTGCAGCAGAAAATCATCGGGGGACGAAGTAACGAATTGGAGAGGAGGGTGCATATTGTTCAACGGCGCAGGAGACGGAAGCAGCGGCGCCCAGCTCAATTTTCTCCTCTTCACCTAGCGTTCAAAGGCACTCGAGACTGACATATAACCATCGCACTGCTAATGAGCGCCATGGGTGTCAGGCATGTGGGCCGATGCGGTGAAAACAGTTTCCACAGCCATTGGTAGTCAAGTCCCCACACAGTACCCTTCCCCTCCCCACACCGACAGCCCCAGACCACACTGTCCAGCCTCTGACCAAATGGGCCCAGCAATTGCCCACGACCTGGTCAAAATTGTGCACGAAAATCCCTAGACTTAATCAATCCAGGGAGCTCCAATCCCAGGGAGCTTAGTGAATTAAATGATGATGTATATATTCATGGTTCAGGTGAGACCGCTCTGGAGTAGTGTGGAAACAGATGACGTTCTTGCTTCAGGTTTGACCTTAGTTTAATGTTTCAAACAGAGCCATAGTTGGTGTTTCAGATCATATCATCAATAAAGAAGTTAGTTCAGTTGCCTGTCAAGAAGACTGCATCCTACTCATGGAGAGAGGAAAGTCTTGTATACGCTCAACGTCAACACATGAGCCAAGATGGGGGGAATCTGAAGCTGTGCAGTCAGTACGTGGAATTAGTGTGGTGTGATGCTATGCTATATACTTTGCTCCGTTTCTTTGTCTCTATAAGAACTGACAGTTAAACTAGCAGTTTGCAAAATTACAAAACCTAATGTAGGCATGGTTAACCAAGTGGCATTGCAAAACTTTCAGATACTCCTGTTGTGCAGATTTTGTTTGGTTAGTGTGGCGCAAACTCCAGTTCAAACTTTTTCGCCGTGTTTGAAAATAGTACTACCATGACGCCAAAAGCACAATGTGATGACAAATGCTAGTACCGTAACCCGAGAAGCCCAAATTGCAAATATCAGCCACTGGATTATCACATGTTTCTTCCAAAAGAGAACTGGCATGTGTGAGGAGGCATGATTATGGAAGGCCTGCACCTGAGTACTGTATTGAGCCGGAAATGTAGAAAGAAAGGGAAAAGGCAGCCAACTCATGCATTCGATTAGACTATCGTCCAAGGTGCACCCTGCATTGCAGCCATCTGATCTCCTCTCAGCCAAAGCTACCTCCCTCTTGCTTGAACTTCCACCAAACTTCACGACCCATGGGAACCTTATATACATGAGCCTTAGTGAATTCTGTTTCTGAGGAAGCTAGGACTGTGCTTAGAGCAAGTTGGGGTGCAGCCAGCCCCCTTTGTAGCAGCCAACTGTACATCAACATCTTAAGTTTGCTTATTTGCACAGTGAACTCTAGGTACCGTGGGAAAGCAGCCACGGCACTCAGGGGATAACCCGCCACATGCACAAGGAAGGATATCTTATAAGCAATGGCGTCCGTCTTCTGATTCAGAATCCGAGGAGCCATCTTCACCATGTGAGCTACATCTTCTGGGTCCAATCCTTCCTCCACTAAATTGTTGTATTTATCTTGCAGGTTGGCGCCTTTTCCACGGATAGCTTTGAGTGCCTGCTCCATATCTTCCGAGCCTTCAACAAATCCTATGCGTCTTAAGAATTCCCTCTTCTCCTTGTCACAGGGTTCAGGTTTACATCTTGGTAATCTGCTGACCTTTGAGCCAATCTTATAATTCATCAACTGACGTGGTTCCTCCATTACGATCCTTCGCAGCCGTGCCTTTCCCACATTGAGTTGCCCAAGAACGGTGCTCGCGGCCTTCATGGGGGCAGCGCCGAATATCCATCCATGAGAATCGAGAAACTTCTTCACATCATCACGGCTCATGCCAATGTCACCTAAGAAATGTGCTCCCGTCCATATGTTCTTACCAACATCCCCGCTTTTAAGATTGGGGTAGTTCAGAAAAAGATCAAGTAACTCCCTTTTTCCAGATCCCAACCTTTGCATGTTGGCAACCACTTGTCGTAGCATGTCACCAGACCATTCCAACAACAAATCTGGATGTCTCCTCACGGCTTTACCAATATCATCCTTGGTGAACCCCAAATCACTCCGGAACTGAAGAGCTTCGACAATCTTTTGCCAATTATAGGACTGATATTCAGATAAGAATTGGCCGATCCAATCTCGCTGAATCCCAATTTCGTCTAGCCACTGCAAGATCGTTTTCAGTTCCACAGCCGGGTCATGAACCAATACGGTAGGAGTAGAGATCACTAGTTTGATCACACTGGCCTTACTGAAGCCTAGACCCTCAAGGGCCTCGAGCTTAGATGCAAGAACGCCCTGGCCAAGACTAAACACCTCGGTAGCCTTCCGGTATATCTTTCCAATCTTGTCATGCGCAATGCCGTAACTGTATAGTGCACGGTAGCTCTCGAGCAGCATCCCGGCATCGGCGAGGAATGTGAGATCCTGCGGCAAGAGGGAATCGCACTCGCTCGGGCTGATGCCGATGCTCTCAAAGAAGGGCCTGAACTCGTTGACAGGGCGGCGTTGGAACAATCGCACCAGCGCCCTGCTGACCCTCTTCTTCACTTTCGACCTCAACCTCGCCCCCTCTCCACCCTGATCAGCAGCCTTCGTCACTGCATTGTTCACCTCCTCCAGCAGCTCGCCGAGGAAGACGGGCGAGCGCTCGCTGATATGCTTGGCGTCATTGAGGCACAAGCCGTGCTTGACATGGAGGTAGTCCCTGAAAGTTGTCTGTGCGGCGCGGAATACCCATCTGTAAAGCATCTCTTGCCTGGCCTCATCCCCATCCTCCTCCCCGTCGTGGCTGGAAGCTGTCGAATATGGCCGCGATCGAATGACGAGGCCAATCGAGACGACCCAGCCGGACGGGGATGATGAATTTTGGGCACGCCACCTTGGAGCTCCGGACCGGAGGGCTGCCCATGCCCATCCCATCGTCCGTAACAAGCACGATTGGAGGAGGGCGCCTGAAGCGAGCGGCCGTCTATGCCGCGCCCGGGAGGTGGCTGTGAATGATGGGGTCCGACAAGTGGAGATGGCAGCGGCCGCTTTGGGACCAACTGGGGATGGCGGCGGCCACCGGTGGCGGCAGACGGAGCTGACTCCAGGCGGCGGGCGGCGGAGCAAGGTTGAAGGTTCGTGCGGCGGTAGAAGGCGGCGAATCAGCCACGGAGCGAGGTCCGGGCGCAAACAGGATGCCCGCACGCGGGTGCGCGGCGGCCGGCGGGAGGAGAGGCAGAGGCCGGCACGACGGCGGTGGAGATCGGGGAGACGGACCTGGGGTTTTCGAAGTGAGGAGGCCCAAACGCTCTGTTTTATTGGGCCATTACGATATCGAATGGAAAGGCCTAGAGAGCGCACTTCTCCTGTTTCTTTCTTTTCTGGAAAAAAGGAAGAAAAAAAAGAGAGCGGCGTTTCGGTGCCCGAGTGCATCTGCATCCGGTCAAAAAAAAATTCAAAAAATTCCAAAAAAAATTGGGTGATAGACAATTTGATGCGTGAGGTACGCTCCAATTTTCAAAACATTTGGACTTCTGTGCAGCTCTCAGCAAAAAAGACAAATCAGACCAGAACAGTATATGAACAGTACACATTTTTACAGACCTCCGATTTGTCATTTTTGCTGAGAGCTGCACAGAAGTCCAAATGTTTTGAAAATTGGAGCGTACCTCATGCATCAAATTGTCCACCACTCCAATTTTTTTGGAATTTTTAAAAAAAAATTAGTATTTATTTTGATTTTTTTCGTGAGCGCAGGTGCAGATGAGCTCGGGTTCAGATTCAAATTTTCCGAAAAAGAAGCACTTCACTATTTGCAATTTTCGCGACGAGCATCGTGCGCCAACTCGGGACTCGGAACTATGACGAAGTTCTCTAAGAGCGTCTCCAACGGCCGCGCGGGGTAAAATGTTCATTTAGCGTGCGCGGCAAGTTTTCGCGCGCTCCAGCGGCGGTGAAAAAACCATGCGTGGTAAACATTTGCGCACGCGCGGGAGAAAATCGTCGGTCGCGCGGTAGATTTAGAGCGCCACTTCGCGCGCCTATAAAATGCGGTGCTCGCCACGCACTCCATCACACTGTCACGCGCGCATTTTCCCGACTCCTCGTCGCTTCCACCGCTTCCTTGCCGTTTCAGCACCATGCCACCATCGCGCCACCATGCCGCCGCGCCGCTGGGGATCATCTGGCTACCGTTGTGTCCGCCTGCGCCCCTCTGGCGCCTACTACGCCGAGATCCGGTCCGACGATGTCCGCCTCGGCCTCGGCATGTTTGAGACCGCGCACGAGGCCGCCCGTACGTACGACACGGCGGCGTGGTGCCTAGGGAGGTCTCGCGCGCAGTTGAACTTTCACGACGTCTACACGCGTGAGCAGGCGCAGTGCGTCGCTCCTCCGCCTCGTCTAATTACAGACCAGGACCGTGAGGACCACCATCGGCTGCAGCACCGCCTCCTCATCGTCGAGAAGGACGAGCTAGCCATGGCGGAGTGGCGCCGGCGCCACCCGGAGGGCGTCGCCGCTGAGAACGCCTTCTGGGCAGAGAGGACGGCAAGGCGCCGCACGGAGCGTGCCGACAGGCGTCGGCGCAAGGCATTGACCATATCGCAGTGCGATATCGTTGAGGCAGGCGGGACGTCGATTTTCTCCCCCGACGATGACCGTTGGGAAGACATCTAGCTCGATACCTCGGACAACATCACCGAGGATGATGAGGAGGAGGAGGAGGAGGAGGAGGAGGACGACTGGGAGTAGGTTCTAGTTGCACCGTAGTTTATTTATCTAGTTGCACCGTAGTTTTTTTACCTGGTTGCACCGTAGTTCTTTATCTATCTACGCTATAAACTATGTAAAATATCTTTGTGTAAGTGCATCTAGTGCCCCTTAGTGATTTTGGTGTATTGAAGACTTATAGGTTAAGGGACTGATGCGTTTGTGAGTGTACACAGGTCTATAAGTCTATGAGGAGTTTAGTATTTACAGAGAAAGTCGACCCCTAAAAATGAAGTTCTTCAACTGAAGACTTTGATATTCTGAAGACTTTCTGAAGACTTTGAAAGTGAAGAAATTGGTGTGACCTTGAAGACTTGGTATTCATTTGTGGAACATGAAGCGTGAAGACTTTTGTTTTCGTAGTTTCATTTTCTCTTTCTTGAGTCATAGGAAACACCGTACTGTTAAAGGGGGTCGAGGAAATACTAAGGAAAAATTTCCATGTGATGCTCAACTCAAAATCCTACACCTACCAATCCCTTCGAGTGAAGCCATTGGAAATCTCATACAGTTCAGTCAATTTCTTCAGTGACAGAGACGCAGTTCTTCTGGTCACTGAGGACTTTGCTCTGACTAAGGAGTTAGGAATTCGCCAGTGCGGATTGCCTACACAGTGAGGAATAAGATAGCCCTGAGGAATTTGAGAGTCAAATTTCCGACCGTTGCTGTGCTGCGCGCCAGCTGTCCCAAAATATCTTATCCACCTAACGGTCATATCATTGAAGGGCATTTATTTATCATGTCGGGCTGCTCCCTGGGCTATAAATAGCCGCCCCCTACAACCACTAGTTGGTTGGCTGCTCCGAGAGAAACTTGACACCTGTCATTTGAGAGCAACCCATCCTCCGAGGACTTTGAGCGAAAATCATCAAGTGAGGAAAACCCAAAACCAAACCCTTACAAACCCAAAGTGATTGAGCATCACTGAATAAATTGATCCTGCGTGGATCCGACGCTTGTTACCTTTGAAGACTGTGCTTCTTCCAGACGGTTAGGCGTCAAGGTCTAGAGCATCCAAGAGGAATTGTGGATCGCCGAGTGACCAAGTCTGTGAAGGTTTGGAAGTCACCTGAAGACTTACCACGAGTGATTGGACGAGGCCTGTGTGGTCTTAGTTCAAGGAGAATACGGTGAGGACTGGGTGTCCTGAGTTGCGGCTCAGTGACTGGGTGTCCGGGACTGCGTGTCCTCGAGTTTAAATACTCAGCCGCTCCAACCAGACGTACAACTGAGACAGCAGTTGGAACTGGTCTACCAAATCATTGTCTTCACCAACCTAACTGGTTCTATTTCCTCAACCCTTTCATTTCCTCATTATTGTGTTGAGTGTTGTTCATATCTGTGTCTGAAGACTTTCTCAATTTCCTCAGTTCAGTTTCTTCAGTCTGTTTGTCTTCATCTTGTGTTATCCTGTGATTACGCTTTCTGTACTCTGTGCTTGTCTTCATTTCATCATGATGACCATGCTTGTATTCTGTTATGTTTACTTCTGAGTACTTATTCTGCTATTAATAGTTCTTCGCTAAGGAATTTCCTCACCGGCAAATTCCTCAGTGAAGAATTCATAAAAATCGCCTATTCACCCCCCCTCTAGTCGATATAACGCACTTTCAATTGGTATCAGAGCAAGGTACTCCCTTGTTCTGTGTGATTTTGGTTTAACCGCCTGGAGTTTTAGTTATGTCGACCGCAGGTATGATCAAGGTCTCGGCTGGGTGTCCTACCTTTGATGGGACGGACTACCCCTACTGGAAAAACAAGATGCGAATGCATCTCGAGGCAATTGACAACGATCTCTGGTATGTTGTGGAAAATGGTGTTCCCTCTGTCTCTCCCTCACTGAACGCTACTGATGTGAAGAGATTCAAGCAACTCGATTCTCAAGCGAAGAATATCATATGTGGCCATCTGAGTAAAGGACAGTATGGAAGAGTGAGTGCCTTGGATACTGCCAAGCTCATCTGGGACAGGTTGTCCAAAGTAAATGAAGGAGTCTCAACTCAGCGTGACTCTCGAGTTGATGTTCTTCGCAATCTCTTCAACCACTTCAAAAGACTCGACAACGAAAATGTTCAACAAACCTTCGATCGCCTCACTAACATCTCAAATGAGCTTCAAGCGCTTGGTGCCACTGACATCACCAACCATGAGGTGGTGAAGAAATTGTTGAGATCGCTTGATTCCTCATTTGATACTCTGGCATTGATGATACAAGAGCGTGCTGACTACAAGTCACTTGATCCTACCGATATCCTCGAAAGGCTAAATACTCACGAGTTCCAGCTTGCTAAAAAGAGAGATCTCTATGGTTCGAGCTATGGCAAACCACATGCCCTGAAGGCCAAGGCTGTGTCTGAATCTGAGTGTGAAGACTCTGGTAGTAGCCTTGGAGATCCTGAAGAATTGAGCCAGGAGCTTGCACTGTTCGTGAAGAAATTCCAGAAGCTCTCAAGACGTGGTCGCTTTGGAAAATCCTCAAGAGGCAGTGATTCCTCATCCAGTGACTATAAGAGAAGGTTGTGCCACAAATGCAAGAAACTTGGTCACTATATTCAAGATTGTCCTCAGTGGGAAAAGGAAGTGAAGAAGAAGAAATACAAGGATTACAGTTCTGATGATGCGAAGAAAAAGAAGAAATCGTTAAAATCTTCGTCATCAAAATCCTCGAAGTCTTCATCTCACAAGAAGAGCAGCTCCAAGAAGGCTTGGGCATTCATTGGCAAGGAAATGGACTCTGAAGCTGAATCTGAGGAACATGAGGAAGAGGAGGCGTCTGAAGAATCCGAATCTGGTGTGGCGAGTCTGGCCTTCGCTACTGCTTTCGTTAGCAAGTCCATCTTCAACACTGAAGAAACTGACCCCGCCAACAAGCCTGATGAAGATAATGATGACTACGCTCCCACCTATTGCTTCATGGCAAAAGGTGCCAAGGATGATCAACCCAAAACCACTGAATGGGTCCTCGATAGTGGATGTACAAATCACATGACTAGTGACAAGAATCTTTTGATGGATGCTCCCTTATCACCGTCACATCTGAAGCATATCATCTTTGCTGACAAAGGCAAAAGTCAGGTATTGGGTCTTGGTAAGGTTGCTATCTCTAAGGATAAACACATGGACAGAGTCATGCTTGTTGAGTCCTTAGGATACAACCTCATGTCAGTCTCAATGCTTTGTGATCTTGATATGGTTGTTGTCTTTGGCAAGTATCGTTGTGTTGTGATTATGGAAGCTGAAAATTCCAAAGTCTTCGAAGGCTTTAGGAGAGGAGATTTGTATATTGTTGATTTCTCTACAGGACCGCAACCAGCCGTGTATCTACTTGCAAAAGCTTCAGAAGGCTGGCTATGGCATCGACGACTTGGTCACGCAGGCATGAGGAATTTGCACACGCTTGCGAAGAAGAAGCATGTCATTGGCATTGAGAATGTCAAATTCCTCAAGGATCACTTATGCGGAGCCTGTGAAGCTGGAAAAATGACCAAGGCCAAGCATCCAACGAAGACTATCATGACCACTACTCGTCCATTCGAATTGCTTCACATGGACCTCTTCGGACCTAACCATTACTCAGCAGTCACTAATGATGCATCTCTATATGGTTTTGTCATTGTTGATGATTACTCTCGATATACATGGGTACACATTGTTACTTACAAACATGAAGTGCAGGAAGTCTTCAAACGTTTTTCCTCGAGGGCTTCAACCAACTTTGGTGTGAAGATCAAGCACATCAGAAGTGACAATGGAACTGAGTTCAAGAATTCCGGTCTTGATGACTATCTTGATGAACTTGGTATTACTCATGAGTTATCTGCTCCCTATACTCCTCAGCAGAATGGCGTCGTGGAGCGCAAGAACAGAACTCTTGTTGAGATGGCTCGCACTATGCTTGATGAATACAAAATGCCTCAGTGTTTTTGGATTGATGCAATTGATACTGCGTGCCACATCATCAACAGAGTATATCTTCACAAATTCTTCAAGAAGACGGCCTATGAACTCCTCACTGACAAGAAACCCAATGTGAGTTATTTCAAAGTCTTCGGTGCTAAATGTTGGATTAGAGATCCTCACCACAATTCTAAATTTGCACCAAAAGCACATTAAGGTTTTATGCTTGGTTACGGAAAGGACTCGCACACCTACAGAGTCTTCAACATTGTTCTTCACAAGATTGTTGACACTGTAGATGTGCGGTTCGATGAAACTAATGGCTCGCAAAGAGAGTACCTACCTTCTGTGTTAGATGAACCAGCACCTGAGGATTCTATCAAGTTCAAGGCAACTGAGGATGTCATTCCTACTGAAGAATCTGCTGAAGAATTCATTCCAGTTCATGAAGAACATCGAGCTGATGCACCTGAAGAAAATGCTGAGGAAAATGGTGCTGAAGAAAATGCTGATCAAATTCCTCAGCGACAACCAGCTCATCCTCGCGTTGCAAAAGAAGTGCAAGTGGAGAAGATCATCGATGACATTAAAGCACCAGGTCCTCTCACACGCTCAAAAGCTTCACATTTATCTAACTTTTGTGGGCACTATGCTTTTGTCTCTATCACAGAGCCCACTAAGGTATATGAAGCATTTCTGGAGCCGGAGTGGATTCAGGCTATGCAAGAAGAATTACATCAGTTCGAGCTCAACAATGTCTAGGAACTGGTCAAATGTCCAGATCCTCGCAAGCATAATATCATCGGCACAAAGTGGATCTACCACAATAAGCAAGATGAAAATGGCCTTGTGGTGAGGAATAAGGCACGACTAGTAGCTCAAGGCTACACACAGGTTGAAGGAATTGATTTCGATGAAACTTTTGCACCTGTTGCTAGACTTGAGGCTATTCGCATATTACTTACTTATGCTAACCATAATAATATTATCTTACAACAAATGGATGTGAAAAGTGCATTCCTCAATGGTAAGCTTGAGGAAGAAGTATATGTTGCTCAACCCCCAGGTTTTGAAGATCCAAAGAATCCTGACAAAGTCTTCAGACTTAATAAGGCCCACTATGGCCTCAAGCAAGCCCCTCGGGCGTGGTATGATACATTGAAGGAATTCTTCATGAAGAATGGCTTCACACCCGGTTCACTCGACCCCACTCTCTTTACTAAATCCTATGATGGCGAACTGTTTGTGTGCCAAATATATGTTAATGATATTATCTTTGGCTGTACTGACCAACGTTATAGTGATGAATTTGCCTATATGATGAGTGAAGAATATCAAATGTCTATGATGGGAGAGTTGAAATTCTTTTTAGGTCTTCAAATTCGTCAATAGCGCAATGGCATATTCATATCTCAGAAGAAATACCTCAAAGAAGTTCTGAGGAAATTCGGCATGCAAGATTGCAAAGGCGTCAAAATTCCTATGCCCACAAATGGCCATCTATGCACTGATGAAAATGGTATTAACTTCGATCACAAGGTATACCGCTCCATGATTGGTTCTTTATTGTACTTATGTGCATCTAGGCCAGATATAATGCTTAGTGTTTGCATGTGTGCCCGATTTCAAGCTGCACCGAAGGAATCACACCATAAGGCTGTGAAGCATATTCTTCGATATCTAGCTCACACACCAACACTAGGATTATGGTACCCCAAGGGCTCTGCTTTTGATCTCATTGGATATTCTGACTCTGACTATGCTGGTGATCGTGTGGACCGCAAGTCAACATCTGGCACTTGTCATTTCCTCGGACGATCTTTGGTCTGTTGGTCCTCGAAGAAACAGAACTGCGTATCACTGTCTACTGCAGAAGCTGAATACATTGCTGCTGGCTCTTGCTGTGCTCAACTGCTTTGGATGAAGCAAACACTCAAGGACTATGGCGTCAACATGAAGAATGTGCCTCTCCTCTGTGACAATGAGAGTGCCATCAAGATTGCTCACAACCCAGTTCAGCACTCGAAGACAAAGCACATACAAATTCGTCATCATTTTCTTCGTGATCATGTGTTGAAGGGCGACATCTCCATCAAGCATGTGAAGACTGAAGAACAGCTAGCTGATATATCTTCACTAAGCCCTTGGATGAGAAGAGATTTAGCAAGTTGCGGTGTGAGCTAAATTCTTTGAAAAGGACACACATCCTAACACTTATGCAAAATTGATGACTTAGATGTGCAACACATGAAGAAACGTTTTTCTTCAATCAATGAAGAATAACACTCTAAGTGTGAAGAAATTAATGAAGAATTTGATTCTCAGAACCCTACGACAATTGTACGCGGTGTCTGAAATCATCATTCTTATACGGTGGGTCACGCCACCACAAAAGTTGAAAATCTTCAATTTGAGTTTTTCCTTAGTTTTGAAATTCTTCAATTTTTCAAATTCTTCAACTTTGCAAAATCTTCACTGTTTCCATCGTTTTTTCTTCATTGGCTATATATATATATGAGTTTATGTCCTCTACAGCATTCACTTATGGCTATTTCTTCATGTTGCTTTTTCTGCTAAGTGAATGTGATCGGACCCTTCCCCCTCTATGCTATACTCAATCCAATCTATTCACAAATTCTTCATGTGCGTTCTATTTGAAACTCTTTCAAAATCTTCACTGTGTCCTTGTCAGCTGAAGAAATTGCGAATGAAACTTTAAAACTTATCTTATCCAAACTTCCGGTTTTGCCGCTCAAACTGTTCCGCATCCCACGATGCATTATTTTACTCACCCACGATCGTACACGATCTCCACTACACAGTACGTGGGTGACACATGTCGTGAGAAGGAGAATGGTCAAGGGCATGTTCGTCCCAAATCTTCGGGCGAACAGTTTTTCACCGTGTCTATAAATACCCCTCTCCCCTTCCTCACTTCATTTACTCCGCTCGACCTCTCTCTCCTGCTCGAGCTCCTCAAACCCTAGCGCCGCCGCTACTCCATCGTCGCCGTGAGGAAGAGCTTCGCTGCCTCGACCTCGTCGTCGTCGTACTCACGCCGACCGCAGAAATCTTCAATCCGCCGCCGCCGTAGCTGTCTTCCTCTGCCAAGTTAGGGCGTGGAAGATCTGAACAGACGAGCTTCACATCTACAACACCCAGTTCGTCGGGTTCTTCATTTAGGGTAATTAAAAGTTACTTTTAATGCCCTCGTTGATCCGAAATTTTACACTACAAAATCTTCAAAGGTGTTTATTCCTCTAATCATCACACACAAACACCTCACTAGTTATATGCTCTTGATTCAAAGCAATCATTTTTCTTCAAGATTTCTCAATTGTGTGGATCTTCGATCTCTACAACTCTGGAACCTAAGACAAGAAAGCTTAGTGAAATTCCTCAAGGTTCATCTGGTCAAATTCCTCAAAACTTGTTCTTTTCGAAAAACCTTCTGAGAACGCATATGACCTCTCCAAATTCCTCGCACCTATACTCTGTTCACAGGTACTCATGTCTGCTGCTGAATCACTAGGTTCTCATCAACTTAACTCATTTGCAGCGTTCCTCGAAGAAAAACTGCATACTTCTTCAGAGAACTCAATTGTTCAAATTCCTCAACTGAAGAATATGGCAGACGATAAGAGACCACAGAAAGGAGGAAAGAAGCCTGAGGTCATGACTGCTTTCGAGATCCCTGATGAAATTTATGCTGGCTATTGCACACCTGATGAAGCAAAATTTGGCAAAGAAACTAAAAATCAGCGCAAGGTGCGCATTCAGAAGATTGAACGGAGATGGGCAAGGGAATGGAGGGAATACAGATATGTTAATCCTAAGTACATGAAGAAATTCGCCCTCAATCCTCCATGGCCAAGAGCTCCATTGGCACCTGGCCAAGTAGCTGATCCCACCAGCATCAAGCGTGGTGAGGGCTTTCCTGATGAATGGGCTAAGCGCCAAGCTAAGTTGGCAAGACAAGCCAAGGAGGCAGTGAAGAAATTCAATAAGGATTCTGCCGCTGCTACTGCTACTGAGGCCTCGGTCAAACCGAGGAAATCCATACCAAAGAAGCCTGCTCGTAAGCCAAGTGCTTCACCATCAGCGCCCTCACGGCCAAGTTCCTCAGCAATGCCCTCACGGAAAATTCCTCACACTGCTACTGCTCCACCAAAGTCCTCAACAGCTCCTTCAAAGTCCTCAGCTCCTGTGCATCTAGCTACATGCCAAAGGACTACTAGTTTCTTGATTGCCTCTGGTGTCTCAGCAAGTTCCTCAGCTGCACCAAAGTCTTCATCTGGCCCAACTTTGCTGAAGACTAAGGCCACAGCTGGACGAGGTCCTCGGCCAAGTCCCAAGAAGAAACAAGTCGCCTTCCAAGAGCCACCTGAAGATGATGAAGCTTCTGATGATGAACTTGCAGAAATCATCAGAGACCGCCAAGAAAGGGCCGCTAGAGCCAAAGGCACATCTGTGCCACTGCTTTTGGATCCTAAGTTGATCCTCGACTACATTGATCTCTGGCACAAGGACCCAAACACTCCTATGCCTGATTTTCATCTGACACCTGGCCAAAGTCACATGCTGACCCATTTCATCTCTGAAGAGAAATGGAAATTTGAGAAGGACAGACAAATAAAGAAGGCTCAGTTCAGGAAGGAGAAGTTCCTGAAGAAAAACGTTGTCAAAATGACACCTGAGGAACTTCTCAAGGTCCAGACTGAAATTCAAGACCTCTGCAAAAACTTCGATGCTTATTATGCTGATTGGCAAGGAGCCAAAGTCAGATTCGTCAACCTGACGAAGAAATTCACAAATGTTGCAGTCCCATCGCAACAAGAAAATCTTCAGGCTGCAGACTCTGCTCAGCCTGCTGAAGAACATGCCAGCACCGCTGATGACTTTCAGCCTGCTGAAGAAAATGCCAGTTCCAGGGCTGATGATCCCATTCCAGCCGCTGAAGAAATTGCCAGGGCATCCACTAGTGGTGCGCCTAAAGAGACTGAACAAGACAGGTCAACTGCATCAGTTGCACCTGAGGAAATTCATCCAGATTCCTCAGCTCCTCCTGCGCCAACACCAACTCCAATTCTTCCTTCTGCCTATGAGGTGAAGAAAACCAAGGCTGCAGAATGAGCTGCTGTGAAGAAACGGAAAGCATCAGCTGCGTCAAATTCTTCGGCTGCGAAGAAAATGAAGCCAATGACCAGCTCCTTTGAAAATCCTATTGATGTTGTTCCAATTTCCTCCATGTCATCAAAGGAAATTGTTCCTTATGGAGAAGACTATAAGATCCCAAGCGGATCTGATGAAGAAAATCATTCTGCTGCTTCGTCAGAGCAGATTGATGAAGAAATTGAAGTGGACGCAATCCCTTCAACGCCAGTCATTTCCTCACCTATGCCTCAGTTCACAGCTGAAGAAGCTGGTGTTGAGGAAATTGAAGATGAAGATGTGGATATAGGATGCACCACACCTGTGATGAATGATGACTTTTGGGAAAGTCAGCATCCCAATACTCCTCTCTTCACCCCAATCCAACATATACCTCAGTCCCCTGCACCAACAGTTCAAATGGGCTCTAAAGAAACTCATCCCACTTCATCTGTCCATGAAGATATTCTAGCCACTAGTGCTGAAGAACCTGCTGCTGCTGATCCCCAAGCTGCACGAGATGAGGAACCAGAAATTCCTCAGCCTGAAGAACCTGAGCTCGCGATTCCTGAGGTTGTGCTACAAATCACTGACACTCCTCTGCCCAAGCCGAAGAATCCGTTCTCAAGCAAGCAAAAGTTCAAGGCTGAAGACTTCTTTTCAGAGCATGTGTTCTTCACTGATTATAATCCATATGACTCTGCTCGCATAAGGAAAAGGCGTTTCTGGACTGCTAGTCGAGCCAACTTCTATTCCTCAGTGCTGTTTGACAAAGACAAAATCTTCGATCATGAGCATATTCCTCATGTGGATATGGAATCTCTGCCATGCTTCGCGCCAGTCCTCAGTGTTATTCACGACGCAGGACTTCTGAATTTCTGCACTGACATCTGCGATTGGAATGAAGAACTCGTTCTTCAGTTCTACGCCACACTGCACATCACCGGAGACGCTGAAGATGTCAATTCATGGTGCTGGATTGGATGACTGAAAACACTCATTATAAGGCACCGACAACTGAATTGCTTCGTGTCCTTCCTCTCGATCCTCCACTTGACGGTGCTCGTTGCATCTACAACGAAACAGAACTTTCAGATCACTATATGCAAGTGCTCATGAAGCCTTTGAAGCCAAGGCAGGCCCCAAGAACCAAATTCCTCGTCAAGGAATTACTCTATGTGCCTCGGACTATCTATCGCATTCTGACGAAGACAATGAGTCCTATCAAAGGCCACGACTCAAATGATGAAGAAGTCATTGGCATCATGAAGAATATGCTTTTCAACATCATTCATGGCGTTCCCGTCAACTTCCATGATTTCTTCCTGAGGACTCTGGCCAATATTGCTATGTCACCATTCGAGCTGAAGCCCTATGCCCCTTGGATTATGAGATTCATCAGGGCAAGATCTTCACTGAATTACAAAGCTGACACTCTGAACCACGGTAGCTACTTGCCTCCCATTGAAGTCCTCAAACGGACAGTTTCATCAGCTGATGATAAAGGTAAGGTCGCTGCTGTGATCGATGAAGGCATTCGTCCATTGGATGGTCAATTTCGCAAGGCTGCATCTTACTCCACCAATGACGATTCTGCCACACATGACTCTGCCGCAAATACCTTAGCCAAGCAAAATCCTCAAGCCACAGCACCCAGGGTGATGACTGACCGTGAATTACTCCTCAGTCTTCATCAGAAGGTTGATCGCAATCACAAATGGGTAAAACGTTAGTTTGGTGCACTTCTTCATAATATGACCTCAACACACAATGCAGTGAAGAAGAGCCAATACTACCTTCATGAAACCTTCAACCGCACCTGGGCTGTTCTCACTCATGTTTATAGCGCTGAAGAACTGGAGACCATGGGTCTCAAGGAAGAATTTGACTGGTCTGCACCTCCTCCAAAGAAATTCAAGAGGGTCAAAATTCCTCCACTGGTGGCCAACTCTTATTCTTCATCGCGTGATACTAATGAGTATGAAGATTTGGACGACACTGCGGCAGGCCCTGCTACAACAAACAACCCCGACAACGCTGGCGCTCCTCCATCAACTTGAAATTCTTCAGGGGCGTTAGTCCTCAGTTTCAATCCTTTTGGTCATTTGATGACAAAGGGGGAGAAATCTGAGTTAGTCTTCAAGCGGGTCTATACTAAGGGCGTTTTTTTAAGTTACAACTCTCGTTCTTCTGAAACTTTTATTGGATCGAGTTGTAATCTTAAACCCGATGGTGCTCTGATACTTTTCGATGGTGCTCTGATACTTTTGATGCACCATGCTCCGATACTTTTGATGTGTTATTCTGCATGCTTATTCCTCGTTAATATTATTGCATGCATGCTGAATTACATCAGGCACCATATTTCATCATGCATTTCAATATCTTCATATTATATATCAAATGCGTGTATGAATTACAAGATATAGGGGGAGATCTCCATGATTCAACTCTTCAAATGTGCATTGCCTCAAAAGAAAATTCGTCACTATGCACATCTTCAGGGGGAGTTCTTCTATATATTGCAATCAAATTCCTCAATATCGGTATTTACACTTCATATGTTTATCCCCGTTGAAAACTTAACCTATGTTGTCATCAATCACCAAAAAGGGGGAGATTGTAAGTGCATCTAGTGCCCCTTATTGATTTTGGTGTATTGAAGACTTATAGGTTAACGGACTGATGCGTTTGTGAGTGTACACAGGTCTATAAGTCTATGAGGAGTTTGATATTTACAGAGAAAGTCGACCCCTAAAAATGAAGTTCTTCAACTGAAGACTTTCTGAAGACTTTGAAAGTGAAGAAATTGGTGTGACCTTGAAGACTTGGTATTCATTTGTGGAACATGAAGCGTGAAGACTTTTGTTCTCGTAGTTTCATTTTCTCTTTCTTGAGTCATAGGAAACACCGTACTGTTAAAGGGGGTCGAGGAAATACTAAGGAAAAATTTTCATGTGATGCTCAACTCAAAATCCTACACCTACCAATCCCTTCGAGTGAAGCCATTGGAAATCTCATACATTCAGTCAATTTCTTCAGTGACAGAGATGCAGTTCTTCTGGTCACTGAGGACTTTGCTCTGACTGAGGAGTTAGGAATTCGCCAGTGCAGATTGCCTACACAGTGAGGAATAAGATAGCCCTGAGGAATTTGAGAGTCAAATTTCCGACCATTGCTGTGCTGCGCGCCAGCTGTCCCAAAATATCTTATCCACCTAACGGTCATATCATTGAAGGGCATTTATGTCTTATCATGTCGGGCTGCTCCCTAGGCTATAAATAGCCTCCTCCTACAACCACTAGTTGGTTGGCTGCTCCGAGAGAAACTTGACACCTGTCATTTGAGAGCAACCCATCCTCCGAGGACTTTGAGCGAAAATCATCAAGTGAGGAAAACCCAAAACCAAACCCTTACAAACCCAAAGTGATTGAGCATCACTGAAGAAATTGATCCTGCATGGATCCGGCGCTTGTTACCTTTGAAGACTGTGCTTCTTCCAGACGGTTAGGCGTCAAGGTCTAGAGCATCCAAGAGGAATTGGGGATCGCCGAGTGACCAAGTCTGTGAAGGTTTGGAAGTCACCTGAAGACTTACCACGAGTGATTGGACGAGGCCTGTGTGGTCTTAGTTCAAGGAGAATACGGTGAGGACTGGGTGTCCTGAGTTGCGGCTCAGTGACTGGGTGTCCGGGACTGCGTGTCCTCGAGTTTAAATACTCAGCCGCTCCAACCAGACGTACAACTGAGACAGCAGTTGGAACTGGTCTACCAAATCATTGTCTTCACCAACCTAACTGGTTCTATTTCCTCAACCCTTTCATTTCCTCATTACTGTGTTGAGTGTTGTTCATATCTGTGTCTGAAGACTTTCTCAATTTCCTTAGTTCAATTTCTTTAGTCTGTTTGTCTTCATCTTGTGTTATCCTGTGATTACGCTTTTTATACTCTGTGCTTGTCTTCATTTCATCATGATGACCATGCTTGTATTCTGTTATGTTTACTTCTGAGTACTTATTCCGCTGCTAACAGTTATTCGCTAAGGAATTTCCTCACCGGCAAATTCCTCAATGAAGAATTCATAAAAATCGCCTATTCACCCCCCTCTAGTCGATATAACGCACTTTCACTGTGTATCTTTTTTAATCTATGCTATGAACTATGTATCATTTTTATCTATGAACAACATATGTATGCACCGTTAAAAAAAGTGTTTGTGCGAGAGAGCGCGCGTTGCATTTTAGCGCGTCTGCTGGAGCTACGCGCGTGCTGTGCATTTTAGCGCGGCTGCTGGAGCCAGCGCTGCGCACCGCGCCAAACCTGGCGATGGGCGCACCGTAAACTAGTTTTTAGCGCGTCGCGTGTTGGACGACTGTTGAAGATGCTCTAAAAGAGGCTCGCCAAAAACACGTTCGGTATTCTAGTGAACACGAATTGCACGTGTCATGATTTGCTGTTTAACAAAACTCCCAACATGATTGATATGTCTCTACAAACTATGACCCTGTTTGAATACTCTAACTTAGTTAGAGGTTAAAGTTAGATTCTAACTCTGAATTAACCCTAAACTAACTCTAACCAAAAAGCTGTTTGGATAGTAGGGTTAGATTGACAATAAATATTCTTTCTCAGTCATTTGACTATTTTGGATCCTGTTTGAATGGGAGGGGTAACTTTATTTACGAATTTTTCTATTGGGCCCAGGAAAACTAACCCAAATAAGCTCCTCTAGTGTGGGCTAGTTTTTTGGGTGGGTTAGATCCAACTAACCCAAACTAACCCATCATGCTTGGATACCTTTGGGTTATTTGAGCCCCAACTAACTTGTCGGCGTCCTGGGAATGGTGGTCCCCAGACTTGCCTGCCTGCGGCCTGCGGCGTGGCTCAAGTGATGGCCCAGTACGGCCCATCTTTATCAACGCAAAATTCAAGACCCTCGCGAGGGGCCAATCCTCGCGGGGCGGACGACACGAGGCTTCCTCAGGAGCAGCCTCGCCAGGCTGGCTCGCGAGGAGGCGGAGAGATCAAGGTAGGGGTACCTCGTGAGGTGCTCGTGGCGCAAGCCATGACGATCGAGACCAGGCGGGTGCCGGCCCGTGCAGTGTCCTTGTTTCCTCTTTGGTGCAAAGGTGCCCGCCATTTCAGTGCAACGAGACCAAGACCAGCAGAGCGGCAGGATGGAGGTCACCGTGGAGCCCAAGACGGCGTCATCACCAGTGCCTTTGGTAGCCGAATACCAACTTTAGTCAGGATAACTTGTACTAGAGGTTCCCCTTCAAAATGACCATTGTTGGCACCTTTCCCGCTCAATATTTGGGAAGAGGACCAGGGCCTCTATAAAGAGGGCTAGCCACCACAGAAGAGAGGCGGGGATCGAGTCATCATCAGACAGAGAGGCGATCGAACTCATCCAAGTAGTTCATCGCACCAGCTCAAGAACACCTCTCGCGAGGCTGTTCATCCTTGTGCTGTTTATCATCAACCCCTGAGGCAATCCACCACACCACACACTGGAGTAAGGTATTACACCACATCGGTGGCCCGAACCAGTATAAATCTTTGTGTCCCTCGAGTTGTTCATCGTTTTAGCTTAGATTCACGCGAGGTAATCAGACGCGGATAGGTAGGGGGAAGATCTTCGCGCGCACCCCAGAGTTCGAACCTTAAGGGTCTGCCGGAACCCAACATTCGACATTTGGCGCGCCAGGTAGGGGTGCACCGGAGTCTCTTCTTCCACTGTTCTGCGTTCGATCACCCGTCGTGTCCATGGCTGACGCTCGCCGGGCTCGTGCCGAGCGTCGGGCTGCTCTCGCCGCCCGCGTCGCTCAGACGGCTCCCGTCGGTGGGTGTCCCCGTCGTTCCCCCTCGCCTGCCACCAATGCCGCCACCGGCCCGGCGGGGAATGAGCAATAGGCCTCGTCGCTGCATCCTTCGGTGCGGCGTGAAGGCCGCACTGCCACCCCGTCGCTGACTCTAGCTGGTTCGTCGTCCCACGCCCATTGCGCCCCCACGGACGCGCACGCCGTGTTGCTCCTGGCGCGTGAGCTCCTACACTACTGTCCCGTCGACGACCTCTACGAGGAGTGGCTCGCTCACATCACCGAGCTCGGCAGCGCCGCAGGGGGCTCCCCTGCACCGTCTCTCTCGCTGCCTCACCCTCCGTCCTGCGCGGGTGGTGCAGCCCAGGAGGTGCCTCCGCCACCTCCTCTCCAAGAAGCTGCCCTGGCTCCAAGGCGCGCGGCCCTAGGACGAGATCCACCGCGTCCGGCGCCCGCGCAACAAGAAAGGAGCTGTCAAGAAATCCCTCGTCCACAAGAAGGTGCACACGTGCTCCCGGCACCGGTGCGCCACGACCGCATCCCTGCGCCAGCACGTCAAGACCCCACGCTGCTCTAGGCAGCAGCGCGCGGGAATCCCCAGGAGCAAGCCCCGCATCAGCAGAGAGCTCCGGTGGCCACCGCAGGCTGCCGCGCCTTCACCACCGAGCTACGCAGTGTCGCTTGGCCGGGCAACTTCAAACCTGACCTGCCCCCTCGCTACGACGACACTATCGACCCCGCGGAGTTCCTACAGCTCTATGAGCTGGGCATCGAAGCCGCCAACGGGGACCAAAAGGTCATGGCGAACTGGTTTCCCATGGCACTCAAGGACGGTGCCCGCACCTGGCTCCTGAACATGCCCCATGACACGATCTCCTCCTGGGACGAGATGCGCACCCGCTTCATCGCCAACTTCCAGGGCACTCGCGACCGTCCGCCGGCCGTGGGTGACCTATGCTGCATCAAGCAGCAACCCGGAGAGACCTTGCAGAAGTACATCCAGTGCTTCAACAATGCTCGCCTCAAGATTCCCAAGGTGACCGAGGAGGCCATCATCTCGGCGTTCTCTGATGGCATCCGCGATGTCAAGATGGAGGAGGAGCTGGCGATCCACGAAGATCTGTGTACGTCTCTGGAGTTGTTCAACCTGATGACCAAGTGCGCAAGGGCTGAGGAGGGATGCCTCTCCCTTATCGAGCTCCCAGCAGTAGACCCAGAAGAGAAGAAAGCCAAGGCCAAGGATGTGAAGCGCAAGGGAGCAGCTGTGCTCGTAGCAGAGCCGGACATGAAGCGCGGCAGGGACCAGTCGGAGTCGTCCAAGGGCAGCCGGTACTGTGTGTACCACGATCTCCACACCCACAACACCAACGAATGCCAAGAGCTCTGGGCCGTGCGAGAAGGCCGCGTCGGCCGTCGTCCCGAGCGCAACGATTGGGGCTACGGCTGAGGCGGAGCAAGAGGTGGAGGACGATTGGGACGACCGTGGCCCTCTCCAAGGGTGGCGTGACCGGCCTCGCGAGGATTGCTGGCAGGACCAGCCTTGTGAGGGGGTTGGAGGGATCAGCCTCGTGAGGATCGCCCGCAAGGCAACGCAGGACTTCCTCCTCTGCCGCCACCACCAAGAAGGAATGACGACCATCATCAGGACGAGGGGGCTGGGGGCTTCCAGGAGCCGCGTGCAATCGCTTGCATGTTGGGCGGCGCTCAGGCCCCAGCCTCTCAGCGCATCTTCAAGCAGTTTTCTCGCGAGGTGAATGTAGTCCTCCCCAAGCTTGAGGCCACGCACCCTCTCTGGTGGTCTGCGTGCGCCATCACGTTCAGCTCAGCGGATCAGCTCAAATGCGCGACAACAGCCGGTGTCCTCCAGATGCTCTGTTCCCCGGTCATCAGCAATGTGCAAGTCACCAGGACCCTCATCGACGGCGGGGCAGGGCTCAACGTCCTGTCCGTTGAGACGTTCAACAACCTCCAAGTGCCATATGACCAGCTTCAACCAATCAAGTCTTTCTCAGGAGTCACTGATGGTTCCACTGTCCCGATAGGGCAGGTCCGCCTCCCTGTCACCTTTGGGCAGTGCAAGAACTACCGTACCGAGATCATTGACTTCGACGTCGCCCACATTCGCCTGCCATACAATGCCATCCTCGGGTACCCCGCCCTGGCCAAGTTTATGACAGTGACTCACCATGGCTACAACGTCCTCAAGATGCCAGGAAGTGGCGGAGTATCACGGTCCCCTATGAAGAGAAGGATGCAGTGTGCTCTCTCGAGCGCGCCTTCCAAGCCACGTCAGTCAAGGACCCAGACAGCAAGAGTGGAAACCTTCCTGAAGCAGCTCCCAAGAAGAAGAAGACAACACCTAGCTCAAGGCCTCAGGAGGCAGGCACCTCCGGAGGTGCCACATCGGGATCTGCGCCCGTCCAAGGGGCGCCACCCTTCATCGCTTAGGAAGGCGCGCCCCGCGCCCTCCTCAGGCAAGGCTCGGGGGCTCTCTCTTGGGGAGCCACTGACTTTGCCAAGATCACAAGGGAGGCGCTCGGGCACCACATGGAGGCGTGCTTTGCAGCATGTTTCCCTCAGGAAGGCGTAAGGCAAGGAGGGCCCAACCCTCAGGAGTTCATCACCAAGGTTGCTCAGGAGTTGCAGGAATCGAGAGTCATGCGCGGCAACCGCTGCCTGCCAGCATAGCTCCCCATCCAGGTGAGGTTGGCGGGCTGCGCGTCCGCATCGACTACCCAGGGCTCAATCGAGTCACGTCTTAGGAGTGTTTCTGGCCTTCGCGCGCGGGGCGTTGCGTGGGTCCACCGCACAGCTACGTTCGCATGCCCTTCGGCCTGCCGAACGCGGCTGCTGCCCACCAGCGCCTGATAAGAAGCATTCTAGAAGCTCAGGTGGCCAAGCATCGCGCGCTCCTGCAGGGAATGGAGGTGGACCTCGTCGAGCCGCTCGGACCTCCAGAGCATCCCGAGGCTCGGAGCCCGGAGGGCTCGTGAGGATTGGCTTCTTCACCATGCATCGTCAGCTACTCCGACACTCGCTCTGCAATGGTATCAGGTGACTTCTCTCAAGTTTCGTTTCAGCTGGGAGCGCCCTCAGGGCTGCATCATTATTCCCAGGTCGCGTGGGTCTGTCCCCGCGGCATGTATCTGTTTTGCTTACGTATTCAGCTTACCTTGTTGGGGGCGCCCCTCGGGCTGCATCATCCTCAAGCCGCTTGGGCCTGATCCAGTGGCGAGTGCCTTACTCTGCATCTATCTAGGTTGATTTTCTTATTCATACTTAACCTGCTTGAGATAATCGCCTGCTCGATTGACACCTACCTTTGGAGCCGCTCGCTCTGGCACGATGCTTGTGCATGGGTCCATCCCTGCAACATCGACAAATCTGAGTGGTCGAACTCTGGCCGCAGTAGCCCCGCAAAGCGCTACCTCACCAGGCCCTCAGTGCCTCAGTCACTCCCTCGGAGCAACCAATGGCTGGCTGGCAACCGTAATGGCAGTCCTTGTGTTTCCTCATGCTGGTGTATAGGATCCTCCTAAGGAATAGCGTGGGGGGCGTCGTGAGCTCTCTCTCTCTCTCTCTCTCCCATGTGATCCGCTCGCGCGTTAGAAGGGGGGAGCCTGAGCATCGTGACTCATGGGCTCTTACTGGCTCTCCAACCCTCACCCCCTGGCCTTGACCCATGGCATCGCGACCTGTCATACCAGCGGCAGCTGAGCTCGCTCGAGGGCCGGAACCTAAGGACGTAGAGCATGATGGAAAGTGCGGGGAAGAGGGGAGAAGCTCACGAGGACCCAACCCAGCGACACCCCAGCTACCGGCGCGCGGGCCCGGCACCTCGCCGAAGAACTATTCCAAGCTCATGAGATAAGTCACGCCCCTGGAAAAGCTAAATCAACGCGACGCTAAACCCTCGCCTAGTGCAGCCCTGTCACGGCGACATTGCCTTCCTTTCTTGCCTAGCGGAGGCTGCTTGAGCGCTAAAGGGGACCTCCCAAGCATCGCGCCTCGGGGCTCTTACTGGACCTTGGGCCGCTCACCTCCTGGCCTTGACCACGGCATCGCGACCTGGCATACCAGCGATAGTTGAAGCCTGCCTGGGGACCGGGACCTGTTAGCGTAGAGCACCAAGCCCTCATGAGGATGGAAAGGGGGAGCCGAGCCGAGACAGGACAAGCATCTCGCGTCGCTCCATAATAAGGATGATATTCACAAAAGACATGGCAGACGCCTTACATACCCCCGCGGGGTGTTTCTTCGATTCCTCGCAGGGAACAAAAAGGTGCCAATCCTAAGGAACGCTAACTATGCGCGCCTCCATAGGAGACGCCATCATCAACAGTGGGCCGCCCAGTGCCGGCGCCAACCCCATCCAGATCAGCAGCGTCGGCGGCCAGATGCAGATGCCCTGCTCCGAGCGCGACGTGAGCTCGGGGGCTCGTAGCTGTCGTCGCTTGTCTCCGGAGTCACGTGAAGCTTGGGAGAGTCACTAGACCCTCCGGGTTCTCTGCTGCTACCAGAGGAGCTGCTGGGGAAGCGGTCGGCGGGCCTAGCCCTTGCCACTTCGATGCCCCGGTCGCCTTCCTTGGGGCAGCACTCCAGTCGGCGTCCTTCCGCGTCGAAGACCTTGAAGAACATCAAGGAGGCGCCATCGTATTCAAGATGAATTACGAGGGCACCCCCTATCCGACAGACCCGGGCGATCTCGCCCCAGCCCCGGGTATTCGCTCCGGTCGCGAGGGTGCTGCAGTCAGCATGCTGCAGCCAAAGCTCCAGAGGCCCCCTCCGTGGCATCTCGAAGGCGAAGGAGGAAGGAAGGCGAATCCAAGAGCGAGGAGGCATAGCGGCATGGAGCACAAGCTCGCGGGAAGAGCCCTCAGCATGGACCCCAAGGGCGACGACGCGCACCGCCGTGACCCGTCAGCGTCGCCGGTGGCGCCGGCGGTGCCGCTCGGCATCTTCTTCTCCAGGGCCCTCGGCTCGGGCATACAAGGGCAGCGGAAACCCAGGCGGCGGCCGCTCGTACCAGGGCCTCGATGTCTCCTGCCATGCAACCACATCGCGGCGGCCGGGGACCGGCCGCTTCTTCGGCGGAAGCGGGTCGGGACCCTCTCGAGGGGCCTTCCCCTTCTCTTCCGCTGAAAACCGGTGGATCGGCGCCATTGGCGTGAACTGGAGCAAGGGCGAGGAAGAAAGAGAGAAGCAGGAAGAGATGAACTGCGAGGCTCTCGCCCGTCCGTACTTATAGTCCGGAGGAGGCCAACCGTCGGCCTCCACGATCATAGGTAATCATGAATCATTTCTGCATGCAGGGACTTGTCAAGTCGAGCGGTTGCCGAGGCGGCATGGGGAAGCGCAGGCGCCCACATCCAATCAACCGCCACACGGCGCCCAAGGCCGCAGGCTGACGGGGCCCACGGCGCTCCGCACTTGCCCCTTCGCTTCTCCGCTAAGCCAAGTCCGAGCGCGCCTTGGGCCCGGGGGCTACTGTCGGCGTCCTGGGAACGGGGGTCCCCAGACTTGCCTGCCTGCGGCCTGTGGCGTGGCTCAAGTGGTGGCCCAGTACGGCCCATCTTCATCAACGCAAGACTCAAGACCCTCGCGAGGGACCAAGCCTCGCAGGGCGGACGGCACGAGGCTTCCTCAGGAGTGGCCTCGCCAGGCAGGCTCGCGAGGAGGCAGAGAGATCAAGGCAGGGGTACCTCGCGAGGTGCTCGTGACGCAAGCCGTGACGAACGAGACCAGGCGGGCGCCGGCCCGCGCAGTGTCCTTGTTTCCTCTTTGGTGCAAAGGGGGCAAGCACAGGCGTGGAGTACCGAGGCATCAGGCAAAGGTTGCCATTTCAGTGCAACGAGACCAAGACCAGCAGAACGGCAGGATGGAGGTCACCGTGGAGCCCAAGAGGGCGTCATCACCAGTGCCTTTGGCAGCCGAAGACCAACTTTAGTCAGGATAACTTGTACTAGATGTTCCCCTTCAAAATGGCAGTTGTTGGCGCCCTTCCCGCTCAATATTTGGGAAGAGACCAGGGCCTCTATAAATAGGGCTAGCCACCACAGAAGAGAGGCGGGGATCGAGTCATCATCAGACAGAGAGGCGATCGAGCTCATCCAAGTAGTTCATCGCACCAGCTCAAGAACACCTCTCGCGAGGCTGTTCATCCTTGTACTGTTCATCATCAGTCCCTGAGGCAATCCACCACACCACACACTAGAGTAGGGTATTACACCACATCGGTGGCCCGAACCAGTATAAATCTTGTGTCCCTCGAGTTGTTCAACGTTTTAGCTTAGATTCACGCGAGGTAATCAGACGCGGATAGGTAGGGGAAGATCTTCACGTGCACCCCAGGGTTCGAACCTTAAGGGTCTGCCGGAACCCAACATCCGACATAACTAAAACTAACTCTAACATAGGGATCCAAACAGGACCTATACCACGGCTCTGCGAGCAGTTAGGGTTAGCCAAGCAACAGGAGGGTCCCTTGTGCGTCATGCCATCGCCGGATCAGGCAAACAGAAACAAACCCTAACCGCTCACGGAGGCATGGTATAGTTTGTCAGAGGCATATCAATCATGGAGGCATGGCCATAGAGCGGTGTCACCGCCACACGAAGAGGAGCTCTGCTGCAGAACCACCCCGCATCGACGGGAGGCCACGAAGACACAGAAGGCCGAAACGCCTTTCTGCCACCCTCCTTGGGCACGCTCGGACTACGGCGTCCCCTCCGAGTACGCCATGGATTAGGTGGTTAGTCCTCGTGTGTTCGGGAGTCCTGCTTTGATCAACCTTCTATTTTAGTTGGATGATCCTCCTTATTATATCCTCTATAACACTAAATACCTTAGGTTTAAAGATCTTACACTCAATGTCACCCCATTTGACCGGGTCAACATATCAAAGCTCTCCCATTCAAAAAAAATACTATACACTTTGTTTCCTAATTTTTAGGGCCTCACAATTAATTGAGGTGTTCAATTTAGAGTTCGGTCACTCGATTTTGACCGGGTCAACAATTTCTCAAGGAGTCTCTCATTCAATTCTTCTAATTCTCTATGTTCCCTAATTTTGAAGCTCTTTCATGCAATTGAGGTATCCAACTTTGGAATCGGTATACGATTTTGACCGGGCCAACGATTTTCAAATCAATCAGCAGCAATTGGCCTACAAAAACACATCAATTCCGAGCACACTCCCATGACCTAAAAAAAGCGCCACCGTGTAATACTGTAGCATCAATATAGTACATGCAGCCACCGATGCAAAAATTTCCTCACATAAATATATGTTAGTCAGCGGATAACACAGGAACACCAGAAAAGGTCATCAAATCATGCATTATAAATAAAAATAAAATACACTCCATCATCTACCCCACCGGCCAAACTAAATATTCCATCAGTTCCAAAACATAAGGGGCATTAGTTTAAAAAAATCAAATTTCTTTAACTTTGTCAAAGTTCAGAGAGGACATCCACAAGATTAAAAAAAGTATGGAAATTCATTCCATGATGTATCTAATCATACCGATTTGATATTATGGCTTGATATATTTCTCTACAGACTTGATCAAACTTAAAATGGTTGATTTTTTTAAAGTAATACACCTTATATTTTGAAACGGAGTGAGTAATTTTTTTAAGAAACCCAATAACAACAACTGTGCACAACTCCGGTGGATGATGCAATGGTGAATCGGAAGTAATAAAGGTTATATTTTTTCATGTAAAGAAATTACGCCACAAGACATGATCTGTGTACCCTGTTGGTTCAAAAAATACTTTTCATAGATGGACCCGCAGAAGTTGAGGACTAATATTACTCGACATCATTTCATCCAATCAAACCCTTGGCATCTAATTTGCCACATATGTATTCTTTTCATCAAATCAACGTGCACAACTAATACTTTTTTTTAACAATTCACAACTAATTTTCGCAAAAAATAAAAATAAAAAAACACTGCACAACTACTACTTAGGAGGACAAAAAAGAACAATGTGTGTGTTTTATGCGTGGCGAAATACTGAAGTACTCAACTATGTGCGCTCAATTTGTACATCGAGGTGAGCCCCTGCATCAGACGTCGGGAAAATCGGCGACAGCATCAAAGGGCAGCGCAGCGCCTTCAAGATATGCCGACCGTCTTCCCCAGCAGCCACATGACGAGCGAGAACTCGATCATGAAGAGCGCGTGCAGCCATGTCCGGTCGACCACGAAGCCGTACACCGTGATGCCCGCCCGGTTGTTCTCCAGGTAGTTCACTGAAAAAGAAAACACCGGCCGCCATTAGCAACCAACAAGAAGCTACGCTGGCGTTGAATGATGCACTCGGACAATCGATTCGATCCCTGCGTGTGCGCTTGTGTTTGCGCTTACCCAGTGCCTGCCTCTTCTGGAAGCACATGTTGTTGACCTGGAAGGGCACAAGCTTGGATTCATCGATGGAGTCCTCGCTCCTGGTGTCGTCGTCGTCGTCGTCCCCATAGCCGTCGGACTCCTCGCCGGGGGCCACCCGGTAGGCGTTGGCCGGCGCCAGGTAGCCGGTGGCGGCGGGCAGGGTGGGGTCGGGGTCCTCCAGGTCATTGTCGAAGGCGTGGATGGTGGCGTCCGCGTGCCACGCCGCCGCCACGCTCGTGATGGCCTGCGTCTTGTGCGTGATCTTGGCCGCGCTGTGCAGACAGACCAGCAGCCCCGCCACGAGGCTCACTGAGCAGAGCTGCATGCAGACAACAACGGAGATCTGGGTCAGTGCTCTGCTGGCATGGTGGCCAATGCATGGATTTGCTGTTAGGTTAAGGGATGACACTCCACAAATATATTCAACAACTGAAACTCGACAGATGCTAAATCAGAGTATCAGACTGTAATTAGATAGATTCTAATTGTCCCCATTTTTGATGTGATGTCTCTATATATACTTCATCCGTCCATTTTAGTCTGCATATTAGACTTGTGTCAAGTCACACATTACAGAGTTACCAAATTTATACCCCGCCACCGCGGCCAGCAGTGGCGGCAGGGCTCTCCTTCCTCTCTGCTTATACTTCGGCTGGCGCGGGACAAGGAGCGGCCCAGAGCCGCTGGGCTGCCGCGGGGCCTGGTGGCGCGGTGTCGGGCGACGGCGGCTCTGCCGGTCGGCGGTAGGGTGCATCCCTAGGGCTCCGGCGGCATGCAGCAGCTGCGGAGATGCTCTCCATCGGGTGGTGCCGCGCGGGACGGCCACGGCCAGATCCGGCCGGACCTGACGCCGATGGTCCATCGTACCACGAGGACTGCGGGCGGCATGGTCCATGGCGTGCTCTTCCCTTTGTTGCTGGGTAGGGACAGTAGCAACATGGATCCGGCAGACCAGACGCCGACGGTCCGTCGTGCCACGAGGACTACGGACGGCATGGTCCATGGCGTGCTCTTCCCTTTGCTACTGGGTAGGCGCAGGAGCAACATGGTGGCGGTGGTGGCGAAACGTGCCGGCCGGATCTGACGTTGTTTTTCCGACGGGCGGCGCAGGTTGGTGCACCGGCCCGGCATGGCTGCTGCTTCGACTATGGGCGACGCCGGCAAGATAGCTCGGCCCTCTGGGTCGGCGGCTGTGTCAACCACGATAGCTCAGCGTGCTGGCTGCGTCGGCGACCGGCTTTCCGGCGTCGGCTCGTTCGGAGGCGGCCCGTTTCGACCTTCGATCCCTCTCCTTGTCGTCCGGACACTACCTTCCTCGAACGGTTGGCCCTTCCCCAGCTGCGGTCCATCAATCATCTCGCGTCCGACAGCAAGACCAAGCTCGTCTTGCACCCAGTGCCCAGGACGGGTCGATGGAGTCCAATTTTGACCGGCCTACTGGGTCTCGACACTGGGGCCGCCCAGGGGTGTGAAAGGAGGGTCATTTTCGCTCGTATCATTGGATGGTGTAGCGGCAAGACTTGGGTGAGGTGGTGTCAAGGTCTTGGATGCCGGACGGCGACGCTGTGGAGGTATCGCGGTGCTCATGGGGTAGAGCCCATGGCTCGGTGCTGCCCGGTGGCCATGGCCATGTGGGCGGCTTGGTTGCCAGGGTGTAGCCTTCAGTGGCGACGAGTGTTGACCGGGCTGAAAACATGTTCCATCTTCGGACGGACCAGCGGTAGCGAAACTCATTCCCTTCTTGAAAGCGTCGTCGTGGCTCTCATTGCCCGTCGTGTTGCTCCAAGAAAAACTCTGATCCTCGGGTCGGGCGGTGGCCGCACTCCGGTGTCGTAACCTTTCGGAAGGCGCCGCATTGAAGCACACGATTTGTCGTATGCGGCTTCTTCTCTTCACGGTGGCGTTTTCACCGTTGAGGACCCCAGTTGCTCTTGTAGAGCTCGGGGTGGTGTTGCCGCGATCAATGCCTGTCTATCCTACCTTAGGTGTGCGATGAATCGTTGTTGCTTTATATATAGAGCGGGGTGAAATGCTTTTTTTTTTATCTACCGGCCAGCATATTTATGTTTCACGGATCCTCTGTGGGATACTGCTTGCTTTTGATGGCAGAATCTTGTGTGTGACATGAACATGATATGCTAGTTACAACCACGAGTTTCTTCATTTCGAGCACCACATAATTGTTATCCGAACTTGATTACTACACCCATGTTTAGCTGGAGACGTTTTTTATTTTATCTTATTCGATTTGAAAATTTCTCTACTGAAATTGCAGAATTACGTGGCGAAATTTCATCATGGATCTTTAAAAATACTGTAGTAGATACTCTGTCTACAATGCAATATACGTATATAGTAAGTACTCACCGCGAGCTCGCCGGCGGTGGCGATATTGATCCGCGCATGTGGCCTGGTGGTGGCGAGCAGGGCGGAGAACTGGCTGGCGGTGACGAGCACGAGGCAGAAGATGATGAAGCGGCGGTACCGGTGGCTGATCCTGCGGAGCTGGTCCCTGATCCTGCGGTGGTGCTCCAGCACGACGGCGACGTCGGCGAATCTGCCGAACTCCCTTGCGAAGCCCACCATGCGCAGCACCTGCAGGTAGCAGATGACCCGGAAGAGGACGCAGATCATGAAGAAGACGGCGGTGCGGTAGACCCAGGAGGCGGTCTCGAGCGCGCAGGCGGCCGCGTTCCACCAGGGCGAGCGGAAGGGCGCGGCGATCCAGTACCAGTAGACCTTGTAGGCGGCATCGGCGAGGGAGCAGGGCGCGAGGAAGCAGGCGAGGACGCGGAAGGAGCGGTTGAGCTGCGCGGTGTATCCCGCGCGCACCTCGTCCGAGTCGTGACGGAGGCGGTCGATGCAGAGCAGGCGGCGGAGGCCGACCCGGAGCAGCGAGCAGAGGGAGAGGAAGGCGAGCGTGGCGGCCAGGGTGAGGGACACCTGCACCTGCCCGTCCAGCGGCCGCGGCGGCGCCGAGGCCGGGAGGGCCAGGGTGACCGCCGCGGGCGCGGCCACGGCGAGCAGGAAGAAGACCGCCCAGGAGCCCGCGGAGCGCGGCCCGTCGGTGTGGTCGATGCACATCCAGCGGAGGCAGGCCCGGAAGCTGCGCAGCTCGTCCCCCGCGTGCGACGCGCTCCGGGTGTACTGCGCCGCCGCCGACGACTTCTTCCGCGGCAGCAGCAGCGGCCCCACCGCCGCCGCCGCCGCCGCCGACCTGTTGTCCGCCATGGCGCGCGCCGTTCTCGGATCGCGCGCGGGTGGTTTGGCGAGCGGGAAGAGTCGACAGGGGCCCAGTCGCGGGCAGAGAGAGAAGTGCGGGAGCGGGAGTGTGCTTACGGCCCCCGAGTTCGCTAATCTAATCTCTGGGATTTCTCAGAGTAGATGCTTATAGAAGAAGGGAATAAAAATAATGGTGGCGCCGCGCGCGGCGATGGGTTGCGTGCTGCGGCGGACGGGATCACGGGCATGACGGGGGAGGATCATGTGCCGCGCCTTTGATTTACATAGACAAATGGGAAAGAACACAGGTGTCACGCCGGGACGGTGAGATGAGCTTGATCGAGTTTTGTGTGGCGAGTCTGAGTTGGTTATGTGAGAGGGAAAATCATGTGCGTGGCCACCTGCTGACAGGCAGCCACAGACCACAGGTGGAGTGATCAATCCGTATTTAGTGTTTGGGCCTCAATCATCGGTCAGCTCGGGTAGGCGTGCAAGTGTCATTTTGTGTTGCGTCGCTGGCAGAGGCCGACCGGCCGGGCAAATACGAGGTGTCCACCGTGTGAGGAGTCCTGGATATAGTTACTCCCGGAAAAGAACAAGAGATGGAGAGGGTGGCGGGGACGGTGGCCGCGGGCGCGGGAGGAGTGGTTGGCGGTGTGGCATCGCAGACTACGGGCCACCTGTCGTCGTCATCGGGCAAGAATGATGAAGATCATGACAGAATGCAAGAATGACTTCGGGTCTTTTTTTTTTTTTGCGGGCTTCGTTTGTTGTGGTTGCCAAAAGAGGCCATGACAGGACACATGAGGCGATTTTTTAGAAGAACCTCGAAAGACGATGAGTTTGTTGAAATATACGTTGAATATTAGTATGTGTTTGAATTCAACTTTATTGGATTTGTAATTAGCGGAGGGTTGGTTGTTTGAGTCACACACATGTAAGGCGGGCCTATATTATCTAAAGGCAGTGAGGGGCAGCCAAATAGACTAAACATGAGATAGTAGGCTAGATAGAGATCACTAAAGAGATGGTCCAACCGGCCGTGGCGCGGTGGCCAGAGCGTTGTGTGACGGCCTCTCCGGACCCATTGAAGATTATAGTATGTTGATTTAGTACGTGAGGAGGAGCCCTTGTAGACATGCCCATGAATATGGATGTAGCCATGTTGATGAACTTCTTAACAAATCTTGATGTTGTGCTTGTGTTTGTGTGATTGATTATTCTCAATGGATCGCTAGAGGCGAAGGCGACATATGATGAGCCTATCGGAGAGAGCCGAGGACATTGACGGTGGAGACACCAAAGATTGGATTAGCGTGCATGCGTTGGACCAGTTGCCGGTAGCCCTAGCTAGGTCATGGCTGCTCGTTTGTGGTGTGGATGCGAGGAATTATGAGCCTATTTGGGACTGCTCTGCTCCTTAAGATTCAACTCCGCTCCAGAAAATACAAGCCAAACGGGGTAGCGCCACGATATGCCGCTCGGCGAAAAAATTATAATCTAGGGTACAACTCCCAGTTTTTTATGAAGCTCTTCAGGTGTGTTTCAAAAAACTCTAGAAGCTGGAGTTGGGTGGAAATTACCCACCACTGCCACCAGTAAGTGGATACCCCTTCATTTCTC
Organism: Triticum timopheevii; assembly: GCA_963921465.1. Taxonomy (NCBI): domain Eukaryota; kingdom Viridiplantae; phylum Streptophyta; class Magnoliopsida; order Poales; family Poaceae; genus Triticum; species Triticum timopheevii. Next base: position 105,601,447 of record OY997271.1, read on the forward strand.
CCCCCTTAACCAATCAAATAGATCATTTCCACCAAATTTTCCATTCTTGAAGTTGGAGCTAGATGGAAGCCAAACATTCTCTTTGTAGTACTACAACTTCTGGATGAAACTGCTCCAAAGTGAATTTAATGGAACGAAACCGATTTTTGTGAAGCGAAGCAGTCCCAAACAGGCCCTATATAGCTTATATAGCCCATCTCTAGGCCACTGAAGCAAACCTCAAATTCTGGTGGTTGTGGAGAGGTTTGATGCTAGTGTGGAATCAGATTATCGATATAGAGAATTTCCCTTTAATTAACCCAAAACACGAGGCAAACTAAGCGTAACTTAGATGATTAAGTTCCTTGTGGTGGAATCAACTGTTCAAGTCTAAGACTTGGTATTCATGGTCGCATTTTTCTGAATATTTCAGCTCTTCCGACGATCTGCGTTCAGTGAGAGAAGGCGACCCCATTGACTATAAAGACGTATGTGGTAGTGATACACACTCTCTATTTTTATTTACTCCGTATATTAGCTTTAACTGAGTCAAACTTTATAAAATTTGACTAAATTTATAGAAAATAATATGAACATTTAAAGTAACAAATTTACATGATGTAAAATGATGAATACAATGGTATCAATTTATGGTGTATACGTTAATATATTTTTTGTAAACTTATTGAAGTATGTAAATTTTGATTTTAGACAAACCTAATATGCAGAGTATAAAAATGGCGGGAGTACGAAGGCATGTGAATTGCCACATGACCACTGTCCAAGAACGCTTATTTTGCTTGGGGAGTTTTCATTAAGTATGGTTTTCATGAAGGTCTCGTTAAATATGAGAATATCATACGGAAACCAATATTTAACGAGACCTTCATGAAAACCATACTTTAAAGTTTCAGAAAAATCTGGACAAAATATGAGATATCAAGAGGGTGATGTGTTGTTGCCACGCAAAATTTCAAATTGGAACACATTATAAGATGTGAGCTATGAAAAAGACAAATTTAGCCATGAATAGTGACATTACTGTTCGGCACTATTCAACATTGATTTTGTCTCTTTGATAGCTCATGTCTCGTAATGTGTTTCCACTTGAAATTTTGCATGACAATAAAACATCATCTTCCTAACATCTTGTATTGTTTTCAGATTTTTATGAAACTTTGAAACATCTTTTTCTCATGGTTTTCACCGGTTTCCACTGAATGTTGGTTTTCATATGATATCCTCCCGATATTCTCCTGTTTGCTTAAAGAAAGGCACAAGCCACGTACTGCTTTAAATTAATGAAACGAACACAAGTCGCATACGTTAAAGTAGTTTTTTGTTGAGAAGAACGTTGAAGTAGTTACTTTTACAAGCCAACCGAAGGTAATATCGCTTGTAGCAAATTTTTTTTGTTCCATCCCCAATCGCTCATACGACGATGTAAACGGGACAGGCCCAAGCGCACGATGAGAAGCCCGTCTTCAAGAGCACACGCTCTCTTTTTCTTTTCAATTTTTCACTTGTTTTTTTATGTCCGTCGGTTTTATTACCACAATGATATATCTCGATCGCTTCTATTTTTATTTTAAAATGTTGGCACATGTGAAAAAACGTTCGTGGATTTGAACAAAGATCATGAGTTCAAAAGATGTTCATGGATTTGGAAAAAATTAATGATTTAAAAAAATGTTAACAAATTCAAAAAGATGTTCACAAATTCATAAATGTTTGCGTAGAAGTTTCATGAATTTTCAAAATGATAATAAAATTGAAAGTGCTTCACAAATTTTTAAAATGTTCAGGGATAAAAAATAAATCCCATTTAGAAATGTTCATGAATTTTAGTAAAGAAAAAAAATTAAATAGGGGTGGATAGAAAATAAATGGAACAAACAAAAAGGAAAAGGAAACCAGAAAACCAAATGACCAAATGACCAAAAAATGGCCGTCCAGAACAGAAAAACCGTTGTAGCGAGTGTTGTTGGATCCGCCCACTTCCAGTGATTCGTGCATAATGCTCGATATGGGGGACTCATCGAAATCATTAATTAAGGGGCATCCCTTGCAAAGGTTGCTCCCAACATTCTCTGGTGCTGACAAGTGGCTCACTGCATGTGCGTCACTTGTCGTTACTTGGAAGTTTTCTCTTTTTTCGTAGATCCATTTTTCAAAACTTTTTATCTCTTGAACCATGCATACAAATCACAATGCCGTTTTTACTATTGGATGTCTCGTGTGAAGACTTTTTTAAACTAGATCACATGTTAATAGGTTTTGACAAACTTTTTCAAAAAAAAAAACCTGGAATCGAAAAAATGACACCGGAAAAAACCAAAAACATTAAAAAAAGAAACCAAGAAGAACAAAAAAACTACAAAAAAACCGAAACTTGGAAGCACATATGTGCGTTTTCCACCTTTTTTGAAAAAGCACAACTGTGTTTTTTCCAGAAAGCACAATTGTGCTTCTGACGGAAGCACACATTGTGCTTTTGTTTACTAAGGAAGGACGGTAGTGCTTCTTGTGAAAGCAAAGGTTGTGTTTTCTCTTTTCAAGAAGCACAACTATGCTTCTTGTGAAAGTATTCGTTGTGCTTTTTCATTTTGGGGAATGTACAACATTGCTTTTTTATTTGAAACACAATTGTGCTTCTCGTGGAAGCACATGATGTGTCGTTTTCTTTTTAAGGGAAGCATGGATTGTGTTTCTCATGGAAAGTATAGGTTGTACTTCTCATGGGAAATCACTACTTAAAAATCAGAAATAAAAATCCATCAAAACCTACGGTAACCCAACCAAAAAACAGAAAACAAAAAACAAAAACATGTGCAAAAAAAATAAAAATAAATTCCCAGTGTGCGCCAGCACACAACATGTGGCGGCGTCTAGGAGCACCATCCATTGAAAAAAGTGGAAGCGATAAATATTTATGTGCATTGCCATATTTTAGCTTAGTCCAACATGAATATACGCGTTCTGGTGATGAATTGGACATAACTACAAGCCTATGCAAACACCTTAATGGAAGTATTATGTATATTACTATCATATTTGGTGTGGCATTTCCATGCTCTAAAATTTTAGAGCACTTAGATGATATGTATGGATCTTTGCCTTGAGCTTTAAAATTTCTCTAGCCCATGTAATATGGGTGATAGGAGAAGCTTAATAGAGAATGATACACTATCCACTTTCCCTTAATTTTGTTAGTGCTTTTCTAATCCATTGATTTGCTATAGTTCAGCTTGTTGCTTGTAGAACCAGGATGGAGAAAATGGTTTTCCAGAAGAGATGTGTTGCTTATGTTCTTGCGAACGGTTGAACGGTACTTACTGTATAAACTATATTCCTTCAATTATAATAAGCGTATCCATCAATTTGTAAGCAAAACATAGCAATCCGTTTGCACATATTGTCTTCTGGATAAAAGTAGTTTCTGCTTTTTATTTATTATAGTCAATGTAATTCAGTCAGGCCAGAAAGTAGTATTATTTCTTTCCAATGTTTGGAGAAAACTATATGTTCTGCATTGGATATTGTGCTCGTTTTTGTGATTTAGTTGTTGTTTGTCTTCCTTCCGACATTTAAATTGTATGCATATATGGTACTTTACTTCAACACATCATCATTTCAACATTCTTTCCTTGTAAACTTTTCTAAAATAGTCAAAGTTTCAAAATAGCAGAGATAGCGTCCGCTATTGCATCTGCAATAGTGCTACTACAATAGGGTGCACTATTGTTCAAATTAAATGTCATTACTTTTTGTTAAGGATCTAGAAATATACACAACAATCTAGCGTTTTTATAAATCTGCTATGCGGACATAGTGCCCGCAATATCGCCCGCTATCTGCATTCCGCTGCACAGACCCCAATTCGCTACCAGCCCACTATCCACTATTTTAAACCATGATATTAGTATATCTTTCATATTCATACTACTTGATATATCAAACATACTCCCTCTGTCCCAAAATAAGTGACTCAAGTTTATACTAACTTTGTACTAAAGTTAGTACAAAGTTGAGTCACTTATTTTGGGATGGAGGGAGTATTTGGCTAATTCAAATTTACCTAAATAAGTTACCATGCCATTCTACAAAGTGATAATTCTAATTTTGTCTATACTCTACAATGAATACCCTCGAGAGAGAAGTTTTTCATATCATCAATTGATGAACCGTGAGCCTTGTGTAAGTTTGTCGAGTGCAATACTGGAGTTAACAAATCGACTTGGGTATCTATATATTGGTCACTCCCCTAGAGATTCTTTTCTAGAACTTTTTGTATCTTGGTCTGTTTTTGTTCCAACTTAAGGCCATCCCGCCATATTGGCTTATATTGTCATTTTTTTAAAGACACGCCTTTAGGTCTTAGGGTATAGCGTTTTCATAATTCAAGATTAGCTATCCCAGTGTCAAAGTTTATAGATGCAGGTACATCAACAAGTTCAACAAAGTACAAGCCGACGATCGGAGGTGCACATCGTAGACTGACTCTTCACGTTACAGGTTCTTCATTCTTTCGATTTTTCCTAGTTTAATTTGTAGGTGCATTTAGATTTGTCTTGGAGAATAAAGAATAATCGTGTTTTGATTAGGGAACGTGTTGATACGTCTCCAACGTATCTATAATTTATGAATTATTCATGACATGTTTGCAACAATTTTATATGATTTTGGTATAATTTGATTAGAACTAACTCGGACTGATGCTGTTTTCAGCAGAACTACCGTGGTGTCGTTTTTTTTGTGCAGAAATAAAATTTCTCGGAATGGGCTGAAAATTTATGGTGATCATTTATGGACCAGAAGAGACCCGTGGAGCACCGGAGATGTGCCAGGAGGTGACCGAGGAGGCCACAAGCCAGGGGGCGCGCCCACCCCCAGGGCTCGTGGGCCCCTCGGGCACCCCCCCTGACTTGTTTCCAACGCCAAATACTCTTATATATACATAAACCTCTGAAAAGAACCCTAGATCGGAAGTTCTGCCGTCGTAAGCCTTTGTAGCCACGAAAAACCATCCGGGAGCCCGTTCCGGCACCCTGCTGGAGGCGGAAATCATTATCGGAGGCCATCTTCATCATCCCGACAGCCACCATGACGAGGAGGGAGTAGTTCACCCTCGGAGCTGAGGGTATGTACCAGTAGCTATGTGTTTGATCTCTCTCTCTCTCTCTCTCTCTCTCTCTCTCTCTCTCTCTCTCTCTCTCGTGTTCTTGATTTGGCACAATCTTGATATACCGCGAGCTTTGTTACTATAGTTGGATCATATGGTGTTTCTCCCCCTCTACCTTCTTGTGATGAATTGAGTCTTGCTCTTTGAGGTTTCATTATGTTGGATTGAGTATTGGATTTGAGAACACTTGATCTATGTGTTGCGATGGGATCCACAACTCTTTAAAGATCTTGAGAAACCTTTCACACAGGAGGAAATTGATGAGGTAGTTAAGAACTTACCCACAGACAAATCTCCAGGGCCTGATGGATTTAATAATGAGTTTCTCAAAGCATGTTGGGAAATTATCAAAGAGGATGTTAGTGCTCTTATTTTGGCCTTTCATGCTGGTAATGTTAATCTTGAGCGCATAAACACTTCTTCTATCACTCTCATCCCAAAAAAGGAAGTCCCAGTCTCTCCTAATGATTTTAGGACAATATCTTTGCTCAATGGTGTGCTCAAAATCATTACAAAACTTCTGGCAAATAGACTACAAAAAGTGATCCTCAAGCTGGTACACATTAATCAGTATGGATTTCTAAAGAGCAGAGTGATACAAGATTGTCTTGATTGGGCTTATGAGCATATTCACCAGTGTCACAAGTCTAAAGAAGAAATGTTAGTAATCAAGATGGACTTTGAAAAGGCATTTGACACTATTGAACACCAAGCTATTATTGACGCTAAGGGATTTGGAGAAAAGTGGATTTATTGGATGCAAATACTTTTCACATCTGCTTCATCTGCTGTGATGTTAAATGGAGTGCCAGGAAAAAAATTTAATGCAGAAGAGGAGGAAGGCAAGGTGACCCTCTTTCACCTCTAATCTTTGTACTGGTAGCTGATCTACTCCAATCAATTCTGAACAAAGCTATGAGAAGAGATTTGATCACACCACCACTTAATGTTAACTCTTGCCCTGACTTCCCCATAGTACAATATGCAGATGATACACTAGTTCTCATGCAAGCCAATGCTAGGCAGTTAGTGTGCCTCAAAGCGCTACTAAACACCTTTGCATCTGCTACTGGACTAAATGTTAACTATGGGAAATCATCATGGTGCCCATAAATATTGCAGAAGAAAGAGTTTGCATTTTCATAAACACTCTGTAGAGTGCTAGGGGACACTTTCCTTTTACTTATATGGGACTACCATTGTGGATTTATAAACCAACTGTGGAGCAGTGTTTGCCTCTAGTCAATAGAATTGCTAAGAGGATTGCTGGTCTTTCTACTTTTATGACACAGGTAGAGAAGGTGCTGCTAGTTAAATCTGTGTTGGCATCCTTAGTAGTCTACTTTATGTGCTGTTTGGACATCCACATCACTATAAAACACCAGATCATTAAATATTTGAGGCATTGCCTTTGGAGGAGTCCTGACATGGAAGATCGAAGACCAGCACTAGTGGCCTGGCATACAGTCTGCAGACCAAAAAATCAGGGTGGTCTAGGAGTCCTGGATATCTTCACATAAAACAAAACTCTGCTCATGAAGAATCTTCACAAATTCTACAATAGACATGACATTCCTTGGGTGACCTAATTTGGGAAACTTACTATAGCAATGGACAACTCCCACGGGACCAAAAGGTGGGCTCCTTCTGGTGGAAGTCAAACCTGGCCCTTATTGACCAGTTTAAAGCTATAGCCAGGTGCAATGTGGGTGATGGCAGAAGTGCTATGTTCTGGGATGATATGTGGCATCAATTTGTTCTTAAACACAAATTTGATCACCTGTACTCCTTTGTCAGAGATCCATTCACAAGTGTGCAACAAGTGATCAACACAGAATATCTTCAAGATCTTTTCCACCTGCCTCTGACTACACAAGCATATTAGGAGTTCCTACAAATGGAAGACATATGCACTTCTTTAAGGCAATCTGAATACTTGGATGCAATGGATACATGGAGTTACATTTGGGGAAATGAATTTTGTTCCTCAATGAAAGCCTATAATGTGCTGATTGGACACAAACAAACTCCACCTCACTTCTCCCGGATTTGGAAAAGCTCTTGCCAACCTAAGCACAAAGTATTCTTCTGAATGTTACTACATGATAGAGTAAACATAAGGAACCTTTTAAGAAGGAAAAACTTTGAATTGGAAATTTACAATTGTGCAGTCAGGGATTGCTAGCAAGAAGAAATTTTGCATCATCTTTTTTGGGGGTGTCCTTTTGCAATCAGATGTTGGGATTATATCTGTCCCTCAAGAACACCAAATTTGTCTATACTGGAAGCATATCAAGATCTCAAAGACAAGATCAACTACCCTTTCTTCATGGAGATCATCATATTGGGATCATGGGCCATCTGGATATCCAGAAACAACAAAATATTTGAGACATCACACCATCTTTTAGAGGCTGGAAATTCATATTCACAGAGGAGCTCAAACTTCTTAAATACAGGATCAAGAAGGAATATGAAGTGCAATTCTCCACTTGGTTGGATACCTTGTTGTAATTTATACTAGCTATTTTTTTCTAGGGTGTTCTTTTTCTTTTGTAGGTTGTTTTAGCTCTTTTCTTAGATCTTTTTTTGTTTCTCTCTTTATTCTTTTCTTTTATTTGGGCTTAGCTCAAGCCCTTAAGACTACTTATTTGTTACTGCCTTATTTTTTTTATAAAAATTGCAGTGGGGTGTTACCCTACTATTTATAGTCAAGACAATGGGATGTTCTATAGATTCACTTCATGTATGTTTTGGTACTCAACTCGTGGATTCCCGAGGTGACATTGGGGGTACTCTATGCATAGGGGGGTTGATGCATGTTTTTGTCCTACGTCCTTCGATAGAAACTTTGGAGTGATTCTTTGTTGCACGTTGATGAATTGCCATATGATTTAATTATGTTATCATTGTTGAGAGACTTTGCACTAGTCAAAGTATGAACCCTAGGCCTTGTCTTCAAGCATTGCAATACCATTTTTGCTCAGTTTTGTTACTAGTCACCTTGCTGTTTTTATATTTTCAGATTACAAAAACCTATATCTACTATCCATATTACACTTGTATCACCATCTCTTCGCCGAACTAGTGCACCTATACAATTTACCATTGGATTGGGTGTGTTGGGGACACAAGTGACTCTTTGGTATTTGGTTGTAGAGTTGTTTGAGAGAGACCATCTTCATCCTACGCCTCCCACGGATTGATAAACCTCAGGTCATCCACTTGAGGGAAAATTGATACTGTCCTACAAAACTCTGCGCTTGGAGGCCCAACACGAGTCTACAATAAGAAAACTGCGTACTAGACATCACGTGTTGTGGGAGAAATGGATATAGCTGAAAAGTAGGACAACTGTATGTTTTGCGCGCTGGTAATGAGTATGGAAGTAGCTTCTGTTGCCATGTTTATATTCTTATTTAGGATTTTTTTAGAGGATATTGTGCAAGGAGATGCTCCATAAGCATTGACTATGTTTATATCATGAGGATCTTATGAGTTATGTTTACTTTTGTTTTTAGGAGCTAATTAAACTTGAAATGTGGGCTTCGATTGCTGGTGCAAAATACCAATGAGAATTAGAGGATAGGCTAAAAGTACTACTTAAGTCACATATTTTGATGGACATGTCGTGCTCTTCGATGCGAGATTCACACTATTGTTTGGAACATGTAGTGAGTAAATCGTTATTGCTATGACTCCTATTTTTCTCAAAAGTGATAGCATGCATAGACTCAAAATTGAGGAATAGACAGATCAATTTGCCAATAAGTTTCACCAAACATGTGATGGTAGAGTTGGGGCTACTGTCATCTCATTTGGGTCTCATACAACACTAAATTAAGATTCAACATCCAAAAATGATGCTTGGTTAATTGTTGCCGTGTAGTTGACATACTAGGACACTTCCTATTGCACCGTGTGACTCTTCATTATCTTTCACCAATATACCCAGTCAATGATCTGTCCAGGGTTTTTCATGTCCAGCTGACCCAATTCTTCCCTTGTCGCGCACAATATAATTTGCCTTGAAAGATCACGTCTACGAAGTTTTTCGTTCTTCTTGAGCTTGCTTATCTCCTTTTCTTTATCCCCGGACACCTTTTCATCACACTTGGAGAAATAGTACTTTGAAAAGTCCCTCGAAGCCGCATTCAATGCATCGATGATGTCGACCCACAGCTTCATCTTTTCCTCAATGACTTGGTGTTCACGCTTCGCCGCCACCCCAGCAGAAGTCTCAAAGAAGATGATCGGTGTCATTTTATAATTCGAGGACTAACTATAACAGTCATTATAGCCATGACCTTAACACCCTAACCCTACAACTAACACTAACCCCTAACATAACCACTAAACCTAGCACTAGATGTAGCTACCCCCAACAATGCTAGACACATAATACATAGTCAAAGCACCCTAAATGCATCATATACATTGATTTCACCACAAAAAAATCATGAACTAGGGTTTGAAAAAACGTGAGCAATGCAACCAAAATACATGATTCTAACCAACCAAAATGAGGGGGAGTGAGAGAGGTACCTTGGGTGATGAAAGTGCTCCAGATCAACCAGACAAATCTCATGCAAATGAGAGAGATTTGAGAGGCCATTGTGTGAGGAAGAGAGGGGGGAGAGGGATTTAGCTTGGGGAGAGAGGTGAATGAGAATGGGGGTGAATGGTTGGGTGGGGGAGAACAACCCCCACCCCAACATCTTATAACCACAACACCCTACCGTCGGGGTCCTTGGCGGTAGGCAAGCGCATCCTACCGCGGGGGCCTTGGCGGTAGGGGGCGTTTCCACGCCAGCGTCTACAGTTAACCTACCGCTGGTGGGCCTAGTAGTATGGTGTGTTAGGCTACCGCCAGGTCAGGCGGCGGTAGAAGGAGGATTGGATCCTGATTTTTTTAAATGAGGGTCAGATCTGGCTAAACTTTGCCAAAAGGGTCAGTTTCGGGAGCCTCAAAATTCTCGATCTCATGGAGTGCGACACGCGTTGGAGGGTGGCGTTTGCAGCCGATCTAGTGTGCCGCATCGCTACGTTCGACGCTGACGAGATCTTTCTCCGCCATGATACACAGCGCCTCGTGCTGCTCGACTCTCGTGGGCACACGGTGGATTCCCGCTACAGGCGCGAGGGAGAGTGGATCGATTTCGGATGTATCATCTCGTTCCCGTGCCATTTCGCCAAGATATACAACCGTCTGCAGGTGATTGGATCGTCCCGAGGCGGTGCTCCGGCGAGCGAGCACGAGTCGATCGATTGAGACGGACATGGCAAGGGCACTGCGATACATGGTGGGGAGGTACAGGTGGTCGTGCATGGCCTCCCTCGCTCCCCGCCATGTCTGGATGTGGGTCCTGGGGTCCTGGGACGTGGCTCGGGCCGCCATGGCTCGGATCTGCGACACGTGGGGGAGGCGAAGGCCAATTTCTCGGATCCTAGTGGGGCTAGGGTTTCGACCACCGATCCAGGTACTAAAACCTCGCTCCCGTGCTCGCCCCCCCCACCCTCGCATTTTCAGAGTTGGACGAGAGCCTACTCCACTTTTGGGAGCCGCCGCCGAGGAGCGATCCTAGGGTTCCTCCCACCACCACTTTCTCTTGGTGGGAGGGCAAAATCTGCGGCGACAGCCGGTCTTTCACGCAGGTAGCTACATCCCCACCCCCACCAAAACCAGTTGAGAGGCTGCAGCAGGGGAGCAGAGGAGGCGTGATGAGAGAGGAGGGGTTCAGCGCAGGCAGACATGGGCACAGAGGTGGCCGGTTCAATCACGGCCGCGGCCATGGCTTCGACAGCAATGTGTGGAAGCACAAGGTGGACGCTGGTCAATCCTCGACCACAAGGGCGTCTGGATCGGGTGAGACAAGCTTCGAGAAGTGGGATGCTGCTGCCGGGACGGGCGGGTCTGGTAATCCTCGCCCCGACCGCTGGACCGCGGCCGTCGATGGCAACGGTGGCGACAAATCCACACATCGCCCACATGGGAAGTCTCCGACACCTGCCAGGAGACGTGATCCCCAATGGTAACCCTAATCCCATCCATGATGCTTGCCGGATTTGCAACATGATTGGGCACTACACTACTAAGTGCCCCCAGGCTTTGTGTGAGCGCTGCAAAAAGAGAGGTCATTTGTCTGTTATTTGCACTGATCTGTTGCCTTGGGAGTGTATTCCTGTCATGTGTCGTTTCCTATCTAAGGGGCAGGGCTTCTGTTTTTTCCATGATTATAACATAGAGAGGCAACCCCAGAGGGAAAACACCAATGTCCTGATTACCATTGTGGAAGGGTCTATCTCTAAGCAAGATTTGCAGGAGGATATGGGGGTTTATATTGGGCAGGGCTGGAGATGTTCGGCACACCCTATTGCCCCTGACAAATATGTCATGAGGTTCCCTAATATGAGAGAGGTTGAGAGAGCTTTATTCGTTGAGTACATTGCTCTCAAAAAACATAAAGTTGTCGTCAGGATCACTCCATGGTCTGATGACATGGATTGTGAGGGTCTGCTGGAGATTGCTTGAGTGAAAATTAGTAAGATCCCTTTAAACAAGCGTTGTGATAAAAATGTGACTTTCTGTGACGCCCCCGATTCAATCATACACTAATCATGCACGCAAAGGTGTACGATCAAGATCAGGGAGTCACATGAAGATATCACAACACAACTCTAAAAGTAAAATAAGTCATACAAGCATCATATTACAAGCCAGGGGCCTCGAGGGATCTAATACAAGTGCTCGAATACAAACGAGTCAGTGGAAGCAACAATATCTGAGTACAGACATAAGTTAAACAAGTTGCCATAAGATGGCTAGCACAAACTGGGATACAAATCAAAAGAGGCACAAGCCTTCTGCCTGGGATCCTCCTAAACTACTCCTAGTCGTCCGCAGCCTGAACGTAGTAGTAGACACCCTCGGTGTAGTATGGGTCGTCGCCGACGGTGGCGTCTGGCTCCTGGGATCCAACGCCTGGTTGAGGCATCCGAGAAGAAGAGGAAAAGGGGGGAAAAGAGGGAGCAAAGCAACCGTGAGTACTCATCCAAAGTACTCGCAAGCAAGGATCTACACTACATATGCATGGGTATATGTGTAAAGAGGCAATACCGCTAGACTGAACTGCAGAATGCCAGAATAAGAGGGGGATAGCTAGTCCTATTGAAGACTACGCTTCTGGCAGCCTCCATCTTGCAGCATGTAGAAGAGAGTACATTGAAGTTTACCAAGTAGCATCGCATAGCATAATCCTACACGGCGATCCTCCCCTCATAGCCCTGTGGGAAAGCGATCACCGGGTTGTCTCCGGAACTTGTCTGGGAGTGTTTTTATTAAGTATTCGGTTCTTGTTGCCATAAGGTCAAGGTACAACTCCGAGTCATCCTTTTACCGAGGGACACGGCTATTCGAGTAGATAAACTTCCCTGCAGGGGTGCACCACATAACCCAACACGCTCAATCCCTCTGGCCGGACACACTTTCCTGGGTCATGCCCGGCCTCGGAAGATCAACACGTCGCAGCCCCACCTAGGCACAATAGAGAGGTCAGCACGCCGGTCTAAATCCTATGCACGCAGGGGTCTGGGCCCATCACCCATTGCACACCTGCACGTTGCGAACGTGGCCGGTGGCAGACCTAGCAACCTCCATTACAAAGGAAGTTGCATTACAGGGTCCAACCCAGCGCGCGCCGCTTAGTCGCTGACGTCAAGAAGGCTTCGGATCATACCACGACGTCGAGTGCCCTTAATTGTACCCGCGTAGTTGGTTAGTGCCTATAGGCCAGTGGCCAGACTCAGATCAAATACCAAGATCTCGTTAAGCATGTTATTATGAAGTAACCGCATACGCCGACTAGGGCCAGGCCCACCTCTCGCCTAGGTGGTCTCAACCTGCCCTGTCGCTCCGCCACAAAGATCCACACAGAGGGTCGTCGGGGGGGGGGGGGGGGGGGGTTAGTAGGCGCGGCTGGGCCAGCCGAAGTGGCCAACTGGGCCGGCATGTTGGGTCGGTTGGCCCGAGAGGGGGGGGGTCTTTTCCTTTTGTTTAATTTTGAAATAATTTTCTTTTCTTTTATTTCTTTTCTGTTTTACCTTAGTTTCTTTTTTTAATCTAGGTTTACAAAAACTACTAGCACCTAAATTAGTAATAGTAGTTAGACCACTGCCACAATTATTTTTGTATATGAAAAGTGGTTTGCAATAATTTAATCATTTAAGAGACATTTAAATAATTGTTTCAGCTACTGTTTTACTTATCTTAGAGCATTTGATTATTTATAAAAATGTGGTTTCTCCATCAAAGTAATGTATGGATTATTTGCCGCAAACCGAACATTTTAGTTTTGACTTTTGAAAAACTTTAATTGTTTTAACTTTAATTCGAATTTTGATTTTGAATCCGTTTCGAACTAACGCGAGATTATCAACAGTAACCGAGGTGACGTGGCATCATTAACGCGTGATTACTGTAGCCTAATTATCCGGGGGTCACAAACCTCCTCCACTATAAGAAATCTTGTCCCGAGATTTAAGAGGTGGAATAAGGGGGAAAGTCCTGGTTACAAAATTCTAACGGGTCTTCTCATTCTTGGTTGCTCTGCTCGACGAAGTTGATCCCTTTCGTTGATGTCTTCATTTCTCTATTTCGGTTTATCATGGTGAAGTCGTCATCCTTTCTTCGGGAACTCCATCGTACTTACGAATAGGTAAGGGGCAGCTCGACAATGATAGAATGCTATAAGGGTACTCATCTGAGGGTTAACCCATGAATGAACATATTAGTATCTCTCGAGTTGGAACTTAGGGAATACATCGAGAGAAATAAAAGTAGGGATGAAAATTTTCAAGCGGGTAGGCAAACGTTCGATGGCTGAAACACAGTGTGAGAGGGGTTTCGAGCAACGAGAATAAGTATTGTGTCTGACACCAGGATAGATCACTAGATAGGTGGCTCGCAAATCTCATATGAAGCCAAGCGTGAGGAATAACCTTAGAAACAGGGGTGTACAGAAGAGTCAGGTTTCGATCCAGTTGAACTGTGGGTTAAAAGTAGAAAGAGTGGTGACATCTGGCATGGTCATGATAGAAAGGCATGTCAGGGGATAGCCTATGAGTTATGTCAGCAACAACATTGGTACCAAGGGCGAGGGATGAAGAGAAACATTTTCCTGCTCGGAATAACGAGGCGGACTAATAGGCAGAGTTCTTGTCCATCGGTGGTTACGGAATGTCATCAATCAATAGTAATAGGGTCTACTTACATAGTGGTATACCAGGGTGTTTACATAAGCAGGGAATTATTACTGCTTAGATCATATGTAGATCACAAGAAAGGTTAAACAAACCAACGAAAAGGAAAATGTGTTTAAACACAAGTAATAGGAGAATATCCTTCCCAACGATAAGCAGGGCATGATATACGTGACAAGAGATCAAGGACATGACCATTTGGATAAAAGGTTAAGAAGAATCAAGATATGTACCCGTACACGGTGTTTGGGTAACTGATCAAGAAACATTTAGCAGTGTGCTTCCAATGTTCTGGTTGATGTTTGAGTATCACCGTCATGCTTCGAGATAGCATCGACAAGGTCAACAGGTAAAGGTCGGACTTCGGAAACACAAAAGGATCCATCAGAAATAACTTATAAATTAAGTCATACAATTTCAGCAAGGAAAAGATGAGGATGTGGCCGAGGATTCAACAACAATCCACTGATATGTGAAAAAGGATGTATTTCCAAAACTTATGAACAAGTTTGTGTTGGGGGGAAGACAAGAATGTCGTCGATGATAACACAAATCATCGAGGGGCAAGAATGGTATTTCTCATCACGAATTCGATTGATATCCTAGAAGAGCTCAAAATTTTCATGATGATCATGACATATTTGTCAAGAGGTTTCATGAAGATGTAATCGATCGACGATTGTAGGACCAAAAGTATGTCTAGAGGGGGGGGGGGGTGATTAGACTACTTGACCAAATAAAACTTAACCTTTTCCCAAAATTAGTTCTTGGCAGATTTTAACAATTTAGCACAAGTCAAGCAATCTTAACACAATTCATGCAAGCATGCAAAGAGTATATAAGCAGCAGAAAGTAAAGCATGCAACTTGCAAGAATGTAAAGGGATGGGATTGGAGAGTGCAAACGCAATACGATACACGGATGTTTTTGGCGTGGTTCCGATAGGTGGTGCTATCGTACATCCACATTTATGGAGACTTCAACCCACGAAGGGTAACGACTGCGCGAGTCCACAGAGGGCTCCACCCGTGAAGGGTCCACGAAGAAGCAACCTTGTCTATCCCACCATGGCCATCGCCCATGAAGGACTTGCCTCACTAGGGTAGATCTTCACGAAGTAGGAGATCTCCTTGCCCTTACAAACTCCTTGGTTCAACTCCACAATCTTGTCGGAGGCTCCCAAGTGACACCTAACCAATCTAGGAGACACCACTCTCCAAAAGGTAATAGATGGTGTGTTGATGATGAACTCCTTCTCTTGTGCTTCAAATGATAGTCTCCAAAACACTCAACTCACTCTCATAGGATTGGATTTGGTGCAAAGATGATTTGAGTGGAAAGCAACTTGGGGAAGGCTAGAGATCAAGATTCACTTGGTTGGATTGGAATATCTTGGCCTCAACACATGAGTTGGTGGTTCTCTCTCAGAAAATAAGTAGTGGAAGTGTAGGCACGTTCTGATGGCTTCCCTCACGAATGAGGAGAGGGTGGAGGGGTATATATAGCCTCCACACAAAATCTAACTGTTACACACAATATACCAAACTTGGTGGGACCGAATCAGAAAACTCGGTCGGACTGATTTAGTGCATAATGTGACCGTTAGGCAATTTCGGTGGGACCAACATGTCAACTCGGTGGGACCGATATCATTAGGGTTAGGGCATAACGTAATCTCGGTTTGACCGATTACACAAACTCAGTTGGACCGACTTTAGTAATAAGCTAACCAGAGAGTTGGTCAGGCAAACTCGGTGGGACCGATTCGCCCATCTCGGTTAGACGGAATCATTACGAAGGGAAACAGAGAGTTTACATTGCAGACTCGGTGGGACCAATCGCTCATCTCGGTTAGACCGAAACGTTACGAAGGGAAACAGAGAGTTTGCAACCCCATCTCGGTGAGACCGAGATCCATATCGTTGAGACCGAAGTGACTAGGGTTTCTGGCAGTGGCTATGTCAAATGAACTCGGTGGTGCCGGATGGATCAAATCGGTGGGGCCGAGTTTGTCTTTTGGTTTGGGACATATATGGATATGAGAAAGTGGTTGAGGGCTTTGGAGCATATCACTAAGCATTTTGAGCAAGCAAGCCATTAAGCAACACCTCATCCCCTTTTAATAGTATTGGCTTTCCTATAGACTCAATATGATCTTGGATCACTAAAAGTAGAAAATGTAGAGTCTTGGACTTTAGAGCTTGAGCCAATCTTTTGTCCTTAGCATTTTGAGGGGTCCACAATCCTAATCCATGCCATGCCAAACATTGAACTTTCCTGAAATATTTATCTTGAAAAGGCATTAGTTCAATGAGCTATATGTTGTTAATCATTATCAAAACCACCCAGGGATAGTTGCACTTTCTATCTGCCCCTTTTTCGTAATTGATGACAATATATAGATCAAAGCTTTGACAAATGATAATAAGATTGAAGTACATCATTGCTTTGAGAAGTATGTGACAAACAAGAGCTCCCCCTAAATTTGTGCATTATTTAAATTTGCTTTGGACTGCAAATGCACAATGTGTTAGGATCATGGTTCACTCTTCCATGTCACATACATCTTGGTGGAGCGCTCAAAATGATAACAATTGAAAACATGCACTCATCACCAAGCAAAGTGAATGATCATAAGTGGATATAAGGTATAATATCATTCAAGCACACATTAAGGTATCATATGATCAAACACATGATCATCCAAGTATCTCACAAAAGACATAATGTATCAAGCAAACGTACAATAAATTTCAATCAAATAATGTGCAAAGAGAGACAAAAACAACACACTCTCTCTCTCGAAGACTATGATCTATACATATTTCTCCCCCTTTGGCAACAAGTTACTGCTACGTCTTGAGATTGTGTTGGTTTTCCTTGAAGAGGAAAGGGTGATGCAGCAATAGTAGCGTAAGTATTTCCCTCAGTTTTTGAGAACCAAGGTATCAATCCAGTAGGAGGCTCCTCAAAAGTCCCACGCACCTACACAAACAAACAAAGAACTCGCAACCAACGCAATAAAGGGGTTGTCAATCCCTTCACGACCACTTGCGAAAGTGAGATCTGATAGAGATAGTATGATAAGATAAATATATTTTTGGTATTTTATAATATAGATGCAAATAAAAGTAGATTGAAAGCTTATACGATAAAAGATAGACCCGGGGGCCATAGGTTTCACTAGAGGCTTCTCTCAAGATAGCATAATTATTACGGTGGGTGAACAAATTACTATCGAGCAATTGATAGAAAAGTGAATAATTATGAGATTATCTAGGCATGATCGTGTATATAGGCATCACGTCCGCGACAAGTAGACCGACTCCTGCCTGCATCTACCACTATTACTCCACACATCAACCGACTCCTGCCTGCATCTAGAGTATTAAGTTCATAAAGAACAGAGTAATGCATTAAGAAAGATGACATGATGTAGAGGGATGAACTCAAGCAATATGATATAAACCCCATCTTTTTATCCTCGATGGCAACAATACAATACGTGCCTTGCTGCCCCTGCTGTCACTGGGAGAGGACACCGCAAGATTGAACCCAAAGCTAAGCACTTCTCCCATGGCAATAAATATCAATCTAGTAGGCCAAACCAAACTGATAATTCGAAGAGACTTGCAAAGATAAGTCAATCATACATAAAAGAATTTAGAGGAGATTCAAATATTTCTCATAGATAAACTTGATCATAAACCCACAATTCATTGGATCTTGACAAACACACCGCAAAAAGAGTTTACATCGAATAGATCTCCACAAGAGAGGGGGAGAACATTGTATTGAGATCCAAAAAGAGAGAAGAAGCCATCTAGCTAATAACTATGGACCCGAAGGTCTATGGTAAACTACTCACAACTCATCGGAGTGGCTATGGTGTTGATGTAGAAGCCCTCCATGGTCGATTCCCCCTCCGGCGGAGCGCCGGCGAAGGCTCCAAGATGGGATCTCGCGGATACAGAAGGTTACGACGGTGGAAATTGTGTTTCGTTGGCTCCCTAGATGTTTTCGGGGTACGTAGGCATATATAGGAGGAAGAAGTACTTCGGTGGCCACCCGAGGGGCCCACAAGACAGGGGGCGCGACCTGTAGGGGTGGATGTCGGTGTCAAAACTGGCGGATCTCGGGTAGGGGGTCCCGATCTGTGCGTTTAAGGCTAATGGTAACATGAGGCAAGGGACACGATATTTTACCCAGGTTCGGGCCCTCTCGATGGAGGTAAAACCCTACTTCTTGCTTGATTGATATTGATGATATGGGTATTACAAGAGTTGATCTACCATGAGATCGTAGAGGCTAAACCCTAGAAGCTAGCCTATGATGATTATGATTCTGTCTCAAAGGACTAAACCCTCTGGTTTATATAGACACCGGAGAGGTCTAGGGTTTATATGGAGTCGGTTACAAAGAAGGAAATATAATATCCGGATCGCCAAGCTTGTCTTCCACGCAAAGGAGGGTCCCATCCAGACACGGGACGAAGTCTTGAGTCTTGTATCTTCACGGTCCAACAGTCCGACCAAAGTATATAGTCCGGCTATCCGGATACCCCCTAATCCAGGACTCCCTCAGTAGCGCCTGAACCAGGCTTCAATGACGATGAGTCCGGCGTGCAGTTTGTCTTCGCATTGCAAGGGGGGTTCCATCTCTGAATACTCCATAGTAATTACTGAACACTTAGATCGTGTCCGGATCTGCAAGATGATCTTCACATACCACCGTATAGAGAATGATATTTCGCAAGTGTAATCTGCTGACAACTTTAGACAAAGCGACATGACACTACGGTCGGGTCATTCTTCGAACCATTTTCCCACAACCAGCCACAGCGTATGTTGCTAGGCGGTTTCCTCTGCACGTCTTGCCGAAGCAGAGATCATGTCCCCTTATTATGGGATTCTCATCAATACGGGTATGGGTAGCCCAACCGCACTGCTAATTGCGGCGAGTGGGGAACGAGCGGGTTCCACCAGGCAAGTGGGGTGGTGAAAAAGCTTTTACCGCCTCTATAAAGAGGTAAGGTCTCTTCCTTTTCACCCACGCCTTTTCCTTCCGCTAGTCTATTCCCCTCTGCTCGAGCCCTAGCGCCCAAGCGCTCTTCTTCTCCACTGAAGAGAGGTCCTCCGAAGATGTCCGGATCTAGAGCGGGAGGCAAATGGATGGCCTCTACCGTCTAGGAGAGGGATCTCAAAAAGCTTCGAGAGGCCGGGTACTTGGCCAAGAAAATCGGCCACCGTCTTCCACCGGCGGGACAGATCGTCCCCACTCCGGAGCCCCGCAAGAGGGTCGTGTTTCTTCCTCATTTCGTCCGCGGGCTCGGGTTTCCCCTTCACCCATTTTTTTGCGGCGTCATGTATTATTACGGGATTGATTTTCATGATCTATCTCCCAATTCTTTCCTTAACATTTCGACGTTCATCGCCGTATGTGAGGCTTTTCTCCGTATTTCGCCCCACTTCGGCTTATGGCTGAAAATCTTCAACGTGAAGCCCAAGGTGGTGAATGGCGAGCACGCCGAATGCGGTGGCGCCATGGTGAGCAAGATGCCCAAGGTCATATGGCCGACGGGCGCCTTCAATGATTCCGTCAAGGAGTGGCAGTAGCAGTGGTTCTATATCACCGAACCGCGTGGTAAAAAGTGGGCCGCTGCTCCCGAATTCAGATCCGGAGCTCCACTGCGGTTCATGTCCTGGCCCGAGAAGGGCCTGAACTGGTCCTCATCCGACGAGCTATCAGTGCTCCAAACGCGCGTCCAGAGCATGGTCGACAAGGACGTCAAACTCGTCAACGTAGTCCAGGTGATGTTAGTTTCCTGGTTCTCCCTTGCCAGCGTCGAGCCTGCAATTTGTGGGAATACGACATGGCCGAACACCAGACCCTATGGGAGCTCTATGGCTCCTCCCACAAGGACATCTAAAAGGTGCTCTTCAAGTCCGACAAACCGTGGCCGGGCTCCGCCGAGGACCGCGGGTATCAACTATCCCGCTTTGCAAGTATGATAAGCCATTGCTGTGCTCTGTCCATCCGTGTTTTAGCCGGCATATCCCGAGGGAGGCGCACTTATCATGCTTTCTACAATAATCCCAGGAATAGACGAAAAAGGTGGAGCGGATACATTGTCCGGCCCCACTGCCGAAGGAACCGGCCGGACCTATTCTGACGAAGATGTTGGTCCCATCGCCTTACGAGGTGCCAAAGAAAGAGGCCTCCAAGAAGGTCAAGAAGACCCGGAGTGGCCTTCGTCGTCATGATGCTTCGGACGCAAAATCTGAGGATTCCAGCGACCATCCTTCCTCCGAAGATGAAGAGGAGGAGGAAGAAGACGAGTCCCCCGCAGGGGAACGGAAGAAAAGGACGGCCTCCTTATCCCTGGAGGCCGAATCGCCAAAGAGGGGGAAAGGTTCCCTCCCCGAGGCGTCCATGTTGGGGAACGTAGTAATTTCAAAAAAAATTCCTACGCACACACAAGATCATGGTGATGCATAGCAACGAGAGGGGAGAGTGTTGTCCACGTACCCTCGTAGACCGTAAGCGGAAGCGTTATGACAACGCGGTTGATGTAGTCGTACGTCTTCACGATCCGACCGATCCAAGCACCGAACGTACGACACCTCCGAGTTCAGCACACGTTCAGCTCGATGACGATCCCTGGACTCCAATCCAGCAGGGTGTCGGGGATGAGTTCCGTCAGCATGACGGCGTGGTGACGATGATGATGTTCTACCGACGCAAGGCTTCGCCTAAGTACCGCAACGATATGACCGAGGTGGAATATGGTGGAGGGGGGCACCGCACACGGCTAAGGAACGATCACGATGATCAACTTGTGTGTCTAGAGGTGCCCCCTGCCCCCGTATATAAAGGAGGGAAGGAGGAGGTGTGGCCGGCCCCCTAGGGGTGCGCCTGGAGGAGTCCTACTCCTACCAGGAGTAGGACTCCCTCCTCTTGCCTGGGTGGAGAAGGAAAGGGGGGAGGGGAAAGAGGAAAGGGGGGCGCCACCCCCCCTTCCTTGTCCTATTCGGACTAGGGGGGAGGGGGCACGCGGCATGCCCTGACCGGCCCTCCCTCATGGCCCATGTAGGCCATTAACCGCCGGGGGGGTTCCGGTAACCCCTTGGTACTCCGGTAAAATCCTGATTTCACCCGGAACATTTACGATATCCAAATATAGGCTTCCAATATATCAATCTTTATGTCTCGACCATTTAGAGACTCCTCGTCATGTCCGTGATCACATCCGGGACTCCGAACAACCTTCGGTACATCAAAACTTATAAACTCATAATAAAACTGTCATCGTAACGTTAAGCGTGCGGACCCTACGGGTTTGAGAACTATGTAGACATGACCTAGAACTGTTTTTGATCAATAACCAATAGCGGAACCTGGATGCTCATATTGGCTCCTACATATTCTACAAAGATCTTTATCGGTCAAACCGCATAACAACATACGTAGTTCCCTTTGTCATCGGTATGTTTACTTGCCCGAGATTCGATCGTCGGTATCCAATACCTAGTTCAATCTCGTTACCGGCAAGTCTCTTTACTCGTTACATAATGCATCATTCCGTAACTAACTCATTAGTTACATTGCTTGCAAGGCTTATAGTGATGTGCATTACCGAGAGGGCCCAGAGATACCTCTCCGATAATCGGAGTGACAAATCCTAATATCAAAATACGCCAACTCAACATGTACCTTTGGAGACACCTGTAGAACTCCTTTATAGTCACCCAGTTACGTTGTGATGTTTGGTAGTACACAAAGTGTTCCTCCGGTAAAACGGAGTTGCATAATCTCATAGTTGTAGGAACTTTGTATAAGTCATGAAGAAAGCAATAGCAACATACTAAACGATCAAGTGCTAGGCTAACGGAATGGGTCATGTCAATCACATGATTCTCCTAATGATGTGATCCCGTTAATCAAATGACAACACATGTCTATGGTTAGGAAACATAACCATCTTTGATTAATGAGCTAGTCAAGTAGAGGCATACTAGTGACGTTATGTTTGTCTATGAATTCACACATGTATCATGTTTCCGGGTAATACAATTCTAGCATGAATAATAAACATTTATCATGATATGAGGAAATAAATAATAACTTTATTATTGCCTCTAGGGCATATTTCCTTCAGTCTCCCACTTGCACTAGAGTCAATAATCTAGATTACACAGTAATGATTCTAACACCCATGGAGTCTTGGTGCTGATCATGTTTTGCTCGTGGAAGAGGCTTAGTCAACGGGTCTGCAACATTCAGATCCATATGTATCTTGCAAATCTCTATGTCTCCCACCTGGACTTGGTCCCGGATGGAATTGAAGCATCTCTTGATGTGCTTGGTCCTCTTGTGAAATCTGGATTCCTTTGCCAAGGCAATTGCACCAGTATTGTCACAGAAGATCTTCATTGGTCCCGATGCACTAGGTATGACACCTAGATCGGAAATGAACTCCTTCATCCAGACTCCTTCATTTGCTGCTTCCGAAGCAGTATGTACTCCGCTTAGCATGTAGATCCCACCACGATGCTTTGTTTAGAACTGCACCAACTTACAGCTCCACCGTTTAATAAAAACACGTATCCGGTTTGCGATTTAGAATCGTCCGGATCAGTGTCAAAGCTTGCATCAACGTAACCATTTACAACTAGCTCTTTGTCACCTCCATAAACGAGAAACATATCCTTAGTCCTTTTCAGGTATTTCAGGATGTTCTTGACCGCTGTCCAGTGATCCACTCTTGGATTACTTTGGTACCTTCCTGCCAAGCTTATTGCTGAGCATACGTCAGGTCTGGTACACAACATTGCATACATGATAGAGCCTATGGCTGAAGCATAGGGAACATCTTTCATTTTATCTCTATCTTATGCTGTGGTCGGGCATTGAGTCTGACTCAACTTCACACCTTGTAATACAGGCAAGAACCCTTTCTTTGCCTGATCCATTTTGAACTTTTTTAAAACTTTATCAAGGTATGTGCTTTGTGAAAGTCCAATTAAGCGTCTTGATCTATCTCTATAGATCTTGATGCCCAATATGTAAGCAGCTTCACCGAGGTCTTTCATTGAAAAACTTCTATTGAAGTATCCCTTTATGCTATCCAGAAATTCTATATCATTTCCGATCAACAATATGCCATCTACATATAATATCACAAATGCTACAGAGCTCCCACTCACTTTCTTGTAAATACAGGCTTCTCCAAAAGTCTGTATAAAACCATATGCTTTGATCACACTATCAAAACGTTTCTTCCAACACCGAGATGCTTGCACCAGTCCATAAATGGATCGCTGGAGCTTGCACACTTTGTTAGCACCTTTTGGATCGACAAAACCTTCTGGTTGCATCATATACAACTCTTCTTCCAGAAATCCATTCAGGAATGCAGTTTTGACATCCATTTGCCAAATTTCATAATCATAAAATGCGGCAATTGCTAACATGATTCAAACAGACTTAAGCATCGCTACGGGTGAGAAAATCTCATCGAAGTCAACTCCTTGAACTTGTCGAAAACCTTTCGCAACAACTCGAGCTTTGTAGATAGTTACATTACCATCAGCGTTAGTCTTCTTCTTGAAGATCCATTTATTCTCAATGGCTTGCCGATCATCGGGCAAGTCAACCAAAGTCCATACTTTGTTCTCATACATGGATCTCATCTCAGATTTCATGGCTTCAAGCCATTTTGCGGAATCTGGGCTCATCATCGCTTCCTCATAGTTCGTAGGTTCGTCATGGTCAAGTAACATGACTTCCAGAATAGGATTACCGTACCACTCTGGTGCGGATCTTACTCTGGAAGACCTATGAGGTTCAGTAGAAACTTGATTTGAAGTTTCATGATCAATATCATTCACTTCCTCACTAATTGGTGTAGTTGTCACAGGAACCGGTTCTTGTGATGAACTACTTTCCAATAAGGGAGCAGGTACAATTACCTCATCAAGTTCTACTTTCCTCCCACTCACTTCTTTCGAGAGAAACTCCTTCTCTAGAAAGGATCCGAATTTAGCAACGAAAATCTTGCCCTCAGATCTGTGATAGAAGGTGTACCCAATAGTCTCTTTTTGGTATCCTATGAAGACACATTTCTCCAATTTGGGTTCGAGCTTATCTGGTTGAAGTTTCTTCACATAAGAATCACAGCCCCAAACTTTAAGAAACGACAACTTTGGTTTCTTGCCAAACCACAGTTCATAAGGCGTTGTCTCAACGGATTTTGATGGTGCCCTATTTAACGTGAATGCAGCCGTCTCTAAAGCATAACCCCAAAATGATAGCGGTAAATCAGTAAGAGACATCATAGATCGCACCATATCTAGTAAAGTACGATTACGATGTTCGGACACACCATTTTGTTGTGGTGTTCCGGGTGGCGTGAGTTGCGAAACTATTCCGCATTGTTTCAAATGTGAACCAAAATCGTAACTCAAATATTCTCCTCCACGATCAGATCGTAGAAATTTTATTTTCTTGTTATGATGACTTTCCACTTCACTCTGAAATTCTTTGAACTTTTCAAATGTTTCAGACTTGTGTTTCATTAAGTAGATATACCCATATCTGCTCAAATCATCTGTGAAGGTGAGAAAATAACGATACCCGCCGCGAGCCTCAATATTCATTGGACCACATACATCAGTATGTATGATTTTTAGTAAATCAGTTGCTCGCTCCATAGTTCCGGAGAACAGCGTTTTAGTCATCTTGCCCATGAGGCACGGTTCGCAAGTACCAAGTGATTCATAATCAAGTGATTCCAAAAGTCCATCAGTATGGAGTTTCTTCATGCGCTTTACACCGATATGACCTAAACGGCAGTGCCACAAATAAGTTGCATTATCATTATCAACTCTGCATCTTTTGGCTTCAACGTTATGAATATGTGTATCACTACTATTGAGATTCAATAAAAATAGACCACTCTTCAAGGGTGCATGACCATAAAATATATTACTCATATAAATAGAACAACCATTATTCTCTGACTTAAAGAATAACCGTCTCGCATCAAACAAGATCCAGATATAATTTTCATGCTCAACGCTGGCACCAAATAACAATTATTTTGGTCCAAAACTAATCGCGATGGTAGATGTAGAGGTAGCGTGCCGACCGCGATCACATCGACTTTGGAACCATTTCCCACACGCATCGTCACCTCGTCCTTAGCCAATCTTCGCTTAATCCGTAGTCCTTGTTTCGAGTTGCAAATATTAGCAACAGAACCAGTATCAAATACCCAGGTACTACTGCGAGCATTAGTAAGGTACACATCAATAACATGTATATCACATATACCTTTGTTCACTTTGCCATCCTTCTTATCCGCCAAATACTTGGGGCAGTTCCGCTTCTAGTGTCTAGTCTGCTTGCAGTAGAAGCACTCAGTCTCAGGCTTAGGTCCAGACTTGGGTTTCTTCTCTTGAGCAGCAACTTGTTTGATGTTCTTCTTGAAGTTCCCCTTCTTCTTCCCTTTGCCCTTTTTCTTGAAATTGGTGGTCTTATTGACAATCAACACTTGATGCTCCTTCTTGATTTCTACTTCCGTAGCCTTTAGCATTGCGAAGAGCTCGGGAATAGTCTTGTCCATCCCTTGCATATTATAGTTCATCACGAAGCTCTTGTAGCTTGGTGGCAGTGATTGAAGAATTCTGTCAATGACACTATCATCAGGAAGATTAACACCCAATTGAATCAAGTGATTATTATACCCAGACATTTTGAGTATGTGTTCACTGACAGAACTATTCTCCTCCATCTTACAACTATAGAACTTATTGGAGACTTCATATCTCTCAATCCGGGCATTTGCTTGAAATATTAACTTCAACTCCTGGAACATCTCATATGCTCCATGACGTTCAAAACGTCGTTGAAGACCCGGTTCCAAGCCGTAAAGCATGGCACACTGAACTATCAAGTAGTCATGAGCTTTGCTCTGCCAGACATTCTTAACGTCGTCAGTTGCATCTGCAGCAGGCCTGGCACCCAGCGGTGCTTCCAGGACGTAATTCTTCTGTGCAGCAATGAGGATAATCCTCAGGTTATGGACCCAGTCCGTGTAATTGCTACCATCATCTTTCAACTTAGCTTTCTCAAGGAACGCATTAAAATTCAACGGAACAACAGCACGAGCCATCTATCTACAACAAACATAGACAAGAAAAATACTATCAGGTACTAAGTTCATGATAAATTTAAGTTCAATTAATCATATTACTTAAGAACTCCCACTTAGACAGACATCTCTCTAGTCATCTAAGTGATCACGTGATCCAAATCAAGTAAACCATGTCTGATCATCACGTGAGATGGAGTAGTTTCAATGGTGAACATCTCTATGTTGATCTTATCTACTATATGATTCACGTTCGGCCTTTCGGTCTCCGTGTTCCGAGGCCATATCTGTATATGCTAGGCTCGTCAAGTTTAACCTGAGTATTCCGCGTGTGCAACTGTTTTGCACTCGTTGTATTTGAACGTAGAGCCTATCACACCCGATCATCACGTGGTGTCTCAGCACGAAGAACTTTCGCAATGGTGCAAACTCAGGGAGAACAGTTCTTGATAATTTAGTGAGAGATTATCTTAAAATGCTACCATCAATCAAAGCAAGATAAGATGCATAAAGGATAAACATCACATGCAATCAATATAAGTGATATGATATGGCCATCACCATCTTGTGCTTGTGATCTCCATCTCTGAAGCACCGTCGTGACCACCATCGTCACCGGCGCGACACCTTGATCTCCATCGTAGCATCGTTGTCATTACGCCATCTATTGCTTCTACGACTATCGCTACCGCTTAGTGATAAAGTAAAGCAATTACAGGGCGTTTGCATTTCATACAATAAAGCGACAACCATATGGCTCCTGCCAGTTGCCGATGACTTTGGTTACAAAACATGATCATCTCATACAATAAAATATAGCATCACGTCTTGACCATATCACATCACAACATGCCCTGCAAAAACAAGTTAGACGTCCTCTACTTTGTTGTTGCAAATTTTACGTGGCTGCTACGGGCTTAGCAAGAACCGTTCTTACCTACGCGTCAAAACCACAACGATAGTTCGTCAAGTTAGTGTTGTTTTAACCTTCGCAAGGACCGGGCGTAGCCACACTCGGTTCAACTAAAGTGAGAGAGACAGACACCTGCCAGTCACCTTTAAGCACGAGTGCTCGTAACGGTGAAACCAGTCTCGCGTAAGCGTACGCGTAATGTCGGTCCGGGTGGCTTCATCTCACAATACCGCTGAACCAAAGTATGACATACTGGTAAGCAGTATGACTTGTATCACCCACAACTCACTTGTGTTCTACTCGTGCATATGACATCTACGCATAAAACCAGGCTCGGATGCCACTGTTGGGGAACGTAGTAATTTCAAAAAAATTCCTACGCACACGCAAGATCATGGTGATGCATAGCAACGAGAGGGGAGAGTGTTGTCCACGTACCCTCGTAGACCGTAAGCAGAAGCGTTATGACAACGCGGTTGATGTAGTTGTACATCTTCACGATTCGACCGATCCAAGCACCGAACGTACGACATCTCCGAGTTCAGCACACGTTCAGCTCGATGACAATCCCCGAACTCCGATCCAGCAGGGTGTCGGGGATGAGTTCCGTCAGCACGACGGCGTGGTGACGATGATGATGTTCTATCGACGTAGGGCTTCGCCTAAGTACCGCAATGATATGACCGAGGTGGAATATGGTGGAGGGGGGCACCGCACACGGCTAAGGAACGATCACGATGATCAACTTGTGTGTCTAGAGGTGCCCCCTGCCCCCGTATATAAAGGAAGGAAGGGGAGGTGCGGCCGGCCCCCTAGGGGTGCGCCTGGAGGAGTCCTACTCCTACCGGGAGTAGGACTCCCTCCTCTTGCCTTGGTGGAGAAGGAAAGGGGGGAGGGGAAAGAGGAAAGGGGGCGCCGCCCCCCTTCCTTGTCCTATTCGGACTAAGGGGGGAGGGGGCTTGTGGCCTGCCCTGGCCGGCCCTCCTCTTCTCCCTCATGGCTCATGTAGGCCCATTAACCCCCGGGGGGTTCCGGTAACCCCCCGGTACTCCGGTAAAATCCCAATTTCACCCGGAACATTTCCGATATCCAAATATAGGCTTCCAATATATCAATCTTTATGTCTCGACCATTTCGAGACTCCTCGTCATGTCCGTGATCACATCCGGGACTCCGAACAACCTTCGGTACATCAAAACTTATAAACTCATAATAAAACTGTCATCGTAACGTTAAGCGTGCGAACCCTACGGGTTCGAGAACTATGTAGACATGACCTAGAACTGTTTCCGATCAATAACCAATAGCGGAACCTGGATGCTCATATTGGCTCCTACATATTCTACGAAGATCTTTATCAGTCAAACCGCATAACAACATACGTTGTTCCTTTGACATCGGTATGTTTACTTGCCCGAGATTCAATCGTCGGTATCCAATACCTAGTTCAATCTCGTTACCGGCAAGTCTCTTTACTCGTTATGTAATGCGTCATTCTGTAACTAACTCATTAGCTACATTGCTTGCAAGGCTTATAGTGATGTGCATTACCGAGAGGGCCCAGAGATACCTCTCCGATAATCGGAGTGACAAATCCTAATCTTGAAATACGCCAACTCAACATGTACCTTTAGAGACACCTGTAGAACTCCTTTATAATCACCCAGTTACGTTGTGACGTTTGGTAGTACACAAAGTGTTCCTCCGGTAAACGGGAGTTGCATAATCTCATAGTTGTAGGAACTTTGTATAAGTCATGAAGAAAGCAATAGCAACATACTAAACGATCAAGTGCTAGGCTAACGGAATGGGTCATGTCAATCACATCATTCTCCTAATGATGTGATCTTGTTAGTCAAATGACAACACATGTCTATGGTTAGGAAACATAACCATCTTTGATTAATGAGCTAGTCAAGTAGAGGCATACTAGTGACATTATGTTTGTATATGTATTCACACATGTATCATGTTTCCGGGTAATACAATTCTAGCATGAATAATAAACATTTATCATGATATGAGGAAATAAATAATAACTTTATTATTGCCTCTAGGGCATATTTCCTTCAGTACACCACGACTGCTGATAGTAGCCCGGAGTGGGATCCCAGGGCCCATCCCCTGGTAAAGTCGTAAGTATATGAAACCCACACACACCTATGTGCACGAGGTCATTAGGATGTAGTAGTTTTAATTGTCGCCATATTTTGTACAGCCCAGCGAGGTCCCACGCCGAACAGTCCTCATCAGAGGATTCGCTGAGCTCAGATGCCCTGGCGAGTGAGACGCCTCCAGAGGCCCCTTCCCCGAAGCCTAGGTGCGACACCGAGGTGTCTTCTCAGCGAGACCTGGACCAGGGGGGCATATCCCTGGGACCGGACACACGGGAGCAACGGCTCCCATGCGTGTCGATGGCGGGAGCGATCTTAGGTTTAGACCGCAGCCGGACACGGTCCTGGAGACCTTTAGAGATCCAGGATCGGGAGAGCAGCCACCTTTGACGGGGGGAGGCTTGACTACTCCGCCAGCGACCTCTGTCCAAGCAGAGCTGCCGGGCGGCCTATCGACAGCGCTAAGAAGCGCGTCTATCGTCGATGAACATCGTGCCCTCATGGGTGCGGTGATTGAAATGATTCAGTCTGTTGAGAGCGGACTGAATGAATCATGCCTTAGTCTTATAAAGGGCTTTGAGGTATGTTTTTAAGAAACCTTTGGGAGATTGTCATAATATGAGTAGTAGCCCCTGATCCACTATCCGGCGTAATAAAGCCGGAGAGGGGATCAAATTTTTTTGTTTTACAGGAGACTTAGTTAATGACGGGTATCCCTTTGTTTGAAAACAGGCGTCTGCAGAGACGACCGCCGCTCATAGTGCGGAGGTGTCCAGACTAAAGCAGTGTCTGGAACGGGCCGAAGATGAACTTGGCCGCGTGAAGAAGCAGTTGGAGGACAAACAAGGTATGTCGAAACCTTGTGCTAAGTTGAGCATGAATTAGAAGTTGTGCCTGACGAAAATATTTGTATTGTATGCTCTAGGGGCGAGTGCGGAAATTGAGGCACTGAAGAAGGCTGTGGCCGAAGCCAACAATAAGGCCGCCGCCGAACAGGCTCTTCATGAGAAGAACGAGGCCAGGGTCATTAAAGCTGAGCGAGAGCTCCAGGAGGCCGTGAAGAAAAGCGAGGCCTTGGAGCAGAGTCTAGCAGGGATAGAATCCGAACTTGCCCAAGCTCTCCAAGCCGCGGAGGATGCTCGAGAAGAAGCCCGAGGTGATCTGAAGGACATTCAGGAGGCCTGGAAGGTTGCGGCTGGTAAGGCCTTTTGTACGCAAGGCCATTTTTGCATAGTAATGGGAGGAACTCTAAGCGACAAGCTGAATGCTTGTTTCTCCAGGGGCATTTGCGGATTTGCCATGCAGCATATCAGATGCTGCCAAAATCTACTGGACTGAGGAGAAGAAGTCTGCGGAGAAGCATTTTTGGTCACAGTATTTGGCGCCGAATTATTTGGTGCCTTTATCGATCAGCTAAAGCAGCTGGTCAAATGTAAGGTACCAAAACATGGGAGCCGGGCAAACCCAACTAATGACCCAAGACATGATTCGGAGCTGATGCATATAGTGCTATAAGTTCGGGGTGCCGAGCGACCGAAAAGGTGGTCGGACTTTGTTGCCGTACTATGAAGCCCCTGGCATAATGGGGCATAACACAAGGCGTGGGTGCCATTTGTGACAAAAGGGGGTGTCCATGAGGAACGACGGCCGGTAAGGGTTATTTAAGTCTACGTATTGTAGTAGAGTGGTATGCATATGAGTATGGTTTATACTTATGAAAAGAAGTGTTTTTGGCGGAACCTGTCGTGGCCGGACTGGAGGAGGCTGTGTGTGGATCTGAGGTGTATCCGGACTGCCTCCTTTGAGGGGGAGTTTGCTTATGTCCTCCTGCCTTGTGCGTCTGAGCTGATTCCACGTTGCCAGTCCTGTTCTGCGCCAAAGTTAGTCTGTAAAGACGAATGCTTAAAGGCAGCTGCATGTCCTCTGGTTGAACCGCGGGTTCCTAATCAGAGCCTGGCTGAACCAGGCTATCGTGCCATAAAGTGGCTCGGACTCCTCAGTTGGTGTCCGGGTAGTTGGCTGCCGAATCAAAATTTTATAAATAGGTACGACTCGCTATTCCAGCAGCGGTATTATTTCCACTCTAAGGGTGGGGTTCGGCCTTGCCCATAATTGTGACTATGTCACGCGGGACTGGCGTAATGCCGTACCCCATTGGATCTAGCCAATGTGGTTCGTCCCGGTAGTATGTGGTAATTACTGTATAAGGGGACGGTTTCGAAGACTTATTCTTCGGCGTGGTATTTGTTTGGTGATCCGAAGACAACCATTAGTATGGTGGGCCAGTTAAAACTTGGCCTTTGTACCTGGCATCTTTGAGGAGATGTTATTGATAGTTTTATGCCCGTGGGGGCTCGTGTAAGATGGAGCCCCCAAACTATTGGGTAGATAGTGAGTGCAATAAAATTGCTATGGTTGATGTTGTCCGGACGGTCGATGTGATCAGACACGATCGGCCGTATTTTTCTACTGTGGGGGGATCTTCGTTATTTGAAACCTCCCTTCATTGTTTCCGGCGCGCGACCGACCGTTTTGTTTTGAGGGTACGTCATTCTCTATTGGTATGCTTGGCCGCTCTTCTGGGGGTACCATGAATTTCGCATGGTTGATCGAGTATGCTGCTTGGGCCGGATGGGCTTGAGCTATTCTTTTTCCGCTGACCGGACTGGGGGCCGCTGAATTCGGCAGCAACTTCCCTGGCTTGACATTATGATGATTGCGCCGAGGCTTGAGGATGCTGCCTCGTGTTTCCTGCGTATTGTCCTAGACCGTGGTGGTATATTGGCATCGGGGTATGTGCCTTAGGTTCTCCTTCTTAGGTTGAGGTAGTGAATTGTGCCGTGTGTGCCCTTTGTCCGGGCGGTCGAGTCCGTTTTCCTTAGTGTCCAGGACCTTGGTCCTTCTGTCAGTGAGCAAATCTTGGTCAGCTTTGAGGTGCTGTTGCTTCTTTTGCAGGCTCCTCGCAGTGGCCATAAGCCGTCGCTTAAAGCGAACTTGTTCCATGAGGTCCTCAGGCACGCCGAATTCATCATCGCTGAGGCTCACCTCATCTTCAGAGGGGGGCCTGTAGTTATCTCTCTCCAAATATCCATCCGTCGCCAGTCCAGCCTGCTCGAAGGCAGGCTGATCAGGATTGTATTCATCTTCAGCACCATCTGGATTGTTCTTGGCTGTCGTGCCGGTAGTGTTGTGGCGGGGTTTGGAGCGGCGCTGATGACGTTCATGCTTTGCTTTCTTCCTTGAGGGGTTATCCTCCATTGCCTCATCGCCGTTGGTTTCTTTCAGAGTATCTACCACATATATATCATATGAGGAGGTGGCAGTCCACCACCCCGTGGGCGGTGGTTCCTGTTCTTCTCCTGCATCGTCGTCCACACCGTCAATGTCTTCAGAGTCGAATTCAAGCACGTTGGTTAAATCATCGACCGTGGCAATGAAGTGGGTGGTGGATGGGCAACGAATTCCTTCGTCGTCTGCCTCCCAAAGGGCGAGAGAGTCTCCTGACAAAGAGAGAGACTTTAACGAGTTCAGCATGTCGCCAAAGGGCGAGTGCTGGAAGATATCCGCAGCGGTGAACTCCATTACCGGAGCCCAACTAGAGTCGGCGGGCTCGGGAGCGCGCGGATTGGAACCTACAGCCGGATACGAGTCCGGGGGTCCGGTGTCACAGGCTTCTTTGGGGGTGAGGCCTGTGTTCGGCTCAACCGCCGATGAGTGTGCGGCCACCAGGGCGGGTTCCATCCACCCGTCCTCGCGTAATGCAATCTACTCCGGATTTAGGTCCGGGGCTCCTGCAGGGGCGATATCCTGAGCATTGTCCGACAACACGTCTAAGCCGTGCTCATCGTGATTGTCCGGCGCTCCTGGCGCAGGCCCGAACCCGTTGAAGATCAAGTCTCCGCGGATATCGTCCGTGTAGTTCAGGTTTCCGAACCTGACCTGGTGGCCAGGGGCGTAGCTGTCGATCTGCTCCAGATGGCCAAGCGAATTGGCCCGCAGTGCGAAGCCGCCGAACACGAAGATCTGTCCGAGGAGAAAAGTCTCATCCCGGACCGTGTTGTTGTTGATGATTGAAGGAGCCATCAAGCCTTGCAGCGACGACATAGAGGAACTCCCAATGAAAGCACCAATGTCGGTGTCAAAACTGGCGGATCTCGGGTAGGGGGTCCCGATCTGTGCTTCTAAGGCTAATGGTAACAGGAGGCAAGGGACACGATGTTTTACCCAGGTTCGGGCCCTCTCGATGGAGGTAAAACCCTACTTCCTGCTTGATTGATATTGATGATATGGGTATTACAAGAGTTGATCTACCACGAGATCATAGAGGCTAAACCCTAGAAGCTAGCCTATGATGATTATGATTCTGTCTCTAAGGACTAAACCCTCTGGTTTATATAGACACCGGAGAGGGCTAGGGTTTACATGGAGTTGGTTACAAAGAAGGAAATATAATATCCGGATCGCCAAGCTTGTCTTCCACGCAAAGGAGAGTCCCATCCGAACACGGGACGAAGTCTTGAGTCTTGTATCTTCACGGTCCAATAGTCCGGCCAAAGTATATAGTCCGGCTGTCCGGATACCCCCTAATCCGAGACTGCCTCAGTGGGCGCGCCCTCCTATCTCGTGGCCGCCTTGGCTGCTTCTTGACTTGCACTCCAAGTCCTCTGGATCACGTTCGTTCCAAAAATCATGCTCCCGAAGATTTCATTCTATGTGATATTCCTTTTTTTCGAAATATTGAAATAGGCAAAAAAACCAGCAATACAGGCTGGGCCTCCGGTTAGTAGGTTAGTCCCAAAAATGATATAAATCTGAAAAATAAAGCCCATAAACATCAAAAAGGGGTAATATAATAGCATGGAACAATCAAAAAATACAGATACGTTGGAGACGTATGAAGCATCCCCAAGCTTAATTCCTGCTCGTCCTTGAGTAGGTAAATGATAAAAACCGAATTTTTGATGTGGAATGCTACCTAGCATAATTCTCAATGTAATTTTCTTTATTGTGGCATGAATGTTCAGATCCAAATGATCTAATATAAAAGCTTATATTGATAAAAGAAATAGTAACATTTCAAGCATACTAATCAAAGTAATCATGTCTTCTCAAAATAACATGGCAAAAGAAAGTTCTTCCCTACAAAATCATATAGTTAGGCTATGCTTCATTTTTGTCACACAAAGATGTTCCCAACTTCTATACCCCCGATGACAAGCCAAGCAATTGTTTCATACTTAAATAATCTGAAACTTTTTCAACCTTCATGCAATACATGATCATGAGCCATGGATATAGCACTATGGGTGGAATAGAATATGATGATGGGGATTGTGTGGAGAAGCCAAAAAAGGAGAAAGTCTCTGAGGGAGTCCTGGATTAGAGGGTATCCGAACAGCCGGGCTATATACTTTGGCCGGACTGTTGGACCGTGAAGATACAAGACTCAAGACTTCATCCCGTGTCCGGATGGGACTCTCCTTTGCGTGGAAGACAAGCTGGGCGATCCGGATATTATATTTCCTTCTTTGTAACCGACTCCATGTAAACCCTAGCCCCCTCCGTTGTCTATATAAACCGGAGGTTTTAGTCCTTAGAGACACAATCATAATCATCATAGGCTAGCTTCTAGGGTTTAGCCTCTATGATCTCGTGGTAGATCAACTCTTGTACTACTCATATCATCAATATCAATCAAGCAGGAAGTAGGGTTTTACCTCCATCGAGATGGCCCGAACCTGGGTAAAACATCGTGTCCCTTGCCTCCTATTACCATTAGCCTTAGACGCACAGATCAGGACCCCCTACCCGAGAGCCGCCGGTTTTGACACCGACATTGGTGCTTTCATTGAGAGTTCCTCTGTGTCATTGCTGTGAGGCTTGATGGCTCCTTCAATCATCAATGACACGGTCCAGGGTGAGACTTTTCTCCCCGGACAGATCTTCGTGTTCAGCGGCTTCGTACTACGGGACAATTCGCTTGGCCATCTGGAGCAGATCGACAGCTACGCCCCTGGCCATCAGGTCAGGTTCGGAAACTTGAACTACACGGCCGATATCCGCGGAGATTTGATCTTCAATGAATTCGGGCCTGCGCCGGGAGCGCCGGACAGTCACGATGAGCACGGCTTAGACGTGCTGTTAGACAATGCTCGGGATATCGCCCCTGCAGGAGCCCCGGACCTAAATCCGGAGCAGATTGCGTCGGCCGAGGACGGGTGGATGGACCCCACCCTGGAGGCCGCACACTCATCGGCGGTAGAGCTGAACACAGGCTTCACCCCCAAGGAAGCCTGTGACGCCGGACCCCCAGACTCGTATCCGGCTGTAGGTTCCAATCCGCGCACCTCTGAGCCCGCCAAATCTGGTTGGGCTCCGGTAATGGAGTTCACCGCAGCGGATATCTTCCAGCACTCGCCTTTTGGTGACATGTTGAACTCGTTAAAATCTCTCTCTTTGTCAGGAGACTCTTGACCGAACTATGTCCGGCTCGAGTGGGAAGCAGGCGACGAAGGAATTCATGGCCCACCCACCACCCACTTAATTGCCACGGTCGATGATTTATCCGATGTGCTTGACTTCGACTCTGAGGACATCAACGATATGGACGACGATGTAGGAGAAGAACCACCGCCCACGGGGTGGTGGACAGCCACCTCCTCATATGATATATATATGGTGGACACGCTAAAAGAAAGAAACACCGATGAGGCAATGGAGGATAACCCCTCAAGGAAGTAGGCGAAGTATGAACGTCATCAGCGCCACCTCAAGCCCCGCCACAACAATACCGGCACAGCAGTCAAAAACAATCCAGAAAGTGCTGAAGATGAATACAATCCCGATCAGCCTGCCTTCGAGCAGGCCGGACAGGCGACGGATGGATACTTGGAGAGGGACAACTACACGCCCCCCCTCCGAAGACGAGGTGAGCCTCGGCGACGATGAATTCAGCGTGCCTGGGGATCCCGCGGAACAGATTCACTTTAAGCGACAGCTTATGGCCACAGCAAAAAGCCTGCAAAAGAAGCAACAACAGCTCAAAGCCGACCAAGATTTGCTCACAGACAGATGGACTAAGGTCCTGGCCACCGAGGAATATGGACTCGACCGCCCCGTCAAAGGGTACACAGGGCACAATCCGCTACCTCAACCTAAGAAGGAGAACTTAAAGCCCACACCCCGACGTCAATATACCACTGTCCGGGACAATACGCAGGAAACACGAGGCAACATCCACAAACCTCGACGCAATCATCATAAGCATCAAGTCAAGGAAGTTAGTGCCGAATCTAGTGGCTCCTAGTCCGGTCAGCGGAAAAAGAACAGCTCAAGCCCATCCGTACCAAGCAGCATACTCGATCAACCATGTGAAATTCATGGTACCCCTAGAAGGGCGGCCAAGCATACCAACAGAGAATGCCGGATCCTCAAAACAAAACACCGGTCATGAGCCAGAAAAAATGAAAGGAGGTTTCAAACAACGAAAGACCAATCAAACATGGCGAAGTCAAAAGAAGATCCTCCACAGTACAAAAATACGGCCAATCTTCCCCGATCACATCAACCGTCCGGACAACATCAACCATAGCAATTTAATTGCACTCACTATCGACCCAATAGTTTGAGGGCTCCATCTCACATGAGCCCCCGCGGGCATAAAACTATCAATAACATCTTCTAAAAGATGCCAGGTGCAAAGGCCAAGTTTTACTGGCCCACCACTCTAATGGTTGTCTTCAGATCACCAAACAAATACCACGCCAAAGAATAAGTCTTCGACACTGTCCCCTTATACAGTAATTACCACATACTACCGGGACGAACCATGTTGGCTAGATTCAATGGGGTACAACATTAGGCCATTCCCGTGTGACATAGTCACAATTATGGGCAAGGCCGAACCCCACCCTTAGAGTGGAAATCATACCGCTGCTGGAATAGCGAGTCGTGCCTGTTTATCAAATTTTGATTTGGCAGCCAACTACCCAGACACCAACTGAGGAGTCCGAGCTCCTTTATGGCATGATAGCCTGGTTCAGCCAGGCTCCGATCAGGCACCCGCGGTTCAACCACAAGACGACATGCAACTGCCTTTAAG
Source organism: Triticum timopheevii (assembly GCA_963921465.1). Taxonomy (NCBI): domain Eukaryota; kingdom Viridiplantae; phylum Streptophyta; class Magnoliopsida; order Poales; family Poaceae; genus Triticum; species Triticum timopheevii. Next base: position 105,639,148 of record OY997271.1, read on the forward strand.
CATTCGTCTTTACAGACTAACTTTGGCGCAGAACAGGACTGGCGATGCGGAATCAGCTCGGACACACAAGGCACGAACACATAAGTAAATCCCCCCTCAAAGGAGGCAGTCCGGTTACACTTCAGATCCACACATAGCCTCCTCCAGTCCGGCCACATCAGGTTCTGCCAAAACACCTCTTTTCGTAAGCATAAACCGTACTCATATGCATAGACATGTCACTCTACTACAATGCATAGACTTAAATAACACTTTCCGGCCGTCGTTCCTCATTGACGCCTTTTTTGTCATAAACGGCACCCACGCCTCGTGTTATGCCCCATTATGCCAGGGACCTCATAGTACTCATGATATGGCAACAAAGTCCGACCACCTTTTCGGTCGCGCGACACCCCAAACTTATAGCACTATATGCATCAGCTCTGAATCATGTCTTGGGTCATTAGTTGGGTTTGCCCGGCTCCCATGTTTTGGTACCTTATGTTCCGCTCCATCGGCTAAGGTAGCGCTGGGAGAACTACTGCGATTGTGTCCCAGTTCTTCCGGACGAGCACCTCAGTAGAGAAAGCCGAAAACTGATGGTCATGATACAACGAGAGCTGGTCAGCTATTCAAGAGGTTGTAAAATCTTTAAAGATTTATTCCGCATAATGCCATTATAAATGCAAAGTGCGATGGATCGATCTTCCGATCAGGAGCCGATAGAGGCCCTAGTACGGTCTTCCGAACACCAAGGGTTGCGCCCACCATACTCGAATTCCTATGGCTAAGTGAGAGTGATAAAGCCCTATAGTCTGATTGCCTGGTTCGTGGTGAGGAACACCTCCTTAAAAGGACCCAACAATGGGATAAAGAATGTTCAGGTATGTCCCGAACACCCCCGTACTTTTTACGTGGGGGCAGAAGCCGACGACTGGCCAACTCTCAGGATTTATATACACTAAACAGCCACACGGGAAGAACAAATGTTCACATAAATAGGCAATAAATAATAAAAGTGCCATTATCCCGCATTACAAAGAATGGCACGACTGCCTTCAGGGAAATATAGTGTCTTTGGTACACTGATCCGCCACAAGGCGGGCTCCTTTCAGGACACCTTCATAGTATAACTCGGCTTGCGATGCTCCTTACCCTCTGGTGGTCCCTCAGTCATCAGCTTCTCAGCATCAAGCTTCCCCTAGTGCACCTTCGCAAGGGCAAACGAAATGTGTGCACCCTCTATGCAGACCGATCGCTTAATGACATCGAGCCGAGGGCAAGCACCAACAATCCGCTTCACGAGTTCGAAGTAACTGCTTGGAATTGGCTCCGCGGGCCATAGCCGGACAACCAAGTCCTTCATGGCTAGTTCGGCCGCCTGGTGCAGTTCGACCAGCTGCTTCAGCTGATCGATAAAGTGCACCGGATAATTCGGCGCCAAATACTGCGACCAGAAATGCTTCTCCACAGACTTCTTCTCTTCAGTCCGGTAGAATTGGGCAGCATCTGATATGCTACGTGGTAGATCCGTAAACGCCCCTGGAGAAACAAGAATTCAGCTTGTCGCTTAGAGTTCCTCCCATTACTATGTAAAAATGGCCTTGAGTACAAAAGGCCTTACCAGCCGCAACCTTCCGGGCCTCCTGAATGTCCTTCAGAGCACCTCGGGCTTCTTCCCGAGCATCCTCTGCGGCTTGGAGATCTTGGGCGAGTTCGAATTCTTTCCCTACTAGACTCTGCTCCAAGGCCTCGCTTTTCTTCACGGCCTTCTGGAGCTCTCGCTCAGCTTCAATGACCCTGGCCTCGTGCTTCTCACGAAGAGCCTGTTCGGCGGCAGCCTTATTGTCGGCTTCGGCCACAGCCTTCTTCAGTGCCTCAATTTTGGCACTCGCCCCTAGAGCATACAATACAAATATTTTCATCAGGCACAACTTATAATTCATGCTCAACTTAGCAAAAAGGTTTCGACATACCTTGCTTGTCCTCCAACTGTTTCTTCACGCGGACAAGTTCCTCTTCGGCCCGTTCCAGACGCTGCTTTAGTCCGGACACCTCCGCACAATGAGCGGCGGTCATCTCTACAGACGCCTGTTTTCAAACAGCGGCGGTCATCTCTACAGACGCCTGTTCCTCTTCATATTATGACAATCTCCCAAAGGTTTCTTAAAAACATACCTCAAAGCCCTTTATAAGACTAAGGCAGGATTCATTCAGTCCACTCTCAGCGGACTGAATCTTTTCGATCACCGCACCCATGAGGGCACGATGTTCATCGATGATAGACGCGCTCCTTAGCGCTGTCGATAGGCCGCCCGACAGCTCTGCTTGGACAGAGGTTGCTAGCGGAGTAGGCAAGCCTCCCCCTGTCAAAGGTGGCTGCTCGCCCGATCCCGGAGCTTTAAAGGTCTCCAAGACCGTGTCCGGCTGCGGTCTGAACCTAAGATCGCCCCCGCCGTCGACACGCATGGGAGCCGCTGCTCCCGTGTGTCCGGCCCCAGGGATATGCCCCCTGGTCCGGGCCCCGCTGAGACGACACCTCGGTGTCGCGCCAAGGCTTTGGGGAAGGGGCCTCTGGAGGCATCTCGCTCGCCAGGGCATCTGAGCTCAGCAAATCCTCCAATGAGGACTGTCCGGCGTGGGACCTCGCCGGGCTGTACAAAATATGGCGACAGTTAAAACTACTACATCCTAATGACCTTGGGCACGTAGGTGTTTCGTATACTTACGACTTTACTAGGGGCTGGGCCCTGGGATCCTACTCCGGGCTGCTATCAGCAGCCGTGGTGGACGCCTCGGGGAGGGAACCTTTCCCCTTCTTTGGCGATTCGGCCTCCAGGGATGAGGAAGTCGTCCTTTTCTTTCCTTCCCCTACGGGGGACTTGTCTTGTTCCTCCTCCTCTTCATCTTCGGAGGAGGGATGGTCGTGGGAGTCTTCGGATTTTGTGTCTGAAGCATCGCGACAAAGGAGACCACTCCGGGTCTTCTTGACCTGCTTGGAGACCTATTTCTTCGGCGCCTCGTAAGGCGCTAGGACCAGCATCTTCGTCAGAAGAGGTCCGGCCAGTTCCTCCGGCAGCGGGGCTGGACAGTGTTTCCGCTCCGCCTTTTTCGGCCATTCCTGGGATTATTATAGAAAGCAAGATAAAAGCGTCTCCCTCGGGACACGTCAGCTAAAACATGGATGGACATAGCACGACAATGACTTACCGGACTTCCAAAATAGGATAGTTGATACCCGCGGTCCTCGGCGGAGCCCGGCCACGGTTTGCCGGATTTGAAGAGCACCTTCCAGATGTCCTTGTGGAAGGAGCCATAGAGCTCCCATATGGTCTGGTGTTCGGCCGGGTCGTATTCCCACAAATTGCAGGCTCGACACTGGCAAGGGAGAACCAGGCGAACTAACATCACCTGGACTACGTTGACGAGTTTGACATCCTTGTCGACCACGCACTGGACACGCGTTTGGAGCATCGACAGCTCGTCGGATGAGGACCAGTTCAGGCCCTTCTCGGGCCATGACGTGAGCCGTAGTGGGGCTCCGGATCTGAATTCGGGAGCAGTGGCCCACTTTTTACCGCGCGGTTCAGTGATATAGAACCACTGCTGCTGCCACTCCTTGACAGAATCATTGAAGGCGCCCGTTGGCCATACGACCTTGGGCATCTTGCTCACCATGGCGCCGCCGCATTCGGCGTGCTCGCCATTCACCACCTGGGGCTTCACGTTGAAGATTTTCAGCCATAAGTCAAAGTGGGGTGAAATACGGAGAAAAGCCTCACATACGACGACGAACGTCGAGATGTTAAGGAAAGAATTGGGGGAAAGATCATGGAAATCAAGCCCGTAATAATACATGACGCCATGAACAAATGGGTGAAGGGGAAACCCGAGCCCGCGGATAAAACGAGGGAGAAACACGACCCTCTCGTGGGGCTTCGGAGTAGGGACGATCTGTCCCGCCGGAGGAAGACGGTGGCCGATTTTCTTGGCCAAGTACCCGGCCTCTCAGAGCTTTTTGATATCCCTCTCCCGGACGGTAGAGGCCATCCATTTGCCTCCTACTCCAGATCCGGACATCTTCGGAGGACCTCTCTTCGGTGGAGAAGAAGAGTGCTTGGGCGCTAGGGCTCGAATAGAGGGGAATGGACTAGCGGAAGGAAAAGGCGTGGGTAAAAAGGAAGAGACCTTATCTCTTTATAGAGGCGGTAAAAGCTTTTGCACCTCCCCACTTGCTTGGTGGAACCCGCTCGTTCCCCACTCACTGCAATTAGCGGTGCGGTTGGGCTACCCATACCCGTATTGATGAGAATCCTATAATAAGGGGACACGATCTCTGCTTCGGCAAGACGTGCAGAGGAAACCGCCTCGCAATATGCGTTGTGGCTGGTTGTGGGAAAACGGTCCAAATAATGACTCGACCGTAGTGTCATGTCACGTTGTCTAAAGTTGTCAGCAGGTTACATTTGTGAAATATCATTCTCTCTATGGTGGTATGTGAAGATCATCTTGCAGATTCGGACACGATTTAAGTGTTCGATAATAACTTTGGAGTATTCGGAGATGGAACCCTCCTTGCAATGCCGAAGACAAACTGCGCGCTGGACTCATCGTCATTGAAGCCTGGTTCAGGGGCTACCGAGGGAGTCCTAGATTAGGGGGTATCCGGACAGCCGGGCTATATACTTTGGCCGGACTGTTGGACAGTGAAGATACAAGACTCAAGACTTCGTCCCGTGTCCGGATGGGACTCTCATTTGCGTGGAAGACAAGCTTGGTGATCCAGATATTATATTTCCTTCTTTGTAACCGACTCCATGTAAACCCTAGCCCCCTCCGGTGTCTACATAAACCGGAGGGTTTAGTCCTTAGAGACACAATCATAATCATCATAGGCTAGCTTCTAGGGTTTAGCCTCTACGATCTCGTGGTAGATCAACTCTTGCACTACTCATACCATCAATATCAATCAAGAAGGAAGTAGGGTTTTACCTCCATCGAGATGGCCCGAACCTGGGTAAAACATCGTGTCCCTTGCCTCCTATTACCATTAGCCTTAGACGCACAGATCAGGACCCCCTACCCGAGAGCCGCCGGTTTTGACACCGACAGTCTCACATTGACGAGGATAATCAACGGGCTATGGAGATGCCCATCAATTGATGTCAACATGAGGAGTAGGGATTGCCATGCAACGGATGCACTAGAGCTATAAATGAATGCTCAACAAAAATAAACTATTGGGTGTGCATCCAACTTGCTTGCTCACGAAGACCTAGGGCATTTGAGGAAGTCCATTGTAGGAATATACAAGCCAAGTTCTATAATGAAAAATTCCCACTAGTGTATGAAAGTGACAACATATGAGACTCACTATATGAAAAACATGGTGCTACTTTGAAGCACAATATATGAGAATCACTACATGAAGAACAAGGTGCTACTTTGAAGCACAAGTGTGGAAAAATAGATAGTAACATTGCCCCTTTTTTTTCTTTTTTTTGGCCTTTTTTTTGGCCTTTCTCCTTTTTTTCTTTTTCTTTTTCTTTTTGGGCAATGATCTAATAATGATGATCATCACACTTTTATTGATTACAACATATGAATTATAACTCAAAACTAGAACAAGATATGACTCTATATGAATGCCTCCGGCGGTGTACCGGGATGGTGCAATGAATCAAGAGTGACATGTATGAAAATTATGCATGGTGGCTTTGCCACAAATACGATGTCAACTACATGATCTTGCAATGGCAATATGAGAAAAGTAAATTATGTCATGATGATGATGAATGGAACGGTGGAAAGTTGCATGGCAATATATCTTGGAATGGCTATGGAAATGCCATAATAGGTAGGTATGGTGGCTGTTTTGAGGAAGATAAGGAGGTTTATGTGTGATAGAGCGTATCGTATCATGGGGTTTGGATGCACCGGCGAAGTTTGCACCAACTCTCAAGGTGAGAAAGGGCAATGCACGGTACCGAAGAGGCTAGCAATGGTGGAAAGGTAAAAGTGCGTATAATCCATGGACTCAACATTAGTTAAAAGAACGCATATACTTATTGCAAAAATTTAGAAGTCATCAAAAATCAAGCACTACGCGCACCTAGGGGGATAGATTGGTAGGAAAAGACCATCGCTCATCCCCGACCGCCACTCATAAGGATGCACAAGCCAGGTACACTTCATGTTTCAAATTTGTTACACAACTTTAACCATACGTGCATGCTACGGGACTTGCTAACTTCAACACAAGCATTCTTTAGATTCATAATCACCCAACTAGAATGACCTTAATATCACTACCTCCATATCTCAAAACAATTATCAGTATTAAATTGATCATAGCATCCAATTCACTTCCTATGATAGTTTTTATTGTACCCAACTTGGGTGCCTACCATTCTAGGACCAATTTTATAACCATAGCAAATACCATTCTGTTCTAAAAGACTCTCAAAATAATATAAGTGAAGCATGAGAGACTAGCAATTTCTACAAAAATAAGCCACCGTTGTGCTCTAAAAGATATAAGTGAAGCACTAGAGCAAAAACTATCAAGCTCAAAAGATATAAGTGAAGCACATAGAGTATTCTAGTAAATTCTAATCAAGTAGGCTTCTCCCAAAAGGTGTGTGCAGCAAGGATGATTGTGGTAAACTAAAAAGCAAATACTAATATAATACACGACGCTCCAAGCAAAACACATATCATGTGACGAATAAAAATATAGCTCCAAGTAAAGTTACCAATGAACGAAGATGAAAGAGGGGATGCCTTCCCGGGGGATCCCCAAGCTTAGGATTTTGGCTATTCTTGAATATCTTGGGGTGCAATGGGCATCCCCAAGCTTAGTCTTTTGCCACTCCTTATTCCATAGTCCATCAAAGCTTTACCCAAAACTTGAAAACTTCACAACACAAAACTCAACAGGAAATCTTATAAGCTCCGTTAGTGAAAGGAAACAAAACCACCACATAAGGTACTGTAATGAACTCATTCTTTATTTATTTTGGTGTTAAACCTACTGTATTCCAACTTCTCTATGGTTTATAAACTATTTGACTAGCCATAGACGCATCAAAATAAGCAAACAACACACGAAAAACAGAATCTGTCAAAAACAGAATAGTCTGTAGCAATCAGTAACTAACGCAAACTTCTGGAACTCTAAAAATACTACCAAAATAGAAAGTCCTGGATAATTTGTCTATTGATCAGAAGCAAAAAGAATCAACGCAAAAGCACATTTATGTGATTTAAAAAAACTAAATTCGGAGCGAAAAGTTTCTGTTTTTCAGCAGAATCAAATCAACTATCATCATAGGTTATCCTATAGGTTCTACTTGGCACAAACACTAATTAAAAGATAAAAACACATCTAAACAGAAGATAGAAGCAAAATTTATTACTAAACAGGAACAAAAACAAAAAACACAAATAAAATTGGGTTGCCTCCCAACTAGCGCTATCGTTTAACGCCCCTAGCTAGGCATAAAATCGAAGATAGATCTAAGTAGTGCCATCTTTAATTTTTAGTTTTTTAGCGGAGTCATGCTTGAATCCGGGAGGTTCTTTACGTTTCCCTTCATACTCGAATTTTTTTAGATCTAAAGAATCCAACCTCTTATTGCAAAGAGTAATCAACATATTCATGCGGTGAAGATTTCCGCTAACACTTTTAAGAGGCTCAAGAGACTTTTGTAAAAAAATTGTTACTTCGCAAATCTTTCCAAACACTTATGTTTCTTCCTGGGTAGTATGTGGTCCTCCCTTTTGAGGTAGTGTTCCCACTATTCCCTCTATAATTTCATGAGTAATACTAGGGTCAATTTCAATAAAATTTCCCTTGGCAATGCAATCCAAGAGTTGTCTATGTGTCATATTTAACCCAACATAAAAATTGCGAAGAAGAATTCTAAAGTTCACCTCAAGGGTGCATTTGCAATAAGATTCCATCATCCTATACCAAGCATCTTTTAAGTTTTCTCCTTGCCTTTGCTTGAAGTGAAGAACTTCAAACTCGGGATACATAGCAGCGGATAAGGAACTAGACATAACAACGAGCAAACAAAAGACAAGCGAAAAAGAGAGGAGAAGATTGGGAAAGAGAGAGCGAATAAAACGGCAAGGGTGAAGTGGGAGAGAGGAAAACGAGAGGCATATGGAAAATAATGTAAATGCGAGGGAGATGAGTTTGTGATGGGTACTTGGTATGTCTTGACTTGAGCGAAGACCTCCCCGGCAATGGCGCCAGAAATCCTTCTTGCTATGTCTTGAGCTTGCGTTGGTTTTCCTTGAAGAGGAAAGGGTGATGTAGCAATAGTAGCGTAAGTATTTCCCTCAGTTTTTGAGAACCAAGGTATCAATCCAGTAGGAGGCTCCTCAAAAGTCCCACGCACCTACACAAACAAACAAAGAACTCGCAACCAACGCAATAAAGGGGTTGTCAATCCCTTCACGGCCACTTGCGAAAGTGAGATCTGATAGAGATAGTATGATAAGATAAATATATTTTTTGTATTTTATAATATAGATGCAAAAAGTAAAGATGCAAATAAAAGTAGACTGAAAGCTTATATGATAAAAGATAGACCCGGGGGCCATAGGTTTCACTAGAGGCTTCTCTCAAGATAGCATAAGTATTACAGTGGGTGAACAAATTACTATCGAGCAATTGATAGAAAAGTGAATAATTATGAGATTATCTAGGCATGATCATGTATATAGGCATCACGTCCGCGATAAGTAGGCCGACTCCTGCCTGCATCTACCACTATTACTCCACACATCGACCGACTCCTACCTACATCTAGAGTATTAAGTTCATAAAGAACAGAGTAACGCATTAAGAAAGATGACATGATGTAGAGGGATAAACTCAAGCAATATGATATAAACCCCATCTTTTTTATCCTCGATGGCAACAATACAATACGTGCCTTGCTGCCCCTACTGTCACTGGGAAAGGACACCGCAAGATTGAACCCAAAGCTAAGCACTTCTCCCATGGCAAGAAAGATCAATCTAGTAGGCCAAACCAAACTGATAATTCAAAGAGACTTGCAAAGTTAACTCAATCATACATAAAAGAATTCAGAGGAGATTCAAATATTTCTCATAGATAAACTTGATGATAAACCCACAATTCATCGGATCTCGACAAACACACCGCAAAAAGAGTTTACATCGAATAGATCTCCACAAGAGAGGGGGAGAACATTGTATTGAGATCCAAAAAGAGAGAAGAAGCCATCTAGCTAATAACTATGGACCCGAAGGTCTGTGGTAAACTACTCACAACTCATCGGAGGGTCTATGGTGTTGATGTAGAAGCCCTCCATGGTCGATTCCCCCTCCAGTGGAGCGCCAGCGAAGGCTCCAAGATGGGATCTCGTGGATACAGAAGGTTACGACGGTGGAAATTGTGTTTCGTTGGCTCCCTGGATGTTTTCGGGGTACGTAGGCATATATAGGAGGAAGAAGTACGTCGGTGGCCGCCTGAGGGGCCCACGAGACAGGGGGCGCGCCCTGTAGGGGTGGGCACGCCCTCTTATCTCGTGGCCGCCTTGACTGCTTCTTAACTTGCACTCCAAGTCCTCTGGATCACGTTCGTTCCAAAAATCACGCTCCCAAAGGTTTCATTCCGTTTGGACTCCATTTTATATTCCTTTTGTTCGAAATACTGAAATAGGCAAAAAAACATCAATACGGGTTGGGCCTCCGGTTAGTAGGTTAGTCCCAAAAATGATATAAATGTGTAAAATAAAGCCCATAAACATCCAAAAGGGGTAATATAATAGCATGAAACAATCAAAAATTATAGATACGTTGGAGACGTATCAGTTACCAAAAAGTTAAAAATATGCATAGTGCTATGTGTCTCTTGGGCTTGTTCTTCATGAGGTGGTGTAGAGATGACTCCAAGGACGAAAGATTCTGTAGATGTAGCTGGAGCTGGTGGAGTGGCTGCTGGAGGTGGCACTGAAGCTGTGGCTGTTGGTGCAGATGTGGTGGCTCTAGTATCTGGAACAGGCACTACAACAGACCTCTGACTTCTTGGCACTCTTGTGAAAGCATCTATAGTAGACTTGCCTTTCTGCTCCTCTACTTCCTCCTAGAGTTGCTCAACTACCGACTGAATCTCAGTTACTTTGACATCAAGATCATAGAATTTATGTTCAATGATCCTCTCCAAACTCTCTTGATTTTGAGTCAGGGTGGCCAAGCCCTTCTCAATCCTCAAGGTGGATTGGATCAGATATCCAAGTTGATCTTGCTTACTTTTTAAGAACACCTGAGATGCCTCTTCAGCACATGGCATCTTTGCATCTTTCTCTGCCCTTGCCTTCTCTCTCAGCTCATGTGCTTGCACTGAGGAAGGATCTTTCTCATCCATAACAACAGTGTTATCCTCAAAATCTGGCTTGAGAGGTAAATGCTCCTTGTCCAACAAATAAGTGTCTGTGCCCATCTTGGAGTTGATGAGCACCTGAATTTGTGGAGCATAGCCACAAGACCTCTTCTGATCGGTAGTTGTCCTCTTGCTTGTTTCCACAATCAAACTCATCACTTTGAATTTCTGAGGAACATCAAATATGTGCAGCAAGTTGATGGAATGTCCTCTTATCATTCTATGATCTCCAGACTTGGGCAAAAGGGTGTGCCTCAGGATGGTATTGATTGTAGGTAGGCCTGACAATAAGTTCTTCACAGAGCCAAACTTGTGAGTTTCCAAGTCTGCATCGGGAATTTCCTTGTGCATACTTGCCATTGAGTTATGGTCTTTCTTCTTCTTGGCATACACATCCAAGTCATCCTGATGAGCTTCTGGGGCATTTATCAATTTGGCCCATTCATCAACAGTAGATTGGTACCTGGTACCTTCTGACATACATACAATTCTGCCATCGGGATAAAAGTGACCATTGGAGTAAAATTGCATGATCAGCTCATCATTCCACTCAGGGAGCTTCTGGCCAACAAACTTGTCCACTTCACAAGCCTTGAAGCTATCATAGACACCTGGGAAGTGATCTTCATTTTCTCTAATGTATGTCCAGTCAACCCATCTCATGTCAAGTACTATGGGCTTCTTATCGAGCAGAATAGTCTCATAGAAATCTTGTTGTTCCTTAGTGTGGAACATGTAATCACAATAGTTCTCCTTCTTACAGCATATGTGTCATTCTTCCTCCAAAGTCTCAGACCTGCATCCTTCCTAATCCTCATGTCCTCTGCCATGGGATGTGTATCATTGTGGTCTGGAACCTTTGGTTTTAGCTTCCTTAGCACTTGGGCTTCAGCTTCTTCTTCTTCAACTTTAGGCACTGGGGACTTGTTCTTCTCCTCAGTAGGAATGTTTCTTGTACTCCACTTGGGTGCAGTCTTGGTGGCTAGAGTAGTAGCTTTGGGAGCAGGTTCGGGCTTAGCAGCAGCCCTGACTTAATTGCATCTCCCATTAGCTTCTGTGCCTTAGGTGCTGGAGCAGCATCCTCTTCCTCTTCCTCTTCATCATCAGATCTCACCATAGTAGACTTCCAAGTACTTTAGCTATTGTGGTTCTTTCCCTATCCTTCTTCTTGTCATCACCAGCTGCCTCTTCATCAGATTCAATTGTGAATTTCATAGTTTCTCCTGTGGCAACTTTTCTTGGCTTGGATGTTGGCACTCTCCTTGCTGGTGCCTTTCTGTTCATGCATGGCTTAGTGGATGCAGTAGTGCCAAACTCCTTCTTCACCACTCTTTTTTTTGAAGTGGCCTCATCCTTAGATACAACATAATCTTCATCTTCTGAATCTGAAGTTCTCTTCTTTCTTGCTCTAGTAGCTGCCTTGGGCAAGTTACTAGGCGTGCTCCTGCTCCCCTCATCATAGCTACTGGAGGGACTAGTGCCCTCACTAAACTGCTCTTGCTGTTCAGATCTGTTCTGGCTGTCACTCTAGTCATACATCTTGTAGGGAAACTGTCAGCAGACCCTGTGAGTAGGTTGTAGATGAGGTAGAGTAGATGAGCATCACAAAGTACAGAGGTTTTGCAAAATAAATTGAATTAAAAGCTTAGTTTTAGTTCTCTACAGAAATGATCTCAGAGCTACCGTATTGACAAACTCGGTGATACCGAAGCAACACTTGGAACCTAAACTAGTGAACTCGGTCAGACCGAGTCAAAGTTCGGTGGCACCGAGATTGCTAGGGTTTCATAGGATCTTGAACTCGATCACACCGATTTGCAATTTTTGGTCAGACTGAAAAGTGCATGTGCAATGGCCTAAGCTGAATCAGTGAGACCGATTTCTCCATTTCGGTCGGTCCGAGATGAGTTCTGTAGAGAGCTAACCCTAAAATTTTCGAATCAATCTAGGCCTAAGGAAGATTTAGCTGGATAGATCAATCTCATTCGTGGCAAGAATCATGGCATTGTCCTTGTGCTAGGTATCGGAGTTAAAAAGACAGCACAAGGGGTTGAACACGTACCGTAGAATGGTGGGTGTTCGCTACGGCAGCAACGGTGGAGCAGAATCCGTTGACGGCGGTAGAATCCAACGGCAGGAGGTCGCTGGCAGCGAGAAGACGATCCGGAGACCCGAGGAGGCAGAGCAGGATACGCGCTGGCTGAGAGGATTTGATGTAATTTCCAAAATCTCACCCGTGGGTATTTATATCTGACCATGTCGGTGTGACCGAGTGGAACAACTCGGTGGCACCGAGATTGCAGAATCGCAAGCGGTTGCTGCAACTCGGTGTGACCGAAGTGTTCAAATCGGTTGCACCGAGATGAAAACCTAGATCAACTTAGTGAACTTGGTGTGACCGAAATGGATGTCTCAGTTAGACCAAAATGCACAAAGAGGTTTTGGAAGTTTAAGTTTATGACGAATCGGGGACTCCGAGTGCTCCTCACACAGAGTGATTCGAATCTGACTTGATCAAACTTTGTGATGTAGCATGAATAGAGTTTGAGGTGAGAAAAGCATAGATAGCTAGAGAAGGTTCTTAGGCATTCTTGTCCATCCACTTGGCAAAAGAGAAAAAGAAACCAAACAAACAAAATAACAAGTGGATGTCCTTAAATGAGTAAAATATGCAAACGACATGCTCACACAATAAAATGGCAAATGAAACATGTGACAAAGCATGCACAACCAATTCTAGCATCTATCAAACAATTGGCGATGACTAGGTCATCTATATATGAGTATATTGAATTAGGAGTCAAATGAGAACATTTGATCATAGGTCATACTCATCGTTTAAGCATAAGTGGGGTTACCACTTTTATGGAAAGCATTGTTGTATTCACACCATTAGAGTTGCTTTAGATCAATTCTTTAGAGTAAAGCTCCCCCTAGATGTGAGATCCCCCCTAAGAGGGATGAACTAACCTTGGGTTTTGTCGATGATGACTTCATGTAGGTGTTGAAGATGTGGATGCTCAATGTTGTTGTAGATCGTTTGGAGCAGTCCATTGGAGTGAGTTGCACTTTCAATACCTGCACGGGTTAGTCCCATAAGGAAAAACAAGGATATCCATAGACATAGAGTGATGCACATACAAGATGATGTCCATGAAAGCATTAGGTTACCTTGTCCCTTGTCTTACCAACAAGAGGGTTTGTGACTCCTTGAACTAGTGCAAGATGTGGAAGTAGATTGCACTTGTCCTTGCCAAAATGATATGAGTGAAGAATATTGGCGAAGTCACCCTCAAGAACTCTCTAGTCCTTCTTCTTTAGGATCCACATCATCTTGACGGGAATCCTTGGGGTTGTAGTGGAACTTGATGTAGTCTTGGGAACCCACTTGACCAAGGCCTTGGGAGCTTCTTCAAATGCATCAATCTCTTCTTGAAGCTTGTCCTTCCCTTTTTTGCTTGTGGTCTTGTGGTGGAAGATAATCTTGAGCATGTGTCCCTTGGAAAGAAGTAGGATCACACTTCTCTTGTTGGGGAACAAACTTCGTCTTGGGGTATTGATCTTCTTCCCACTCAACTCCATTGGCATTGAACTTTCATTCAAAACCAACACCTTGATTCTATCGGTGCCTTCCTTGCTTTGCGTACAATTTCCTCAAATTGCTTACTTCCGGCAAGGCTCTTGTAGACACCCTTCTCTATAATTCCCTTCAATAAGCTATTTTCTTGCTCAAGTGTAACTTGGCTAAGAGAATCATTAGTGGAATCAAGAGAACTACTAGAAGCAACATTGGATTTAGCATGATTATTGTTACTACTAGAAGAAGAATCTTTCTTACTCTTGTTGCTAGATTTTACTTGTGGCGTGTAAGTAGATAAGAGTAAATGCTTGGCAATGTAAGAAGAACTTTTCTTGCGAAGATCATCATTGATTACCTTTAAAAACTCATGTTCTTGCTCAAGGTTGAGCTTTTCAAAGCGTAACTTCTCATGAGTCTTTAAAAGTTCTCGATGATCTTCCAAGGTAGTTTCATGAGCTACCTTAAGAGTGTTTAGTTCTTTAGTTAGACGCTCAATCTTCTCCTTATCATTGTCATTTGTTTTATCTTGATTAGCATGATTAGTTGACGTTTCATCATAGTATTCATCATTAGAGTTGTCAACAAGTAAATCATCATCACCTAACAAGTCATCTTCATCACTATTGAAATCAACATACTCGGGGTGTGATACCTTTGGGCAGTTAGCCATGAAGCATCATCCAATTCCTTCATTTGGTGAGTCAAATATGTCGTAGGAGTTGGTTGACACAAGTGCTAGACCGGCAACACCTTCATCTTGAGTATATTCGGAGTTGGAGTGATAGCTTATCTCGGAGTGATGGTCGGAGTCGGAGCCGGATACCCATTCACCAACATGAGCTTGATGTCTTTGCTTTGTGTAGCTATTTGATGATTTGTCCTTCCGTTCCAAATCCTTGCTTCTCCGGGAGGTTCTTCGTTCATAACAATCATATCTACTCCTTCTCTCTCTTGGTTGTGATTCTTCTCTTCTACTTCTTCTTTTAGGTGAATCCTCTCTCCTTTTGTAAGGACCGTACACTCATTGGAGTAGTGTCCGGGTCTTCCACAATTGTAGCAATTACGTTCACGACTCGAAGATCTTTTGTTATTGTAGGACCTTGACTTGGAGCTCCTTTCCTTGCTTCTACTCTTATAGAACTTGTTGAAGTTTTTCACCAGTAAGCTCAATTTCTCATTGAAGGTTTGTTTCTCACTTGATGATGTAGGAGCATCACATGAGGCTTTGTAAGCACCACTTGACTTATTGTGTAGCTCTTCCTTATCCTTGAGTGACATCTCATGAGCAACAAATCCTACAATGACTTCTGTTGGCTTGAGATCTTTGTAATTGGGCATCATTTGGATCAATGTGTACACAGTATCATATTTTCCATCCAAGGCTCTTAGGATCTTCTTGATGATGAATTTATCGGTCATCTCTTCACTTCCTAAGTCGGCAATCTCATTTGTGATGAGAGCAAGCCTAGAGTACATTTCAGCGACACCTTCACCATCCTTCATTTTGAACTTGTCAAGTTGACTTTGAAGCACATCCAATTCGGATTCCTTGACAGAGTCGGTACCTTCATGCATATCAATCAAAGTATCCCAAATTTCCTTTGCATTCTCAAGGCGGCTGATTTTGTTGAATTCTTAGGGGCACAATCCGTTTAAGAGGATATCACAAGCTTGAGCGTTGTATTGCAGCATCTTCAACTCTTCCACGGTAGCTTCACAGTTTGGTTCTCTCCCATCGAAGAATTCACCTTGCAAGCCAATACACACAATAGCCCAAACGGCGGGGTTATGTCCAACAATATGCATTTTCATCTTATGCTTCCAACTAGCAAAATCAGTACCATCAAAGTAAGGACCTCTACGGTGGTAATTTCCCTCGCTAGACGCCATACTCTCCTAGGTTGTGAAACCAAGGCTATGATCACCAAAAGCTATGGAAATCAAGGCAAATGGAGACCAAAGCTCTGATACCAATTGTAGGATCGTAAGTATGTCTAGAGGGGGGTGATTAGACTACTTGACCAAATAAAACTTAACCTTTACCCAATTTTAGTTCTTGGCAGATTTTAACAATTTAGCACAAGTCACGCAATCTTAACACAATTCATGCAAGCATGCAAAGAGTATATAAGCAGCGGAAAGTAAAGCATGCAACTTACAAGAATGTAAAGGGATGGGATTGGAGAGTGCAAACACAATAGGAGACACGAATGTTTTTGGCATGGTTCTGATAGGTGGGGCTATCGTACATCCACGTTGATGGAGACTTCAACCCACGAAGGGTAACGGCTGTGCGAGTCCACGGAGGGCTCCACCCACGAAGGGTCCACGAAGAAGAAACCTTGTCTATCGCACCATGGCCATCGCCCACGAAGGACTTGCCTCACTAGGGTAGATCTTCATGAAGTAGGCGATCTCCTTGCCCTTACAAACTCCTTGGTTCAACTCCACAATCTTGTCGGAGGCTCCCAAGTGACACCTAACTAATCTAGGAGACACCACTCTTCAAAAGGTAATAGATGGTGTGTTGATGATGAACTCCTTGCTCTTGTGCTTCAAATGATAGTCTCCCCAACACTCAACTCACTCTCATAGGATTGGATTCGGCGAAAAGATGATTTGAGTGGAAAGCAACTTGGGGAAGGCTAGAGATCAAGATTCATATGGTTGGATTGGAATATCTTGGCCTCAACACATGAGTAGGTGGTTCTCTCTCAGAAAATAAGTAGTGGAAGTGTAGGCACGTTCTGATGGCTTCCCTCACGAATGAGGAGAGGGTGGAGGGGTATATATAGCTTCCACACAAAATCTAATCATTACGCACAATATACCAAACTCAGTGGGACCGAATCAGAAAACTTGGTCGGACCGATTTAGTACATAATGTGACCGTTAGGCAATTTTGGTGGGACCGACATGTCAACTCGGTGGGACCGATATCATTAGGGTCAGGGCATAACATAATCTCGGTTTGACCGATTACACAAACTCGGCTGGACCAACTTTAGTAATAAGCTAACCAGAGAGTTCGTCAGGCAAACTCGGTGGGACCGATTCGCTCATCTCGGTTAGACCAAAACATTACAAAGGGAAACAGAGAGTTTGCATTGCAGACTCGGTGGGACCGATCGCTCATCTCGATTAGACCAAAACGTTACAAAGGTAAACAGAGAGTTTGCAACCCCATCACGGTGAGACCGAGATCCCTATCAGTGAGACCGTAGTGACTAGGGTTTCTGGCAGTGGCTATGTCAAATGAACTCGGTGGCGCCGGATGGATCAAATCGGCGGGGCCGAGTTTGACTTTTGGTTTGGGACATATGTGGATATGAGAAAGTGGTTGAGGGCTTTGGAGCATATCACTAAGCATTTTGAGCAAGCAAGACATTAAGCAACACCTCATCCCCTTTTAATAGTATTGGCTTTCCTATAGACTCAATGTGATCTTGGATCACTAAAAGTGGGAAATGTAGAGTCTTGGACTTTAGAGCTTGAGCCAATCTTTTGTCCTTAGCATTTTGAGACGTCCACAATCCTAATCAATGCCATGCCAAACATTGAACTTTCCAGAAATATTTATCTTGAAAAGGCATTAGTTCAGTGAGCTATATGTTGTTAATCACTACCAAAACCACCCAGGGTAGTTGCACTTTCAACGATGACATCAAGTCAAAGGAATGATGAAGCGAAAGGTTATTGGAACCAGGGGTACGGCACCAACTCGAAATGAAGCTCGTTGTTCAAGGAAAAATGATATGACGAGGATGATCGACGTAATCTTAGCTCATTGTCAAAAATTGTGCTTTGGGAAGAAGGGCTAGGTAGCACAGTTAAAATTTAGTACGATAACGATATAACCAATCAGGTTAGGAATGACTTGAAGGATTATTAAACTCATAAGTAACGAAAACTACTTAGAGTTATTGAATCGAAGTGCAAAATCGATTTACTTATCAGTGTCCACGAGTGACTAAAAACTCACAACCCGGGAAAATCTGAAATTGGTGAGAAGTAATACTAGATGAAGACTCATAAGAAGTTATGTAGTTTTGTGATATTCTCGAGATACCAGAGGATAAAACTCGAAGGTAGATCAGGATAGAGGTTGGACCGGTGAACTGATCTGCAGAATACAAGTATTTTAGCTTGTCCGAGAAAAGGGATCAAAGAAGAACAATATGGTCAGAACCACGATTGCAAAAGATAAATCACAGATACGAGATCAATTTATACCATGGGGACAATCATTGTTACGTGAAGCTTCCATGATAAGATCTACATCATGTCCATGGGCATGAACACAAAGTTCAAGGACTCCCACTTCTTCAATGCATAATCTTCCATTCCCTTCTTGCTTTCGATGAAGTTGTAGTGTTGGAATTATATCTGGCAAAACACCAGAAGAGTATGACTCGTGAAAACTCTCGGGTTCACACAGATTAGGGAAGGCATAGGTTCAACCCATAGGGGCATCTTAGGAACATATACCACAAACTTAAAGAGTAACCAACACAAGCTCAAAAGCATAGTATGGTTGACAAAAGCAGAGGATACAATTTACCAATGGCATTATGTATCCGAGGAATGGCTCACAAATTTATTGAATGTGTAGGCCACTGTCGGATAATAATTCAACAAAGGATCTGACGGTCCACAAGGGATCTGATGTGAGCATCGGTACTCAACCAGAAGAAGAAAGAAGGCAAGGGGGTCAGATTATAGAAACAATTGACTAACTCAAAGCTCAATTGCACAAGTATTATGAATTCCCAGTCAAGGGATCATAAGCAACACTCTGATTAGGGATGGATAAGTTGAATAGTCTTAGGGGTACAATCAATGACAATTTGATTGGTTCAGAACCAGCTCGAGTTAAAAATGACAACTGAGCCGGAAAGTTAATTCATAAGGATCGTCTGAATATTGCGGGCATTCACAACATATTGAAACAACGCACTCAAAATGATAATGACAAAGGATGCCAACGAAGATTACTAGATATATGGAATTAACCATAATGCAGGAAGGTATGAACTTTAGTAGCAATAAGGTGCTGAGGATTTTTAGAAGGTCGAATATCACTTCGAATAATCTTTGTGAATTACATGGATCAACTGAGGATGAGCGGATACTCGGTAAGTGCGAGAAATTATCCATAGGGTGTATTCATGTGGTAAGAAAGAACTGCAAGGCAGTAAGCTCAAAGGATTCTCGGAGCAACAAAGAGAAGTTCGGGGCATCTTGTAATAACAAGATCAGTGGGATTGAATGTAAGAATGGCACATGTATATAGTTATCCATAAGGGTATAACAGTGGTAGGGAGTTTGTAAGGGCGGTGGGCACATCGGGAGAACATCGTAGAGTAGCTTCGAAATCTTCCGATGCACTAAGGAATCATCTAAGTGAGGGCTCTCCAGAAGGAAGTAGTTAAGAGAACCTAGAGTCGGCGTTAGTAAAATCATTTAACCTGAATAAAGGAGAGATCAGAGTCCCAGAGTAAAGGTCGAGGAGTAGAAGATCCTAATACCACCCAAATGGCAACGTGGGCCCGTAAGACACACAACCATGTTAGTAAAAGTTTTGTAGTGATTAGACTCGACTTTGGCCAAGGAGTGTGAAAGGGGGATTCCTACAGGCAGTCGGCTCTGATACCAATTTGTGACGCCCCCGATTCGATCGTACACTAATCATGCACGCAAAGGTGTACGATCAAGATCAGGGACTCACGGGAAGATATCACAACACAACTCTAAATGTAAAATAAGTCATACAAGCATCATATTACAAGCCAGGGGCCTCGAGGGCTCGAATACAAGTACTCGAACACAAACGAGTCAGGGAAGCAACAATATCTGAGTACAGACATAAGTTAAACAAGTTGCCATAAGATGGCTAGCACAAACTGGGATACAAATTGAAAGAGGCACAAGCCTCCTGCCTGGGATCCTCCTAAACTACTCCTGGTCGTCCGCGGCCTGAACGTAGTAGTAGGCACCCTCATTGCAGTATGGGTCGTCGCCAACGGTAGCGTCTGGCTCCTGGGCTCCAACGTCTGGTAGCGGCATCGAGAAGAAGAGGAAAAGGGGGGAAAAGACGCACTACTAGGGAAAAGCCTAGCAGCAGCGCGGGTTTTGGGCCTATTAGTAGCGCGGGGGCTGGCGCTACTAATAAGGCGCTACAGCTAACGTATAGCAGTAGCGCGGGTGCCACCCGTGCTACTACTATGTCCTTTAGTAGTAGCGTGGGTAGAAACCCGTGCTACTACTAATCTCTAATCTCTGATTTTTTTTTGAATTTTTTCAATTTTTTTTTGATTTTTTCCCCTAATTTTCAAATTTCTGAATTATTTTAACCTCAAATCTCTAATCACCCCTCATCGTTGCTCAATTTAATCTCTAATCACCCCTCATCATTCCAAATCATCTAACTTCCCGAACGGTCACTCATCCTCTCACTACTCCAGCCTGAGCACGCTTAACTTCCGGGTTCTATTCTCCCTCGTTTCCAAGTTTGCACTTGTTGTTTTCCTAACAATAGTAAGATGTCAATCCTATTAACCTCAGGAATTTAGCTTGAGCATGAAGTCACACATTTCACTATTTGAGTTTGAAACTATTGTTCTAAAAAATTAGTAACACTAATATTTCTTGAATAATTAGTTTGACCACAGTTTGACCATAGTTTGACCATAGTTTGACCAGATTTGACCACAGTTTGACCATACTTTGACCAAATTTGACCAAAATTCAAAAAAAAACTAAAATAATTATTTAGTAACACTAATATTCTTGAATAATTAGTTTGACCAGATTTAACAAAAAAAATAAAAAAAATTGAAATTTGATGATTTTTTTGCCTCCAGATCTTAAAAGCCCCGTAACTTTTTTCTGTTAGATTTTTGAAAATGTTTAACGGGGTTCCTCGAAGTTAAATTTGGGTGTAACTTTTCGAGTAGATGATTTTTCATATAAAAAACTTTTTTATCCGAGTTAGTATGCAAAAGTTATGCCCATTTTTACAAATTCTCGAGAGATTTTGCAAATAAAGTCGAAATTCATATTTGCAAATTTTCCCAACAACTAGACCACATATCACATGGGAAACTTATTTTCTTTTATTTTTTTGACATTTTCATCATTCTATTTTATCTTTTAAAAAACTGAAAAGGCGATCCACATGGGGGTGGGGGGGGGGGTAGAGTTTGAAAATGGGACCTTTAGTAGTAGCGAGGGCTAAAAACCAGCGCTACTACTATCAACTTAGTTGTAGCGAGGGTTTTACCCCTTGCTACTACTATGGCACCACTTAGTAGTAGCGAGGGCTAAAAACCAGCGCTACTACTATCAACTTAGTAGTAGCGAGGGTTAAAAACCCGCGCTACTACTATGGCATGTCCCCGGGGCACGGTAGAGACCGCTTAGTAGTAGCGAGGGTTAGAAACCCGCGCTACTGCTATCAACTTAGTAGTAGCGAGGTTTAAAAACCTGCGCTACTCGTAAGTAGCAGTAGCGAGGGTTTTTAACCCTCGCTACTTGTAAGATTCTGAGTGTAGGCTTTTCCCTAGTAGTGAGGGAGCAAAGCAACCGTGAGTACTCATCCAAAGTACTCGCAAGCAAGGATCTACACTACATATGCATGGGTATATGTGTAAAGAGGCAATAAAGGTGGATTGAACTGCAGAATGCCCGAATAAGAGGGGGATAGCTAGTCCTATCGAAGACTATGCTTCTGGCAGCCTCCATCTTGCAGCATGTAGAAGAGAGTAGATTGAAGTTTACCAAGTAGCATCGCATATCATAATCCTACCCGGCGATCCTCCCCTCGTAGCCCTGTGGGAAAGCGATCACCGGGTTGTCTTTGGAACTTGTCTGGGTGTGTTTTATTAAGTATCCGGTTCTAGTTGTCATAAGGTTAAGGTACAACTCCGGGGCATCCTTTTACTGAGGGACACAACTATTCGAATAGATAAACTTCCCTGCAGGGGTGCACCACATAACCCAACACGCTCGATCCCTCTGGCTGGACACACTTTCCTGGGTAATGCCCGGCCTCGGAAGATCAACACGCCGCAGCCCCACCTCGGCACAACAGAGAGGTTAGCACACCGGTCTAAATCCTATGCGCGCAAGGGTCTGGGCCCATCGCCCATTGCACACCTGCACGTTGCGAACGTGGCCGGTGAGCAGACCTAGCAACCTCCATTACAAAGGAAGTTGCGTTACGCAGTCCAACCTGGCACGCGCCGCTTAGTCATTGACGTCAAGAAGGCTTCGGCTGATACCACGACGTCAAGTGCCCATAACTGTTCCCGCGTAGTTGGTTAGTGGTATAGGCCAGTGGCCAGACTTAGATCAAATACCAAGATCTCGTTAAGCGTGTTATTATGAAGTAACCACGAACACCGACTAGGGCCAGGCCCACCTCTCGCCTAGGTGGTCTCAACCTGCCCTGTCGCTCCGCAAAAAAGATCCACACAGAGGGCCGTCAGGACAAATGTCGTTTCAGCCCACAATCCGTGAATCACTCGCGGGTACTATACAAGCCGACCCGACTTTAGTCACCATCTGTATAGTATGTAAGTATGTAAGTATGTATAGTATATACACGTGATCACTGATACGTCTCCAACGTATCTATAATTTATGAAGCATTCATGCTATTTTATTATCTGTTTTGAATGATTGCGGGCTTTATTATACACTTTTATATTACTTTTGGGACTAACCTATTAACTGGAGGCCCAGCCCATATTGCTGTTTTATTGCCTGTTTCAGTATTTCGAAGAAAAGGAATATCAAACGGAGTCCAAACGGAATGAAACCTTCAGCAACGTGATTCTTGGAACGAACATGACCCAGGAGACAAGGAGTTGAAGTAAAGGAAGCTTCGAGGAGGCGACAAGATAGGGGGGCGCGCCCACCCCCCCTGGGCGCGCCCTACCCTCTCGTGGGTCCCTCGAGGCTCCCCCGACCGACATCTTTCGCCTATATATTCCCTTATACCCTGAAAACATCAAAATAGAAGATAGATCGGGAGTTCCACCGCCACAAGCCTTTGTAGCCACCAAAAACCTCTCGGGAGCCCGTTTTGGCACCCTGCCGGAGGGGGAACCCATCACGGTGGCCATCTTCATCATCCCGGCGCTATCCATGACGAGGAGGGAGTAGTTCACCCTCGGGGCTGAGGGTATGTACCAGTAGCTATGTGTTTGATCTCTCTCTCTCTCTCTCGTGTTCTCTCTATGGCACGATCTTGATGTATCGCGAGCTTTGCTATTATAGTTGGATCTTATGATGTTTCTCCCCCCTCTACTCTCTTGTGATGAATTGAGTTTTCCCTTTGAAGTTATCTTATTGGATTGAGTCTTTAAGGATTTGAGAACACGTGATGTATGTTGATAACCCACAAGTATAGGGGATCTTAACAGTTTTCGAGGGTAGAGTATTCAACCCAAATTTATTGATTCGACACAAGGGGAGCCAAAGAATATTCTCAAGTATTAGCAGCTGAGTTGTCAATTCAACCACACCTGGAAACTTAGTATCTGCAGCAAAGTGTTTAGTAGCAAAGTAATATGACAATGGTGGTAACGGTAACAAAAGTAAAGACAGTAAAAGTAATATTTTTGGTATTTTGTAGTGATCGTAACAGTAGCAACGGAAAAGTAAATAAGCGGAAACTAGTATATGGAAAACTCGTAGGCACCGGATTAGTGATGGATAATTATGCCGGATGTGGTTCGTCATGTAACAGTTACAACATAGGGTGACACAGAACTAGCTCCAGTTCATCAATGTAATGTAGGCATGTATTCCGAATATAGTCATACGTGCTTATGGAAAAGAACTTGCATGACATCTTTTGTCCTACCCTCCCGTGGCAGCGGGGTCCTATTGGAAACTAAAGGATATTAATGCCTCCTTTTAATAGAGAACCGGAACAAAGCATTAGCACATAGTGAATACATGAACTCCTCAAACTATGGTCATCACCGGGAGTGGTCCCGATTATTGTCACTTCGGGGTTGCCGGATCATAACACATAGTAGGTGACTATAGACTTGCAAGATAGGATCAAGAACACACATATATTCATGAAAGCATAATAGGTTCAGATCTGAAATCATGGCACTCGGGCCCTAGTGACAAGCATTAAGCATAGCAAAGTCATAGCAACATCAATCTCAGAACATAGGGGATACTAGGGATCAAACCCTAACAAAATTAACTCAATTACATGATAAATCTCATCCAACCATCACCGTCCAACAAGCCTACGATGCAATTACTCACGCACGGCGGTGAGCATCATGAAATTGGTGATGGAGGATGGTTGATGATGATGACAGCGACGAATCCCCCTCTCCGGAGCCCCGAACGGACTCCAGATCAGCCCTCCCGAGAGAGATTAGGGCTTGGCGGCGGCTCCGTATCGTAAAACGTGATGAAACTTTCTCTTTGATTTTTTTATCCCCGAAAGCCAATATATGGAGTTGGAGTTGGCGTCGGAGGGCCACCGGGGGGCCCACGAGGTAGGGGGGCGCGCCCAGGGGGGAGGGGCGCGCCCCCACCCTCGTGAATATGGTGTGGGCCCCCTGGCCTTCATCTTTGGCGAGGATTTTTTATTATTTATTCTAAGATATTCCGTGGAGTTTCAGGTCATTCCGAGAACTTTTGTTTTCTGCACATAAAACAACACCATGGCAATTCTGCTGAAAACAGCGTCAGTCCGGGTTAGTTCCATTCAAATCATACAAGTTAGAGTCCAAAACATGGGCAAAAGTGTTTGGAAAAGTAGATACGACGGAGACGTATCAACTCCCCCAAGCTTAAACCCTTGCTTGTCCTCAAGCAATTCAGTTGACAAACTGAAAGAGAAAAAGAAAAACTTTTACAAACTCTAGTTGCTCTTGTTGTTGTAAACATGAAAAGCCAACATTCAAGTTTCAGCAATTACTAACCATACTCACAATAACACGTAGGTCTCACAATTACTAATATCAATAGCGTAATCAGCTAGCAAGCCATAATAATAAAACTCGGATGACAACACTTTCTCAAAATAATTATAACATGATATAACAAAAATGGTATCTCGCTAGCCCTTTCTGAGACCGCAAAACATAAATGCAGAGCACCTTTAAAGATCAAGGACTGACTAAACATCGTAATTCATGGTAAAAGAGATCCAGTCAAGTCATACCCAATATAAACCAATTATAATGAATGCAAATGACAGTGTGCTCTCCAGCGGGTGCTTTTTAATAAGAAGGGTGATGACTCAACATAAAAGTAAATAGATAGGCCCTTCGCAGAGGGAAGCAGGGATTTGTAGAGGTGCCAGGGCTCGATTTTGTAATAGAGATAAATCATATTTTGAGCGGCATACTTTCATTGTCAACATAACAACTAAAAGAGGACGATATCTTCCATGCTAAACAGATTATAGGCGGTTCCCAAACAGAATGGTAAAGGTTATACTCCCCCTCCTCCACAAGCATCAATCCATGGCTTGCTCAAAACAACGAGTTCCTCCAACATTCAACGGGTCCCAAGGGGAGTTTTGTTTGCAGTTATTTTGATTTAGTTTGCACGAAGCATGGGACTGGGCATCCCGAATACCAGCCATTTTCTTGTGAATGAGGAGCAGAGTCCACTCCTCTTGAGAATAACCCGCCTAACACGGAAGATAAGGGCAACTCTAGTTGACACATGAGCTTATCGAGCATGCAAAACAGAATGTTTATTTGAAGGTTTAGAGTTTGGCACATACAAATTTACTTGGAACGGCAGGTAATTACCGCATATAGGAAGGTATAGTGGACTCATATGGAACAACTTTGGGGTTTAAGGAGTTTGGATGCACAAGCAGTATTCCCGCTTAGTACAGGTGAAGGCTAGCAAAAGACTGGGAAGCGACCAACTGAGAGAGCGACAATAGTCGTAAACATGCATTAAAATTAATTTACACCGAATATAAGCATGAGTAGGATATAATCCACCATGAACATAAATATCATGAAGGCTATGTTAATTTGATTCAACTACATGCGTGAACATGTGCCAAGTCGAGTCACTCAATGCATTTAAAGGAGGATACCACCCCATCATACCACATCATAATCATTCTAATAGCATGTTGGCACGCAAGGTAAACCATTATAACTCATAGCTAATCAAGCATGGCACAAGCAACTATAATCTCTAAATGTCATTGCAAATATGTTTACTTCATAATAGCTGAATCAGGGACGATGAATCATCATATTTACAAAAACAAGAGAGGTCGAGTTCATACCAACTTTTCTCTTCCCAATAAGTACATTACATAACATCATTATGGCCTTTCACTTGCACGACCGAACGGTGTGAATAATAATAAGAGTGCATGTGCATTGGACTAAGCTGGAATCTGCAAGCATTCAACTCAAGAGAGAAGACAAGTAATATGGGCTCTAAGTTTAAATAATCAATCATGCATATAAGAGCCACTAAGCATTTTCAATATGGTCTTCTCGACCCCCAAAGAAAGAAAAAGAAGTAAAAACTACTTACACGGGAAAGCTCCCAACAAGTAAAAGAAGAACGGGAAATATTTTTGGGTTTTCTTTTTAATTCTACTACAAGCATGGAAAGTAAACTAACTAATTTTTTTGTTTTTTCTTAAAGTTTATCAAACACACAAGAAGAAAGCAGGAAAAAGAAAAATAAACTAGCATGGATATTACAGTGAAAAAGTATGAGCACCGACATCTAGCAATGAGTGTGTGTGAACACAAATGTAATGTCAGTGGGAATACGTACTCCCCAGGCTTAGCCTTTTGGCCTAAGTTGGTCTATTTCTAGGGGTGGCCTGGCGGATATCCGTAGGTGAAGCTAGGGTCGTAGTGTGACGCAGCGGCTATCGCCGCCTGAGCTGTAGCGTGGAGTCAAGCAGCCTCCACTCCCCTTTCGTACTCATCTGCCTCCTCTCTCGTAATAATATATCTTCCTCTCGCCTGAAAATCAAAGAAGGTAGGAGCAGGAAGAGCAACACGGACCACATGCCGTTTGTTAAAGATTAGTCGGTACTGGTAAGGTGGACCAGTCCTCTCAATGAACTGGTGGGAAAACATAGGATCAAGATCTAAATAAGAAGAGGGTAACTCCATATCACCCTCACGAATGTCTACATCAAGAAAATTAGCTAAGCGGGTTGCATAAATTCCTCCAAAGAAATCTCCGCTATGCCTATTCTGATGCAACCTACGAGCTACAATGGCGCCCATATGATAAGATTGGTCTCCTAACACAGCACCTCTGGGAATGCTGAGATCAGGGGCACACATGTGACATGCTTCATCCTTAGCAGTTATACATCTACCAATGAAGAGGGCAAAATAATGTATAGCAGGAAAGTGAATGCTCCCTATAGTGGCATGCGCTATATCTCTCGATTCCCCCATAGTTATTCTAGCAAGAAAGTCTCTATATTCAGATTTAGGGGGATCCCTGATACTACCCCAAGATGGAAGTTTGCATGCAAGAGTGAAATCCTCTAAGTCCATGGTATAAGATTTGTCATAAAGGTCAAACATGACTGAAGGAGAATTACGCAAAGTTGTAAAATCAAACCTCCCCACAAATGAACTTGTGAGGTAACGATACTGTGGGCATTTATCAGCTTCAAAGTCCTCAAGATTGGCGTTACGCAAATATGCGTAGAATTCTTCTTTAATTCCCACTTGATTCATAAAATTTTCTGAAGGCCATTCACAGGGCCTCACGAGTGCGTCTCTTGGTGGTTCCTCGTCAGCATCATGTATTGCGAGCCTGGGGCCTTTCTTCCTTGAAGGACCACCTTGAAACATCCTCCTAAGCATATTGTTTCCTCTGAAAAATTTCTGAAATTTTTAGTAACTTCAAATAAAAGTGAACCAACTTCAATAAGATTGATAGCAACAACTCCCATAAGTGCCTAGATCCTATATCAAGCATTAGAACTACTTGGAACCATATAAATATGGCATGCAAGCTCAAGAACATGGTCACCTATGCAGCAAAAATTTGCAATGAATAAAGCACTAGAACAAAAACTAGTTGGACCAATGGAGGAGTCACATACCAAGGAACAATCTCCCCAAGCAGTTTTGCAAGAGGTGCTTTGAGCAAGGAGATCGAAAATCACAGCAACGGGGGCTGGAACTCGTGCTTGAGTTGGTTTTTCATGTTTGTGTGAGACAGAGGAAGAAGATGGATGCATGAATAAGTGGAGGAGGGCCACCATGGGCCCACGAGGCAGGGGGCGCGCCGAAGGGGTAGGGCGCGCCCTCCACCCTCGTGGCCAGGTGGCAGCTCCCCTCGTGGTAATTTTTGCACAGTAAATTCTCAAATATTCCCGAAAAAATCATATTAAATTGGCATGGCATTCTGAGGACTTTTATTTTTGGGATATTTTTATATTGCACAGATAAGTCAGGAATCAGACAGAAAAATACTATTTTACTTTATTTCTACTAAATAACAGAAAATATAAAGAGGGTACAGAAGGTTGTGCTTCTAGTTTCATCCATCTCGTGATCATCAGAATGAACCCACTAACAAGGTTGATCAAGTCTTGTTAACAAACTCATTCTGAATAATCCCGGAACCGGAGAAATTTCAAATGACACTAAGTTACCTCAACGGGGATATGAAAATCCCCAACAATAAGAATATCATACTTTTTGTTGACAGTAGGGAGAGGAAATTCGAAACCTCCAAATATAATCAATGGAACTTTTCCAATAGAGTTGATACTATAAACTTGAGGTTGTTTCCTCGGAAAATGTACTGTGTGCTCATTGCCATTAACATGAAAAGTGGCATTGCCTTTGTTGCAATCAATAACAGCCCCTGCAGTATTAAGGAAAGGTCTTCCAAGAATAATAGACATACTATCATCCTCGGGAATATCAAGAATAACAAAGTCCGTTAAAATAGTAACGTTTGCAACCACAACAGGCACATCCTTACAAATACCGATAGGTATAGCAGTTGATTTATCAGCCATTTGCAAAGATATTTCAGTAGGTGTCAACTTATTCAAGTCAAGTCTATGATAAAAGAGAGAGACATAACACTAACACTGGCTCCAAGATCACATAAAGCAGTTTTAACATAATTTCTTTTAATGGAGCATGGTATAGTAGGTACTCCTGGATCTCCAAGTTTCTTTGGTATTCCACCCTTAAAAGTATAATTAGCAAGCATGGTGGAAATTTCAGCTTCAGGTATCTTTCTTTTATTAGTAATGATATCCTTCATGTACTTAGCATAAGGATTTGTTTTGAGCACATCAGTCAATCGCATACACAAAAAGATGGGTCTAATCATTTCAGCAAAGCGCTCAAAATCCTCATCATCCTTTTTCTTGGATGGTTTCGGAGGAAAAGGCATGGGTTTCTGAACCCATGGTTCCCTTTCTTTACCATGTTTCCTAGCAACAAAGTCTCTTTTATCATAACGTTGATTCTTTGATTGTGGGTTATCAAGATCAACATCAGGTTCAACTTCTACATCATTATCATTACTAGGTTGAGCATCAACATGAACATTATCATTAACATTATCACTAGGTTCATGTTCATCACCTGATTGTGTTTCAGCATCAGACATAGAGATATCATTTGGATTATCAGGTGGTTCAGCAATAGGTTCACTAGAAGTTTGCAAAGTCCTATCATTTTTCTTTTTCTTCCTCTTAGAAGAAGTAGGTACATCAATATTGTTTCTCTGAGAATCTTTCTCGATTCTCTTAGGGTGGCCTTCAGGATACAAAGGTTCCTGAGTCATTCTACCAGTTCTAGTAGCCACTCTAACAGCATAATCATTTTTCTTACTATTCATTTCATCAAGCACTTCTTTCTTAGCTTTAAGTACTTGTTCTACTTGAGTGGTAACCATAGAAGCATGCTTGCTAACAAGTTTAAGTTCACCTCTAATATCAGCCATATAATCACTCAAGTGTTTAATCATAAAGGTATTCCGTTTTAATTGTCTACCAAAATAAGCACTAAAGTCATCTTGCTTAAACATAAATTCATCAAACTGATCCAAGCACTGACTAGCAATTTTAGTAGGAGGAACTTCAGCTTTATCATATCTATAGAGAAAATTTACCTTTACTACCTGTGTCGGGATATCGGGAGGTTCTTCAGTAAATAAGTAATTGAGATCATATACTTCTTCAACAGGCGGTAAATTAAGACCATGTATTTCTTCAATAGGAGGTAAATTCTTAACATATTCAGCTTTAATACCTTTTTCTTTCATAGATTTCTTTGCCTCTTGCATATCTTCGGGACTGAGAAATAGAACACCTCTCTTCCTCGGAGTTGGTTTAGGAATAGGCTCAATGATTGACTCAGGAGCTAGCTCAGGATTTGGCTCAGGAGTTGGCTTAGGAGTTGCCCAATTATTTTCATTTGCCAACATATTATTCAATAAGATTCCAGCGTCATCCGGTGTTCTTTCCCTGAAAAGAGAACCAGCACAACTATCCAGGTAATCTCTGGAAGCATCAGTTAGTCCATTATAAAAGATATCAAATATTTCAGGTTTCTTAAGAGGATGATCAGGCAAAGCGTTAAGTAACTTGAGAAGACTCCCCCAAGCTTGTGGGAGACTCTCTTCTACAATTTGCACAAAATTGTATATTTCCCTCAAAGCAGCTTGTTTCTTATGAGCAGGGAAATATTTAGCAGAGAAGTAATAAATCATATCCTGGGGACTTTGCACACAACCAGGATCAAGAGAATTAAACCATTTCTTAGCATCACCCTCTAATGAGAACGGAAATATTTTGAGTATATAAAGGTGGCGCGATCTCAGATTATTAGTAAATAGGGCAGCTATATCATCTAACTTACGAAGATGTGCCACAACAGTTTTAGATTCATAGCCATAAAAAGGATCAGATTCAACCAAAGTAATTATATCTGGATCGACATAAATATCATAATAATCATAATC
This sequence comes from Triticum timopheevii, assembly GCA_963921465.1. Taxonomy (NCBI): domain Eukaryota; kingdom Viridiplantae; phylum Streptophyta; class Magnoliopsida; order Poales; family Poaceae; genus Triticum; species Triticum timopheevii. Next base: position 105,670,119 of record OY997271.1, read on the forward strand.
AAGAACACCGATAGGTGAAGTAGCAAAAGTAGGGTCGGGTCTCATCCTACCTCTAAAAGATTCTTTACTCCACTTAGTTAGCAACCTCTTACGTTCAAGACTATCCTAGCAAGCAACAACAACTTCAAAAGATTCATCACTAAAAAGATAACCCTCAGGAATAGCAGGCATAGGTTCATCATCACTAACATCATCATGTTCAGGTTCAATAATTTCTCTTTCTCTAGACCTAGCAATTTGCTCATCAAGAAATTCACCGAGTGGCACAGTAGTATCAAGCATAGAAGTAGTTTCATCATAAGTATCAAGCATAGCAGAAGTGGCATCATCAATAACATGCGACATATCAGAATCAATAGCAGTAGTAGGTTTAGGTGTCGCAAACTTACTCATAACAGAAGGAGAATCTAGTGCAAGGCTAGATGGCAGTCCCTTACCTCCCCTCGTAGTTGAGGGCAAAATAGTAGTTCAATCATCTTTCAAATTCTTCATAGTGTCCAGCAGATATAAATCCCAAGTGACTCAAAGAATAGAGCTATGCTCCCTGGCAACGGCGCCAGAAAAAGGTCTTGATAACCCACAAGTATAGGGGATCGCAACAGTTTTCGAGGGTAGAGTATTCAACCCAAATTTATTGATTCGACACAAGGGGAGCCAAAGAATATTCTCAAGTATTAGCAGCAGAGTTGTCAATTCAACCACACCTGGAAACTTAGTATCTGCAGCAAAGTGTTTAGTAGCAAAGTAATATGATAGTGGTGGTAACGGTAACAAAAGTAAAGACAGTAAAAGTAATGGTTTTGGTATTTTGTAGTGATTGTAACAGCAGCAATGGAAAAGTAAATAAGCCTAAACCAGTATATGGAAAACTCGTAGGCACCGGATTAGCGATGGATAATTATGCTGGATGTGGTTCGTCATGTAACAGTTACAACATAGGGTGACATAGAACTAGCTCTAGTTCATCAATGTAATGTAGGCATGTATTCCGAATATAGTCATACGTGCTTATGGAAAAGAACTTGCATGACATCTTTTGTCCTACCCTCCTGTGGCAGCGGGGTCCTATTGGAAACTAAGGGATATTAAGGCCTCCTTTTAATAGAGAACCGGAACAAAGCATTAGCACATAGTGAATACATGAACTCCTCAAACTATGGTCATCACCGGGAGTGGTCCCGATTATTGTCACTTCGGGGTTGCCGGATCATAACACATAGTAGGTGACTATAGACTTGCAAGATAGGATCAAGAACACATATATTCATGAAAACATAATAGGTTCAGATATGAAATCATGGCACTCGGGCCCTAGTGACAAGCATTAAGCATAGCAAAGTCATAGCAACATCAATCTCAGAACATAGGGGATACTAGGGATCAAACCCTAACAAAACTAACTCGATTACATGATAAATCTCATCCAACCCATCACCGTCCAGCAAGCCTACGATGCAATTACTCACGCACGGCGGTGAGCATCATGAAATTGGTGATGGAGGATGGTTGATGATGACGACAACGACGAATCCCCCTCTCCGGAGCCCCGAACGGACTCCAGATCAGCCCTCCCGAGAGAGATTAGGGCTTGGCGGCGGCTCCGTATCGTAAAATGCAATGAAACTTTCTCTCTTATTTTTTTCTCCCCGAAAGCCAATATATGGAGTTGGAGTTGGCATCGGAGGGCCACCAGGGGGCCCACGAGGTAGGGGGGCGCGCCCAGGGGGGAGGGGCGCGCCCCCACCCTCGTGAACAGGGTGTGGGCCCCCTGGCCTTCATCTTTGGTGAGGATTTTTTATTATTTATTCTAAGATATTCCGTGGAGTTTCAAGTCATTCCGAGAACTTTTGTTTTCTGCACATAAAATAACACCATGGCAATTCTGCTGAAAACAACGTCAGTCCGGGGTAGTTCCATTCAAATCATACAAGTTAGAGTCCAAAACAAGGGCAAAAGTGTTTGGAAAAGTAGATACGACAGAGACGTATCATATGTCTTGCCGTGCTTATCTGTGGTGACAATGGGATAGCACGTGCCACTTGATGTATGTTTTGGTGACCAACTTGCGGGTTCCGCCCATGAACCTATGCATAGGGGTTGGCACACGTTTTCGTCTTGACTCTCCGGTAGAAACTTTGGGGCACTCTTTGAAGTACTTTGTGTTGGTTGAATAGATGAATCTGAGATTGTGTGATGCATATCGTATAATCATGCCCACGGATACTTGAGGCGACAATGGAGTATCTAGGTGACACTAGGGTTTTGGTTGATTTGTGTCTTAAGGTATTATTCTAGTACGAACTCTTGAATAGATTGATCCGAAAGAATAACTTTGAGGTGGTTTCGCACCCTACCATAATCTCTTTGTTTGTTCTCCGCTATTAGTGGCTTTGGAGTGAATCTTTGTTGCATGTTGAGGGATTGTTATATGATCTATCTATGTTACTATTGTTGAGAGAACTTGCACTAGTGAAAGTATGAACCCTATGCCCTGTTTCCTACCATTGCAATACCGTTTAGGCTCACTTTTATCATTAGTTACTTTGCTGTTTTTATATTTTCAGATTACAAAAACCTATATCTACCATCCATATTGCACTTGTATCATCATCTCTTCGCCGAACTAGTGCACCTATACAATTTACCATTGTATTGGGTGTGTTGGGGACACAAGAGACTCTTTGTTATTTGGTTGCAGGGTTGTTTGAGAGAGACCATCTTCATACTACGTCTCCCACGGATTGATAAACCTTAGGTCATCCACTTGAGGGAAATTTGCTACTATCCTACAAACATGTGCACTTGCAGGCCCAACAACGTCTACAAGAAGAAGGTTGTGTAGTAGACATCAAGCTCTTTTATGGCGCTGTGGCCGGGGAGGCTAGGTAAGCGGCACTCACACCCCGTCAACTAAGCTCTTTTCTGGCGCCGTTGCCGGGGAGGTGAGTGCTTGAAGGAATATCTTTAGATCTTGCAATCGAATCTTTTTGTTTCTTGTTTTATCACTAGTTTAGTTTATAAAAGAAAACTACAAAAAAATGGAGTTAAGTTTGTCTCATACGCTTCATCTTTTTAATATCTTTCATGAGTTTGATGAAAAGGAAAATTGTGCTCAAGTGCTAGAAGAAGAAATCTATAGAATGTTTGATACTAAATCTTTGAATGATGAGCATGATTGCAATGTTGTTTGTATGAACTCCTTGAATATCCATAGTACTAATTATGATTGCACTAGTTATGATGAAAATGTCTCCTATAAGCATGTCAATTTTTGTGGAGAGCATTGGGTTTGCATAGATACACCAAATAGAGAAGATAGATATTGCAAGAGGCATAAGCATGTAGAAACTAAATTGTTACAAGAAAGGCTAGATAAGAGTGCTGAAAAATTATATTTCCTTGGCCGTACTTGTGAACTTTGCAATGTAAGTGGTCATTTACATCTCCGATGCAATTTGTTTCATGATCGAACCGTGTCCAAAAATTGTGATGATTTTATTTCCCTTGCACATTATAATGAACTTAGTTTGCTTATGAGTTATAAAGAAATGAATCGTTTAATTAAGCACCTTCCAGAATTTGCCCGTTATAACCTTTTTGATTTTGATCTAGAGATGATTTATATGTTTTGTACGGAGAATTGCATTGAAAATCCTTATATTGCCAATTACCTAAAGAAAAGAAAGCAAATAGAAGACGATGAGAATACTAATGAAAGGGAAGAGACTTCCCAATATCCTCCTATTATTTCTTATGATGAATCAGGTAACGAGGAGGAGCTTTCTATTCAACCAATCTCGTCAATAAGGAGCTCAAAGAGGAAGGTTGAACCCACACATAATGTGAAAAAGAAAAGGAAAAGAAGGGGCAACAAAGGTAAAAAGGTATCCCTCCCAAATGATGTTGCTCCTACTACTCATTGTGATGATGATAATTGCTATACTATTGGTGCTATCCATACTATTAATGATGAGAGTGATTATGCTTATGATATGTAAAGGCCCAAGCTTGGGGAAGCTATGTTTGATGAGGATGACATATTTGATAATGTATTTGCTGAAATTAATGTTTGTCCCAAGCTTGGGGATGCTATATTTAATGAAGATGATATTTTTAGCATCCCAAGTTTTGATATGCAAAGTTGTTATGATGATAGCATGCCTCTTACCTATGATGATTATATTGATGAAAGTGGGTTTGGAAGAGTGTCAACTTTAGGAAGTAGTTATCCCACTATTTTGGAGGATGTTGAATCTTATTGTGATGAATATGAAAGTGGATTTGGAAGAGTGTCAACTTTATTTAGTGATGATTCCACTATCTTGGGAGAGGTTTCAATCGATTATGATGAGAACAAAGTTGCTACTTATGATGATTATTGTGATGAAACTTATGCTATAAAAAGTAGTGATGATTATATTTATAAAACTTGTCATGATTATGATTACCCTTTTTCTGAACATTACTCTTTTAATGTGGAAACAATTTTTAGTGTTCAAGTCTTTTTTGATACTTCCACTATTCTGAATGAGAAGAATTTTGCTTATGAGGAGAGTAGTAAGTTTTCTATGCTTGTAGATCATGAAAAGAATGCTTTAGGTGCTGGTTATATTTAATTCATTCATGATGCTACTGAAAATTATTATGAGAGAGGAATATATGCTTGTAGGAATTGCAATAATGTCAAGTTTCCCCTCTATGTGTTGAAAATCTTGAAGTTATGCTTGTTTTACCTTCCTATGCTTGTTGATTATTGTTCCCATTAGTTGTTTGCTCACAAAATCCCTATGCAGAGGAAGTGGGTTAGACTTAAATGTGCTAGTCACATGCTTCATGATGCTCCCGTTACGTTTCAATCCTTATCTTTTATGTGAGCATCATTGTCATCATCATGCCTAGCTAGAAAGGCATTAAAGAAAAGCGCTTGTTGGGAGACAACCCAATATTTATCCTTACTGTTTTTGTGTGTTCACATGATTATGCTACTGTAGTAATCATTTTTTATAGCTTTTGTTTCAGTAAAGTGCCAAGTAAGACCTTTAGGATAGCTTACGGTGATAGTTGTGTTGATCCTGCTGAAAATCAGAAACTTTTGCACCCAGTAAATTAGTTTTGTTAATTCACAGAAACGTGCTTATGATCTGATTCTTTTTGCTCTGGATTGGTACACAAATTGCTTAGGACTTCCTAATTTGGTAGGATTTTTGGAGTTCCAGAAGTATACGTTTGATACAGAGTACTATAGACTGTTCTGTTTTTGACACATTCTGTTTTCTATGTGTTGTTTGCTTATTTTGATGAATCTATGAGTAGTATCGGAGGGTATGAACCATAGAGAATTTAGAATACAGTATAGATTACACCAATATGAATTTAGAATGAGTTCACTACAGTACCTAAGTGGTGGTTTTATTTTCTTATGCTAACGGAGCTTACGAGTTTTCTGTTGAGTTTTGTGTTGTGAACTTTTCAAGGTTTGGGTAAAGATTAGATGGACTATGGAATAAGGAGTGGCAACAGCCTAATCTTGGGTATTAACAAGGCACCCCAAGGTAATATTCAAGGACAACCAAGATCCTAAGCTTGGGGATGCCCCGGATGGCATCCCCTCTTTCGTCTTCGTCCATCGGTAACTTTACTTGGAGCTATATTTTTATTCACCACATGATATGTGTTTTGCTTGGAGAGTCATTTTATTTTGTTAGTATTAGATTTCTGTTATTTATAATAATGTTTTGAATCTTTAGTTTCAATAAAAATGTCAAGGATAGCCTTTACCATGCTTATTTTGCTAGTATACATGTTGTTGTTTGAAAACAGAAAGTTTACCGCTGTTGCAAAAATTCCCTAGAAAAGTCAGAGCATGATATAATGTTGAAACTTTTTGCATAATGAGATATGATAAATTTACTACAGTGGGAATTTTATTTCATAATTTTTGGAGTAAGGGAAGTATTTATACTCTTGCATTCTTTACAGACTGTACTGTTTTGGCAGATTGCTGTTATATTTGCATTGTTTGCCTATGTTTGCTTGTTTAACGATTCTATTTGAGGATAGGAGTTTTAAATATGTAGAGGCATTTAGTATGCAATGTTGAATAATAATTTCAGTGATTTGTCACAGTAGAAAATGATAAGGTTTTGCATTGGTTTACACTAACCTATCTCACGAGTTCTTGTTGAGTTTGTTGTGGATGAAGCTTTTGATAAAAAGAAGAGAAACCATGATATGAGAGGAATTAAGGAGACACAAAAGTTCAAGCTTGGGGATGCCCAAGGCACCCCAAGATAATATTTCAAGAAGTCTCAAGCATCTAAGCTTGGGGATGCCCCGGTAGGCATCCCACCTTTCTTCTTCAACAACTATCGGTTAGTATCGGTTGAGCCTAAGTTTTTGCTTCTTCACATGAGTTGTGCTATCCTTGCAATGTCATTTTATTTTGTTTGGCTTGCTGTTTGATAAGATACCAAGATCTGAAATTCTTTAATGCGAGAGAGTCTTCACATAGTTACATAATTATTTAGCTACTCATTGATCTTCACTTATATCTTGTTGGAGTAGTTCGTCATTTACTCGTGTGCTTCACTTATATCCTATGAGTAAATTGTTGAATGAGTTGATTGTCATAAATCTGAATTTATATATGTTTCATTTGCTTATTCCATGGGGAGTAATGACTTCACATCTAAGAAGTAGAGGTTGTAAATTTATTGAAGGTTAGCAAGCATCTTATTGGTCATTTGAACAATTCATGAAAGAATATTGAAGGAAGAGAGATTTCACATACAAATACACTATCCTAGACATCTTTTATAATTGGGACCACTCATTAAGTATGACATGCTAAAGAGTTGATGTTGGACAAGGAAGACAACATAATGGGTTATGTTTTCGCACATCACAGTTAAAATATATTGTTATGGATCATTCAAACATGTTGAGCTTGCCTTTCCCCCTCATGCTAGCCAAAATTCCTTGCACCAAGTAGAGATACTACTTGTGCTTCCAAATATTCTTAAACCCAGTTTTTGCCATGAGTGTCCACCATACCTACCTATGGATTCAGTAAGATCCTTCAAGTAAGTTGTCATCGGTGCAAGCAATAAAAATTGCTCTATAAATATGTATGATCTTTTGGTGTGAAGAAAATAGCTTAATACGATCTTCTTACGGAAGCAATAAAAGCGACGGACTGCATAATAAAGGTCCATATATAAGTGGCAATATAAAGTGACGTTCAGTCGCATTATGATTTTGTGCATCCAACCCTAAAAGCGCATGACAACCTCTGCTTCCCTCTGCGAAGGGCCTATCTTTTACTTTATGTCTTTTACTTTATACAAGAGTCAAGTGATCTTCACCTTTTTTTTATCCTTTGGCAAGCACCTCGTGTTGGAAATATCCTGATATATATATATATATATATATATATATATATATATATATATATATATATATATATATATCCAATTGGATGTAAGTTAGCATGAACTATTATTGTTGACATCACCCAAAGATTAATACGTTGGGAGGCAACACTATAAGCACCTATCTTTCTCAGTGTCCGATTGAAACTCCATAACCATTAGTATTGCGTGAGTGTTAGCAATTGTAGAAGACTATATGATAGTTGAGTATGTGGAGTTTGCTATTCCTGAAAATAAGATGAATTGCAATTGTTTGATGACCGAGAATGAAGTTTGCTAGTTTTCAGGAAAGTTTATGGCCTATGCTTTAACATGTGAATTGCTTGTTACTTGTTCGTGAGAAGTTTTATGAGATGAACTACTATTATGACATATAATCATGCTAGAAAAGGTGATTGAAATTATCATTGATCAAACTTGTGCACCTGCTAGCATTCACACTTCATAAATTCTTTCTTTTATCATTTACCTACTCGAGAACGAGTAGGAATTAAGCTTGGGGATGCTGATACGTCTCCAACGTATCTATAATTTATGAAGCATTCATGCTATTTTATTATATGTTTTGAATGATTACGGGCTTTATTATACACTTTTATATTACTTTTGGTACTAACCTATTAACTGGAGGCCCAGCCCATATTGTTGTTTTATTGCTTGTTTCAGTATTTCGAAGAAAATGAATATCAAACGGAGTCCAAATGGAATGAAACCTTCGGCAGCGTGATTTTTTCAACGAACGTGACCCAGGGACTTGGAGTTGAAGTAAAGGAAGCTTTGAGGAGGCCACGAGATAGGGGGTGCGCCCTACCCTATCGTGGGCCCCTCGAGGCTCTCCCGACCGACTTCTTTCGCCTATATATTCCCTTATACCCTAAAAACATCAAAACAGAAGATAGATCGGGAGTTCCGCCGCCGCAAGCCTCAGTAGCCACCAAAAACCTCTCGGGAGCCCGTTCCGGCACCCTGTCGGAGGGGGAACCCATCACCGGTGGCCATCTTCATCATCCCGGTGCTATCCATGATGAGGAGGGAGTAGTTCACCCTCGGGGCTGAGGGTATGTACTAGTAGCTATGTGTTTGATCTCTCTCTCTTGTGTTCTCTCTATGGCATGATCTTGATGTATCGCGAGCTTTGCTATTATAGTTGGATCTTATGATATTTCTCCCCCCTCTACTCTCTTGTGATGAATTGAGTTTTCCCTTTGAAGTTATCTTATTGGATTGAGTCTTTAAGGATTTGAGAACACGTGATGTATGTCTTGCCGTGCTTATCTGTGGTGACAATGGGATATCACGTGCCACTTGATGTATGTTTTGGTGACAACTTGCGGGTTCCGCCCATGAACCTATGCATAGGGGTTGGCACACGTTTTCGTCTTGACTCTCCGGTAGAAACTTTGGTGCACTCTTTGAAGTACTTTGTGTTGGTTGAATAGATGAATCTGAGATTGTGTGATGCATATCGTATAATCATGCCCGCGGATACTTGAGGTGACAATGGTGTATCTAGGTGACATTAGGATTTTGGTTGATTTGTGTCTTAAGGTGTTATTCTAGTACAAACTCTTGAATATATTGATCTGAAAGAATAACTTTGAGGTGGTTTCGTAACCTACCATAATCTCTTTGTTTTTTCTCCGCTATTAGTGGCTTTGGAGTGACTCTTTGTTGCATGTTGAGGGATTGTTATATGATCTATCTATGTTATTATTGTTGAGAGAACTTGCACTAGTGAAAGTATGAACCCTATGCCTTGTTTCCTACCATTGCAATACCGTTTACGCTCACTTTTATCATTAGTTACCTTGTTGTTTTTATATTTTCAGATTACAAAAACCTATATCTACCATCCATATTGCACTTGTATCACCATCTCTTCGCCGAACTAGTGCACCTATACAATTTACCATTGTATTGGGTGTGTTGGGGACACAAGAGACTCTTTGTTATTTGGTTGCAGGGTTGTTTGAGAGAGACCATCTTCATCCTACGCCTCCCACGGATTGATAAACCTTAGGTCATCCACTTGAGGGAAATTTGCTACTGTCCTACAAACCTGTGCACTTGCAGGCCCAACAATGTCTACAAGAAGAAGGTTGTGTAGTAGACATCAATCACCTAATGATAGGCTATGCAACAGAATAGGATTAGCCAAAAACAGTACGAGGCTATACTACTCTAATGCAAGTAGTAGAGGGAAGAATAGGCGATATCTGGTGATCAGGGGGGGCTTGCCTGGTTGCTCTGGCAAGAAGGAGGGGTCGTCAACCCTGTAGTCGAACGAGGCAGCAGCAGCATCGGTCGCGTAGTCTACAGGAGAGAAGAGGGGGAAGAAACAATAAATACAATGCAAACATAAGCATGATGATGCATGACATGACAATGAGCGGTGCTTGGTGTGCCCTAACGCGTTAGTAGGTGGTACCGGCGAAGGGGGGAAACATCCGGGAAAGTATCCCCGGTGTCTCACGTTTTCAGACAGATGAACCAGAGGTGAAATGTTGCAGGCTATGCTAGGGACGCATGACTGACGAAAGGGATGCGTATTCGGATTGGTCTCGTCGTTCTGAGCAACTTTCATGTACAAAGTATTTTCATTCGAGCTACAGTTTATTTTATATTAATTTTTAATGTTTCAATTTATTTTCTAAATTATTTTAATTCGAAATTAAATGTTAAATTGCTATGGGTACACAGAAGTGTACCCACGGATGGGCTAGTGTGGCTGACGAGTGGGCCCAGTTGACTTGGTCAACTGCCCTGTCAGCAGAAGTACTTATTGGTTAATTAAACTTAGTTAGGTTAAATTAATTAATTCTTTAACTAATCAACTAATTAATTTAATTATTATTCATTTTATTTATTTATTTTTATCAAAAGTTCTGGGGGTGGGGCCCTCTAGGTAGTGGCTCTGGGGAGCCTAACGGGCGCGGGCAAACGGGTGCAGGCACCAGCCCGCTCGGTTTCTCGGGTGTGCAGGCGCCGGAGCGAAGGCCGAGCCTGGGTGGCAGCGAGCACGGCAGCCCGAGGCGGGGCCGGCGACAGGGAGGCAGAGGTCGAGCAGGACGGACCCGAACGGCACCACGGGGGAAGCGGCGAGCAACGGGGAGGTTCGGTGGCACGCGCGTGGGCAACTGCGGGCGTATGCAGAGCCGGCGAAGCACAGGCGGGTGGCTGGGCGCACGTGGTTGCACGCGGGTGCTGCCGAATGCGGTGACGGCACGAGTGTGGGACCTGGAGGTGCGGTGGTCGTGGGTAGAAACGTCCGGGCGCGACCGGTGCGATGAGGGGTGATGACCCGCAAGTATACGGGATAGTTGTAGCCTCTTTCGATAAGTAAGAGTGTCGAACCCAACGAGGAGCTAAAGGTAGAACAAATACTCTCTCAAGTCCTATCGGCCACTGATACGACTCTACGCATGCTTGACATTCGCTTTACCTAGAACAAGTATGAAACTAGAAGTACTTTGTAGGTGTGATAGGATAGGTTTGCATGATAATAAAGAGCATGTAAATAAAAGGTAGGGGCTGTTTAGATAAAGAAGCAATAAAGTAAATATTAGTAGAGAGCTTTTCGTCACGAGAAAGTTATTTGTCCCTAGGCAATCGATAACTAGACCGGTAATCACTATTGCAATTTTATTTGAGGGAGAGGCATAAGCTAACATACTTTCTCTTCTTGGATCATATGCACTTATGATTAGAACTCTAGCAAGCATCTGCAACTACTAAAGATCATTAAGGTAAAACCCAACCATAGCATTAAGGTATCAAGTCCTCTTTATCCCATACTCAAACAACCTACTTACTCGGGTCTGTGCTTCTGTTCACTCACGCCACCCACCATAAGAAAACCATGAACATATTGCAAACCCTACAACGGGAATCCCTCACGCTTGCGCAATACGGAGAGCACCATAGGACAGCACCAATAATAAAACATGCAACTCAAACCAATCATGATCATCAATTAACCCATAGGACAAAACGGATCTACTCAAACATCATAGGATAGCCATACATCATTGAGAAATAATATATAGCGTTGAGCACCATGTTTAAGTAGAGATTACAGCGGGTAAGAGAGGGGTTACACCGCTGCATAGAGGGGGGAAGAGTTGGTGATGAAGGTGGTTAAGTTGTTGGTGAAGATCGCGCTGATGATGATGGCCCCCGGCAGCGCTCCGGCGCCACCGGAAGCAAGGGGGAGAGAGCCCCCCTTCTTCTTCTTCTTCTTCCTTGCTATTATCCCTAGATGGGAGAAGGGTTTCCCCTCTGGTCCTTGGCTCCCATGGCGTGGGAGGGGCGAGAGCCCCTCCGAGATTGGATCTATCTCTCTGTCTCTCTCTGTTTCTGCGTTCTCAGATTCTGCCCCTTCACCGTTTCTTTTATATCCGGAGATCCGTAACTCCAATTGGGGTGAATCTTTCGCCCAGATCTTTCTCATAAAATTATCTTTCTTGCGGCAAAAGAAGAGCATCAACCGCCTTATGGGGGCCAGGAGAGTCTAGGGCGCGCCCCTTATCTCCTGGCCCCCTCGGGCACCATCTCGCGTTGATTTTACTTCCCAAAAATCACAAATATTCCAAAATAATTCTCCGTCCGTTTTTATCCCATTTGGACTCCGTTTGATATGGGGTTTCTGCGAAACATAAAACATGCAACAGACAGGTACTGGCACTGGGCACTGGATCAATATATTAGTCCCAAAAATAGTATAAAAAGTTGCCAAAAGTATATGAAAGTTGAAGAATATTGGCATGGAACAATCAAAAGTTATAGATACGACGGAGACGTCTCAGCATCCCCAAGCTTAATTCCTGCTCGCCCTCGAGTAGGTAAATGATAAAAAAGATAATTTTTGATGTGGAATGATAAAAAAGATAATCTTGATCATATATCTAATAATGGCATGAATATTAAGACACGAGTGATTCAAAGCAATAGTCTATCATTTGACATAAAAACAATAATACTTAGGGCATCCCAACAAACAATCATGTCTTTCAAAATATCAATGCTTCCAGAACGTTATCCCTACAAAATCATGTAGTCTTGTATGCTCCCTTTTCTTAACACAAGGTATCCCTCATGCCTATCCCGGTGTCAGCCAAGCAATTGTTTCACACTTTAGTATTCTCAAACTTTTTCAACTATCACGCAATGCATGAGTGTGAGCCATGGATATAGCACTATGGGTGGAATAGGATATGATGATGGAGGTTATGTGGAGAAGACAAAAAGGGAGAAAGTCTCACATCGACGTGGCTAATCAACGGGCTATGCAGATGCCCGTCAATTGATGTCACTGCGAGGAGTAGGGATTGCCATGCAACGGATGCACTAGAGCTATAAGTGTATGAAAGCTCAAACTGAAAACTAAGTGGGTGTGCATCCAACTTGCTTGCTCATGAAGACCTAGGGCATTTGAGGAAGCCCATCATTGGAATATACAAGCCAAGTTCTATAATGAAAATTCCCACTAGTATATGGAAGTGACAACATAGGAGACTCTCTATATGAAGAACATGGTGCTACTCTGAAGCATAAGTGTGGTAAAAGGGTAGTAACATTGCCCCTTTTCTTTTTCTTTTTTTTCTTTTTTGGCAGGCTTCTTTGGCCCCCTTTTTTTATTTAGGCTTCTCTGGCCGTTCATTTTTTTTATTTTTTTTCATGGGGCAATGCTCTATAATGATGATCATCACACTTTTATTTACTTACAACTCGATACTAGAACAAAGATATGATTCTATATGAATGCCTCCGGCGGTGTACCGGGATGTGCAATGATCTAGCGTAGCAATGACATCAAAAAATGGACAAGCCATGAAAACATCATGCTAGATATCTTACGATCATGCAAGGCAATATGACAATGAATGCTCAAGTCATGTATATGATGATGATGGAAGTTGCATGGCAATATATCTTGGAATGGCTATGGAAATGCCATAATAGGTAGGTATGGTGGCTGTTTTGAGGAAGATATAAGGAGGCTTTGTGTGATAGAGCGTATCGTATCATGGGGTTTGGATGCACCGGCGAAGTTTGCACCGACTCTCGAGGTGAGAAAGGGCAATGCACGCTACCGAAGAGGCTAGCAATGATGGAAGGGTGAGAGTGCGTATAATCCATGGACTCAACATTAGTCATAAAGAACTCACATACTTATTGCAAAAATTTAGAAGTCCTTGAAACAAAGTACTACATGCATACTCCTAGGGGGGAGGTTGGTAGGAGTTAACCATCGCGCGCCCCCGACCTTCACGCAAATATAAACAATCAAAATACAATGCGCGCCAATTTGGTTACATAGTTAGTAGACCATACGTGCATGCTTCGGGAATCACAAACCTTAACACCAACATCCTTACTGAACACAAACATCTACTAGTACCTCCCACATATTATCATCTCTATATCGCAAAACTATTGCAAGGAATCAAACATATCATATTCAGTGACCCACAAGTTTTATGTAGGATTTTATGACTAACCATGTGAATGACCAATTCCTGTCATCTCTCTAAATAGATATAAGTTAAGAAAGGGAGTTTAATTCTTTCTAAAAAATATATGCCCATGCTCCAACAAATATAAGTGAAGCAAAAGAGCATTCTACAAATGGCGGTTTTCTATGTGAAGAGAAACAGGCAATCCAGACTTCAAATGATATAAGTGAAGCACATGAAGCATTCTATAAAGCCATACTCAAAAGATATAAGTGAAGTGCAAAGGGCATTCTATAAATCAACCAAGGATTATCTCATACCATCATGGTTCATAAAAGAAAAATTGACAACTAAATGAAAAAGACGCTCCAAGACCCGCACATATCGCATGAACGAAACGAATCCGAAAACATACCGATACTTGTTGAAGAAAGAGGGGATGCCTTCCGGGGCATCCCCAAGCTTAGACGCTTGAGTCTCCTTGAATATTTACTTGGGGTGCCTCAGGCATCCCCAAGATTGAGCTCTTTACTCTCTTCCATTTCCTCATATCGAGACATCCTCGATTAGACACTTCATCCACACAAAACTTCTACAGAAAACTCGGTAAGATCCGTTAGTATAATAAAGCAAATCACTACTCTAAGTACTATTGCAAACCAATTCATATTTTGTTTTTGCATTTTTTCTACTGTAATATAACTTTTTCATGCCTTAAATCCACTGATATAAATTGATCGATTCATCAAAACAAGCAAACTATGCATCAAAAACAGAATCTGTCAATAACAGAACAGTCTGTAGCAATCTGAACATTCACCATATTTCTGGTACCCCAAAAATTCTACCAAAATTAGGAAAAATAAACAATTTGTACATCAAGACAGTGCAAAACGAATCAGAACCGTTTGACGTTCCAGTTAAATATGTAAAATCGCGCACTACAGCCAAAGTTTCTGTCCTGCACCGTACAAACCAACAAGCATTGTAAACATCCTAAAGGCAAACCTTAGCACATTATTTTTATAATACAATGGAATTATACAAGGGGATAATTATTTTTGATGAAAACTTTCTGTAATTAAGATTCACAAAGTTTTCGTGAGCATGAACAAAGTTCAAGGCTAGCTCCCACTTCAACAATGCTTGTCTTTCTCACTTTCACTTTCCTTTTTGAAAAGTTTTTAGGTTCCCCTATTTATTTTTTTTGTTTTTACACTATATAAAAGCACTCAACAGAAATAAATGACTCTCTAAAACTTCCAGGTTGTCTCCTTGGCAGCGCTTTCTTTAAAGCCATTAACCTAGGCATATAGTGCTCAAGTAATGGATCCACCCGGATCCCGAGGTATATCAAAGCCAATTTTAATTAACAATGATTTGTAATTTAGTAGTGAGCACAAAGTAACACATATCAAGCAATAGCGAAGTCTAACTCTCTTCTATGCATCGGCATGTCATAAAAGAACAATTCATGCACACAAAGTAAAGGCCAATGCATAGTATAAGCAGTTTCTTGCAATTCTATCGTGTTGGAAACATAGAGAGGTGGAGACATGGTTCCTCGCTCATAATAATTGCAAGTAGGAGCAGCAAGCACATGCATATTATATCTATCAAAATCATCATATGCAACGGTAAAATGCAACCCATCAATGTAGTCCTTAATAAGCACAAACTTCTCCGATATAGTGTAATCTAGAGAATTCAAAAAGATAATAGGACTATCATGCGTGGGTGCAATAGCAAAAATTTCATGTTTAACATAAGGAACTATAGCAAGTTCATCTCCATAAGCATAATTCGTATTGGAATCTTGGCCACAAGCATCGAAAAAAGGGATATTTCAAGAGAATCAACGAGATCATAACAATCATCATAGCAATCATCCTTCGGTAAGCACGAAGGGGAATTAAACAATGTATGAGTTGAAGAGTTAAGGTGGGCACGGGTAGCTAATCCACTCTTCCTCCTTTTGTTCTTCGCTCTCCACATCATCTTTTTCATCCAATGAGCTCACAGTTTCATCAATTTCTTCTTCCATAGGCTCCTGCAAAATATTAGTCTCTTCTTGGACAGCGGATGAGTCCTCAATATATAGTTTAACATAGGCATTAGAAGCATAGTTATCATAGCAATATTTAAGTATGGTAAAATTTTCAGATTTGTAAAGAGTAGCATCATATATTTCAATCAAAGAAGCAATTTCATAAGAACCCTTAAAAGCAACAAATTCTTCAATTTGTTGAACATCATAGTAATTATAAACACTCTTAGCATACGAAGATACGATTCCATTATCAATAAACTCACATTGGTAGGGAAGGTGTTTCTTAGGGTTTTCAGAACAACAAGTAACATCATATATTTCACATAAATTCCAAGCATAGCATTGAAAACGATGAATTTGATCAAGTAAAAGTTTTCCTTTTTCAGATATATGATGTCGCACATAACAAGCATGCTCATCTAAAGATTTGCCCTCAACTAAGCTAGTTGGGGTTTCAACACGAGCACAAAGGGATCGAAGATGATCCAAGTAAAAAGCTTCAGGAGTGTGATAGATTTTGCGTGGTTCTTCAACCATTGGAGTAGTAGGTACAACTAATTTTTTTGGTATTTTGCGTTTCCTACCCATAACTAGAGATAGAAAACAACTAAGAGCAGCAAATAAAAATTACTTAGTGATAAAGAAAACAAGCACACACGAGAATATTCACCCCATGCTATGACTCCCCGGCAACGGCGCCAGAAAAAGGTCTTGATGACCCGCAAGTATACGGGATAGTTGTAGCCTCTTTCGATAAGTAAGAGTCTAGAACCCAACGAGGAGCTAAAGGTAGAACAAATACTCTCTCAAGTCCTATCGGCCACTGATACGAATCTACGCACGCTTGATGTTCGCTTTACCTAGAACAAGTATCAAACTAGAAGTACTTTGTAGGTGTGATAGGATAGGTTTGCAAGATAATAAAGAGCACGTAAATAAAAGGTAGGGGCTGTTTAGATAAAGAAGCAATAAAGTAAATATTAGTAGAGAGCTTTTTGTCACAAGAAAGTTATTTGTCCCTAGGCAATCGATAACTAGACCGGTAATCACTATTGCAATTTTATTTGAGGGAGAGGCATAAGCTAACATACTTTCTCTTCTTGGATCATATGCACTTATGATTGGAACTCTAGCAAGCATCCGCAACTACTAAAGATCATTAAGGTAAAACCCAACCATAGCATTATAGTATCAACTCCTCTTTATCCCATACGCAAACAACCTACTTACTCGGGTCTGTGCTTCTGTTCACTCATGCCACCCACCATAAGCAAATCACGAACATATTGCAAACCTTACAGCAGGAATCCCTCACACTTGCGTGACACGGAGAGCACCATAGGACATCACCTATAATAAAACATGCAACTCAAACCAATCACGATCATCAATTAACCCATAGGACAAAACAGATCTACTCAAACATCATAGGATAGACATACATCATTGGGAAATAATATATAGCATTGAGTACCATGTTTAAGGAGAGATTACAGCGGGTAACAGAGGGGTTGCACCGCTGCGTAGAGGGGGGAAGAGTTGGTGATGAAGGCGGTGAAGTTGTTGGTGAAGATCGCGGTGATGATGATGGCCCCCGGCAGCGCTCCGGCGCCACCGGAAGCAAGGGGGAGAGAGCCACCCTTCTTCTTCTTCTTCTTCCTTGACCTTCTCCCTAGATGGAAGAAGGGTTTCCCCTCTGGTCCTTGGCTCCCATGGCGTGGGAGGGGTGGGAGCCCCTCCGAGATTGGATCTATCTCTCTGTCTCTCTGTGTTTTCGCGTTCTCAGATTCTGCCCCTTCACCATTTCTTTTATATCTGGAGATCCGTAACTCCGATTGGGGTGAATCTTTTGCCCAGATCTTTCTCATAAAATTAGCTTTGTTGCGGCAAAAGAAGAGAGTCAACCGCCTTACCGGGGTCCCAGGAGAGTCCAGGGCACGCCTGCCTCCCTGGGGCGCGCCCCTCTCTCTCCTAGCCCCCTCGGGCTCCGTCTCGCGTTGATTTTACTTCACAGAAATAAAAAATATTCCAAAATAATTCTCCGTCCGTTTTTATCCCATTTGGACTCTGTTTGATATGGGGTTTCTGCGAAACATAAAACATGCAACAGACAGGAACTGGCACTAGGCACTGGATCAATATGTTAGTCCCAAAAATAGTATAAAAAGTTGCCAAAAGTATATGAAAGTTGAAGAATATTGGCATGGAACAATCAAAAATTATATATACGACGGAGACGTATCAAGGGGGAGTCGGGTCAGCAGTTGCAGCAGGGGAGCAGCGACAGACCAGCGGCCAGGGGCACCGCGACTTTGCATGGGCGCGGCGCATGGGCAGCCGAGCGCGGGTGCACAACGTAGTGGGTGCCGGGGCACGGCCACGGACATGGCGCAGCTCGGCGGGGCAACGCGGTGACCGCAGGCATGGTTGGATGGGGCGGTGCACGTCTAGGGCATGAGCGCGGGGCGCGACTCGGGCGCGAACGGCGCGAGCCTGGCGCAGCTGTGGCGGGACAGGGGAAAAAAAGGGGGGCACGGCGCCTCACCGGCGATGTAGAGGTTCAGGTGCGAGGATGAGCGATGAAGCGGCCTGGGGGAGTGGATGAGGAGGCTTGGCAGCGACGGTGGGTAGGAGATCCGACGACAGGCCTTGAAGTCGGCGATGGGAAGGGCAGCGGGCAGCGGCGCAGTGATGGGGTCGACCCCGATCCAGATCTGATCGGGTGGAGGGGGGAAGAGAGCGTAGTGGGGGAAGTGGGGGTTACGGGTTAGGGTTTCTGGATAGTGGGGTGGTTAGTTGGCACGGCTGGGCCGGTCGAAGTGGCCAACTGGGTCGTCATGTTAGGTCGGCTGGCCCGAGGGGGGGGATTTTCCTTTTGTTTAATTTTGAAATGTTTTTCTTTTATTTTATTTCTTTTCTGTTTTACCTTATTTTCTTTTTTTAATCTAGGTTTACAAAAACTACTAGCACCTAAATTAGAAATAGTAGTTACACCAGTGCCACAATTATTTTTGTATATGAAAAGTGGTTTGCAATAATTTAATCATTTAAGAGAAATTTAAATAATTGTTTCAGCTACTGTTTTACTTATCTTAGAGCATTTGATTATTTTATAAGAATGTGTTTTCTCCACCAAAGTAATGTATGGATTATTTGCCGCAAACCGAACATTTTAGTTTTGACTTTTGAAAACTTTAATTGTTTTAACTTTAATTCAAATTTGGTTTTGAATCTGTTTCGAACTAATGCAAGATTATCAACAGTAATTGAGGTGACGTGGCATCGTTAACGCCGTATTACTCTAGCCTAATTATCCGGGCGTCACACTTTCGCTGGCGGCTTAGTGGGGGTGACACTGAAGATTGACATGTCTACGCTCAAACGCCCCTCTTTCATTGGAGCTAAAATTGGATGTCGTAACATTGACAAACTCCCCTCGTCTGCTGAGGGTTGTATGGGGGGTCGTTTCTATCGTTTTTTTGTATGAGGTGGAGGAGGTTCTAGTTGGAAATCCTATAGTTGAACCTGACACTGTGCCAGTGAAACATGGGCAAGAAAGTAACCCTGTATCCACTACGAAAAGGAAGAGACAACTGGGGAGGCTGAGACAGTGAATCACTGAAGGAAATATGCCCTAGAGGCAATAATAAAGTTATTGTTTATTTCCTTATTTCATGATAAATGTTTATTATTCATGCTAGAATTGTACTAACCGGAAACTTAGTACATGTATGAATACATAGACAAAACATAATGTCACTAGTATGCCTCTACTTGACTAGCTCGTTGAATCAAAGATGGTTAAGTTTCCTAGCTATAGACATGAGTTGTCATTTGATCAACGGGATCACATCATTAGGAGAATGATGTGATTGACGTGACCCATTCCGTTAGCTTAGCAGTTGATTGTTTAGTATGTTGCTATTGCTTTCTTCATGACTTATACATGTTCCTATGACTATGAGATTATGCAACTCCCATTTACCGGAGGAACACTTTGTGTGCTACTAGACGTCACAACGTAACTGGGTGATTATAAAGGTGCTCTATAGGTGTCTTCGAAGGTACTTGTTGAGTTGGCATATTTCGAGATTAGGGTTTGTCACTCCGATTGTCGGAGAGGTATCTGTGGGCCCTCTCGGTAATGCACATCACTATAAGACTTGCAAGCAATGCGACTAATGAGTTAGTTGCGGGATGATGCATTACATAACGAGTAAAGAGACTTGTCGGTAACGAGATTGAACTAGGTATTGAGATACCGACGATCGAATCTCGGGCAAGTAACATACCGATGACAAAGGGAACAACGTATGTTGTTATGCGGTTTGACCGATAAAGATCTTCGTAGAATATGTGGGAGCCAATATGAGCATCCAGGTTCCGCTATTGGTTATTGAACGGAGACATGTCTCGGTCATGTCTACATAGTTCTCGAACCCGTAGGGTCCGCACACTTAATGTTCGGTGACGATTTATATTATGAGTTATGTGTTTTTGATGTGCTGAAGGTAGTTCGGAGTCCCGGATGAGATCGGGGACATGACGAGGAGTCTCGAAATGGTCGAGATGTAAAGATCGATATATTGGACGACTATATTCGGACATCGGAAAGGTTCTGAGTGATTCGGGTATTTTTCGGAGTACCGGAGAGTTACAGGAATTCGCCGGGGAGTATATGGGCCTTATTGGGCTTTAGGGGAAAGAGAGAGGGGAGGCTGCGCGCCCCCCAAGGCCTAGTCCGAATTGGACTAAGGGGAGGGGCTGCGCCCCCTCCTTCCTTCTCTTCTCTTTTCCCTCTCCTTGACTCCTACTCCTACTACTTGGAAGGGGGGGGGGGAATCCTATTCCCGGTGGGAGTAGGACTCCTCCAGGGCGCGCCATAGGAGGGCCAGCCCTCCCCCCTCCTCCACTCCTTTATATACGGGGGCAGGGGGCACCTCTAGACACACAAGTTGATCTGTTGATCTCTCCCAGCCATGTGCGGTGCCCCCCTCCACCATATTCCCCCTCGGTAATATCATAGCGGTGCTTAGGCAAAGCCCTGTGTAGGTAGCATCATCGACACTGTCATCACGTCGTCATGATGACGGAACTCGGGGTTCGGGGGATGTCATCGACCTGAACGTGTGTTGAACTCGGAGGTGCCGTACGTTCGGTACTTGGATCGGTTGGATCGTGAAGACGTACGACTACATCAACCGTGTTGTGCTAACGCTTCCGCTTTCGGTCTATGAGGGTACGTGGACAATACTCTCCCCTCTCGTCGCTATGCATCACCATGATCTTGCGTGTGCGTAGGATTTTTTTTGAAATTACTACGTTCCCCAACAGTGGTATCCGAGCCAGGTTTATGCGTAGATGTTATATGCACGAGTAGAACACAAGTGAGTTGTGGGCGATACAAGTCATACTGCTTACCAGCATGTCATACTTTGGTTCGGCGGTATTGTTGGATGAAGCGGCCCGGACCGACATTATGCGTACACTTACACGAGACTGGTTCTACCAATGTGCTTTGCACACAGGTGGCTGGCGGGTGTCAGTTTCTCCAACTTTAGTTGAATCGAGTGTGGCTATGCCTGGTCCTTGTTGAAGGTTAAAACAACACTAACTTGACGAAATATTATTGTGGTTTTGATGCGTAGGTAAGAACGGTTCTTGCTAAGCCCGTAGCAGCCACGTAAAACTTGCAACAACAAAGTAGAGGACGTCTAACTTGTTTTTGCAGGGCATGTCGTGATGTGATATGGTCAAGACGTGATGAGATATAAGTTGTTGTATGAGATGATCATGTTTTGTTGAAGTTATTGGCAACTGGCAGAAGCCTTATGGTTGCCTCTTTATTGCATAAGATGCAAGCTCCAAATAATTTCTTTACTTCATCGTTATGCGATAGCAATAGTTGCAAGAGCAATAGTTGGCGAGACGACCGTGTGACGACACATTGATATAGATAAAGATGATGGAGATCATAGTGTCATGCCGGTGACGATGGAGATCATGACAATGCTTTGGAGATGGAGATCAAAGGCACAAGATGATGATGGCCATATCATGTCACATATTTTGATTGCATGTGATGTTTATCTTTTATACATCTTATTTTGCTTAGATTGACGGTAGCATTATAAGATGATCTCTCACTAAATTTCAAGGTATAAGTGTTCTCCCTGAGTATGCACCATTGCGAAAGTTCTTCGTGCCGAGACACCACGTGATGATCGGGTGTGATAAGCTCTACGTTCAAATATAACGGGTGTAAGACAGTTTTGCACACGCAGAATACTCATGTTAAACTTGACGAGCCTAGCATATGCAGATATGGCCTCGGAACACTGATACCGAAAGGTCAAGCGTGAATCATATAGTAGATATGATCAACATAGTGATATTCACCATTGAAAACTACTCCATCTCACATGACGATCGGACATGTTTTAGTTGATTTGGATAACGTGATCACTTAGATGATTAGAGGGATGTCTATCTAAGTGGGAGTTTTTAAGTAATATGATTAATTGAACTTTAATTTATCATGAACTTAGTCCTGATAGTATTTTGCAAATAATGTTGTAGATCAATAGCTCGCGTTGTTGCTTCCCTATGTTTTATATGTGTTCCTAGAGAAAACTAAGTTGAAAGATGATAGTAGCAATGATGCGGACTGGGTCCATGATCTGAGGTTTATCCTCATTGCTACATAGAAGAATTATGTCCTTGATGCACCGCTAGGTGACAGACCTATTGCAGGAGCAGATGCAGACGTTATGAACGTTTGGCTAGCTCAATATGATGACTACTTGATAGTTTGGTGCACCATGCTTAACGGCTTAGAATCGGGACTTCAAAGACGTTTTGAACATCATGGACCATATGAGATGTTCCAGGAGTTGAAGTCAATATTTCAAGCAAATACCCGAGTTGAGAGATATGAAGTCTCCAACAAGTTCTATAGCTAAAAGATGGAGGAGATATGCTCAACTAGTGAGCATGTGCTCAGATTGTCTGGGTACTACAATCGCTTGAATCAAGTGGGAGTTAATCTTCCAGATAAGATAGTGATTGACAGAGTTCTCTAGTCACCATTACCAAGTTACTAGAACTTCGTGATGACCTATAGTATGCAAGGGATGACGAAAATGATCCCCGAGCTCTTCGTGATGTTGAAATCGACAAAGGTAGAAATCAAGATAGAGCATCAAGTGTTGATGATTGACAAGACCACTAGTTTCAAGAAAAGGGCAAAGGGAAAGAAAGGGAAACATCAATTAGAATGGCAAGAAAGTTGTCACTCCCGTGAAGAAGCCCAAAGTTGGACCAAAGCCTGAAACGGAGTGCTTCTACTGCAAAGGAAATGGTCACTGGAAGCGAAAATACCCTAAATATTTGGTGGATAAGAGGATGGCAAAGTGAACAAGGGTATATTTGATATACAGGTTATTGATGTGTACCTTACTAGTGTTTATAGTAGCCCCTGGGTATTTGATACTTGTTCTGTTGCTAAAAATTAGTAACTCGAAACAGGAGTTACAGAATAAACAGAGACTAGTTGAGGGTGAAGTGACGATGTGTGTTGGAAGTGGTTCCAAGATTGATATGATCATCATCGCACACTCCCTATACTTTCGGGATTAGTGTTAAACCTAAATAAATGTTATTTAGCGTTTGCGTTGAGCATGAATATGATTTGATCATGTTTATTGCAATATGGTTATTCATCTAAAGTCAGAGAATAATTGTTATTCTGTTTACATGAATAAAACCTTCGATGGTCATACACCCAATGAAAATAGTTTTTTAGATCTCGATCGTAGTGATCCACATATTCATAATAATGATGCCAAAAGATGCAAAGTTGATAATGATAGTGCAACTTATTTGTGGCACTGCCGTTTGGGTCATATCGGTGTAAAGCACATGAAGAAACTCCATAAAGATGGATTTTTGGAATCACTTGGTTATGAATCATTTGATGCTTGCGAACCGTGCCTTTTGGGCAAGATGACTAAAACTCCGTTCTTCAGAACAATGGAACGAGCAACAAACTTGTTGGAAATAATACATACTGATGTATGCAGACCAATGAGTATTAAGGCTCGTGGCGGGTATCGTTATTTTCTGACCTTCACAGATGATTTGAGCAGATATGGGTATATCTACTTAATGAAACACAAGTTTGAAACATTTGAAAAGTTCAAAGAATTTCAGAGTGAAGTGGAGAATCATCGTAACAAGAAAATAAAGTTTCTACAATCTGATCGTAGAGGAGAATATTTGAGTGCCAAAAGTGGACAATACTCTCCCCTCTCGTTGCTATGCATCACCATGATCTTGCGTGTGCATAGGATTTTTTTAAATTACTACATTCCCCAACAATCACACCCAAGCTCCTGCTGAGCGTGATGCTGATAATTATCAGGGGGGAGGGGTAAGACCTGTCATCTGCTCCCTCCCGAGAAAGATTATGGTGTGGATAAAGATACATCTTCTTTGTCTGAAAGTGATGACGGAATTCTGTTTATCGAGAAGCTGGCACGAGCACTACAAAAAAATACACTTCCGTGATGATATGTGTTTGTCACAGTAGGTCAGGTTTTTTGTCATGCATGTACATCCATGACGATTTTATGACAGAATCAAGATAGTCATACCTGTGCTGTCGTAGAAGTGTTCCATGACATTACCAAAACTACCATCACGGAAGTGTCCACTTCCATGACGATAAATCGCGCGTCACAGAAGTGCTTTCATCAAGGGTGACCGACACATGGCATCCACCGTAACGGAACGCCGTTAAGCTATCGGGTCGGGTTTTGGATCCGATAACCCGTTAACAGCCCCGACCAATGGGGATTTTCCACGTGTAAAATCATCATTGGCTGGAGGAAACATGTGTCGGCTCATCGCTGGGATAGATGTCATCCACTCATTGGACAGAAGGCGCCTATGATACGTCGACACGTGGCACGGCCCAACAGAGGCCCAGTCCTGTGAAAACGCCGACCCGTTTCATTGGTCAAAAGGTGGCGGGCCGGCCCGTTTCATTGTTCAAAAGGTGGCGGGCCGGCCCATGGAAAGCCTGTTAACGGCATGTTCGCATATAGCCCATTTACAGCCCACTAACCCAAGGCCCGTTACACCCAATCCGAATTAGGCCCAGTAGCGTCATCTGGGCCATCCAATGTGATTCCAGCCCATTTTCACTTCTGGCCCATGTATGGCCCATGACGTCTCTCGTCCCATATGAGGCCCTATGTAACTCTTGGCCTATTAACGGCCCGTGGTGAAACTGGCCCGTAATGAATAGTGTATCACTTTACACCCATTAACGTCCCATGGTGAACCTGGTAATGAAGAGTGTATCACTTTATACCCATTAACGACCCGTTATTCCGTTGGGCCGTTTCCAGCCCATGTTATCTTTCGGCCTTCTCAGAGCCCATTTATTCTTGGGCTCATTTCCAGCATTCGTTTACTTACGGCCCGTTACTGTCATTTTCTGCTTGTGGGCCAAATTCAGCCCGTGGTTACAGTCGGCCCGTTTGTGGTCCATTAATATGTTGGGTCGTTTTCATAGCATCATCAAATACGGCCTATTAACGATGGCCCGTTATGGTCGGCCCATGAACGGACGATTCCAACTCTAGCCCGTTTACGGCCATTATGCGGCCTGTTATTGGCCCATGTTTGGCCAATCGATCATATGGCCCGTATAAGGCCCATTGATGATACGACCCGTAGAAGGCCCATTGTTTCTACGGCCCGTAGAAGGCCCATTGTTTCTACGGCTCGTAGAAGGCCCACTGTTTCTATGGCCCGTAGAAGGCCCACAGTTTCTACGGCCTGTAGGAGGCCCAGTGTCACTACAGTAAATATTAACCCATGGTTATTGTGGCCTAGTTTTAAAAAATAGGTTATTGCAGCCACTAGCAAACCGCGGAAAAAGAACTGCATTGACTACAAGCAAACAAATAAACAAGACAGGAAGGAAATAAATAAGCAAGCAACTTATGCTAGGCTATCATGGCTATTACACATATTACATCCACTGGGCATAAAAGTTCGCCACCAGTGCAAATATAGGGAACAAAGCCACATATAAACGCCGCAGCAAAACAAGTCCAGAATTGAAACCACTTCAGAAGAGTTCAAGAAACAATATCCTGGGTACCCATAATGCTGGCAAGATGCTTAGCAAGCTTATTAACTTTCTCTTGTTTGGCGCTTAAATCCCCAAGCGCTTACTATTGCACAAGAAAGTACGCATCTGAATTCTACAGGGACTTCCTCAGTCCTTCGGCTTCTTGTCATAGCACAGTTGACTGATGCCTTTCAGCTTGTAGCTGAGACTGAAGAAGCCGAAGTGATTCAGGCAGCGAGTTCGAAGAGCTTGTGCCAGCGGTACTGGCCAGTAACTCGAACACTACATCAACGCAGGACTGTGGGGTTTTCTCACTGTCTACAAGATCGTTTTTATCACCTTTCTTGGAGACCAACAGGGTTGTATCACTATCTTGAACCTTATATGCATTACTTTCTCTACCATTGCATAGTGGGATGCTATTCTCCAATATTCTATTTGCATACTACAAGAGAAACAAGCAGACACATCACAGGTTTAGCTTGTAGTATACGGAACTCATTTTGGTAAACCGGTTCAGTTGTAAGGTGGATAGGATAACAGCATGAAACAAACATATATCTATGTACTATGGTCACTGTATTGTCCATATCATTCTAGTTTATGTTCCCTAATCAAGATAGAGAAACAGTTCAACTCGTATATTTTTAAGACACAACAGCATAGACAGAATATAAGTGTGAGAATATAGCATTGGCAGCACTTGTAATGTGATCACATGAGAACATAACTGTTTATACAACTTAAACTGAAATCAACATAGAGCAAGAAGTTAGAACAACAATCCAGTTAAAGAAATAGGTTTAAAACATACATGTTGCGCCATTTTAAAGTTTCAGTTGGATCCTTCAAATTCGAAAGTAGTTGGTATGAGTAAATACAGTGATGCAACAGCAAAGGAGTATGGACCATAGCTATGGAATCTGACCTGAGAACAGTTGCTCTTCTGCTTTAAACGTGGAGTTTGAGTTAGCTGTGGTGGTCTTCGTGCTTTGAGCACTACAGTAGCTTTACAAACTGCTCATGTGGGGGTACTCTGTGGTGGACATGGTGCTTTGTCAACTAGAAGTGGGTTACTATCCGCTGGGGTTGCGGTTAGATGGGTTGTAGCGGGTTCTCTGCCCAACGGTGTAAGTGTGCAATCTGGAAGAGTCTCGATTATGTGGGGGGGGGCTAGTTTGTGGGCCAGTACAACCATGGTTCTATCTGCATCGACGGGTAGCACTGTCTTTTGTGAAGAACGGGTTTTTGCTCCCTTAGATACTGCCATCACCCCCTCCAATTCAAATGGCTGATAAACAAGAAAAGAAATTGAACGTACAGACATTGTATGATAGACAGATGTGGTAATTCACATATATGTTGTCTAACCAAATAGGACAGCATGACACAGTTTCACATATATGATGCCTAACTAAACAGGATAGCATGACACAGTTTCAGATATATGATGGATAACTTAACAGGATATAATGGCATAATTCAACATATGATGAGTACCTAAACAGGATGACATGACAAAACTATATGATGTCTTTCTAAAATAGGTTGGGATGAAATAATTCACATACATGTTGTCTAAGTATACGGGATGGCATGATATAATTGACATAATTGATTCATATACTAAGCAGTTGGGACTCGCATGTATGATCTCTAAACTAAGCAGATAGAATTCAATATTGTGCATATGATGTCTAAACTAAGCAATGCAAGACACCATATGCATCATATGAGAAATATAAACATTGCAACTTAGACCATACACCTCAGGTGGGATATAGGACTGGTCATCTGTCTCTGAATCCTCCTCTGAGGAGCTCCCTGTAACCATCGAGATATATGCTTCAACAGGTACCATTGCCTGCTCTGAAGACCTTGTTTTCACTCTAGATTTTTCCATAACCGGCTCAAATGGTTGATACACATGAAGAGTAGTTCAATATACACAGATTGTCGACAAATGGAATACGTAATGAAAAAAAAAGATGGCATGAGATAATTCACATGTATGATGCCTGGCTCCATGGCGGTGCATAATTCACATATATGATAACTGGCTGAAAAACATGGCATTGCATAATTCACATATCTGATATAGAAAGAAAATAGGAGGCATTCACACAATGTCTAACCTAAGCAGATGGCATGGCAATGCAAGACACCATATGCATGATATGAGCAATATAACCCAGCCAAGTTAGAGAATGCACCTCGGGGGGGGGGGGGATATGACTAGTCATCTGTCTCTGAATACTCCTCCGCGGAGCTATCTGTAACCAGCAAGAAATCTGCATCGACAGGTAGCACTGACTGCTCAGAAGACCTTGTTTTCACTCCAGATTTTCCCATGACCGACTCAAATGGCTGATGCACAGGAAGAGTAGATGAATGTATAAACATTGTCGACAAATGTAATACATTATGGAAAAAAATATGGCACGATACAATTCACATATACGATGACTGGCTAAATAGGATGGCATTGCATGATTCACGTATATGATGCCTGGCTAAAGAAGATGGCATTGCATAATTCCCATATACTCCCCCCGTTCCTAAATATTTGTCTTTTTAGAGATTTCAAATGGACTACCACATACGGATGTATATTGACATATTTTAGAGTGTAGATTCACTCATTTTGTTCCGTATGTAGTCACTTGTTGAAATCTCTAAAAAGACAAATATTTAGGAATGGTGGGAGTATGCTATAGAAACCAAATAGGTGGCATTCACACAAAGCAAATCTAAACTAAGCTGATGACATATAAGATGTATAATGTAAGCAATGCAAGGTGCCATGTGCATGATATGACCAACATCAGCATGACAGGTTAGAGCAAACACCTCAGGTGGTAAACAGGCATGGTCGGCTCCTTCTGAATCTCCATCTGATATTTTCCTCTGGAATACAATTTGGAAATGCAGGAGGGGGGCCACTTCACCCACCATGGAGCGGCGTCTACATGACATTATATTCCCACGCAACGGTCTTCTCCTTTTCTCTACATGTTCAGTACGATTGTGTACAATATCTGACGTGCATAATAAAAAAATAGTTAGATTTTGTAAGGCCTAAGGGCTGCATGCAAAAAATCAAGACTGATGGTAGCAAACGAGTGGATGGATCCAAAACTAATGATAGCAGGTAGATTATAGCTTCAGTTTAAAAACATAGACAATGGATCATCTATTGTTTGTTGCCCACCCAACATGAACCACATAGAAGACCCTAGATGAACCAGATAGTAGACAGATATTATTCATTGCTGGCTCGATATGAGACCCATGGGCAATTCAAAACTCAATTTTGAACAATAAAGTAGCAGGTAATAATAACTGATGTATAACGTAAGCAAACACGAAAGACTGCGACCTCTCTTCTGGAACTGTGTAGTCCTCAGGTTCATCTACTCTGTCGATGATGGTAATGCAGTTGGCGTGGCTGCCGGCAACAGGGAAGATGATCTGAGGCGGCGAAAGAAAGTCTGCAGGGGGATCTCTGCTGCAGTGAACGCTTCTGTCGATTGTGCACCTCAGGTGGGGTGGATGACGGCACAGCAGGAGCAGGACATAACACACAGAGTTTTCTTTGACGCCTATCTGAAAATGAAGTAAATTTGTAAGGGCTCCTTAGAATTGTAGGATTCTATAAACGCAGGGACAGGAAAAACATAGGAATATGATAGGAATGCACGTGGAAAACCGAGAATTTGGAAACATAGGATTTCAGTCAACCTGGGTGTTTGGCTCACATGAATTGGAAGAACACAAGAATGGAGAAACAAAATGATGCGACGAGTGTACAACCTCTTTGGCATAGCCTTGTGGACCTCAGCATCATTGGGTTGGACGTGGAGGATGGTGATGATGCTGGTGTGACTGTCGGAGGCGGGGAAGAAGATCTGAGGCCTCTGGAAATGGCGCCGAGGGTACTGCTCCGCTGTGATGGACGGTTCCGTTGTTGGAACAGCTCTGCTAAGGTGTACGGCGACGAGGCTAAAGCAGGACAAGACAGACAACGCTAATCTGAAGTGGGACCCTAATATCATCTTCAATAGATGATGTAAAATACATCACCAAAAAGTGCTAGATGTAAAACACATCAGCCGTGCCACGGCCGCTCCGACAGATGCTGTAAGTACTGCTCACTCTGAACTTAACTGAAGAAAATGAACTTTACAGTCAAAACTGAATTTACTATCGAAACTGAGAAGCAGTGATCTAAATCAGCAGACGCTCGAGCAGGGAACGCACTAGCAGAGAGCAAGTCGTGCAGTAGCACCGCGAGCGAGTGCTAAAGCAGGAACTCCTGTAGCTGCCGGAGGTCGTGGAGCAGCAGCAGCAGCGCAATTGAGAGCAAGAGCAGAGCAGCAGCACGAACGAAAGCAGGAGCAGTGCAGCAGCACCACCGACAGCAAGAACAGAGCCGCAGCGCGAGCAAGAGCCGGAGCAGCTACAGCTAGTGCCGTTGTGGAAGTCGCCGCCGAGAAAGCAACGACATAGGGGAAAGACACTGTGGATGATGTGTCCGGCGACGGCGCTGTCGATGGAGACCCACCATGTCTGCTCGGTATTGAGCACCGGCAGCCCCGTGAGATCGAATAAAAGATAAAATGCAGCGGTGAGTGCAGAACCTCCTTGGTGGCGCCGAGTTGGCCTCGGCTTCATCGAAGGAATTGGTGAGGGTGCTGCAGTTCCGGTGGGGCAGGTCAAGATGGCGCTGTGGGGATTAAGGTGGCGCGATAGACGAGGCAAACATCGGGGCAGCTCCTTGGAGGTGGAGGACGGGGCGGCTGATCCAGCGGGACGACGAGATTGACAATGGATCCTCATCCAGTGCGGTGGATGAGGGACGGCGAGCAGTTGCGGTAGATGATGTAGTCGGGGAAGAGTCTCCGGCTGGGCGGCGGTCGGGAGGCCGACGGAGGAGCATGGGCTTTCGTGGGTTTTGGCGGCCTCCGTGTATGAATGGGAGGCGAATGGGGAGGGGGAGCCAAGCTTAGGGACGCACTTGTCCAAAATGTAGGGTAAGTTACCAGCGTACCCCCAGCAGTTTTGACACCGCGACATGGAGCTTCATTTCCGGCTGAGGGGTAGAAGGGGGATTTCGCGTGTCTGGGCTGCTGGAGTGATTTCAGATGAGGAGGGAGTTCTCGCGCGCGTCCAAATTTTGGGATAACAAGGTGCGGCGCGGGTTGAAGAGGCGGGAGTTTCAAAGCAGGTGAGACAAAAGATACTCGAGCTTGAAAATTTCGGGATAACAAGGTGTGGATTCCTTGTTCGGCAGAACAAACTTAATGTGTAAAAAAACAATTCATACAAGACACAAGAGAGTCATGTCCCCTTTTACTATATTGCTATAGATGCCATTGAAAAAACTACAAGAAAAATGTAAAAAAAACCGGGAGAACAAGATTACCCTGCACAGTACCAAATCGATTCGCACTTCCCTCAACAACAACAAAAAACAAATCAATTCCCACCAAAGGAAGAGTAATGTCCCTTTTTATATGATTACAGATGACATCATCTCGAATTTCAATTTTTGAATCCACGTTATGTTGAATTCGAATATATCGTTAGGTGACCTTGCGGTTTATAATTGATGTAATCGTACATTTTGATCTTCCATCATATATGAACATTTTACTCCACCATGTGAACATATATATTGTCGTCTACCATATGGACTAAATTTGAATCAATTTTCCTTATTTGAATACGATTGTTGTCAAGTTATACAATAATTTAAATATTATCTTGATAACAAAAAACATGTATATAGCAGTAATCATATTTCACTATGAACTACATGTACCATACGCTCTCCAATTCAAACATTTGTATCCATTTATGTTGAATTCAAATCATAGTACATTATTGGTCTAGGTAGCGAGATGTTCGGGACAATCTAAACCCTGTTTTCATATGTATAATTTTTGGCTGAATTGGGACAAGTTTTGGTATAAGCTTCTTGCAAAACTAAAGATTCTCTCAACAAGCCTCGTGGTTCCGAGAGGGAACGTGTCACCTTTGTGTGCGAAACGATATACGCTGCCTCCCCCCTGATTTTATTTACAAAGGCAACATAGAACTATATGAGTAGCCTATTAAATTTTGGAATTATTTCGGGTTCATTTGGCCATTTTATACATGAATTGAGTTTCTGGACTTTTAATGTGCATAATCTAAATATGAATTGCATGCACATGCTCCGGTGCACCAAAGTGGGTTGAAAAATCACATGTGTGTCCTTGGTTGAATTTCTAGGTCCCATGGAAGAAATGAGAATGATATTCAAACATCTGGGCCTCATGACTCGGACGAGAACATCGAGAAACTTAGATCTTAAATTCATGTAAATCCAAAACTCGCCTGGAAATCATGAAACTTGGCATGGTGTCATGTCATGGCACTAACATGTTGTGGTAAAAAATTGGGCCGATTTGGAAGCTCGTGGTTCTAAGAGGGAACGTGCCACCTTTGAGCGTGAAATAATATACGCTGCCCCCCTTGAGTTTCTTAACAAAGGCAACATAGAACTACATTAGTGCCCTATTAAATTTTGGAATTATTCCAGGTTCGTTTGTCGTTTTTTATACATTAATTGAGTTTCTGGTCATTTAATGTGCATAAGTCAAATTTGAACTACAAGCACATGCCCTCGTGCACTAAGTTGGTTGAAAAATCACATTTGTGTCCTCGGGTGAATTTCTAGGTCCCATGCAAGAAATGAGAATAAAATTAAAACATCTGGGCATCGTGGCTCGGCCGAGAACATTGAGAAACTTGGTTTTAAAATTCTTGTAAATCCAAAACACATCTTAAAATCATGAAACTTGGCATGGGTGTCATGTCATGGTACTACCATGTTGTGGTAAAAAAATTGGCCGAATAGGAACAGATTTTGGTATAAGCTTCTTGCAAGCCGAAGCTTCTCTCAAGAAGGCTCGTGGTTCTGAGAGGGAACGTGCCACCTTTGAGTGCGAAACGATATACGTTGTCCCCCTTGAGTTTATTTACAAAGGCAACATAGAACTACATGAGTGCCCTGTTAAATTTTGGAATTCTTCATTTGGCCTTATTTACACATTAATTGAATTTTTGGTCATTTAATGTGCATAATTAAAATTTGAACTACAAGCACATGCTCCCGTGCACCAGAGTTCGTTGAAAAATCACATTTGTGTCCTCGGGTGAATTTCTAGGTCCCATGCAAAAAACGAGAATAAAACTCAAACATCTGGGCATCATGGCTCGGTCGAGAACATTGAGAAACTTGGTTTTAAAATCATGAAACTTGGCATGGTGTCATGTCATGGTAGTACCATGCCGTGGTAAAAAAAATTGGTCGAATAGGAACAAATTTTGGTATAAGCTTCTTGCAAATCGGAGCTTCTCTCAAGAAGGCTCGTGGTTCTGGGAGGGAACGTGTCACCTTTGTGTGCATAATTCAAATTTGAAATACAAGCACATGTTCCAGTGCACCAAAGTTGGTTGAAAAATCACATGTGTGTCCTCGGGTAAATTTCTAGGTTCCATGCAAGAAATGGGAATGAAAGTCAAAATTCTAGGCGTCGTGGCTGGGTTGGAAACATTGAGAAACTTAGTTTTTTAATTCCTGTAAATCCAAAACATGCATGAAAATAATGAAACTTGGCTTGGTGCCATGACATGGCACCAACATGCTGTGGTAATTTTGCAGTCCGACTTGAAAAGGCGCACACATTAAGAATCAACAAAGTCATTTTGGAACAAGTGCTAGCACGTTACAATCGGAAACACAAGTATTATTGAAACTGTGGGCGTTCTACTTACTAGTACCATTTACGTGCCGCCATGCATTCCCATTTTTTATTAGCTAGGAGGCGCCATGCAGGGTAGCTATTTGAGTACGAGAGCCGTGCGATCAGACCCCTGCGCGTGCTTATCGGGAGGAGAGCCCTTTGACCTCCATCTGTTGTCCACCTCTCTCCCAAGGTCTCCATTAATGGCGCCCGAGCCTCTGTTTAATGGCGTGGCTATGTATCACTCGACTGAGATTTAAGAGAGAAAAAAGAAAATTTGAAAGCACGGATCTTGATGTAAGATCCGACGGACCTATATAGCATCTACTGCGACTTATAGTAATACTGATGAATATATAAGGATGATTAATTATCTTACATAATTAGGAAGATAATTAAAAAAGCCACATGCGGCTACGCCCGAAATACACAAGGTCAAAAGAAGAAGGAAGACAAGGATCTGGCTCGCTGATCTCTACTTTCTTGATGCGTTGCTGCAGGCCGCGGGGACTAGTCTCCGCAGCGAGCGGCGATGAGCTCTTTCGTGTCCTCAAGATGCTGCTTGAGAACATCCACGGATTCCTCCACCAGCCTTTGGCGCTCATTGCGGAGCATGTCATTCTCGTCCATAAGTTTCTTGACGATGACGTCGGTCCTCTTCAACAAGCCACTGGTCTCCTCCTGCTGGTCTGCACTTCGGACGATCTTCTCCCTCAGCAGGTCGCGCTCGGCCCGGAGCCTCTCATTGCCCTCCCTTAGTTGCCCGATGACGCCGGTAGCCTATTCAAACGAGGCTTTCATGTCGTCCTGCAACCTCGCCCAGCCGGAGATCTGATCCATTTGGCTATGGACGATCGCATGCATGCGCCTGTAACAGTCGTCGCATGCCCGCGAGAAATTTTCCAAGGCCGCCGCGGCGTGGCGGGACATCCCTGCTGCATTCACGGTGCAGCGGGACATCTCTGCTGCTTCCGCGGCACGGCCGGACCAGTCTGCTGCATCGATGGCGTGGCAGGACCTCCGTGCTGCTTCAGCGGCGCGGCGGGACCTCTGTGTTGCTACTTTCGTGCGGCGGGACATGTCGGCTGCTCTCGCAGCGAGGCGGGACATCTCTCGTGCTTCCGCTTCCATGCCCGCCTCTCCCTGGTGGCAATCTCTCGACCCAGAACTCACGTTCGCCATGGCAGATGCAAGGGAAGGATGCTGAATGACTTGTTTGTTTTTGTGGATGAGGAGTTGAGGAAGAATGTGCAGTCATCTTGGCATACTAGTATTTATAACCGAGTACTAATACGCTCCTAAGTGGGAAACCGTTTAGGTTGTGATCGGTGTGAAAAGGTTTGCAATTCAATATAGCCTGGAGTAATTTGGAATGTGACGAGACGCAAGCTCAAAATTTATTGACAGTTCTAGTTTCGAAGTGCGGCACTATTCCCGGATGGAGTAGTTCTTTTTCTACTCCCTCCTTTCCGGTTTTATAGGGCTTATCTCAAAATTTTAGTTTTTCCATTTTATAAGGCTCAATTTGGTTGTTCCCCAACACATGTTTAGATTCCAAGGTGCATTAAATCATTGCATGCAAGTATTAAGAGAAAACTAACCAATGCATGTACTTTATGCATGCATGCATTGCAATTAATGCATTGGTAAATATAATTTTTTGATAAAAACAAGAGCATTAATTAGGTGCTTTTGCAAATTAAAAAAAATATTCCACCACTCACCATCTTGGTTGGTGAGATTTTTGAATTAAGCCCTATAAACCGGAAAGGAGGGAGTACTGTTGTGTACGTGTAATAACTAGCACCATCGTATACATATCTTATGGTTAATGGGGGGTTCGACAGGAATAGCCGTGTGGCGAGCTCTAGGCTAGTCTTTTTTTCAGACGGATTAAACCTATCTCTCGGGACTTCTCGCACGCACCATGGTGCCACCCACAAAAACTTGTACTCTGAGTTTATTAGTATGTTATACAGGAAGAGAAGAGGTGCACGCACGCACTCATCCTCTCACACACGCGTATGTTTTTTCTCGAAAAGGAGGATGATGAGCCCCGGCCTCTGCATCTGGGAGTCACACACGCATTTGTAGCTACGAATTGTAGTGTTCTCAACCATCCGATTGGCTCTATCGTGGATGTACCTATATACTAAAACATGCCTAGATACATCTATATTTTGACAAATGGAAGGCATGTATTGTGGAACGGAGGGAGTGCTTGTCATCAAAATGGATAAAAAGGGACGTATCTAGAACTAAAATACGTCTACATACATCTCCTTTTATCCATTTTGATGACAAGTAGTACTTCTTACCCAAAGGAACTTTATATCCAACAGACACAAAATATCCGTTCGACTGTTGGAAATTACTGATCTGATGTCGAAATAATTGCTGCATCGCCACCAAAACCCACCATTTCTTAAGCTAAAGTAGACCAATGTAATCCCTATATTAGAATATTACTAAGATAAACAGAAGGCACTATAGAAACATTTAGGACGTGAGCTTGTCAATCTGAATGTGGAGGGACAACAGCTTAGCCCCGGCCAGCAGCTTGGGCGGAACTGTTAAGAAGGTCAGCTCCTGCACGTCAACATCGCCGGGATCCTTGCTGCTTGTCACCTCCATTTCCACCTTGACGGCGTCGATCATGCCTTTGGGCTCCCCGGCGGGCCGTTCGCCCACAGCTTGGCCACATAGTGCGGCAGTGGGGACGCCCCCGCTCTGATGCAGACGAATGACACTGCAATAGGCGCGTCGATGTCAAGCACGCCGCCGACCAAGAAAAACGCGCAGCTGTCCTCCTCCACGAACAGCAAGAGTCGTGGCTCCGACAGTGGCACTTGCAGCTGGAGCACCTTGCCGTACTGGATCCTATGCACGGGCATGGGATGCGCGATGCTGATGTGGTGGTAGAGCGCCGGCGGAAGGCCTTCGTAGCCACAGACGGGTACGGGGCATTTGCAGGGTGCGAGCAGACACATGCTCTGGTGATCAGCGAGCTTGTGGTAAGTGACGTAGAGCCCATAGCCTTCGTGCGGGCACTCCACCCTCACCGATGAAAGGACGGAGTCCGCCGCCGTGTTCCGCACATTGAAGCCACCGCCACGCTCGCACTTCTGGCACTACCGCTGGTTCCCGGGGCGCTCGACGTGGCAGTCTGCGCAGGCCAGGTGCCCTCCCTTGCACTGCAGAAATCAATCGAACAACACATCAATCAAGAAACCTGCACCTTTCTCAATCAGTCGAACGGACAAGGTGTATTCGAACCTCATACACTGGAGGCGTCAAGGGGTGGAGGCACAAGGGGCAGTGGAGCAC
The DNA here is from genome assembly GCA_963921465.1 of Triticum timopheevii. Classification (NCBI taxonomy): domain Eukaryota; kingdom Viridiplantae; phylum Streptophyta; class Magnoliopsida; order Poales; family Poaceae; genus Triticum; species Triticum timopheevii. The sequence continues at coordinate 105,707,318 of OY997271.1, forward strand.
GGTGAGGTCCATCGAGACCTTAGAGAGCTCCATCGTTGGGTCCTGTTCGGTCTGCATGATCTCGCCCTCCTCGTGCACAACCATCTCTCGACTTGGCTCGGGGCATTATAAAGCTTTACCGTCACATATTTTATACTACTTCAAGGTGCATTAAATCAACACATGCAAGTATCAAAAGGACAGTCACGGCATGCATGCATGCATTGTAATTAATGCATCGGTAAACGCAAATTATTGAAATATATCGAGTGTAGTGCTTTGATGTGTCGTGTCAACTCATACATCAACGAGAAGTTTGATTATCCTCTTCCTCACGGACTTAACTGCACCTGCCTTTGGCTGTATGACAGGTTGGCCACACACCTGTCGGGCCCACCTGTCATACACGCAAAGGCAGGAGCGTCCCTCCCTCGCCCATGAGCGTGGTGGCTGGCAAGACTAGGAGAAGCTTTCGCTACACGCTCTCGCTCCCGCACGCGGTGGACATGCAGCAGTTCAATCGGTGTTAGATGGCCAGAAGCATACTGTAGTACTCCTCCAGTGCAGTAGTACTCCATCATTGTTCGACTTCCCGAAGAGGCAAAGAGCCAAGCGCAGCCCGGACGCTTGTGTGGCAGTTTCATGTGTAGAGTAGTCTAGGATAGCGTGTACCGTGCCTGTAAGCTTAAAATCATTGGGGTCGGCTCGATGCTATGTGGCCATCTCGAAGTTTTTTAAAAAATAAAATAGTCTTCTGGCCCTACCTATCACCCTGGTAATTGTAGTTTGCACACTCATCTGGTCAAGACAGGAATATATATTTTAATTTGTTTTTTTTCGAAAAGGGTGGACTCCCCGGCCTCTGCATCAGAACGATGCATACGGACACATATATTTTAATTTGTGGTGGGTAAATGTTAGACGTTGCAGCAAATATATTGTACACTACGGGTCTTTCAGCCAAGTTTAGAGGCAAGCATGAGGGGCCAGTGCTATGATGTGTCGCATCAACTCGTACAATGAGGAGAAGCTTGATTTTACTACACGCCTTCTCCCTCGCCCATGCACGCGGTTGCTCGCAAACGAGGATAGGATTTTGCTTAGTAGTACTTCTACAACAAGCTATCTGTCCCGCTCGCGGTGGACGGACATGCAGCAGTGGATTCGACACTGTAGAAGCAGTAGTAGTAACATCATTGTTCGTCTTCTCGAAGAGGCAAAGAGCCAAGCGCAAACCGAACGTTGCAGTTGTGAACATTGGAGCACGCATATAGCCAGGCTCTTGCATGAGACAAAATTGCTATGTGAGCCCACTATTGTACTAGTATGTACAACTACTTGCTAGTATAGCCCTGTAAACCAGAAAGGAGTATTTGCCCTTCTAGAGATTTCAACAAGTGACTAGACTACACCGAGACGGAGTACATATGGAGCAAAATGAGTGAATCTGCACCGTAAATAAATACGTACTAGTTCTATCATTTTCCTCTCCAAGGTGCACAATATTGAGTATACTGACTAGTCTCTTTTTGACACGCATTTACGTTTTTTTGACACAGTACAAACGCAAGCGCTCATATACACGCGCGTACACTCACCCCTATGAACGCACACACGCATGGCACTATCATCTTGAAATTTACAAAGTCACCATAGGCACCTCGTCGTCGACGGGTCCATAGGTGCTTGAATACCAAGGAGGGAGAGGGTAGCGGTTTCCGAGACGTTGAACGGTCAATGATGCATCCTCAATTACATGCAGAGGGAATTAATTGGAGAAGCAGAATAGAGCCAACACGATGTGAATGCAACAGAGTTTGGACTCTCATATAATGAAGGCGCCCCACCACTCCAATCCATCTACTCCCAAGTCTCTGCGCAACACTGCTCACTCCAATCCAAGACCAAGTGACCAGAAGCCACAAGCACCTATGGAGGCGATGGACGCGAGCGGCAGTCGGCTGTGCCAAATCATCCAAGGCACCGGCCTGCGGCCCCACACCGTGCAGCATTTTCAGACGGTGCTGGCGACCACAGGCATCGTAGCCCTCGCCGACGCCGGCTTCGCCTCTCGCATGGACGACACGATGGTCAACTCCATTCGCAAGTTCACCGCCGTCAAGAAGCGCGCGGACGACCTTGCCGTACTGCTCCAGCCCACGCGCCCAGGCTCCTCATTGCCTGTCACCCTCATCGGCCTCCATGGTGACAAACTCTTTCAAGCCATGGTGGCCTTGCAGGTGTCGGAGGTCGCGACGAAGAATGTGCACCTCGAGGCCGCGCTCGCCGCGCAGTGCCTCGCCATGCAAGAAACCGTCGACCTGCACATCCACGTCTACGAGGAAATCGTCTACATAGGCCACTACAAGGCAATCAAGGACAGAAAGACGTTGACCTTCTTCCAGCGGCTGGAATCTATGGACGCCATTGTTCAGAAGCACGTCGACCTGGCCATGAAAGCCGTTGCTACTTAGGCGCCGTTCAATGGGCCGACGCCCTGAGTCGAGGAGGTGGACGTCATCGATGGATGCATCTCTTCTTCATGCCTCCTGTGACCAGCATTGCATTGCCTCGTGGCCTTAATGTTTTATTAGTATAGTACTCCCTCCGTTCCCAAATATAAGTCTTTCTAAAGATTCCAGCAAGTGACTACTACATATGGCAAAATGAGTGAATCTACACTCTAAACTATATCTACATACATCTATATGTTGTATTCCATTTGAAATAGTATATAAAAAGGCTTATATTTATGAACAGAGGGAGTATATGGAATTTTTGTTCCAGTCGTAACGTTTTCACTGTGAGGTGGGGCCGCAATTGAGCAAACCCACCCCGCCCACCGGGCGTCGGCCGAGTTTAGAATTAGAAGAGAGAAACGAGGGAGGAGGGCTAGCTGTAGCACGGACGCTGTTGTCAGATGGGACTCGTGTTTATAGAATAGGAGTACTGAGCACTCGTGCCTCTCTTTTTTTGAGGGAAAAATTAGTCGTATGTCTAGTACCACTAGTTGGGTGCATGCGACCTATAGCTGTCATCACTTTAGGTCTCCTTTTTGAACCGCGGCTACGCTTCACAGTACATATTTTTTCACGCATTTATCCTCCTATATGTACTCCTAGGCTATTTCCACATGCTCCCATTCGCCGACATGTGGGACATAGAGCATCTGGGTCGTAGTGCATGCACGACTCGGAGCATATGCTGGGGTACTTTACATTTCAGACCTCACGAATTACATGCAAACCCCCCGCACAAGAATAAATGAATGAATGAATTACTACATGAAACCGGATTATTTTCATGGAAACCAGAGCACGTTCATTAAATTTTGGACATAACATGTTTATAAAAAATGACCAGACCTAAACCAGTCTAAGGGCCTCTTTGATTTTTCCCGCAAAAAAAGGGCCTCTTTGATTCGCGGGATATTGAAAACACAGGAATGGGGAAAGGATGATGGCGATGAACCGAAACAAGGAGAACTCTAACTCAGTTAGAGGTTAGAATTACTCCCTCTGTCCCAAAATATAAGAACGTTTTTAACACTACACTAGTGTCAAAAACGTTCTTATATTATGGGACAGAGGGAGTAGATTCTAACCCTGAACTAACTCTAAACCAAAGAGGTGTATGGATGGCAGGGTTAGATTGACAATAAATGCTCTTTCTCAATCATTTGACTACTTTGGACCCTATTTCCTGCCAGATTTGGTGTGGCCGGCTCTTTTGTAGCCTCCTCCCGCTCACAATTGACATAAACGAACCATCTATACAAATCAAGCATGCAAAACATGATAATTTTTACTTTGTCCGTACAAATGAGATATCCCACTTAAACATACAAGTCGTCAATCATGCTTCACAAAATAAAAAAACACTTCATGAAACAAAGCATGAGCTAACTCATCATGGAAGTCATTCACGATAGGGAGGGAGCCCGAAGCCCCTCACACACCGAGGGAGGAGCTCGCCATCGTTGCTCTGGAGGAAGGCTCTGTAGAGCCCAAGCCTCGAGAACCCCTCTGACGTTGGCCCATGCGAGTTCAGGTCAACACCGGCATGGGTAGCAGGGCCGCTTGCCGCCGACTGGGAACTTAATCTTTGGGCCTCTAGAAATAATTCAAGCCTGTAACTAAAATACCTAGAAAGGTGAACTGAATCTTTGGGCCTCTAGAAATAATGCAAGCCTGAAACTAAAATACCTAGAGAGGTGAATTGAATCTTTGGGCCTCTAGAAATAATGCAAGCCTGAAAGTGAAATACCTAGAAAGGTGAACTAAATCTTTGGGCCTCTAAAATAATGCAAGCCTGAAACTGAAATACCTAGAAAGGTGAACTGAATCTTTGGGCCTCTAGAAATAATGCAAGCCTGAAATTGAAATACCTAGAAAGGTGAACTAAATCTTTGGGCCTCTAGAAAGATTTATTACCTCCTCAAGCAGCATCAAACAATTCCATGCGTGCACCACAAATCTATATCAAGTTTGATCAGGATCTACTTTTCCAAATCAGAATTAGCGCTAGAGCAAGCAAGATCAATGATATGGCCGTGAGACAGAGAAGGAACGAACAAACTCACCCCTCTCGCGACCTCCCTGGTAGATGCGCCGCCACCGCGCACGACAAAGGGAGAAAAATGACTGGTGAAGGGGGAGAGGGGCGACCTTCGAAGGCCAGAGGGAGAGGGCGGCTGGAGTAGGGCGGACGGAGGAGAGAGAGGGCGAGCGGCGCTTGGGCGGGCGGCCCTATGGGGAACAGAGAGGAGTCGTGCGAGAGGGGGGAGTGATCTGGTGCGTGCAGGGGAGATTTTTTTAGTTCTCTTTTAGTGGGCCCGAGGATAACTAACCCAATTAGAACCTCTCCACCAGGCTAGTTTTTTTAGCTGGGTTAGAGCAAACTAGCTCAAACTAACCCCTCTTGTTTCGATAGTTTGAGGCTATTTCAACCCAAACTAGCTCTAACTCAGGGATCCAAACAAAGAGGAGTGTTACTGTACATGCTACAGTGTGGACCGTAGCACATTGTTTTTTATGGCCATATCACCACATTGTTTTCTACTGCTGGTTCACTGGGCTACCGTGGTTCACACTATTGGTTCACTGGGCTGCCGAGGTTCGCACTTCTGGTTCACTGGGCTGCCATGGTTCGCACTCCTCCGAACTGAGTAGTAGTAGTAGTAGTATATAGCGCATCATTCTTTCCTCCTTCTTACTACTCCGACATGTGGGAGAGCCAGCATCCGGGTCGACGTGGCATGCACCAGATTAGAGCGCGGAACGGAAGGGGGGCATCACCCCGGTCGGAGCACCAGTAATTCATGACTATAGTGAGTGGTCATATCACAAGTCTTTCCAGCAGTAACGAGCCGTCAAATCGCACAACCCAACCTTTCCAGCAGTATGTTTGAGAATCCGCCACTCGCTCACCCTCCTCGCCTTTCTGTCAAACCGCCTACCGAAAAACTGCCGCGCGTGCTGCCTGGGAAAAGCCCCGCCCTCAACTTTTAACTACGCGAAAATAGTTCGAGCTTGTTCATTCTATATAAATACAGTACTTACTGTATGTTTATTCACCTGTGGGGTTGTTCAATGAATGGAGGGGCGGGGAGCACAAGTGAACAATACTGTAGTACTACTATTAGTAAGTAGGAGTCGTACAGTAGTCACCTTAAATAGAGAGTTTCTTTTCTTTAATGCCACTTACACAAATTGAAACGCTTGTTGTGGAGAGAAAAAAGATAATCACTCCACTATATATGGATGCAGGGGCCTGAGCGCTTGCTTTACTAGGGTTGCTCTCTTCATTATCTCATCCTCTCCAGATATAAACAAGACAGCGGTAGCGACATTTTTTCTCTGCTCACCGCTGGTCACAGATCCGGCCGGATCCCTTCGGCCGGTGTGTGTAGAGGACTAAAAGGTGCATCATTCACGCGGTCATCGCCACCGAGGGAGGAAACCCATGGCTGCCGGAGGGGCCCGATCCTCTGCCCGTGCCGTTCTCTCTGACACAACGCCGGCTCGAGAGGTCCTCTGACCCTTCTTCCTCCCTGCCGTATTGTCCGCAGATCCGACCTGCCGCCGTCGACATCCCGACGACCCTCAGGCATAAGTTCTTCGAAAGCAGCCTTGCTCTACTGCCCCAGCTCCCCACGTGTCTGCATGTGCATCTTTTTCTACTCCCATCAGCTCTTCCAAAGCCACCTAAGTTTTTAGTATTATTAGAGGTAAAGCTACTTCATGCATTCGAATCTAGGGCTTTGTTCAAACAACGAAGAAAGGGGGGAAGTTGTAGCATGAATCTAGGACTTGATTCAAAGAGGAAATAATATGGTGAAAGTAGTAGAGACCGGATACCCAACCGGTCTCTTGGTTGAAAAGGGAAATAACGGGAAAACACAGTACAAGCTAGATAAGGAACATATCTATTATTGGTTGAAAAAAGGATAGAAAGTGGCGGCTGGTGGACAAGTCAACAGAGTATGTCCAGGATTAGATTTGCTGCCATCACATAGTAAAAGGTCTCCAGGATTAGATTTGCTGCCCTCACATAGTAAAAGGTCTCAGGATTTGATTTGCTGCCGTCACATAGTAAAAGGTCTCAGGATTAGATTTGCTACCCTCACATAGTAAAAGGTCTCCAGGATTAGATTTGCTGCCCTCACATAGTAAAAGGTCTCCAGGATTAGATTTGCTGCCCTCACATAGTAAAAGGTCTCCAGGATTAGATTTGCTGCCCTCACATAGTACAAGGTCTCCAGGATTAGGTTTGCTGCCCTCACATAGCATGAACAAACTCGGCATCACCACTTTATGCCTCCTTGTAGGTACATTGTGCTGATGCGTCCACTGTTGCATGTCCTTATACCAACCTTTTGTTGTTGTTAATGTAAGGGCACATGTAAAATGAAGCGATCACATTGTTACCTTAGGGACATGTCTAACCAGTGTTATTGTTAATCTAATGCCTCCAGTGATAAGATGCAATTAAGCTGTGTTACAAATGGCACTCCTGCTATTTTCCCCAGTATGATAAGTAAGTTGCTCATTTACGCTGCTGAGTGTCCTGGTGTCCCCATGGTATCATGCCCTTAAACCAACTCTTTAGCTGACGTTGATTTACTGTGTCTAGTAAACAAGCAATGCCACCATTGAAGTAATCCCATATTTGAGGAATCTCATTGTTGATCATAATGCTTCTGGTAACATGAAGCATTGCTGAAGTTTTAAAATTTCTACTGTCCTTGCGTGATTGCCATGAACATAATTAAGATGCTTCTTTTCATTTTGTATATGTTTCGTATATTCTTGTTGACCAGCAACTGTTTACTTTCTATCTTTTTGTGCAGATAGGGATATCCATTTCACCTTGTTGCTATTGTGACCTTTTGGTGAACTGCACAAAACACTTTTTTTTGAATGAGTGTCTTGTGTAGTTCAACTAAAATGTCACGTGGGCAACATCTCTCAATTTTGGTGGAACTGCACAAAATGGTGATTGGAGTTTCCAAAATCTTCGTCAAGTTCTGCTGGTAATCTCATGCAACATTGTATTAGCCTTTGCAAGATGGAACCATCACTGTCACCACAATGGCACTTTATTTTAGTGGAACTGCACAAAAGGATAAGAAAATTATAGTTGCACCTTACATGAGTCGGACAGCCAACCTTAATGTTCCTCAATTTTAGTGCAACTACTAAAGAAGAACCTGCCAGCTCACGAGAGCAAGTACTTCTTGCTAGCTGAATGATGCAATCTTTGCTTCATTTTAGGTGAACTGCAAAAAAAGGCGCATGAATTGAATCATGGAACTCCAGGCAGACCTCATCCTAGTGGAGCTACAGGTTGAGTTCAAGGAGGTCGCTATTAAAATGAAATCATGCTCTCCTGTCTCCTTGTTTGTGCTGTGCAAACAGGAATACTCAACTACAAATGTTGTGACGGTCAAGAGCATTCACCAAGTTCTTCGATTGTATGACATGGCTAGCCAAGATGGATTTAATCCCGATATTCACTTTATCAAAAGGCTCTAATGGGTTGGTTCTGAATCTTGCAAGCTGGGAATCAATGAGATGTGTAGGCATCTTTGTTGTACTTATTATTTGAATCTTATTTGTTGGTTCTGAATCTTGCAAGCTGGGAATCAATGAGATGTGTAGGCATCTTTGTTGTACTTATTATTTGGATCTTATTTGTTCGTTCTGAATCTTGCAAGCTGGGAATCAATGAGATGTGTAGGCATCTTTGTTGTACTTATTATTTGGATCTTATTTGTTGATTCTGAATCTTGCAAGCTGGGAAACACGGCACGATGATGTAGAGGACAACAACCATAACAAACAGTTCAAACTTGGTAGTATTATCTTTGTGAAAGTGCGACAAATGTGCTGATCGTGTGCGTCCTAAGAATAATAATTCTAATTGTTGTGCATGTTGATCCTGTGGCACTGATAGAGCGAGCCAATGCATTGCTTGTTTTAAGTATAAATTTCTATTAAAGCTAATTAAATTTAAGTAAAGTGACCACTAACTCATGTTATTACAGTACCAATACAGACCCACACGTGAACCGGCGTGTGGCCGGAGTAGGTTTCTTAATGGAGGCGTTTGAATGCGCCGAGGGTGCATCTTCTGCCGGGCGTGCAGCGGACGAGGGAGGGGTAGTAACTGCTATCGCATGTCCACACTCAGCTTATTGTTGAATCCAGTTCCCCAAGAGCTGAAAAACGAACTGCTGCCGCCGCCTACACACTCGTTCACTCAAAGAGACTCCAATGGCGATCCGAGGGGTGAGCCTGCTGGATATGGACTTCAACAAGGAGTTCCCCTTTGAGTTCGCCATTTAGTCCTATGGCTGCACCAACTTGAATGTGATGTACACCAACGATACGGACTCGGTGAAGCTCTGCCTCGCCTCAGTCCTATGGCTGCACCAGGTTCTGGAGCATTCGCCCGTTTCATCGGCAGCGCCGACTGCACCTTCACTACGGTGGAGAGAAGGAAGAACGCGATGATTTGGCCATCTGGTGCAACAAGCTTGTCGACATCCAGAAGCAATACAAGATCATCAGCAACGGGCAGGAGAAGGACTCCGTGGTTGACCTCGTTGAGACCATCATCGATCCCTGATACGCCAACATGAAAGAAGACGACCTGAACACGTGGGAGGTACCTCTGAATCTAGCTTACATAACCTACATGGCCAAGGATGCATACGCATGCTACGACATGTACATGCAGATCTTGGACATGAGGGCGTGTCTGCTTCCCGTAACCGACGAGTACACGGACAGGCGCAGCGTCATGATTAAGCGTGCCAGGAAGGTCTAGATGTTGTACTATATCTGTTTATAAGCACCTTTATCATCTGAGTGTTTCATGAATTAGCCTATGTGTCATAATTATCTGTTTTGTCCGAAATATTTCTTTTAAGAACCCATTAGCCTGATTGCTTTTTTTAGTGGCTATTTGCTTATGTATGTAACTAGTTCACTTGTCCGTTAAAAAAAACTAGTTCACTCGGTTGCCATGCTTAGAATCTCCTTCCTCCCAACATATTCCCCTCCTCAGGTGGACCCAACAGGTCTTTGAATTTTCTCCCACTTTCTTTTTCAATGTAAACTAAGTTTTCTCCCAATACTTTTCCCTAGAACCAACTCAACTGTCTCACGTCTAGCCTAAAAAATAATAATACCCCACGTACTATTAACTCATCAAATTTAAATGATATTTTATTTCATAAGTTGAAATTTCTTACAAAATAATAATAATAATTGTTTATATATAACTTGGCAAGTTAACTCCTAGTGATTGCGTACATAAGCTTGCAAAGATTTTACTGACAAATGCAGTAATAGACGTGCAATCATGTGTTTATGTTTTTATAACATTTCTCCATCTAACCCAACATGATATTTTCACCCAGCCCAGCAAGTCTGCGGATTTCGAGACAAATGTAAATGGGATTTAAATGGGTTGCATAGATGCTACATCATTGTTTCACCCAGCCCACCAAATGGACTAAAAAACAAATGGACTGGCTGACATGTGGGCCAGTAGGTCAAAGCCTAAGAAGGCGTTGGATTTACATCCAACGGCCAGCATTCTTCTTCAATCTCTTGTCTTCTTCCCCTAGCACTGCCGGAACCGCCTGCTCCAGCCTTGGCGTCCAGCGGCGTTGTTTTGCGCTCCTCAGTGAAACGCTACCCTGCCGACGGCCAGGCCATCCCTCCACTCCGCACCTCCTGTTATTCTCTGCCGAGTGTAGGCCCACCCCGCACCCGAACCAGTCAAGTTTCCCACTCCTTGCCGTCTGCGACTCCACTGCCGCATCTTCCCCATCTCTGGGTTGTTCCAGTCTAGGGCCTCGCCGTCGTCCACCGCCTCGGTGCGCTCGGCGCGGCGTGGTCAACATACAAGAGTCATCGGAAGAGGACTGTACGTGGAGAGCCTGACGGCTGGGACCCACAAGGTCCATGGTCGCACGCAAGGAAAGTTCCTCCTTATTACGCATTGTACGTGGACTGTACGTGCGAAGGGCTTCTGTATTTAGCAAAAAAAAACGTTCCCCCCGCTGATAGGTCGGACCCACCAGCTATATCTTTGCACGCAAGGAAGTGCCTCCTTATTACGCACAAAAAAATGAATACCCCCCTGCTAGCTGGGACCCACCATAGTGGGTGGCTGACTTGTGGTCCTACTAAGTTGACGAGGATGGAGGGCTTTGTCAACTTAGTCAATATGAACGATTCTAGCTCCAGTGACCGTACGATGTCCATCCAACGGCCATAGTGCTTCTTCAACCTCTGGTCTTCTTGCTCCAGCCACCCAAAGCAGCATCAGTCGTGCCGCGTGCTCCTACCTCTCGTGGCCGGCTATGATGTCGCAGAGGCCTAACCTCCCCCTACTACTCCCAACGCTGGCCCAGGGCATCCCTCTACTCACCCATACCCCCTGTTATTCTGCGGCGACGGCAGCCTCACGCCGCAGCCGAACCAGTGAACCCTCGTACTCCTCTCCGCGTGGGCATCCGCTGCCGCGTCTTCCCCGGCTCCGCGTTATCCCCTTCCTAGGCCTCACCGTCGTCCATCGCCTTGGTGCTCTCGGTGCGGCGTGGTCAATGTGGTCAACGATTGACTTCCATCGGAAGAGTACTGTACGTGGAGAGGCTGACAGCTGGATCCACGACCGCAGCTGGGTCCACAGCCAGAGCCTAGTTTTTTGTGATTTGTCAAGTAAGTCGCTTTGTCAGGCCTGTTGGGCTGCAAATCTTTCAAGACAAGGAGAGCTTCATTCGGCTGGCCGAGAAAATGGCCTATCAGTAATGAGAAATGGGTTGTGCATTTTTAAAACACATCAAACTAGCAATTAGTTTCAAATATCTTTTTTTCATTTCGAGATTTTAAATTGCATTTATTTTTATGCATGGACAATTTGTTGGATTTTATATTGATATACATTTATTTTTGAAATCATTTTGAATGTGAATTGATATTTCGGGATTAAAAATAGTTCGGACTACACCGAAATATGCAAAATTTTGTATAATTTTTTAATCGTGGCCACAATATGGGCTGTAATGCTAACAAAAAGAATATGGGCTCCAAAAGAACCTTAAGAATTAGCAAATGGGCTGTAAATTATTAGAAATAATGGCAGATGGGATGTATGCTATCTTCCACAGATTTGAGGCTTTCCTAAAAAAAGGTTGACGCACAAGCAGTGACTGTTGGATTTCCATCCAACGACCGTCGTGCTTCTTCAATCTCTGCTCTTCCTGCTCCACCCGCTCAAACAAGCGCCGGCGTGACTGCCTGCTCCCTCCTCCCCGCGGCCGGCTGTGCTGTCGCGCAGGCCTCACCGCCCCACCGTACTCCCATTGCTGGCCTAGCCATCCCTCTACTCACCCACATCTGCTGTTATTCTCCGGCTACGACAGACGAACCAGTAAACCCTCGTACAGTCGTACTCCCCTTCGCGTGGGAAACAACTGCCGAGTCTTCCCTGCATCCGTGTCGTTCCCTTCCTAGGCCTCGCCGTCGTCCACCACCCTGGTGCTCTCGACGCGGCCTGGTCAACGTGATCAACGACCGGCATGCTTCTGGCGTGGACTGTACGTGGAGAGGCTGACAGCTGGGTCCACGGCCGCATGCGAGGAAATGCCTCCTTATTACGCGCAAAATAATGATTCCTCCACCTAACATCCGGGACCCACCAAAAGGGCCTCTGTATTTCATGAAAAAACGTTACCACCGCTGACAGCTTGGACCCACCAGCTATATCTTCGCACGCAAGGAAGTGCCTCCTTATTACACAAAAAAAATGAATACTCCCTCTGCTAGCTGGGACCCAGTATAGTGGCAGGATGACTTGTGGGCCTACTAAATTGACAGGGACAGAGGGCTTTGTCAACTTAGTCAATACTCTAGTGACCGTACGATGTCCATCCAACGGCCGTAGTGCTTCTTCAACCTCTGGTCTTCGTTCTCCAGCCACCCAAAGCAGTGCCGGTCGTGCCGCATGCTCCTGCCTCCCGTGGCCAGCTGTGATACCGCGGAGGCCTCACCGCCCCCTACTACTCCCACCGCTGGCCCAGGGCATCCCTCTACTCACCCACACCCCCTGTTATTCTGCGGCGACGGCAGCCTCACACCGCAGCCGAACCAGTGAACCCTCGTACTCCTCTTCGCATGGGCATCCACTGCTGCGTCTTCCCCGGCTCCGCCTCGTCCCCTTCCTAGGCCTCGCCATCGTCCACCGCCGTGGTGCTCTCGGCGCGGCGTGGTCAATGTGGTCAATGACCGACTTCCATCGGAAGAGTATTGTGCGTGGAGAGGCTGACAGCTGGGTCCACGGCAGCCGCAAGGAAGTGCCTACTTATTACGCGCAAAATAATTATTCCTCCACCTAACAGTGGGGACCCACCGGACGGGCCACCGTATTTCGCGAAAAAAACATTTCCTCCCTGACTGCTGGGACCCACCAGCTACACCTTCGCAGGCAAGGAAGTGCGTCCGGGCAAAAAAAACGATTCGCCCCCTGGCTGCTGGGACCCACCAACTACATCTTCGCATGCAAGGAAGTGCGTCCGGGCAAAAAAAATGTTTCTCCCCTTGTTGGGGATATAGCTACTGAGTGTAAACCGGCCAGGAGGGCCCGGTTCACCCTTGATTATGCTAAAGCCCATGAAGATCCAGAAGATGGCGAAGTTATTAAATGAAGCTTAGAGGCCCGAAGCCCAAAGGCGGATTAGGGCCCACAGCGGTAAACCGCCATAACTATGTAACTTGTAATATAAGTTAGGGAAGGAGAGACCGAACCGGACACTTTGTATGAGTCGGCTTCAGGGCTTTGTAAATCGGCCGGGCGTCAACCTGTGTATATAAAGGGATGACCCGGTGGCGGTTTAAGGACAACATACAACAACTCGAGATTCAGGCAAGCGTATTTGCTCCCTGATCATCGAAACCCAATCAATTCCATCACAACTAGACGTAGGCTTTTACCTTCATCGAAGGGGCCAAACTAGTATAAAACTCCCGTGTCCCTTGTCCGATTTAACCCCTTCAAGATAACCCATTGTGATGGCTCCACGACTAAGTCCTTTCACGAGGACATCTGACGTGTTAATTCCACGACAGTTGGCGCCCACTGTGGGGCTATCACACAATGGTTTCGAGTTCTTGAAGGGCAGCTTTGAAGGACTCAAGTGGTACATGGTCAGCCGGATGACCAAGAGTCGTCGCGGCAAGCTCTACATCGACGATGAAGGATGGGGCCCCGAGGCCGGCTCAATCGAGTACGGGTACCGGGTCCCCTTTGGCGGAATTCATGTCTTCATCGGCAAGATTGGCAAACCGGGCCCTGAGCTGGACATCTGCACCGACCTCGTCGAGACGGCTCAGCGTGCGAGTCCAGCCCGGGTTAAGCCCGCCATGAAGCGTGCGTTCGTAGGATGTGTCCATGAGATCGGATCTGAACCGGTGTCTGAAGGCGAGACGGCCGTGTATTCCGACGGCGAGTCATCCACTGGCGAAACCGAGTCCTTGTACCAGATTCATAACGGTGTGTTTGAAGGATATTCCGATGGCAACAGTATTTCGGACCTCCTTGAACCGCCAAGTCGGGTTGCTGTTTACATGGCCGGAACCCAGCCCACTTTGCAGTCTTCATCAACAGTGGCAATGAATACCGGATTAGCAGCCGCGGCAGGAGTCCCGGCGCGCCGACCGGCTCAAGTCCTCTCCAGTTTGATGGATGCTTGGGCGACCTTGTTAACCATGGCAGACACCCCGGAGACGCGGGATCAGCACAATGCGGACATTGCAAAGCTGAAGGACCAGATAACACAGGCTAAGGAGGACCTGGCAACTGAGGATGCTAGGATGGCTGAAGAATGGGCCGCTTTGGATGCCCAGTCACAGCGGATACAGGCGCAGAATTATCAGCTCATGCTAGACCGGACCGCATCAGAGGATGTAATGCGAAGGAAGTACCGGTCTCGTCTGCCGCCGGTCTACGAAGGATTAAATCTCTTTCAAACGCCAGGCGCTGGGCCGAGCAATCTGACAGCTGCAAACCGGACTGATGCGCCTAGGATAGCTCCGGATCAACTACGGATAACAGAGCCACCCCGACGAACAGATAACCCGCCACAATACGTGTCTGCACCACCGAGTCACTTCTCGAGCCCTCTGGACAACATGATTGCCGCAGCATCGCGCCTGGCAGCCATTCCGATGGAGGGCGATTCAATAGCAGCAATTGAAACGCGGTGGGCTAGCGACCTTCTTCAAACCGCTGTGGTACAGCAGCAGGCTTATTCTTATAGCCGGGATCGAATTCATTCAACCCCTCGTCCGAGCCCAAGCTATAGCGGGCGTACGGATGCACTACAAGAAATATGTCAACTTATGACCTTCTGTCAGTGACCCTGGAAGAATTGGTCATAGATTTATGACCATTTGAGACTAATTGGTCAAAAGCTGTTCGAGGGGCTCCAAACCCTAAACCATTGCGACCATTTTGGTCAGAAAGGTCATAATTTCCTTACATGAAATGGTCATAAAGCTAACAGCGCTAGTCCGCTGCCTTATTTCTAGTTGTTAACGACCAATATAGATGGTCATAGCCTTGTAAATTGTGGTGGGTTGCTATGACTAGGCGCCACCACATCAGTTTTGCCTATGTGTCATGTCCATGTGGCAGTTTTTGCCCTAGGCTATGAAGCAACCTATATTTCTCTCATTCCCAAAATTCCCAAAGAAATCTCATAAATTCTTTGTGTCATATCTTCGTCAAATATGTAAAAACCTTCCTTGCCTAGTTCAAAAATAATTCAAAAATATTCATTTTCCTATTCTGTTCAGAGTAACACTTTGTGAAGGAAGTACCACTTTGGCATGTCCAAATAGTATCCATTTTCTACAGTGCTTTCCTATGCCCAAATAACCATCCTCCACCAAATGCCAGCTCAATCCATTCATTATTTTGAGCCGAGCTTCAACATCCAGTGTGGTGGTTTGCAAAGCAAGTACCACCTAGGCTCCTCCTTTTGAGCTGAAAATTTGTGAAAATGATCTTCTTAGTAACTGATCATCCTCAGCCAAAACTCACACCCATTAGCCATGTACATTTCCCGTACCGCTAATCAAACACTTGGCTGCTAATTCATGTTTGAGCATCGATTGGTCTCCTCGTGAGAATCTTATGTTGTAATTTTCTTCCTAGCACCAACCTGGGGAGTGCCCAACCCACTAGACATGCCTAGGCCGCCCAGAACACATGGCAACGCCACGGTCACGCGGTGACCACGCGGCGGGCATGCGAGTTTACGCGCTCTAGAGTTGGGGCCCTCGGCCACCGCCCAAACCTCGACGTATCGCCACCAAACCATGTATTTATGATTAAATAGGTCCTTATGTAACTAGAAATGATTTTTTGAAAAAATAAATAGCAAACTATGAGGCAGCTGCAGTTCAAATTTGACCCGCTTCCAACTGAATCGGCAGAAATTTGTATTTTTCACGAGAGGTGGATCAAAAAATTTTACACCAGACCATTTTGTCAATTGTGCATTAAATATGACCTAGTATTTTATAAAAATGATTTGGTCCAATTTTGCAACAATTATTTGGTCGTTCCTTCACAAAAAAACCTCCTTTCGGGCACTCGAAAAATGGAAAATGGTTTTTTCGTCCAACGAAAATGAAAACTTCCTTAGGCAACATTGTTTGCTATTCCAATATGCACCCTTGTGCACAATATGAGATCATTTGAACAAACTATGCCATGAATGTGGCCATAAGATTGATCATTTGGCTTGAAAGCCATGAATCTTCACACTTGATAGCTCATTTCTGAGAACACTTTTTTAAAATAATTACCATATTACAAGTTTATTATTTTTACTGGAAACTTGGTCATATATAATGACACAATGCGAAGGTTTTCCAATTTTTTGATTTTTTTTTGAATTTTTTATGCTCGTTTCAAAATGCGGTCAAAACGGCGGGCTTGACCGTTCCTAGCTAGTGGTTGAATCTTGGAATTTTTTTGGTGTTTCTATGATTAAGATACTTATGTACCTAGAAATGATTTTTGGAAAAAATAAAGAGCAAACTATGAGGCAGCTACAGTTCAAATTTGACCAGTTTCCAACTGAATCGACGACAATTTGTCTTTTTCATCAGAGGTGGATCAAAACTTTTTTCACCCAACCATTTTGTCAATTGTGCATTAAATATGGCCTAGTATTTTATAAAAATGATTTGGTCCAATTTTGCAACAATTATTTGGTAGTTCCTTCACAAAAAACCTCATTTCGGGCACTCGAAAAATGAAAAATGATTTTTTCGTCCAAAGAAAATGAAAACTTCCTTAGGCAACATTGTTTGCCATTCTAATATGCACCCTTTTGCACAATATGAGATCATTTGAACAAACTATGCCATGAATGTGGCCATAAGATTGATCATTTGGCTTGAAAGCCATTGATCTCCACACTTGATAGCTCGTTTCTGAGAACACTTTTTAAAAATAATTGCCGTATTGCAAGTTTGTTATTTTTCCTGGAAACTTGTCCACATATAATGACACAATACGAAGGTTTTCCAATTTTTTGATTTTTTTGGAATTTTTTATGCCCGTTTCAAAATGCGGTCAAAACGGCGGGCTTGACCGTTCCTAGCTAGTGGTTGAATCTTGGAATTTTTTTGGTGTTTCTATGATTAAATAGATACTTATGTACCTAGAAATGATTTTTGTAAAAAATAAATAGCGAACTATGAGGCAGCTGCAGTTCAAATTTGACCCGCTTCCAGCTGAATCGGCGGAAATTTGTCTTTTTCACGAGAGGTGGATCAAAACTTTTTACACCCAACCATTTTGTCAATTGTGCATTAAATATGTCCTAGTGTTTTAGAAAATTGATTTGGTCCAATTTTCCAACAATTATTTGGTAGTTCCTTCACAAAAAAACCTCCTTTCGGGCACTCGAAAAATGAAAAATGGTTTTTTCGTCCAAAGAAAATGAAAACTTCCTTAGGCAACATTGTTTGCCATTCCAATATGCACCCTTGTGCACAATATGAGATCATTTGAACAAACTATGCCATGAATGTGGCCATAAGATTGATCATTTGGCTTGAAAGCCATGAATCTTCACAGATGATAGCTCGTTTCCGAGAACACTTTTTTATAATAATTGCCGTATTACAAGTTTGTTATTTTTCCTGGGAACTTGGCCACATATAATGACACAATGCGAAGGTTTCCCAATTTTTTGATTTTTTTTGAATTTTTTATGCCCGTTTCAAAATGCGGTCAAAACGGCGGGAATGACCGTTCCTAGCTAGTGGTTGAATCTTGGAATTTTTTTGGTGTTTATTTGATTAAATAGATACTTATGTACCTAGAAATGGTTTTTTGAAAAAAATAAATAGCGAACTATGAGGCAGCTGCAGTTCAAATTTGACCCGCTTCCTGCTGAATCAGCGGGAATTTGTCTTTTTCACGAGAGGTGGATCAAAACTTTTTACACCCAACCATTTTGTCAATTGTGCATTAAATATGTCCTAGTATTTTAGAAAATCAATATTGTCCAATTTTGCAACAATTATTTGGTAGTTCCTTCACAAAAAAACCTCCTTTCGGGCACTCGAAAAATGAAAAATGGTTTTTTCGTCCAAAGAAAATGAAAACTTCCTTAGGAAACATTGTTTGCCATTCCAATATGCACCCTTGTGCACAATATGAGATCATTTGAACAAACTATGCCACGAATGTGGCCATAAGATTGATCATTTGGCTTAAAAGCCATGAATCTTCAGAGATGATAGCTCATTTCTGAGAACACTTTTTTAAAATAATTGCCGTAATACAAGTTTGTTATTTTTCTTGGGAACTTGGCCACATATAATGACACAATGCGAAGGTTTCCCAATTTTTTGATTTTTTTTTGAATTTTTTATGCCCGTTTCAAAATGCGGTCAAAACGGCGGGCTTGACCGTTCCTAGCTAGTGGTTGAATCTTGGAAAACTTTTGGTGTTTCTCTAATTAAATAGATACTTATGTACCTACAAATGATTTTTGTAAAAAATAAATAGCAAACTATGAGGCAGCTGCAGTTCAAATTTGACCCGCTTCTAGCTGAATCGGCAGAAATTTGTCTTTTTCACGAGAGGTGGATCAAAACTTTTTACACCCAACCATTTTGTCAATTGTGCATTAAATATGTCCTAGTATTTTAGAAAAAAAATTTGGTCCAGTTTTGCAACAATTATTTGGTAGTTACTTCACAAAAAAACCTCCTTTCGGGCACTCGGAAATTTAAAATGGTTTTTTCGTCCAAAGAAAATGAAAACTTTTGACAACCAATCATTTTGTCAATTGAACATTAAATATGGCCTAATATATTATAAAAATGATCTGGTCCCATTTTGCAACAAATATATGGTAGGTCATTTAAAAAAACTCAATTTACGCACTCGAAAAATAGAAAATGAATTTTTTTACCAATTTAGATGGTCATAACGTCGTACTGTATTCTAATTGGTCCGTGGACGCATCACACGGATCATGCATTGAATACCGTCGGATGATCGTGGATCCAATGGCAGTCATCAGCCCTTCCACACCATCCCCGAAACCCTACCTCTGCCCTGTTGTAATTTTACATCCACCCCCCGCCTCCTTTCTTTCCCTCGCTCTCTTCTCCTCCTCTCCCCTTCCAGATCCGCCCGCACACCACTCCTCCTCCCTTCCAGATCGCAGCCGCCACCTCCTCCTTTCTAGATCGCCGCCTTCACCTCCCTCCGACCGAGCTCCCCGCCGTCCATGGCCTTCCCCATGCCCTCCTCCTATCTCCCATCCCCTTCCCTCACCGCGAGCCCTTCTCCCTCGTGAGCCCTCTCTCTCTCCCTCCCGCGACTCCTCTGCTCCACTCGATTCCGGCGAGTTGAGGCAGCTCTCGCCGGCGCGCAGCACACCCCGGGCTCCCCTCACGGAGCTCTTCCCCCCTCCCGCCAGATCCGTGTCTCGCACCCTCTAGTGCAAGCCCGCAACATCACCCGTGGCTAGGGTTCCGGCCGCCACTTTAACTTCGTCGGGATCTGCCACATGCGACGACGGCGAGGCCAGAGGTGGCCGGATCTAGCACCGGTAAGCCCCTCCCCTCCTTCTTCGTGCAGCATCTCCTCACATCACCTCGTCTCATGCTCCTTTTTGTAGATATGCGTTCACCGTGTTCCTGGTCTCCGGCTATGGTGAGGGGCGGGAGCATGCGCCGGAGTTCACCTCCTCTGGGCGGGCGGGCGGGCGGGGTGGCCTCCTCCTGTGGGAGGCGGCCGGGAGCACTGGGCTTGGATCACGGACGTCGGCATCATCTTCTCCGACTCAGACTAGGGCACCGCTGCTCCCGTCTCCAGTCCCTTGCCATTAGAGCACGGACGCCACTGCTCCCGTCTCCAGTCCTGACAGGTGACAGCCGACGCCCTCATCTCCTCCAGCACTGGTTGTCCCTGTTTCCAGTGCCAATCCTGGCCTCGTGGGTGAGTTCTTGGAGAATCATTGCTTCCCGGTTTCCGCTTATACACTGAATCTCTGAACTTGTTGTCCATGTTATAGTGTGTGCTTGCTTGCACAACTTTGTACTATCAAAATAGAGTGCGTGCTTGCTTGCTGTCCATTCAACATGGGAATCAGGCGGGTTAGTTTGGTTTATTTGGTTCTGTTGTTGCTTTGGGCTAGTTTGGTACGTATGGGTTCAAATGGGTGCTTAATAGGAACGGACTGGATTGGTCTATGTTGAACAGAAAATCGAACTGGACTGGGGTGGTTTGGTTTGATGTCGTACAAACTGAAATGGTCTGAACCCGGGGGTTCAACCGGCACAGCCGCACCAATCGCAACCCACATGAACAAACTAATCCCAATGCTCAAGTGTTTCTCTGTGTTGAGAGTGGATGTGCTGACGCCCAAGACATGTTAGTACTGTAACCTATAAGCTGTAAGCTGTAACTGATGTAATCCTGACGTAATGAAAATTGCTTTGAGGATCTGTCAATTATACAGAGCTCTCCATGCCCAAGCTGAGAAATTCTTGTTGTCAATCTGTTTGATGCCATCATTTTCTTACCATCATATTATATGTGCCGCTCAACATTCAACCTGCTTTAATCTGTACTAGTATTCAGTTTGTACCTCATCTAGCACACTGCCTAAAATTGCCACTACTCTTTCAATGAAATTAGTAGAATTACCTTGTGATTCCTCTGTTTGCTTCACATTATGGTTGCTCTACTGCTAGTGTCTTACTAGCTTGTTTTGACTCATCGTGTTCCCGCTTGTAGTTGATTTTCCATGTGCCTAAGTATATGGGTAGTAAACGTGCAAGCAAACATTTGAGCTCAAACCCATCCATGCTATGTACTATACTGTACTGAAGAAGTAATGTAGATGAATATATATGCAGTTTTTGAAACCATCCTCTAATCTTTGCTTGTTTTTACAGTTTGGTGCTACAGTTTAAACCATCACCTAATCTGTGCCTTATCTAGAAATTTTGGCATGAAATTAAATCTGGCTACTTGTTTACATTCAAAGTCCATATATATGATGCTGAAATAAATGAACACCATATATAGAGAACTAGTACTAATTTATGTTCTATATATAGTGGCCGTTCAAACTTGTGAAATATATAGAGAACACCATATGTAGAAATTTTACATTACATACATTGTGCTATATATAGTGGCCGTTCAAACTTGTTAAACAACCTTCTGTTGTTGTTCCTGTAATCTCTGATTTGTAGCATTGTTGGTTTTGCTCTTTTTTTGTCTTAAAACTTGATGGGCCAAAGATCCTTTGTTTGTATGTTATCATCACTATGATCTTCAGTTTTCCATACACTGTGATCTTCAGTTTTTCATTGCGTGTTTTTTCTGCAGTTTGCTTGGTGTGTGGACAGGGCCAAAGGACAAGATGCTTCAATCAGGCGAGGACAGAGCCAAATGACCAAAGTTTGTTCATCTGTTGCCAAGGTGACCCCTCTCCTCCTCCTCTCTATTTTTTGTTCATTTTCTCATATGATCTGATGTGTGCTCTCTTGCTTGGTGTGTGTGCAGTTTGGTACCATCCCGTGGGGAGGGCCAGGGACAAGCTGCTCCGATCCGGCGAGGATGCCCACCATCTATTGTTAAGGTGATCTCTCTCTCTCTCTACATATATATATACATATCCTGTTATGAAGATTCTTAGCCCCACCCCGCCTTTAAGCTATGCATTCAGAAGAAACATTCTATAGTAAAGTATGGGGTTGTTGATTAAACTGCTATTGTGTTCACTTCAATGAGAAAAAGTGTAGTTAATTCAGGTTGTGAACATTTCTTAGGAGTTATATTAAGACACATACTGTATGAGAAAAACTGCTGCTGTTGTGTTCACTTCAATGAGAAAAACTGCTGCTGTTGTGTTCACTTCAATGAGAAAAACTGCTGCTGTGTTCACTTCAATGAGAAAAACTGCTGCTGTGTTCACTTCAACTGAGTTACTCCTTTTTTGAATGGAATGTTCATAATATATTGTCTCCAGTTTTTCTAATTTTTATCAGCTGATTCATGTAACAGGGCGTCCGTGGAAGGCCCAGTCCTGACTCTCCAGTGAGCCGGCATTTGATCGCTATTGAAGGAGCTACATGTAGAAGAAGAAAATACTTGTAGAGATTGTAACTGATTCCCATAGTTGTAGAGCTTGTATCAGCTAAGCTTGTATTACGTGTAACTTGTAGAACTTGTAAATGCTACAGCTTGTAGGACTTGTCATTTATAGAGCTTGTAAATAAGCTTGTGTATGCTACAGCTTGTAGGACGTGTCATTTGTAGAGCTTGTATTGAATCTGGCTATTGTTATTTGAAGTATCTTGTGTGTTTTTCCTTGCCAATTTAACTACTAGTTATTTTCTTATTGTCAAATTGAAATATGAAGAATCTGGGCCTAATAGCTAGGACCCACTTATCAGAACCTGACAAGTGGGATCTGTTTGACTAGTGGACCCATTTTATAAAAAAAAACTAAAACTGTTGTACAAAAAGGCCATGACCCATAAAATAAAAAGGCCAAATTGTTGGGCTAGGCCCATGTAGATAGAGAAAATTAATAGAGAAAATATATAGTAAAAAGGCCGAATTGTTGGGCTCGGCCCATGTAGAAAATCGAATTGGACCGGGCTGAATCTTGTGCCACATCAGCTTGCCACGCTGGATGCCTACGTGGCCTGGGGGAGGTTGCTAGTGACCAAAACTCCACAGTAGGAATATTTTGGTCATAAACGTCTTTGACCATTCCAGAAGAAAGGTCGCTATAGTCAGTTTACGACGGCCAGCTTTTGACCTTCTGTTTTTGGTCACAAAAAGGTCATAAATGGAAATTTGTGACCTTTCAGTGACCAATAGTGGTGGTCATAAGTTGACATATTTTTTGTAGTGATGAACCAGAAGTGTCTAGCAGCGCGTGGCATCGTAATGCTCAGGATGTGGTGGATCATGGCAGGGCACGAAGGGATGCCGCTTTGGGTCATCATCAACCCGCCCCGGTTCAGCCAGCAGCGTCAGTCGACCGAGGCACCGGGCTTGCCTTCAGTTCCTAGGGAGTGTCATGTCTTATTTCGGCTCTCCGTAATGTGCGTCTGCCCAAAGATTTCAAGGGTCCACGTAAGGTGCCTAATTACACGGCGGATCAGCCACCTGAGGCGTGGGTCGAGATTTATGAGATGGCAATGGAGATGCTGGATGTAGATGAAGCGGCCTGTGCAAAGTACTTCACAATGATGTTGGAAGGAACGGCCCATACTTGGTTGAAAAATCTACCAGCTAACTCCATCGAGTCATGGGATCAGTTGAAGGCCCGGTTTATAGCCAATTTCAAAGACACATGCAAATAGCCCATGTCCATTGTGGATCTGGATGCTTGTGTTCAAGGGGAGAACGAGTCAACAACTCATTGGGTACGCCGGGTTTCGGAGGTTTTGCACTCGTCTGACCGGATTAACGCTGGCCAAGCGATCATAACACTGGAGTGCAATTGCCGGTTTAAGTCACTAAAGATGAAGTTGGGACGACTCAGGCGCCATTGCAACGACATGGGAACCCTCATGGCGGCCTTGGTCAAGTATGCCGGTTCTGATAATACCAAGGATCCCGGTTCTGATGATGAGAAACCGGAGAAGAGAAAGAAGAACGGCGGTGCAAAGGGACAGCAGCACAACCAAGGAGGCCATGGGAATAACGGTAAGCGTAAAGCAGATTCAGATTTTGTGGCTAACGCTAACATGCAGTGTCGTAAGGGTAAACCGCCCCAGTGCGGCAGCGGAATGAATTTGGAGCGTTTGTTGAATCAGCCCTGCCCAAAGCATGGGACCAAGGAGGCTCCTGCAACGCATCTCTGGAAGGACTGTAACATTATGAAGGAGTTCAAAAACTTTGATCTTCTCCGGTATGATCAAGATCCATCAAGTGGTTCAGGTCCAGGTTTTCATGGTAGTGGCGGCTCAAACTCTGGATTTCAGAATAATCAGGGCAACCAGAACAACCAAGGTGGTAATAACCAGCAGAGTAATCAAGGAAATCAGCAGTAGTTGGGTTACCAGAGTCACCCAAAGCAGTTGAATGGTGGACAGTATCATGTGTTCACCACTACTTTGTGCAAGCGTGATCAGAAGCTTCACAAGAGGGCAGTCAATGCTGTTGAACCGGTAGTACCACGTTATCTGTGGTAGTCCGAACAGCCTATTGTGTGGAGTAGGGAGGATCATCCGCCCCGGGTTGACAATCCGGGTCAACTGGCTTTGGTGGTGGCGCCTCAGGTGGGAGGTTATAAGTTCAAGGTACTCATGGATGGAGGAAGCAGCATCAACATTCTGTATTATGAGACCTTCCGCCGCATGGGGTTGACAGACAAGAGTCTTAAACCGTCCAACACTATTTTTCATGGCGTGGTACCAGGTAAATCGGCATATCCTGTAGGTAAGATTCCTTTGGAGGTTGTGTTTGGTGATTAACATGACTCCCGGTCTGAGACACTGACCTTTGAGGTGGTGAGAATCCAGAGCCCGTACCATGCACTGTTTGGGCGACCGGCTTATGCAAAATTCATGGCGAGGCCGTGTTATATTTACTTGCAGCTCAAGATGCCAGGTCATAAAGGGACGATTACGGTTCACGGAAGTCGAAAAATCGCTTTGGATTGCGAGGAAGGTGATGCGGCTTATGCTGAGTCGGTTTGTGCTATAGAGGAGCTAAAATTTTATAAAGAAAATGTTGATCTGGCAGATATGACCCCTCTGAAGAAGCCCACCACTGAGCAAGACCCAACCCTGGATTTCAAAACGACTGACGAGACTAAGCTTGTTGACTTCGTACTCGGCGATTCGTCCAAGCAGTTCAGCATCAGCACAAATCTGGATCCGAAATAGGAAAGCGCATTCATCGAGTTCATCCGTGAGAACCGGGACATTTTTGCATGGAAGCCTTCTCACATGCCAGGTGTACCGAGGGAACTTGCTGAGCACACTCTTAATATTGATCCCAAGTTTAAACCGGTCAAGCAATTCCTTCGTTGCTTTAATGAGGAAATACGCAAGGCAATTGGTGAAGAGGTAGCCAGGCTGTTGGCTGCTGGGTTTATCGTCGAAGTGTTTCATCCTGAATGGTTGGCTAATCCGGTGCTTGTTCTTAAGAAAAACGGCACTTGGCGTATGTGTGTGGACTACACGGACTTGAATAAAGCTTGCTCGGCCGATCCCTTTGCTCTCCCACGTATTGATCCGATCATTGATGCGACGGCGGGTTGTGAGCGCCTGAGTTTTTTGGATGATTATTCAGGATATCATCAGATCAAGATGGCAGTTAAGGACCAGGAGAAGACAGCCTTCATCACTCCTTTTGGAGCCTTCTGCTATGTTTCTATGCCCTTTGGGCTTAAGAGTGCCCAGGTAACTTATCAGTGTTGTGTGCAAAATTGTCTTCACACACAGATTGGGCGTAATGTTCATGCCTATGTGGATGACATTGTGGTAAAATCCAGGAAGAAGGAAACACTGGTAGATGACCTCAAGGAGACATTTGACAATCTTTGGGTTTACAAAATGATGCTTAATCCGGATAAATGTGTTTTTGGTGTTCTGACAGGCAAACTATTAGGTTTTCTGGTATCTAACCGGGGCATTGAGGCTAATCTGGAAAAAATCAAGGCGATTACATCCCTGGCTAAACCGAAGTGTATCAACGATGTTCAGCGTCTGGCGGGTCGGATTGCAGCCCTTAGCCGGTTTATCAGCCGTTTGGGAGAGAAGGCAATTCCTTTGTATCAGATGTTGAAAAAGGTAGACGATTTCGTCTGGAGTGACGCAGCCAATGCGGCCTTTGAGGAGTTAAAGCGACAGTTGGTTGAACCACCGGTTCTTGCAGCTCCGATTGATAATGATCCTTTGCTGTTATACGTGGCTGCCAATGCCCGAGCGGTCAGTGTGGCAATTGTGGTTGAGCGTAAGGAAGCTGGGAAGGAATATCCGGTTCAACAACCTGTATACTACATCAGTGAAGTCCTGATCGAATCAAAACAACGCTATCCACATTGGCAGAAGTTGGTGTATGGGGTTTTTATGGCAAGTCAAAAACTCAAGCAATACTTTCAAGGCCATCCCATCATAGTGGTTAGTTCTGCTCCTTTGGATGATATAATTCAAAACAGGGAAGCAACTAGCCGGGTTGCAAAGTGGGCAATTGAGCTTGGTCCACACGGTTTGAAATATGTGCCTCGAACAGCCATCAAATCTCAGGCCCTTGTGGACTTTATCAATGATTGGACCGAGTTGCAAGCACCAGAAGACATACCGGATAATACATACTGGACTATTCATTTTGATGGATCCAGACAGTTGGAGGGCTCGGGGGCTGGAGTTGTCCTTACTTCCCCTCGAGGTGATAAAATTTGCTATGTTCTCCGTTTGATGTTTCCCTGTACTAACAATGCAGCTGAGTACGAAGCGTTACTCCATGGTCTCCGTGTGGCTAAAGAAATGAACTTAATTCGAGTTCGTTGTTTTGGAGATTCTGATCTGGTGGCTTAGCAAGTTTCTGGCACTTGGGATTCTAAGGATCCACTCATGGAGGCTTACAGACATGAGGTGGATATTGTGGCGGGTCACTTCAAAGGGTACCAGGTTGAGCATATCGATCGGCGCAAAAACAAAGCAGCAGACGCTTTGAGCCGGCTCGGATCTCAACGTAAACCGGTACCTCCTAACACCTTTTTAGATATCTTGCATAACCCGTCTGTTAAGTTGCCTACAGAAGAGGATTTGGCTGTTCCTGATCCGGATGCTCAATTGGTGGCTGTTCTGCATATTGTACCGGATTGGATGGTTCCATATCTGGCGTATATGAACCGGGGCGAGTTACCCGATGATGAAGTCCTGGCTCGACAGATAGTCCGGCGATCCAAGTCCATGGTTATTCACAATGGTGAGTTACACCGCTGTAGCGTTTCAGGCGTATTTCAGCGTTGTGTTTCTCCGGAAGAAGGCCAAGAGATCCTACGAGAAATTCATGAAGGGGATTGTGGTCATCATGCCGGTTCAAAGTCACTGGTTTCCAAAGCCTTTCGTCATGGGTTCTACTGGTTGACAGCTCATGCCGATGTGGAGGATTTGGTAAAGCGATGTGATGCTTGTCAAAAAATTTCACGCAAAGCTCATGTTCCGGCTCAAGAACTACGGATGATTCCTATCACTTGGCCTTTTGCTACTTGGGGGCTTGATATGGTGGGACCCTTTAAGCGTTCCCAGGATAAGAAGACCCACCTGTTGGTGGCAGTTGATAAATTCACCAAGTGGATTGAAGCGGAGCCTGTCAGCAAGTGTGATGCAGCTACAGCGGTTCAATTTCTCAAAAAGATTATCTTCCGCTTTGGCTTTCCACACACTATTATCACGTATAATGGTACAAACCTTTCCAAAGGTGAGATGGAGGATTTCTGTTAGAGAGAGCACATCCGGCTTGACTTAGCATCTGTGGCGCACCCTCAATCCAACGGTCAAGCGGAGCGAGCCAATCAAGAAAATTTAAAGGGTCTTAAACCCCGGCTCATGATTCCTTTAAAGCGGACGCCGGGTTGTTGGGTGGAAGAATTGCGTTATGTGTTATGGAGCATCAACACCACCCCCAATCGATCAACAGGTTACACACCTTTCTTCATGGTATACGGAGCAGAGGCAGTCTTACCGAGTGATATTCGTCATGACTCGCCCCGGGTTGCTAATTATGTTGAAGCGGACAATGAGAAAGCACGCCAAGAGGCGCTGGACCTGTTAGATGAAAAACGGGACATGGCTCTGGCTTGATCGGCGGTTTATCAACAAGACCTGCGATGGTATCACAGCCACCGGGTTAAGACAAGAACTTTTCAAGAAGGCGATTTGGTGCTCTGGCTCATCCAGGATCAGACCGACATGCACAAGTTATCCCCACCTTGGGAAGGGCCCTTTGTGGTCAGCAAAAATCTGCACAACGGATCATACTACCTCATTGACATTCGAGACAACTCACACAACTCTGAGGAGGAGACCCGGCGGCCGTGGAACATAGCTCTCTTACGGCCTTACTACACTTGAGCCATAGGCTTTTTCTTATGTACATATTTCGACAATGTATATATTATGCTCAATAAATAAACCAGCATCCTTGCTATAAGCAGGGCCTCTGCTGTTTTTTCTCATATATCCTTTGAGTTACATGGGGGCTTCAGCTGACAAAGTGGAGTACTACTTGTTAAACCGGCTATCACGCCACAACATAGCTTGGGAGCTTCACACCCAAGGGGACAAAGAGAGTCTGGATGCTATGCACAACTCAAACATAGGCACCCAATGAGCACAGCTCATCATGTTACTTGGGGGCTCCTTGTGTCAAATACCAAGGAGTTTGAAAGGACCCTTGTACCTGGGTATCGACCCACGGCTTGGAAGCCTGGTATATTTACCTAAAACCCCGGGTTAACCTGCCTTCATCAAGTAAGACACTCCTATCCAGGTAATCCTGGCATGACCCTCCGAACGTTTGACAGTTACTCTCCTTGAGACCCTGAACTTGTCAAAGTTAAAACGGTGATTGGTTAGTTGGAGGTCCATCTTAAAAGGCTTTGCTAAATGGTTCAACTCAGCAGCCTGGCAGCCCATGAAAAGCCTCGAATTTGGGCCTGACACGGTTTTATTTGTGTTTGTCACTTCTCTTTTGATAAATTTTCTGTTAAGCCGGTTTCTTTGACCTGGTATGAATTATCAGTCATCTTATTAGCTGGGTATTCCTTAAATCGGCTTGGTTTTCAACTACACGTTGACAGACCTTATTATCAAACCAGAGTTCATTAACCCGGCCTGGCTTTGACTACTGGTCGCCAGTTTTGATCATCTGGTGTTTATCATCACCCGGTATGACTTATTATACGCCATCAGCACATGATGGAGTTATACAAGAATTTCAGATTTAGGTTTTTCACCCTTATTACAATCAAAGTTGGTCAACCAACTAAAGTGATATTACATCACAGGTATGAGTCATTTCATATTTTTTACGGTTTGATTATCAATCAGGCCTTGTCTTGGGCAATATGACCCGTCCGGCGGTAAACCGCCAGGACACTTTCTTTTCATGCAGACAAAAAGAATTGCATGTTATGATACATGAACCAATATTGAAATTATCATGGCGGATCAAATAAAGTATCTCCTACTACATGATGGCAGCAGATCAAAGTATTTTGGCTACCCTATTACAAGGCACTTAGCGGCCGAAAATATGGAATTGTTTTAAACCGGACAGTTTCTGACATATCAACCGGATTGCCGACTCAAGCTTCGTCGCCATGTTGATGTGGAGTAGATGGGTCATCTGGCGTCGGTTCAGCCTCCTCCTCTCCATCCAGTGGCTGGAAGTCAGTGGTGGTCTAGTCAATCCGGGTTAAGGCCTGTAAGACAGCCTCTTCACTTATAAGCTTAGTCGGATCAACGTCAGGGGCGTAAGTGTGCTTACGGATTGGCGAAATAAGATTTTGCACTTCTGGAATGACAGCCTCAACCCGTTTGTTGTTAGCATCATAAAAGGATTGGTGAACCGTCAAGTTAGCTTCTTCTGCCAACTGACTCGCCAGAGGACGCATCTCCCTCGTCACACGTCTGAGGGCTTCGTTATCAAACACTTCACCGTTTTCTTGTTCACTGGGGAAGCCCTTGGCTATATCAACCAGATCAAGATCAGCTATCCACGCCTTGGCTCGAGTAAGTGCCAACAAAGTGCCAACCCTGGTAGCGAATCGCTTCAACTCTTCTATGTGTGCTGGCATCATGGATAATCTGGCCAGCGTGTCCTTGATCAGTGTTGGGGCCGCATTGTCATAGGAAGATGCGCAGATAACCCGTTGGGCACCGGTGTACAATTGTTCAATCAGTGTAGGCGGCCTTTAGTTTCTTCCGCATATCAGAGCCCAGATGAGCAATGCGGCTACCTACAACGGTTTAAGAATTTCATGTTAAACCAGAGAAATTTCAAAGCTAGATAGTTACAAAGCCTTGGCAAAAGATACTTACCAAATATTGCAGAAGTCATTGCATTAACTTGGCGCTTCAATCCACTAAGTTCTTCCACCACCGGTTTAAGAGCTGATTTAGCATCTTCCGCCCGCTTCAGCAATCCAGCCTTTTCAGTGTCCTAGTTGTCCCTTTCAGACTTGAACCACTCTTTGAGTTGCTCCATGGTGGTCAAGGCGGTTTTTAATTCATCTTTTGCCTGGTGGTTTCTGATAGTTGGGATTTAAGATTCTCTTGGAGATCCGCAATTTGAGAGACTTGTTGATTTATCTCAGTCTGCAACAGTCAGGAGAATATGGCAATATCTTTGACAGTCCCAAGCATATAACTAGTTATACACTTGGCACTTGGGGGCTAATGTGGATCATTTTTTCCTATTAATTGTTGAAGTCCCACGGATTAATACAAGTTTTAATCATGGAACTTGGGAGCTAATGTATGTTTGCTCAAACAATACACAAGGAAAATCAACAAAGTACAGTACGGAATATAAAAGAGCCGGTTTGACTTTCTAAAGACAAACCGGCCCTTGGGGGCTACAATGCAATGAAGGTACAGCGCAAAAGATCGAACTGTTTACCTCATAGCGCTCCTTCATCAGATTTACCAAATCGGCTTCATAATCACGGCTGGTGTAAAGCCGGTTCAAGAAACCGGAGTGAAGGTCTTGAGCAGAAAGATCAACATAGGCTGACAAATCAGTCTTCCCCTTCCCCTTGCTCATAGCAGCAAATTCATCCTTGGTAGTGTGCTTGGATAGAGCAACCGGATTACCAGGGGTGGTATATGCAGTGCCAGTAACAACAACATCATCATCTTTAGCCGGGCTGGATGGATTGACATTTTTAACAGGGCTTGGCGCTTTGGCAGCAGGGCTCGGTTGTCTGTTAACTGGGCTTGGCGGATCAGCAGTTGAATCCCGGTGCTCAACAGTTGGACTTGGAGGGGCATGGAGATGTGATGTATCAACATGTACATCCGGTTCAACCTCTGGCGGGTTAGCATCAGCGCCTGGGTTTTGCGTAGCAGAGCAGTCTATGGCAATCTCAGGATTTTCGCCATCATTCTCTCGGGTCTTCTCCGGATCAACATCATCAGTAGGGTCGCTGGTCTTGGCTTTCTTACTTAATCGGGCCTTGGCACTACAACATCAAAGGTTAGAATATGATAAACCGACACATGAAGAAACAAGTTGAGGAATAATGTACTTACCCAGCGGCGATCTTGAGAGGAGGCAGCTGAGTGGTTGATGAACCGCTAGACGAGTTGGAAGAGGCCTGGTAGTTCGGGTCAGACGGATTGAGTGGGCATCGGAAGAAACCCTTCAAAGGATAAAGTTTTTCAGGAGAACGAGTCACCTCTGGATGACGTTTCCGGGTTGGTGTATCTGCTAAACCGGACGAAGTGATTTGCTGACCACTATGCCGGGTTGTGCGACGCTCTTCAACTTGCTGTGTCTTCAAAGAAAATTTTGGATCCAAATGAGCAAGGGGGTGAGATTGTTTTACATTCCGGACTGTACGGCGAACTCTTTGAACCGGTACAAGATCTGAATCGAAAGAAAGAAGGATTACCTCAACATGGTCTGCATGGCTGGCCTCAGCATCATCCTGGGAATAGTCATTGTCAATAAGATGTATGAATAAGGAACCAAGTGAGTCAAGTTCTACATCTGCGTCTGATTCCTCATCTTCTGGCGGATCAGAAGACTCAATGGTTTTCTTCTTGGCAGTTTTCTTGGTGACCTTGCCCTTTGCACGAGGAGCCCTGGCCGGTTTAGTCCGTTTCCAAAAGGAGTTGTTAGCCTGAAATTAAGGCAAGAAAAGGTTAGTACACAGTTAATACGGAGGCGAATCAGTAAAGTATTCAGATGAACTTTACCGCTGGCGGTTTATTGGAGACGCAAAAGGGTGGCAACCCGGTTTGGCTGCATGCAGAGATCGGCTCATCAAGCATTTTCTTCACAGATTCAGTAACTTCAAGATCGGTCATTACTACTTCATGATATCGTTGAGGGTCTTTGACGTTGCCAGTATATTCATGCATCAATCCGGGGCGGCGGCTTAAAGGCAAAATGCCCCAGGAAACCCAGCAGCGGACAAGATCAATGCCAGTCAAACCGTTGGCCATGAGAGCCCGGAGCTTGGCGAGTTGAGGTGCAAAGTTCTTCCGTTCTACGGCGGTTAAGCATGAAGGTAATGGGTGACCGTTGCTAAGCCGGTGAGGACGATAACCCGGCAAAGGATTTTCTCCATCAGGGGCAGTGTTCCGGCAATAAAACCAAGTCTGGTTCCAATCTTTAGGATGGCTATGGTGTTTTGCATGAGGGAAGTCAACTTCTTTCCTTTTCTGAGTTGAAACGCCACCAAGCTCTGTGTTGGGACCATCCGAGAATTCTGTATGGCGGTTCAGATGAAAGAAATCCCGGAATAACTCCACGGTTGGCTCTTCTTGAAGGTAGACTTTGTAGAATACTTGAAAGTTGCATATATTGGACACAGAGTTCTGTCCAATATCTTGCGGATGGAGTTGGAAGCTTGCGAGGACATCCCGAAAAAAATTTGATCCGGGCGGGCTGAATCCCCGGTCTAAGTGTTGCATAAATAGAATCACTTCTCCATCTTGAGGTTCAGGATTCCAGAACTCGCCAATGAAGGACCCTTTTTGAGGCTAAAGCGCCAGTGGTGACGTATCCGTTGATTTGTGTTTCTGTGATCCGGGACGGAACCCAATTGCAAGCTGAGAATTGCTTAGTCATCTTGGAGGGGCAACTGAAAGGAAAAATAAAGCCGGTTTACAAATTAATGGTTTAAGTGTACTATTCAGAGTTAAACCGGAACATCGTCATGTAAGTTCAGTTGGCGATTTAACCAAGGGCTACTGATAAGTGGCGGATTACTAACTGCTACAAGGATTTAAACCGCCCTTTGGTGAAGGAGACAGATGAAAATATGCTAAGTGTTGACAAAAACATGTTTCACATAATGACCAAATTTATTTGGATCTACCAAGCCTCAGTAAAGAAAAATTACTGAGGCTTATAAATGGCGTTGAAGCAGAACAGGGAAGGTTGTGTACTCTACAGAAGAAAGGAAAGATCGGCTAATACTAAAAAATGGATGCAGAATAACTACCGCACAAGATCTACACAGTTATTGGATCAAAGTAGCCACGGCAGAAGGAAAAGCTAAGAGTTGAGGATGAAGAACGAAGAACCGTACAGATGAACACACGAACCCTAGCATAGTTCTAACGATGCAGGAAGGAGGAAACTCACCGGTGCAGATCTACTGCGGAAGGAAGCAGCGAGCTCTGGTTCGTTTTAGGTTGATGCAGCGGCCTGTGTTGATGAAGCTCTCAAGGGTCGCGGGCGGCGGCGGAGCTTCAGAACTGGGGCGTCGCGAGGAAGAAGAAGGCACAGAAGGGGAAAAAGAGAAAAGGGCCCTCGGGCTTTATTTATAGAGGAAAGGATAAATGGCAGGCGCGAGAATCAAGGAGCCTGAAGCGACAGAGTGGGCGTGCCTGTCACCTCAATTTTCGGGATGACCATTAAGTGAGGGGAATATTTTTAATACAGAGATGATGTCATGATGGACCGTTGCTATGTCCAGAAGATGATGTCACGGCGGTTTAACAAGAGTTATAGGAGAAGGCGATATGGCGGTTTATGAAAATACAAGGGGACGTTTATAATATATCTTTGAAGTTATTGAAGATTGACATGAACAGGTTCAAATCAAACTGGGGCCTAATGTTGGGGATATAGCTACTGAGTGTAAACCGGCCAGGAGGGCTCGGTTCACCCTTGATTATGCTAAAGCCCATGAAGATCCAGAAGATGGCGAAGTTATTAAATGAAGCTTAGAGGCCCGAAGCCCAAAGGCGGACTAGGGCCCATAGCGGTAAACCGCCATAACTATGTAACTTGTAATATAAGTTAGGGAAGGAGAGACCGAACCGGACACTTTGTATGAGTCGGCTTCGGGGCTCTGTAAACCGGCCGGGCGTCAACCTATCTATATAAAGGGACGACCCGACGGCGATTTAAGGACAACATACAACATCTCGAGATTCAGGCAAGCGTATTTGCTCCCTAATCATGGAAACCCAATCAACTCCATCACAACTAGACTTAGGCTTTTACCTTCATCGAAGGGGCCGAACTAGTATAAAACTCCCGTGTCCCCTGTCCGGTTTAACCCCTTCAAGCTAACCCATTGCGATGGCTCCACGACTAAGTCCTTTCATGAGGACATCTGACGTGTTAATTCCACGACACCCCTCCCCCCTCGACTGCTGGGACCCACCAGCTACATCTTCGCAGGCAAGGAAGTGCCTGACAGTCGGGACCCACCTGGTCGAAGCGTACGTAGCGTTGTCATTTTGGTTGCGAACATGTACATACATACTGGCCGTTGTAGAGGCGCGCACGTGTCGTAGTAGAGGCGCGCACGTAGCATGTACACATACGTACGACGGCCAGGGTGCAAGAAAGAAAATACGGCCATGTATGTGTACATACGAGCGGGGTCTCGAACGCCTACTCGCGCATACGTATGACCAGGGCTCGTGTACATGGGTGGGTCGGAATGGAGAAACAACGTCGTCGTCGTGTTCATGGGGAGCCAACCGGCTGGGTCAGAACGGAATGCGTCGTCGTGTTCATCAGGAGGGCTTGGACGGAACATGCGATGGAAACGAGGCCTAGCGTACCGCAGAATGGAGGAAACGGCCTTGTGTTCGACCGACCATGTTCGAAACGGGATCCTGTTCATCGGGAGGGGTGTGGCATACCGCAAAATGGAGGAAACGGACCTCCTACGGTCGAAACGGGGGTCCTATTGATCGGGAGGGGTGTGGCGTACCGCAAAACAGAGGAAACGGACCTCCTACGGTCGAAACGGGGGTCCTATTAATCGGGAGGGGTGTGGCGTACCGCAAAACGGACGAAACGGACTTGTGTTGGAGCGCTACGGTCGAAACGGGGGTCCTGTTCATCAGGAGGGGTGTGGTGTACCGCAAAACGGGACTCCATGGGATACTGTTCATCTTCACCGTCGACCTCCTCCACCCTCCACGGGCTACCGTTGACCTCCTCTAGCATCCACGGGCTCCTGTTCATCTAGCCTCCACCGTGCGCTACTCCACCGGCTACTGTTCAACCACCCCTCCACGGGCACCCCTCCACCATCTACTGTTCATCCAGCCCTCCACGGGGTCGTCCTATTCATCCAGAGGCAACGCCACAGGGTCCTGCATCCACCCCCACCGCTCACTGTTCATCCAACCCCCCCCCCCCCCCCCGCAACGCTCACTGTTCATCCAATCGATCGGCTTTAGTTAGCAGCAGTAGCGAAGGAATCGCTCGATCGGGTTTAGTTAACAGCCATCGATCGACCACTCGGGTTCAGTAACGCGTAGCCTGCAGTGCAATCGCTCGGGTTCAGTTAGAGCCCAATGCCTCGCTCGGGTTCAGTTAGAGCCAACGCCTCGCACACACGCGCATACGTGTACGAGAGAAACGCGCATCACTCGGCCCCCGACCTCCCACCGTAACCGGGAACTCCCCGAAATTTTCCTCGCCCTCGCTTCTACCACGATTTTTCCGTCATGGATGGCCCAAAGAATGTCATGCAGCTGCGTCTCCGGCCCGCCCAGGACGAAAAGCCCATTTTCTGTCATGATTTTTTGTCATAGAAGTAGGATCCCACCACATCTATGATGATATCGGATTTTGTCACAATTATCGTCATAGAAGTGTCATATGTATGACAGAAAAAATTCGTTCGGCCCAAAATGTCACGGATGTGTCTTTTTTTGTAGTGGAGACAATGCTGTTCTGAAGGACAATATGCAGTCCTATGACAGTAAGGATAAGTGTGAGGTTGCAGGCAATCTCCATGAGGAGGATGCTACTCTACAAAATGTTTAGGTGAATGACAAAAATTCTTATAAGAAAAATGTGTCATATGAAGGGGTGGTAACAGGTTGTTCGCAGGTCTCAGAGGTGGTTGGAGAGGTGGATACCACCCTGAAGGTGTTTGACGATTACCCAGTACATCTACCCTCCCCAGACTGTGATGATGAGATCATTCTCACCCCTCTGCTGATCCCATAAGTTAACTTGAGGTTCAGTCAACATTGTGCTCAGGGGGAGCAGAGGGACATGATGGCAAAGGCTATGGAGATGGCCAAGAAAAAAAACATGGAAGGTAATACCCCCAACCCTAGAAAGAATTTTTTGCTGTTCTAGGGGATGTTGAATTAGTTTGTAGAGCCAATAAAATGGGAGTGCTTATTCCTGATGATAAATTTGCATGTATTAATATCCTGCATGAGCTTGATAATGCCAGAGATAACCTAAAGAATAAATAGGATATTATAGATAAAGAGGTGAATATTGAGGAGGATTTGGTGGTTACCAATGGGTTAGGCAAGAACACACCAGTGTGTTTGTCCTGGCTAGAACAAGAGGAATATTTTAGCGATAGTTTTGGCTCTCACATTCGTGGGAGTAAAAAAAGAGTACACAAGTCTTCTGTCAAGCTTTCTAGGCATGTGACTAGAAGCCAAAATAAGATGTCATATGATGATTAATCTATTGGTAACCCTACCCTGGCCCCTGGTAGGGTTACTAGGTCAAAAAAACAAAAAAACGTTCCAAATGAGAGGTCTCATTTGGAACTGCAGAGGGGTAGGCAAGAAAGGGATGGCCACCTGCCTCTCTGATTTAATAAGTGACCACTCCCTAGATTTTCTGGGTCTCCAAGAGACCATGAAAAAAGATTTTTCTCCCAAGAACCTTAGGAGAATTGATCCCTTCCACTTTTTTGAGTGGGTGTGGGTATCCTCATCTGGCAAGTCTGGGGGTATCTGAAGGAAATATGCCCTAGAGGCAATAATAAAGTTATTATTTATTTCCTTAATTCATGATAAATGTTTATTATTCATGTTAGAATTGTATTAACCAAAAACTTAGTACATGTGTGAATACATAGACAAAACATATAGTCCCTAGTATGCCTCTACTTGACTAGCTCATTAATCAAAGATGGTTATGTTTCCTAACCATAGACATAGGTTGTCATTTGATGAACGGGATCACATCAATAGGAGAATGATGTGATGGAAATGACCCATCCATTAGCTTAGCATTATGATCGTGATTAGTTTCATTCCTACTGCTTTCTTAATGACTTATACAAGTTCCTCGGGCTATGAGATTATGCAACTCCCGAATACCGGAGGAACACTTTGTGTGCTACCAAATGTCACAATGTAAAAGGGTGATTATAAAGGTGCTCTACAGGTGTCTCCGAAGGTGTTTGTTGGGTTGGCATAGATCAAGATTAGGATTTTTCACTCCGTGTTTCGGAGAGGTATCTCTTGGCCCTCTCGGTAATACTCATCACTATAAGCCTTGCAAGCATTGTGACTAATGAGTTAGTTGCGGGATGAAGTATTACGGAACAAGTAAAGAGACCTGCTGGTAACGAGATTGAACTAGGTATTGAGATACCAATGATCAAATCTCGGGCAAGTAACATACCGATGACAAAGGGAACAACGTATGTTGTTATGCGGTTTAACTGATAAAGATCTTTGTAGAATATGTAGGAACCAATATGAGCATCCAGGTTCCGCTATTGGTTATTGACCGGAGACGTGTCTCGGTCATGTCTACATAGTTCTCGAACCCGTAGCGTCCGCACGCTTAACGTTCGATGGCAATCGGTATTATGAGTTTATGTGTTTTGATGTAACGAAGATAGTCTGGAGTCCCAGATGTGATCACGGACATGACGAGGAGTCTTGAAATGGTCGATACATAAAGATCGATATAGTGGATGGCTATATTCGGACACCGAAAGTGTTCTGGGTGAATTCGGAGAAAACCGGAGTGCCGGAGGGGTTATCGGAACCTCCTGGGGAAGTATTGGGCCTTAGTGGGCCTTAGGGGAGAGAGAGGGCAGCAGCCCAGGAGGTGGCGCCCCCCCCAAGGACAGTCCGAATTGAACTAGGGAAAGGGGGCGCGACCCCTCTTTCCCTCTCCTCTCCCTCTCCTTCCTTCCCCCTTCCCCCTCCTAGTTGGACTAGGAAAGGGGGAGTCCTACTCCTACTAGGAGGAGGACTCCTTCCCTCCTTGTCGCGCCCCAAGGGTTGTCCGGCCTCCCCCCTTGCTCCTTTATATACGGGGGCGGGGGAGCACCCTAGAACACACAAGTTGACATTGTTTAGCCATGTGCGGTGCCCCCCTCCATAGTTACACACCTCAGTCATATCGTCGTAGTGCTTAGGCAAAGCCCTTCACCGGTAACTTCATCATCACCATCACCACGCCATCGTGCTAACGAAACTCTCCCTCGGCCTCAACTGGATCAAGAGTACGAGGGACGTCCCCGAGCTGAACGTGTGCTGATAGCGGAGGTGTCGTACATTCGGTGCTAAGATCGGTTGGATCGTGAAGACGTATGACTACATCAACCGCGTTGTCATAATGCTTCCGCTTACTGTCTACGAGGGTACGTGGACAACACTCTCCCGCTCGTTGCTATGCATCACCATGATCTTGCGTGTGCATAGGGTTTTTTTTTGAAATTACTATGTTCCCCAGCAGTGGTATCCGAGCCAGGTCTATGCGTAGATGTTATATGCACGAGTAGAACACAAAGAGTTGTGGGCGATAATAGTCATACTGCTTACCAGCATGTCATACTTTGATTCGGCGGTATTTTTGGATGAAGCAGCTTAGACCGACATTACGCGTACGCTTACGTGAGACTGGTTCTACCGACGTGCTTTGCACATAGGTGGCTGGTGAGTGTCTGTTTCTCCAACTTTAGTTGAATCGAGTGTGTCTACGCACGGTGCTTGTTGAAGGTTAAAACAGCACACTTGACAAAAAATCGTTGTGGTTTTGATGCGTAGGTAAGAACGGTTCTTGCTAGAAGCCCGTAGCAGCCACATAAAACTTGCAACAACAAAGTAGAGGATGTCTAACTTGTTTTTGCAGGGCTTGTTGTGATGTGATATGGTCAAGCATGATGTAATATAAATTATTGTATGAGATGATCATGTTTTGTAACAAAGTTATCAGCAACTGGCAGGAGCCATATGGTTGTCGCTTTATTGTATGCAATGCAATCGCCATGTAATTGTTTTACTTATCACTAAGCGGTAGCGATAGTCATAGTAAAAATAGGTGGCGAGACGACAACGATGCTACAATGGAGATCAAGGTGTCGCGCTGGTGATGTTGGAGGTCATGACAATGCTTCGGTGATGGAGATCATGAGCACAAGATGATGATGGCCATATCATGTCACATATTTTGATTGCATGTGATGTTTATCCTTTATGCATCTTATTTTGCTTAGAACATCGGTAGCATTATAAGATGATCCCTTACTAAATTTCAAGGTACAAGTGTTCTCCCTGAGTATGCACTGTTGCTACAGTTCGTCGTGCCGAGACACCACGTGATGATCGGGTGTGATAAGCTCGATGTTCACATACAACGGGTGCAAGCCAGTTTTGCACACGCAGAATACTCGGGTTAAACTTGACGAGCCTAGCATATGCACATATGGCCTCGGAACACTGAGACCGAAAGGTCAAGCGTGAATCATATAGTTGATATGATCAACATAGTGATGTTCACCATTGAAAACTACTCCATCTCACGTGATGATCGGACATGTTTTAGTTGATTTGGATCACATGATCACTTATATGATTAGAGGGATGTCTATCTAAGTGGGAGTTTTTAAGTAATATGATTAATTGAACTTTAATTTATCATGGACTTAGTACCTGATAGTATTTTGCATGTCTATGTTGTTGTAGATCAATGGCCCGTGCTACCGTTCCTTTGAATTTTAATGCGTTCCTAGAGAAAGCTAAGTTGAAAGATGATGGAAGCAACTACACGGACTGGGTCCGTAACTTGAGGACTATCCTCATTGCTGCACAGAAGAATTACGTCCTGGAAGCACCATTAGGTGTACCACCCGCGCCCGCAACTGCAGACATTGTGAATGCCTGGCAGATGCATGCTGATGACTACTCGATAGTTCAGTGTGCCATGCTTTACGCTTAGAACCGGGACTTCAACGATGTTTTGAACGTCATGGAGAATATGAGATGTTTCAGGAGTTGAGGTTAATGTTTCAAGCAAATGCCCGGATTGAGAGATATGAAGTCTCCAATAAGTTCTATAGCTGTAAAATGGAGGAGAATAGTTCTGTCAGTGAACACATACTCAGAATGTCTGGGTACCACAACCACTTGACTCAACTGGGAGTTAATCTTCCTGATGATAGTGTCATTGACAGAGTTCTTCAATCACTGCCACCAAGCTACAAAAGCTTCATGATGAACTATAATATGCAAGGGATGAACAAGACTATTCCCGAGTTCTTCGCGATGCTAAAGGCCGCGGAGGTAGAAATCAAAAAGGAGCATCAAGTGTTGATGGTCAATAAGACCACTAGTTTCAAGAAAAAGGGCAAAGGGAAGAAAGGGAACTTCAAGAAGAACGACAAAAAGGTTGCTGCTCAAGAGAAGAAACTCAAGTCTAGACCTAAGCCTGAAACTGAGTGCTTCTACTGCAAAGGGACTGGTCACTGGAAGCGGAACTATCCCAAGTATTTGGCGGATAAGAAGGATGGCAAAGTGAAAGGTTATTTGATATACATGTTATTGATGTGTACTTAACTAATGCTCGCAGTAGCGCCTGGGTATTTGATACTGGTTCTGTTGCTCATATTTGCTACTCGAAACAGGGGCTACGGATTAAGCGAACATCGGCTAAGGACGAGGTGACGATGCGCGTGGGAAATTGTTCCAAAGTCGATGTGATCGCAGTCGGCACACTACCTCTACATCTACCATCGGGATTAGTTTTAGACCTGAATAATTGTTATTTGGTGCCAGCGTTGAGCATGAACTCTGGATCTTTTTTAATGCGAGACGGTTATTCATTTAAATCAGAGAATAATGGTTGTTCTATTTATATGATTAATATCTTTTATGGTCATGCACCCCTGCTGAGTGGTCTATTTTTGTTGAATCTCGATAGTAGTGATACACATATTCATAGTGTTGAAGCCAAAAGATTGAAGTTTAATAATGATAGTGCAACTTATTTGTGGCACTGTCGTTTGGGTCATATCGGTATAAAGCGCATGAATAAACTCCACACTGATGGACTTTTGGAATCACTTGATTATGAATCACTTGGTGCTTGCGAACCGTGCCTTATGGGCAAGATGACTAAAACTCCATTCTCCGAAACAATGGAACGAGCTACTGACTTATTGGAAATAATGCATACCGATGTATGTGGTCCAATGAGTATTGATGCTTGTGGCGGGTATCGTTATTTTCTTACCTTCATAGATGATTTAAGTAGATATGGTTATATCTACTTAATGAAGCATAAGTCTGAAACATTAGAAAAGTTCAATGAATTTCAGAGTGAAGTAGAAAATCATCGTAACAAGAAAATAAAGTTTCTATGATCTGATCATGGAGGAGAATATTTGAGTTAGGAGCTTGGTCTTCATTTGAAACAACATGGGATAGTTTCACAATTAACGTCACCTGGAACACCACAGCGAAATGGCGTGTCCGAACATCATAACCGTACTTTATTAGATATGGTGCGATCTATGATGTCTCTTACTGATTTACTTCTATCATTTTGGGGTTATGCTTTAGAGACAACTGCATTCACTTTAAATAGGGCACCATCAAAATCCGTTGAGACAATGCCTTATGAACTATGGTTTGGCTAGAAACCAAAGTTGTCGTTTCTTAAAGTTTGGGGCTGCGATGCTTATGTGAAGAAGCTTCAACCTGATAAGCTTGAACCCAAATCGGAGAAATGTGTCTTCATAGGATACCCAAAGGGAACTGTTGGGTACACCTTCTATCACAGATCCGAAGGCAAATTCTTTGTTTCTAAGAATGGATCCTTTTTAGAGAAGGAGTTTCTCTCGAAAGAAGTGAGTGGGAGAAAAGTAGAACTTGATGAGGTAACTGTACCTGCTCCCTTATTGGAAAGTAGTTCACTGCAGAAATCAGTTCCTGTGATTCCTACACCAATTAGTGAGGAAGCTAATGACGATGATCATGAAGCTTCAGATCAAGTTTCTACCAAACCTCATAGGTCTTCCAAAGTAAGATCCGCACCAGAGTGGTACGGTGATCCTGTTCTGGAAGTCATGTTACTAGATCATGATGAACCTACGAACTATGAGGAAGCGATGATGAGCCCAGATTCCGCGAAATGGCTTGAGGCCATGAAATCTGAGATGGGATCCATGTATGAGAACAAAGTGTGGACTTTGGTGGACTTTCCCGATGATCGGCAAGCCATAGAAAATAAATGGATCTTTAAGAAGAAGACCGACGTAGATGGTAATGTTACTGTTTACAAAGCTCGACTTGTTGTGAAAGGTTTTCGACAAGTTCAAGGAGTTGACTACGACGAGACTTTCTCACCCGTAGCGATGCTTAGTCTGTTCAAATCATGTTAGCAATTACTGCATTTTATGATTATGAAATTTGGAAAATGGATGTCAAAACTGCATTCTTAAATGGATTTCTGGAAGAAGAGTTGTATATGATGCAACCGGAAGGTTTTGTCGATCCAAAGGGTGCTAGCAAAGTGTGCAAGCTCCAGCGATCCATTTATGGACTGGTGCAAGCCTCTCGGAGTTGGAATAAACGCTTTGATAGTGTGATCAAAGCATATGGTTTTATACGGACTTTTAGAGAAGCCTGTATTTACAAGAAAGTGAGCGGGAGCTCTGTAGCATTTCTGATCTTATATGTAGATGACATATTGTTGATTGGAAATGATGTAGATTTTCTGGATAGCATAAAGGGATACCTAAATAAGAGTTTTTCTATGAAAGACCTTGGCGAAGCTGCTTACATATTGGGCATCAAGATCTATAGAGATAGATCAAGACGCTTAATTGGACTTTCACATAGCACATACCTTGATAAAGTTTTGAAGAAGTTCAAAATGGATCAGTCAAAGAAAGGGTTCTTGCCTGTGTTACAAGGTGTGAAGTTGAGTCAGACTCAACGCCCGACCACGGCAGAAGTTAGAGAGAAAATGAAAGTCATTCCCTATGCTTCAGCCATAGGTTCTATCATGTATGCAATGTTGTGTACCAGACCCTATATGTATGTCTTGCTATAAGCATAGCAGGGAGGTACCAAAGTAATCCCAGAGTGGAGCACTGTACAGTAGTCAAGAACATCCTGAAATACCTGAAAAGGACTAAGGATATGTTTCTCGTTTATGGAGGTGAAAAAGAGCTCGTCGTAAATGGTTACGTTGATGCAAGCTTTGACACTGATCCGGATGACTCCAAGTCGCAAACTGGATACGTATTTTTATTGAATGGAGGAGTTGTCAGTTGGTGCAGTTCCAAGTAGAGTGTCATGGTGGGATCTACGTGTGAAGCGGAGTACATTGCTGCTTCGGAAGCAACAAATGAAGGAGTTTGGATGAAGGAGTTCATATCCAATCTAGGTGTCATATCTAGTGCATCGGGTCCAATGAAATCTTTTGTGACAATACTAGTGCAATTGCCTTGGCAAAGGAATCTAGATTTCACAAGAGAACCAAGCATATCAAGAGATGCTTCGATTCCATCCGTCATCAACTGTCGGAAGGGGACATAGAGATTTGCAAGATACACACGGATCTGAATGTTGCAGACCCGTTGACTAAGCCTCTCTCACGAGCAAAACATGATCAGCACCAAAGCTCCATGGGTGTTAGAATCATTATTATATAATCTAGATTATTGACTCTAGTGCAAGTGGGAGACTGAAGGAAATATGCCCTAGAGGCAATAATAAAGTTTTATTTATTTCTTTAATTCATGATAAATGTTTATTATTCATGCTAGAATTGTATTAACCGGAAACTTAGTACATGTGTGAATACATAGACAAAACATATAGTCCCTAGTATGCCTCTACTTGACTAGCTCATTAATCAAAGATGGTTATGTTTCCTAACCATAGACATGTGTTGTCATTTGATGAACTTGATCACATCATTAGGAGCATGATGTGATGGACATGACCCATCCGTTAGCTTAGGATTATGATCGTGATTAGTTTCATTGCTACTGCTTTCTTCATGACTTATACAAGTTCCTTAGACTATGAGATTATGCAACTCCCGAATACCGGAGGAACACTTTGTGTGCTACCAAACATCACAACGTAAAAGGGTGATTATAAAGGTGCTCTACAGGTGTCTTCGAAGGTGTTTGTTGGGTTGGCATAGATCAAGATTAGAATTTGTCACTCCGTGTTTCGGAGAGGTATCTCTGGGCCCTCTCGGTAATACTCATCACTATAAGCCTTGAAAGCATTGTGACTAATGAGTTAGTTTCGGGATGAAGTATTACAAAATGAGTAAAGAGACTTGTC
The DNA here is from genome assembly GCA_963921465.1 of Triticum timopheevii. Classification (NCBI taxonomy): domain Eukaryota; kingdom Viridiplantae; phylum Streptophyta; class Magnoliopsida; order Poales; family Poaceae; genus Triticum; species Triticum timopheevii. Next base: position 105,751,906 of record OY997271.1, read on the forward strand.
GGTAACAAGATTGAACTAGGTATTGAGATACCGACGATCGAATCTCGGGCAAGTAACATACCGATGACAAAGGGAACAACGTATGTTGTTATGCGGTTTGACCGATAAAGATCTTCGTAGAATATGTAGGAACCAATATGATCATGCAGGTTCCGCTATTGGTTATTGACCGGAGATGTGTATTGGTCATGTCTACATAGTTCTCGAACACGCAGGGTCCGCACGCTTAACGGTCGATGACGATTGGTATTATGAGTTTATGTGTTTTGATGTACGAAGATAGTTCGGAGTCCCGGATATGATCACGGACATGATGAGGAGTCTCAAAATGGTCGAGACATAAAGATTGATATATTGGACGGCTATATTCGGACACCGGAAGTGTTTCTGGTGATTTCGGAGAAAACCGGAGTGCCGGAGGGGTTACCAGAACCCCCCGGGGAAGTATTGGGCCTTAGTGGGCCTTGGGGGAGAGAGAGGGCAGAAGCCCAGGAGGTGGAACCCCCCCAAGGGGAGTCCGAATTGGACTAGGGGAAGGGGGTACGACCCCTCTTTCCCTCTCCCTCTCCCTCTCCTTCCTTCCCCCTTCCCCCTCCTAGTTGGACTAGGAAAGGGAGAGTCCTACTCCTACTAGGAGGAGGACTCCTCCCCTCCTTGGCGCGCCCCAAGGGCCGGCCGGCCTCCCCCTTGCTCCTTTATATACGGGGGCAGGGGCACTCTAGAACACACAAGTTGACATTGTTTAGCCGTGTGCGGTGCCCCCCCTCCATAGTTACATACCTCGATCATAACGTCGTAGTGCTTAGGAGAAGCCCTGCACCGGTAACTTCATCATCACTGTCACCACGCCATTGTGCTGATGAAACTCTCCCTCGGCCTCAACTGGATCAAGAGTACGAGGGACGTCCCCGTGCTGATCGTGTGTTGATCGCGGAGGTGCCGTACGTTCGGTGCTAAGATCGGTCGGATCGTGAAGACGTACGACTACATCAACCGCATTGTCATAACGCTTCCGCTTTCGGTCTACTAGGGTATGTGTACAAACTCTCTCCTCGTTGCTATGCATCACCATGATCTTGCGTGTGCATAGGATTTTTTTGAAATTACTACGTTCCCTAACAGTATCATTGTAGGAGCTAGAAGAGATACCCTGGACATTGTGTCTACCAGAAAAGGGAAATACATGATCCAATTAACCTAAATGATGTTAAAAAGAAGTGCAGATGGAGTCTCCTAGTGGTTTATGGGTCAGCCCATGATGATATGAAAGAAGAGTTCCTGCTTGAACTCGCTTCTTTCTGCTCAACTATTGATAATCCATACAATGTGGGGGTGACTTTAACATCTTGAGACATGGGGGTGAGAAAAACAAAAAAGTACATAGCCATAAATGTATGGATATGTTCAATTCCATCATTAATACTCTGGGCCTGAGGGAGCTACATAGCAGCGAGGGCAAGTACACTCGGACAAACAACCAGTCACACCCCACTCTAGAAAAACTGGATAGAATTTTGATGTCTAGTGATTGGGAAGACTTATTTCCTCTGGTCTCAGTGAGAAAATTGGCCAGAGAATTATATGACCATAATCCTTTACTCCTCTCCTCGGGGGATATGAACAAAGAAGCCCCCAGACCTAGAGAGTTTAGGTTTGATTTGACCTGGCTTAAGAACAAGGAGTTTTTGCCTATTGTTGAGAGAATCTAGTCCAAGGTAGTCAAATCCAAGGACCCTATAGATATACTCAATATTAAGCTCAGAAGATTCAAAAACTTCTTGAAAGGGTGGGGCTCGCATAAATATGGCCATGAAAAAAAAGTAAAGAGGAGCTTAGAGCTGAGTTGTTCACCCTGGAAGAAATGGAAGAAGAGGGTCCACTATCTCCTGAAATGTATAGAAGGAAAATAGACATTGCTTTCGAGCTTCATGATATCCTGGTGAACAAAGAGATATTCTGGCTCCAACAATCCCATGAGCGCTGGCTACTCAAAGGGGATCTAAAAACAGACTACTTCCATAAGATAGCAAACGGACGCAAGAGGAAAAATACCATCCACGCTCTCAAGTGTGGGGATGTGGAGATTGAGGGGGCCGAGAACCTAATTGCTCATGCAACTGAGTTCTATAAGAACTTATTTGGGCCAGCCCCAGGCAACTTGTTCCACATGGATCCTAGTGCCTGGGAGGAGGAGGAGAAGCTCAAACAAGATGAGAATGCAGATCTGGCCAGGAGATTCATGGAGGAGGAAGTGAGGGACACTCTCTTTGCGATGGAGGTTAACAGAGCTCCTGGTCCAGATAATATCTTGGCAGAGTTTTACCCGCATTGCTGGGACATTGTGAAAGAGGATATTATGCGTATCTTTACACACTTCCATTCGGGGTCGCTTGATGTGCAGCGACTCAATTATGGGGTGATAACACTGCTTCCTAAGATATCTGGAGCGAACCGCATTCAGCAATTCCGTCCAATATGCTTGCTTAGATGCCCTTAGAAGTTGATCACTAAGGCACTAGATAGGAGGGTGGAGAAATATGCTGATAAGCTGATTAGTTCGTCCCAAAACGCGTTTGTCAAAGGGAGAAATATCATGGATGGAATCATGTCTCTCCATGAACTCCTTAACTATACACATGTCAAGAAGAAAGTTGGGGTGGTGCTAAAGCTAGATTTTGAAAAAGCTTACGATAAGGTTGATCGGGAATTCCTTTTGGAATGTCATAAACTCAGAGGTTTTAATGATGTTTGGTGTGGATGGGTGAAGCAAATCCCGTACAATGGTACAATGAGTATTAAGCTTAACAACACTGTGGGACCCTACTTTCAAAGTGCCAAGGGGGTGCGTCAAGGGGACCCACATTCACCTTTCTTATTCAATCTGGCTGCTGACTGTTTGAGCAAGATGATTTAAAAAGAGCAACAAAATGGCCTGTTGACTGGACTTGCTTCGGATCTTATTCCGAATGGTGTGGCTGTTCTGCAATATGTGGACGACACTATAATTTGCTTAGAGCATGATCTAGAGAAAGCTATGAATCTTAAAATTCTATTGTATATGTTTGAGTTGATGTCAGGCCTGAAAGTCAACTTTCAGAAAAGTGAGATTCTGACGATTGGGTGGGGGGGGGGGGGAGGAGATGCTGAGATAGACAAGAAGTATGCTGAGCTTTTTAACTGTGAGATTGGACATTTTCCAGTCAAATATTTGGAAATGCCTGTTAGTTTCTCCACACTTAAAGATTTCATGTGGGAATTTATAGTGGACAAATATATGAAAAACTTTGGGTCCTGGATTGGGAATGCAACCTCTATAGGTGGCAGACTCACCCTACTCACTTCTGTGGTGACGCAACTGTCCCTGTACCATATGTCGATGTGGCTAATGAGCAAAACCTTTATTGAGAAGTTAGACAAGCATCACAGGAAATTCTTTTGGCAAGGTGGTAATAAGAATAAAAGATATTACCTAGTCAAATGGAAGAGAGTGTGCAGGTCTAAAGACAAGGGGGGATTGGGGGTTAAAGATCTTAGAAAACAAAATATCAGCCTCATGGTGAAGTGGTGGTGGAAACTAGAGACCCATAAGGGGATTTGGCAAGACCTGGTGAGGGCCAGGTATCTATCTAATAAATCTGTGGCAAGTGTGACGACCAAGTTCTCTGATTCTCCATGTTGGAAAGCTATGCTGAAAGTTAAAGATTTATATATGGCGGGGAGGCGAATTACATTGGGAATGAGGGACCTTGCTAGAGTGTGGAAAGATCCGATTAATGAACTGACTCCATTTAATCTGGTGTATCCACGACTTTTTGACATTTGCACTGATCAGGACTGCACTGTTGAGGGGTTTAGGAGAGTGGAAGTCTCGTCCTTTTTCAAACGCAGACTGTGTCCAACTCTTAGAAGTCATGGGATATGATGTGTGAATTTTTCGCGGGGTTACCTGTCCCGTCCGAGAAGGACGAGGCGTACCGGGGCCTAAATATAAATGCAAGGTTTACTACTAAATCTATGTACAAGTGGCTTGAGAGGCCTATCAATGGTTGCAGCACTAAGTAGATATGGGAGGCAAAATTACCTCTCAAAATATAGATATTTCTTTGGCAAATGGCACATGATGTTGTGTTGACTAGAGCCGTGATGAAAAGGAAAAAAATGGCCGGGGAACCCAGTGTGTTCTTTTTGCAATAATTTGGAAACTACCACTCATCTGTTTTTCACTTGCCCCGTTGCGCGGATAACCTGGAGAACAATTGGGGTGGTACTAGGAAACGAGTTGTGCCCTAATAATATCTAGCAGTACTATGTATGGTGTAACATGTTTTTGAAAAATGTCCACATATTTTATATTGTTGGCCTCGCTGCGGTAACCTGGGCTATCTGGTTAGCACGGAACAAAGCTATGTTTGAGGAAAAACTGATTAAATCTCCTTTTGAGATTATCTTCGCGACCTGTTCTTTTCTTTTTACTGGGCAGGTCTTCAGCCAAAGGAGGAGGCAGGGAAGCTACGACAGGGAGCCGAAATGATCAGGTCAAACACTGTGAAGCTGACGACCATCTGTTTCTGAAACACTATGTATTTCGTTGTTATTTCAGTGGAAAGGGGTACGCCCGGTTCAAAAAAGAAGAACGGTTTCGCGTGTATGCTTGTATTCATCTTATTTATGATTAATGATAATGCAATTAACTTCTAAAAAATAAATTTGGCCGCTAGAAGCATCAAAACGATAGTAGCACCACCCTCTCCTCGGAGTTGACACGCTGATCAACGTGGCAGTCAGCCAACTTGCCCTGCGCCGAGGTCCCGCTGTTGCCAGCTGTGAAAAACAGAGTGAATGGAAGTGAAAGGTAACTTGAGTTCGTAGCGGCGGGAGGCTGGGACTCGATCCTTCGTGCGTGGGCCCGGTGTTGATGCACCATAGAGCAGAGGGCACTGGTCACGTGCTCTCCTAGGCTCGGTCCACCGTCCACACACCGGGGGCTCCGCCTCCTCAAAAAGCTGCCACCCTTCTCACAGGGAGGGAAGGGCGCCCGCCGAACGACGAGAGCCCAAGCAAAAAGGCGCGGAGCCGAAACTTGCATTGCAAGGAGAGAAGGCCCTCGCCGCCGCCCACCTCCCCCCTCGGGAGGCTGGCCATGGCGGAGGCGGCGCGGCCGCGGCCGACGCGCGTCGTGGAGGCTCTGCGCGGCAGGATCGTCCAGGCGGTGAAGGAGAACCGCGTCACGATCATCGTGGGGGGCACCGGATGCGGTAACTAGTATCCCCTCCCTCCTCTCTGCTTCGCCGCTTGCTCGCTCTCTGGGCGATTTGATGGTGGCGTGATGGTTTTGTGCCATTTGGGAAGAAGGCCGGCTCGCCTCCCGCTGCTGTCCGTTGGGTTTCCTCTGCCTGTTTGCTCGTTGGTTTTTTTTTGGGGGGTCACAGTGGGCGGCGTGGCGGCATTGAGGGTTTCGGAATTCGGAGCAGAGTTTCCGAGGGACTGGGAGCAACTCCGGAGCGGGGTTGCAACTTCGATTGAAGCCTTGGCCTCGGCCCTCGGAGACCTTGTTCCCTTCGCAGGTTTTAGGGGGGACCCGGATGGTGGAGGATGAACACAGCAGGGGTTTGGAGCCAGGATGGTGCTGCATTTTTCTCGGTCTAGAGCGACCCCTTATTCTTCTAGTACAAATTTGTCTCGGATTCCCGTTTGAATTTTGATTTCCTCTGGCGCTAGTACGTGAGGGTCTTGGAGCAGAGTTTCGGCTGGATTGGGAACAGCTCCTGAGCGACTGAAACCTTGGCCACGGGGTCCGTTGTCCCCTTCACAGGTTTTAGGGGAAGTGGATGATGAAGACGGCAGGGATTTTGGGGCGGGATGGTGCTATATTTGTCTCGGTCGATGGCGACCCCTTCTTCTACGAATTTGCCTCGGATTTTCCCTTTTTCTTCGTATTTTGATTTCTCTGCTCTCTGGTGCTAGTACGTGTGGGGTTCAGTTCAGATTTGTTCATTGCTTGTTGCGTCCGCTTGTTGTAGATTTCGTGCTACACTCAGCTACATGCGTCGCTTCCATTTTATGGTGCTGATTCCATCCATGTGGCTTCCTTCACGTGATGCCAAGTTTCCGATTGCTCTGTTTACACCAGCACGTTCAGTCTAAATTTGACATATTCTGTCCTGCGCTCAGATGTAAATTTAGGCCTTCTTTTGTACTGATAATGTATATGGTCCCCTTGTTTATCTCGTTGTAGGAAAGAGCTCCATGATTCCCCAATTCCTCCTAGAGGAAAATCTGGATCCCATTATGTGCACACTGCCTAGGAGGTTTGCGGTGGTGGCCCTTGCTCAAATGGTGGCTCAGTCTCGCGATTGGGAGCTAGGAGAAGAGGTTGGATATCATATAGGCCACTCGAATATGAGCAATCTCATCTCGACAAGGTAACTTCCTTCCTTGTGAATCAGTGGCCCCATCATATAGGCCACTCTAGGTAGTGCATTCATTAGAATATTCCTTCTAGTTCTGTGTTGATCTCGACAGACATTATTGTGCAGACTACCGTAGCTTAGGCAGCCACATCAAGTATACTTGAAGGATTGGAACTACTCCACATACGACCTTTGGTGCTACAATTTTAGTGAAAATGGACATAGAGTGCTTAGGAGCCTTAAAGAAATCAGTATGACTATATCTTCCAAACTGAACTGCAGGCAGTATAGATTACTCGGGGTAGGTTGACCCATGGCAGCTGAAAATGGAAAATCACCTTGTTTGAAAAAAATATATGGAAAATCATGCTATACACCTGTATTTCTTGAATCCTTGTTGTTCATTAATTTTTGTTATCCCACTTAAATATATGACTTGTGGCATGCACTTTTGATACTAGTCATGCAGACATGTTTTAGCATTCATATCTATATCCAGTTATCTACATGCATTAATGATTCTGTTCAATTTTGCGTTTACGTTATATTGGCAATTCAATACTGCTACTGATTATTTCAAAACTAATAATGCATATGCATATACAAATAAAATATATTGCTTCTTATCTTTTAGGCTTTTAGCACCTGTCAGTTTGGAGTGTCATCCGCCTAGAATGAAATATAATGTCAGTCTCATCTCCATTATACTGCTGAGGTAGGAGATGATCGGGTTAGTTAGCATGCAGTTCAGTGATGTAGGGAATATCACCATATTGGCAGCTTAATTCTACTTTAGCTTCTTTGACTCCAAATTTCCAACATATAGCCTTCTGCTTTATTTCAAGTATCTTATCCATCTGAACCTCATGATCCATTCTTACCCACTTGACAATTTTGTTGTAAATTGTTTGGGCTGCACTGCTATGGCATTGACATTCAGTCTTGTTTGATGCATGAATCAGGTCAAAAATTGTCTTCAAAACAGCTGGTGTTGTGTTGGAGCAAATGCGTCATAAGAGCTTTGCTGCATTGCAATATAAGGTTATCATTCTTGATGAAATTCATGAAAGGTCTGTGGAATCTGATCTTGTCCTTGCTTATGTCAAGCAGTTTATGATGGCGACGAATGACTCAAGGTATGTACTCTGGTAACAAGCATCAGTGTATTCTATTCAGTTTTTTTATTTTTCATATTGATGGTTTCTGTCTACCATAGAAATGATCTCAACTCCTTCCTGCTGATTGCTAATACATGTCGTGCCACTCTTCACATAGGCTAGTATTGATGTCTGCTACCATTGATAGCACACAATATGTTGAGTACTTTAAAGATATTGGAAAGGTTGAACTGATTACCATCCGGAGCAGTTCATGCTCTAACTTCCAGAGAAAAGTCCAATATCTTGAGCAGGTGTGTATTGATTCTTGCTCCAAAATGAAGTGAATTATCCTTGTTCACTGTCTAATATATTTCCAAGTTGCATGATGTACCTTCTAATTTTAACAATATCTGAGTACCAAACATGCTGTAGTTTATTTTGTATTTGCTTGTTCATATATTTTACAACGGATTTAACATTCTGATATATTACTTGGTCATTTTCACATATTTTATTTTCGCACCATAACATGCCAACTTCATTACTGTTATTGTTTCTATTATAGTAATTATTAATGCTGTCAGTAATAGAAAAAACTACTAATATATATTTGGTCAAAAATAATAATTAGATATTAGTTACTCCCTCCGTCCCAAAATAAGTGTCTCAACTAAAGTTGTACTGAAGTTGAGAAACTTATTTTGGGACGGAGGAGTACTTTTCCTGGTCCATGTTTGTTTGTCAATTTTTTACACAATCAATATGTTAGGTTAACACCTTCTACTTTGCTCCCTTACTATTGCTTATCACCTGATAACAATGGAATGCTGTTCAGATTGTTGATATTCTGAAGATGGATTCTGAAACTGAATCACCCCGACGAAGTATTGCCCTGGACTAGATTGCAAGGCAGAAGCTTATCTTAGTCCTGACGTGTATCAACTTATCAACAAGTTATTGTTGCACATACATGAAAATGAACGAGACACTGAAAAGAGTATTTTGGTTTTTCTTCCTACATACTATGCATTGGAGCAGCAATGGGATGTGTTGTCTGGTTGTTCAATTTTCAAGGTACATATTCTTCATCGCAGCATTGACAGTGATGAAGCTCTTGAAACTCTGAAGGCCTCAAAGTCTTGCCGAAAGGTAAAAGTTGGTATATTCCAATTTAACTTTGTAGTTCAACTGCATGTTTTATACGTGAAATACTTGCCCGTACTTTTAAGCTATGTGGTGCTAGTAGTGAGGCATAATGCTAAAATTAGAGCGTAATGCACATGGAGTAATAGTATTTATGGAATGTATGGACTAGTGTACGTATTCTTGCAGTATTTATGGAACTGAACATGATGATCGAAACCTTGATACTATGTGGAATAGCGACTTGTGTATTCCCATGCTCTCTAGGCCAAGTACATGTACAGGGGGTATATATGGTATACCACAAACACAAATACTTACAGGTGGTATATATGGTATACCAAAAACACGAATCCCAGACTATCTCTAACATATAATATCACTATCATTATTTGCTAACTGCCATTGTATTGTTGAATGGCTAATTGCCAAAACGACATTTCTCGTCATTTTCGGGATAGATCCATTTCCTACCACCGGTCGGCAACATATGAATTCCAATTTTGTTTATTTTTCCACCATGTGCCTTATCCAATGGACTCACTTTTCTGGGGGAATAATAACATCGAAAATAAATGAATTCTGATTTTTGGAGGTGGTGTGTGGAGCAGTGGTGTGCTGGAGGACCTTTGTTTAGGACATTGTAGCATCCAGTATCTTTAAGAGCATCTCCAGCCGTGCCCCCAACAGCCCCCCCCCCCCCCCCCGGGCATTTTTTAGCGCCGGCGCCCAAAAATCGGCCTAGTCCCGCCCCTAGGATCTTGTTTATCGCCGGTTTGGGCCGAAATAACAGCCGCCGAACCCAAGCCCCCGGGGGTCGCCTGGGGGCGCCGGCCGAAGCGAAAAGGCGCGTGGGTCCGCTCTGTCGGCGAGAGAAGGCCCTTTTCCTGCCGATCCCCCCGCTTTTCCCCCTCCGTTTCCCTCCATTCCCCCCTTCCGCCCTCTTCTCCCGCCATTCTCCTCCCTCTCCCCTCCATCCGGCCGCCATGCCGCCGAAGAAGTACACGGCCCCTCGTGCCGCTACCAATGCCGACGCCACCCAGCCGAAGCAAAGGAAGCCGAGGGCGCCGCCGTCCAAACCCACGGGCATGTCAAACGCCGATTGGAAGGCGGAGGTTCAGCGCCGGGAGGCTGTTACCACCGACCGGCGGAACAGGCTCAACGCCAAGAGGGCCCGGGACAAGGCGGCGGCAACAGCTGCGGCTGCGGCCGTGGCGGAGCAGGCAAATCGCGCGGCGGAACAAGCAGAGGCGTCTCGCGCGGGGATGATGAATCCGCCCGGCGGCCACGGCCCGCACGCTCGCTGGAGCCAGCAGAGCGTCGGGTCGCCGGCCGGCTTCTCGCCGTCGCCACACCCCTGGGGGTGCGCGGACTCGCCTGGCTAGGCCGATGGCGATGCGCACGGCGGGTTCAACCCCAAACATTAACTTTCCATATGGCCACCCCGCCCAGCGCACGCCCTCACCCGCGTTCGCCGGCGTCCAGTACTCCCCGTACACCTACTCGCCGCCGGCTTACGCATCCTCCCTGACGCCGCCTCGACGGCGGCGCCAACTCCCACGCCGACCCCAATGCCGCCGCCAAGCCCGAGCGACGCCTCCACGACACCCAGCACAGAAGCCGCGCTGACGCCGACCAGCCCGCGCACGCCGACTCCCGCCGGTCTAACGCTGGAGGACGCCGCCGCTGTTTGATGCATTGCCTACGCGTCCTTCGTTTTGAACGCCGAACTTTCAAGTTATTGATCACCGAACTGTGGCATGGTGATCGCCGAACTTGAGGCGCTGATCGCTTGACTTGTGGCGTTTTTTGGGTAGCGGGAAATGTCAAGTTTGAATTTAAACGTCTTGGGGCCGGCCCCTGGGGGCGTGGCTGGGACGTAGATCGCCCCTAGGGCCTAAAAAGCGCCGGGCGAAGGTCCAAAATAGCGCCGGCCGCTGCGCTAGGGGGTCGACCCAGGCCGAACGAGTGGAGATGCTCTAACGCCCTCCTCTCGTTTGGAGTTGCTAATCATCATCATAATCATCATTAGTTAAGTTTGGAACAAAATTGGATCAATATAATTCATAGCGATCAGTTACATTTACACTGTAGCTAGTTTGAGGATCTTTTGGATCACAAGAACAGCGCAAAAAAATTGAGAGGCTTTGCATAGATCAGTAATAATAGCCTAGATTCCTATGAAGAAAAACTCTCCACTTCAAATTGAACTCCGTACTTCGCTGTATACTCAAACAGACATTTAAAATATTTGCATAAATTTCGTTATAAAACTATCCATATGTAGCATAGCATCACATGGGGAAAATTCTACAGGATAGATACATTGATAGGGTCTACGCAAAGCTTGTATCCACTATCAAAGATCTAATGTGACAATACTTCATTTTTTTCGAAAAGGGGGGGCTCCCCGGCCTCTGCATCAGAGTGATGCATGTGGCCATCTTATTAACCAAATAACAAAAGGTGCCAACAAGGTTCCAAAGTCTCCACCTGAAAAAAGAAAAAGACAGCTCACACAGAGCCTAAAAGGCTAGATACACAAACTAGCCAGGAAAAGACGCCACAACCGGCTGGCTAAAAAAGATAGGTAAACTAATTGCCTATCCTATTACATGACCGCCATCCAAACCGGTTGAAGATATCCCGAGCTACCATCTCCCAACGGATAGATCCAGTAACCAAATGCTCCCTGGCCTCCATCGGAGTGAGTAGCGACCACGAATGAATGACTGCTGTAGCTCGGAAAATAACCTGCAAAAAATGAATCCGTGATGTTCTGTTAAAAACCAAATCATTTCTGCAATTCCAGATAGTCCACAACATAGCGCAAACTCCAACCCGAATATGTCTTGCTAAGTCAGGCTCAACCCCATTAAGCCATGTCCCAAATAATGCGTTGACAGAAGTCGGTGGAGTAATATTGAAAGCAATATGGACCGTCTGCCAAAGAACTTTGGCCAACGGGCAATCAAAGAATAGATGCTTAATCGTCTCATCCCGATCACAGAAACTACACCTAGTAGGTCCTGTCCAATTACGCTTTATCAAGTTGTCCTTTGTTAAAATAACATGTTTATGGACAAACCACATAAACACTTTAATTTTTAAAGGAACTTTGACAGCCCAGACATACTTGGAAGTTGGAATGGAGTTCGAATTAATAACATCAATATACATTGATTTAACTGAAAATACTCCTGATCTAGTCAACTTCCAGCGTAATTCATCGGGTTGGTGAGAAAGTTGAACCTCCATCAGTCTCCTAACTAGATGGAGCCATTCTTCCCAACGATTGCCCGCTAGCGACCGTCTAAACTGAATATTAAGGGGGATAGATTGAAATACTGTTGCCACGAACACCTCACATCGTTGAGCAATCCAATATAAAGACGGATATTGAATGGCTAAAGGTGAGTCGCCAAGCCAAGTATCCTCCCAGAAACGTGTACTTGCACCATTTCCAATAACAAACCTCGTCCTATTGAACATTGATTGTTTGACTTTCATTAGTCCTTTCCAGAAAGGCGAATCAGTCGGCCTGACTGTGACCTGGGACAATGTTTTAGTCTGGAGGTACTTGCTGCGGAGGATCTGCGCCACATGGCCTCAGTCCCGGAAGAAAAGCTTCCACAACCACTTACTAAGAAGGCATTTGTTCTTAACTTCAAGATTTTCAATACCAAGACCCCCTTGGTCTTTCGGTCGACATATGATGTCCCATTTAGCAAGGCGGTATTTTCTTTTAAGTTCATCACCCTGCCAAAAGAAGTGCGACCGATAAAAGTCCAGTCTTTTCCTAACACCAACTGGGACCTCAAAGAACGATAAGAGGAACATAGGCATACTCGTGAGCACCAAATTAATCAAGATCAAACGGCCTCCGTATGACATGAGCTTACCCTTCCAGCAGCTCAATTTCTTCTCAAATCGATCCTCGATGCACTTCCATTCTCTGTTTGTCAGCCTATGATGGTGTATCGGAATACCAAGGTATGAGAAAGGTAAACTCCCCAACTTGCACCCAAACAATTGCCTATAAGACTCCTGTTCGTCTTTGGCTCTACCAAAGCAGAACAACTCGCTCTTATGAAAGTTAATCTTTAACCCGGTCAATTGTTCAAAAAGGCATAACACCAGCTTCATATTTCTCGCCTTGGCCAAATCATGCTCCATAAAGATGATGGTATCATCAGCGTATTGAAGGATGGATACACCTCCATCAACAAGATGAGGTACCAAACCACCCACTTGACCATTCTCCTTAGCCCTTCCTATCAAAATTGCTAACATATCCACCACAATGTTAAACAGGATAGGGGACATCGGATCTCCTTGTCTGAGGCCTTTATGTGTCTGGAAGTAATGACCTATATCGTCATTCACTTTAATTCCCACACTCCCTTTTTGCGTAAAGGATTCGACCTGTCGGCGTCAGGCTTCATTAAAACCTTTCATACGCAATGCCTGTTGGAGGAATGGCCACTTGACCTTATCGTACGCTTTTTCGAAATCCACCTTAAAAATTACTCCATCTAGTTTTTTGGAGTGGATTTCATGGAGCGTTTCATGAAGAACGACCACCCCTTCAAGGATGTTCCTGTCCGGCATGAAAGCAGTTTGGGATTGTTGCACCACAGAATGCGCAATCTGTGTGAGCCTATTGGTCCCGACCTTGGTGAAGATTTTGAAACTAACATTGAGGAGGCAGATCGGTCTGAACTGCTCAATTCTCTGTATTTGCCCCCTAAAGTTTGCATTGTAGCACTTGTCACCCTCTCACTTCACATTTTCTGGAATTTGATTCTGTACTGGTACTGTACTAGTAGGCACGCATTGTACTATACGAAGTACAGTCAGACCTGTGTTTTGATCCCTGCCCACAAGGGCACCAGTGTGGCTGCCCCCTACTAGTATTAGTCTATAAATCGACTATGGTAACCACAGAAGTTTTCTGAGGGAAGGTAACCACAAAATTTGCAAATTGAATGATTATAACAGGATGCATGAGAGCCGAGAGGTGAAATTTAGCATGGATGCATTCAGTGGCGGATCCAGGACCCAGGCCGGGGGGGGGGGGGGGGGGGGGGGGCTGGGCCCTGGGCGTGAAGTATTGCCACTACCTTCAGTATAGCATCTCGAACACTGTAGCTGCAATGTATATCACTGTAGATGGCCTAGGGCCCGGGGTTTGGCCCGATCCTGGGTCCGCCCCTGGATGCATACAATGTTTACATAATTGGAGCAATGTCCTCTTATCTTGCAATGAACTATCCTTTCACTCAGTCAGTCGAATCTTTTAATTGCAGGTTATACTGGCGACAAACATGGCTGAATCGTCTGTCACTATTCCAGGAGTTACTTATGTTATTGATTCCTGTAGATCATTGCAAGTCTACTGGAATCCAGTCAGGAGAATTGACTCAGTTAAGCTTGTATGGATTTCCAAGTCCCAGGTTAATATCACAAAAATACTGATGCTATTTATATTAAACTTACTTTTGACACTCAAGTTTGATACTAGTTATAACTTTTCTAGGCTGAGCAGCGGAAAGGCAGGACAGGCCGGACCTGTGATGGTCAAATTTTTCGCTTGGTAACAGAGCCATTTTACAACACCTTTCCTGATCATGAAAGTCCTGCCATTTTAAGTTTATCCATAAGAGAGCAAGCACTCATGATATGTTGTGCAGCGTCCATAGCTATGAATGACCCCACCGGTAATTCTTTCTCTACAATTCAACTAATCATGATTGATGTTTCTGTGCTGGGATTATGACCGTAAAATACAGCGCGAAAACAAGAACAGTGAACTAAAGGAGCAATTCTAGAATTCTGTGACCTTGATGCATCCTCCTCACTTGTACTTATGGGCTTTGTGCAACTTGCTCTTAACTATGATATTTCTTTCAATGCGAATGATCTGTATCGTCTGTACTATTGTTAATGCGTTCAAATCTTTCTGCTGCACTGTAGAGTGTGACAAAGAATTAGTCCAATATCTACACAGAAGATTCTAGGAAGCTTTGGTTAGCTAAGTTCGTGTTGCATTGCTTTCATCTTCTCTTTTAAGAGAATATATGCTTCTTCTTTGCGTCTGTCCAGTATCCATATTATATCAACTAGGGAATGCCGGTGACAACGAGAGATATAGAAGAGGATCAGAGCAAATTCTACTTGTAGTTAACTAAGACCAATGGCTGTGTGCATCATGATGATGCAGAGGCCGGGGTGTCTGAACTACGAATTCTTGATTGGATCTGGGAATTCCAGTAACTGCTAGTTTCTGCTCCACTGGAACAGCTGGTTCCCTGCTGGGATGTTGAACCAGATACAGATTAATAAAATAGTCACTCCTGTTTAGTTTATAGTTCAGCAATTGAATAATTAGGTTTCATGCGGTCCTCTTGTCCCTCCAGTTTTCCACGGGCTGTTCCTGTCCTCCTAGAGAAAATCATGCACCATTCTGCATGCAGTCAGCCGCCATGCTTTCATGAGCAAAAATTCATTCTCGGGTGCAGCAAGAGATGAACCAATATACAAATCAGCGACAGAATTTACATAGGGAGCCAAGATGACCTTAGACCTGGTTGATTAGGTCTATGTATAATGTATTAGTATTTTCAAAAGGACATGGATAAGTAGAAATCTACGATCTGAGTAGGACATGGATAATCAATCCCGTTGCTGTCAATACAGATTTCCTTTGCCATCATTAGCCACTTTTGCTTCAAGGTTTGTAATAATTGCTATAGCGCCGTACTGAGGCAAAAACCCTTTACAGAATTATCATTGTGCCCATCTTAAGACTTCAGAATCATCATTTATTTTTTTCAAATTTTCAAGATTGCCTACTTAGTCATCATTGTAGTAAGAATCCCTATTTTGATGCTCATTAGTTGGATTCTTTGTATTTAAATATTTTATCCAGTGTCCCCAAGTGTGTATTTTTTTAACACTTTATACAGCCATTGATATATAGATGTGACTACTAAATTCTATAATAATTTGTTACATATTTTTTTGAGAAAACTCAAAGCTTGCATCTTGATGAATTGGATAGATATAAAGAGTAGTACTATTTACAAGCCCAAGTTGGCCAAGGTTGCAATTGTGCGCAAAGAAAATTAATGAAAATCTCGAGAACATGAGAGGGACACCTTTTAAGACCTAGTGCTCCTGCCCTGCCCATGCCCAGTTCACCTCGTCCTCCTTGATTTGATAGACTAAGCGTAGATGGCAAGGCTGATTGCAGTTGAATGTGCAGCCGTTCCTGTGCTTCCAGATCATCCCAATAGCTGAGGAGTACATGGAAGCTAGGGCATTTCCTTGGCGGCTTTGGAGTGGCGCTGTGTGCTGTGAACCACCGTTCAATGATTCGAAGGGGTCCTTGCCGGGTCTTGGCGGGCGTCAGGCCGATCACATCCAAGAGAGGAATTCGTTCCAGGTCCACAGCACAAAGTGGTAGTCGACTAGCAGGTGCCTCATTGTTCAGCATCTGGTCGCAGAATAAATAGGCCAGCACATGTTGCAGACTTGCAGTCCATGCATGGACCGCCCGCTGCTCCACCGTCCAGCATCGGTTGAGGCTAGCGAGCCAGATGAAGAACTTGACCTTATAATAATTTGTTATTAAAGTTAGAAAAAACACCAAATACTTCTTTGCATATTAGTGAGCAAGATGTTAAAAAACAGAGTACATGCATTTGAAAACAAAACATATTTGGGTATGTGGGATCATTATACACTGTGTAACTCTTCATATATATTTTATATTAAGGTAATATTCTCACTCCATATCCAAAAAGGTAATATTCTCACTAACTGTCACTCTTTGTCGCCAGTCCTGCAAAAAACTCTCAATCCACCAGAGTCTGCTGTTATTAAAGATGCACTAGAGACTCTTGTTCAAATTGACGCGGTTGAGCCAGCTTTGAGTGGAGGGTATCAGCCCAGTTTTTATGGCTATTTGCTCAATAGTTTGCCATTATCGTTCCATGCTTCTGTTCTTACCCTGAAATTTGGTGAGATGGGGTATCTCCATGAAGGAATCCTGATAGGCATTATGTTGGACATCCAACCACTTCCTATACTGCAACCTTTTGGTGATCAAGCATTGGTATGTTCTAGTTACATCAATTGACATCCTTGTATCCCCAGGTTCTATTAGTAACAATACAACATGCTTATATCCCACTTTATGTTTTACAACGCAAGAAGATTAGAGATTAGTAACAATAGAACATGCTTATATCCTAATTTATGTTTTACAGCGCAAGAAGATTAGAGACAATTACTTTGACGAGGGTACTTCTCAACAAATTGGCAAGAAGGAAGCTACACTCATCGGAAATCTCCGGGCATTTCAATTTTGGCAGTGTATGTTTAAGGTACATCTTATCTTATCTGTAACAAAATACCCTGTACATTTGTTGAGGGCCTTTTTGTTAGTTGGTTCTTTGGAAATTTGTAGTATTAACTTTCAAGTCCTTTTTACTAACAATTACAAATATAAACGGTCATTATCTTTTTATATCCTTTTCTGGTAGTACCTTTCCTAATGGATGGCTAATGCTAGGATGATAAATCACGGGCCTTACGTGAAAATTATTATTGATTAACCAAAATGTACTTTTTTTTGGATTCTGTTAGCACTATTTTGTTTTCACTAAAGTTACATGTTCTATTTTTTTTCAGGATAAGTTTCGTCTGGAGTACCTGATAAATATGGCCAAGAACGATGCATATGGGCCCTTGATCTTGAAAAATGAACACGACTGGTGTAGATTTCACAATCTCGTGCCGAAAGCACTCAACAACATCTCTGAAATCTGTATGTCCTTTAACTTGTGATAAAAAGTTTGTGAAGTGGATTTTGTACTAGGAGTAGGTACTCCCGGTAGCAGTGGCGGAGACAGGCCTAGGGCAGTTGGGGCTATAGCCCTAGGCCTAGTGATAATAGCCTTTGTAATTGCTTGTTAGAATATATGAAAAATCACTAAAGTGCATCACTTAAGATAGCTTAGCCCTAGGTATAAAACCCTGTGCTAGCTTCGCCACTGCCCACTAATAGTATGTGTGTTTTTCCACTAAAAGTTTGAAAATGTACCTAAGATGGTAGAAAGGGTTGCCTGCTGTAGCCTACTGTGTTATACTCCCTCTGTTCCGATTTACTCGTCGTTGTTTTAGTTCAAATTTGAACTAAAACCATGACAAGTAAATCAGAACGGAGGGAGTACATCAGTGTTTTCTGTTCCTTCAAAATATACATAGTTCGTGTGAGGACCTACTCCTAGAAGTGCAAGTATCAAAATGCTTTCCAAAAATACAATACATGGATATTTCTTGTTGTTAACTCTTTCGTTTAAACAGATGATGATATTATGAGCACACTGCACCGCTTTAGGCCTCCTTTTCTTCAGAAAATCAGTCCTCCAAAGTACCTTCAGACCTCTGAATTCCACCATGCATGTCGTGACCCTGAATTGCCGGAGCCAGAGCATATGCCTTCATTCTCGTTGGAAGCTGATATTTCTCATTTAGATTCACAGCGGAGGTGTGCTTTACACCCTTATATTTCCGCAACTGATTTTGGAGCCACTGACATTGTTAATGACCTGAAGAAGGCTATCAAAGAGGTGAGTTGTATCATATAACTTTATGCATTGTCAAGTTACCCGTATACAAGTAGAATAAATATTTTCTCCATGCAAACATGATGATTCTTGATTGGTTCACAGATGAAGATACAACTTGCAGACGAACAAGTTGGTAGTAATGCTCAACCAGCCTTTGGAGGTGAGAAGTGGGTGGAGTATGTTGACAACACTTTTGAGGAATACAAAGGCCCTTTTAACAATTTGGCAGATGACCCCAAACCAGCATGCAAGTTCTTCCTCACATTAAAGGTAGACTGTTGCGGTCTTTCATGCTATTTTCACCTGTCCTTTCTTCCCCATGTCATTTGCAGGAAATGTTATTTGGCTATTTTTCTCTGCGTGTTAAGATATTTTAATTAAAGGATTGCCCTATTCATCATGTTATAACCAGCCGGATGCAGACCAACTGAACTCCAAAGATCCTCAAGATTCTACTGCAACTACTTGATAACGCTTTTCCCTGCCTCAGCGAAGGACTTGACATATTCTGTAATGTCATATTACCCTATGAATTAATAAAATGTAACACATTGATGAAACTATGAATAAAGTGGTGGTGACAGGTCAAATGACATTGACAACAGTGATACTATGCCAACATGCATTTAGTTAAAATTGTATGTACCTAACTGCATGTACTCCCTCCGTCCAAAAATAAGTGTCTCAACTTTGTACTAACTTCTGTACGAAGTTGTACTAAAGTTGAGACACTTATCTTGGGACGGGACGGAGGGAGTATATGTTAAATAAAACTGCAGGTTTATGTTAACTTGGTATTTTGACAACTCGATGGGTATGAATTAAACTTCTTTCTTCTGACATGTTGTTCCTTTGTTCAGGGTTGTATAAAGGGCAGCTCTTGTTCATTTCCACATGATTGTGACTCTTTGATCTCTTCATCAGTTGCATCTAAAATAAACCAAGAAGAACCACCCTGGCGTGCTGACATAGGTTGGACAAAGTTGCTGACTGGAGGTGAAAAGGGTCACATTCTTGTCGTGAACGATAAAAATCTGAAGTTTTCTCGTGAACTTCGTAAGATAGTTGCCCGCACACCTGATCTGCATTCGGCTGAGCATAATTCAGTTGCAAACAACCTCAGCATAGTCCTGAATGTCGCTGATCCTTCTCATCTAACTATTGGAGGTGAACATGAGCTACCAGTTCCTTGGACGAAATTACAGCGAATTATTTTGTTAGATGATTATAGTTCTGGTGAAGCAATCAACCACCAACTATTGCAGAAGTTCTTTGAGTATATTGCCATCAAGATCTTGCCAGAAACATTATCTGGTTTGCAGGTCATCGTGATCATGAATAACACAAAATTTGTTAAGATACAGGTACGCCATTTGTGAAGTTCTATCACAAATCCGAAGTTTGATTCACACACATGACAGTAAAATAATCTTGGTGTGCATGACTCATGGTATAGTTTATTTATTTATTTGCTGGTACCTCTGGCCTGTTTTAACATTTGAGAATTACCTTCCGAATCTCAGCTTAGTCAACAAGCAACATTATTTATCAGTCCACTGCCAAAAATGACAGACATTGGCTGCTGTTTTTATAGGTGGAAAAAATGGCAAGAGAGTGTTTCTTCTTTCTGGGTGAATCATTCCTATTAAATGGAGTGCCTCTTGGATGGTTTCCGTGCATCCGTCAACAAGATGGGCGAGTAGCAGGACCAGTTGCTTACGTTTTCAACATGCATCCTCCATCCCCATGGCGATTTTGCAACACAAGAGAACTGAGCGCCAAGTCCTCTGCAGAGACTAGTTAGGCCAGTCTAGGTCATACGCTTGTTAATAGCTACTCCTAGGTCAAATCGTTTTGCAAGCTGGAAGTAAGTAGTTCTTTTGCCAGGTCAGCTTGTACAGAAGTATTATGGCACACTGGCTAGTGGCTACGATGGATACGGTAGGCACTGTTGCGCTGCGACGGCTAACTTGGATTTTAATGTCGTTGCTGCTCTAATTTTTGTTAGACGTCCAGTTGGCATGGAAGTGCCTTCAAAGGTGTTATATGTTCATCTGGAAGTGCCTCCGAATGCATGGAATCCCTCGTGTTTTCCTTTTTGGAATCCCACTCTATGTGATAACTTGCGTTGCAATGGGAGATTTTTTTCTCATAATCTACAATAGCCATGATCACATTTTGTTGCATCCCTGAAATACACTATCATTTTCAATTTCATGAAATCATGAACATTTTTTAAACTCGTGCACATATTTGAAATCATGAACATTTTTAAAGCAGCCAACACTTTTACAAAATTTTGAATATTTTCTAAAATCAAGATTTTAAAAAAATCATGAACAGTTTATACTATTTGCAAACATTTTTCTAAAATTGTGAACATTTTTTAAACATTATTCTTGAATCGGCGAACATTTCTAGAATCGACAAACATTCTTTTGTAAATTGGTGGAACCATTTTTGAAATTCCAAACATTTTTTGATTTAACGAACATTTTTTAAATGCGTGATAAGTTTTTTTGAATCAACAAGCATTTTACGAATGAATAAATTATTTTGTAAGTCATGAACAGTTTTAAAAATTTTAGGATATTTTTTCATTCATGAACATTCTCTTAATTGATGAAATTTTGTTCAATTTCATTAACTTTTTTAATACATGAACTATTTAAAGAATTATAATGTTTTCTGATTTCCTGAATATTTGTTTTTAAAATTTCGAATATTTTTGAAGTGAGCAAATATTTTGTACAAAATAGCGAATATTTGTGAATCACTATTATTTTATGATTTATTAAGATTTTTTTGAAAAGTCCCAAATTATTTAAAGTAGAAAATACAGAAACAGAAAAGAAAATATAAAAACAAAATTTAGAAAACAGGCCGCCCGGACATGAGCTGGCCCAAACAGGCGAGCTGAGTCTTCTCCCAGCGTGCAGAGCGCAATATAGGAGGTCCCTACTATATGAGCCGGCCCAGGCGAGGGATTCTCCTGTGTGTAATATTTTTCTATCACTTATAGGTGGCATTGGTGAAGAAAATATGCCCTAGAGGCAATAATAAAGTTGTTATTTATATTTCCTTATATCATGATAAATGTTTATTTTTCATGCTAGAATTGTATTAACTGGAAACTTAGTACATGTGTGAATACATAGACAAACGGAGTGTCACTAGTATGCCTCTACTTGACTAGCTCGTTAATCAAAGATGGTTAAGTTTCCTAGCCATAGACATGAGTTGTCATTTGATGAACGGGATCACATCATTAGAGAATGATGTGATTGAATTGACCCATTCCGTTAGCTTAGCACTTGATCGTTTAGTATGTTGCTATTGCTTTCTTCATGACTTATACATGTTCCTATGACTATGAGATTATGCAACTCCCGAATACCAGAGGAACACTTTGTGTGCTACCAAACGTCACAACGTAACTTGGTGATTATAAAGGTGCTCTACAGGTGTCTCCGATGGTGTTTGTTGAGCATAGATCGAGATTAGGATTTGTCACTCTGATTGTCGGAGAGGTATCTCTGGGCCCTCTTGGTAATGCACATCACTATAAGCCTTGCAAGCAATGTGACTAATGAGTTAGTTATGGGATGATGCATTACGGAACGAGTAAAGAGACTTGCTGGTAACGAGATTGAACTAGGTATTGAGATACCAACGATCGAATCTCGGGCAAGTAACATAACGATGACAAAAGGAACAACGTATGTTGTTATGCGGTTTGACTGATAAAGATCTTCGTAGAATATGTGGGAGCCAATATGAGCATCCAGGTTCCGCTATTGGTTATTGACCGGAGACGTGTCTCGGTCATGTCTACATAGTTCTCGAACCCGTAGGGTCTGCACGCTTAACGTTCGGTGACGATCGGTATTATGAGTTTATGTGTTTTGATGTACCGAAGGTAGTTCGGAGTGCCGGATATGATCACGGACATGACGAGGAGTCTCGAAATGGTCGAGACATAAAGATTGATATATTGGATGACTATGTTTGGACGTCAGAATGGTTCCGGGTGAGTTCGGGCATATACCGGAGTACCGGGAGGTTACCGGAACCCCCGGGAAGTATATGGGCCTTATTGGGCCTTAGTGGAAGAGAGGAGAGGCAAGCCTAGGAGGGGGCGCCCCCCAAGCCCAATCCAAATTGGGTGGGGGGACGGCCCCCCTTTCCTTCCCCCCTCTCCCTCTTCCTTCCTCTCCTAATCCAACTAGGGAAAGGGGAAATCCTACTCCCGGGGGGAGTAGGACTCCCTTGGGGCGCATCATAGGAGGGCCGACCCTTCCCCTCCTCCACTCCTTTATATACGGAGGAAGGGGGCACACCATAGACACACAAGTTGATCATTGATCTCTTAGCCGTGTGCGGTGCCCCCCTCCACCATAATCCACCTCGGTCATATTGTTGCAGCGCTTAGGCGAAGCCCTGCGCCGGTAGCTTCATCATCACCGTCATCACGCCGTCGTGCTGACGAAGCTCTTCCTTGACACACAGCTGGATCGAGAGTTCGTGGGACGTCACCGAGCCGAACGTGTGCAGATCGCGGAGGTGCCGTACTTTCAGTACTAGGATCGGTCGGATCGTGAAGACGTATGACTACATCAACCGCGTTGTCATAACGCTTCCGCTTACGGTCTACGAGGGTACGTGAACAACACGCTCCCGCTCGTTGCTATGCATCACCATGATCTTGCGTGTGCGTAGGAATTTTTTTGAAATTACTGCGTTTCCCAACAATTGGTGGGTAATATTTTGCAAGTTTAGGGGTAATTTCTGTGATGTACCAACAGAAGCAATAACCCCTTTATTATTAGGTATAAAATTGCTAACTCTGGACCTTCGTTACATAGCTTATACTAAGTTGATTTTTTGGACAAAAGATGGATTTTATTGATTCAAAATGAAGTATCAAACGGATACAAACACAACGAGTACACCTGTCCTCTGCATAGTTACGATGCACATAGCTAACACCAACACATAAGTAGCACGCTGGCAAATAGGTTAGTAATACAAGACTAAAGCTATGCTTTAGCGAGGACAAAATAAAAACCTCGAAGCGATCAAAACAGTGATCGATAAAAATCTGACAATGAACATATACACATTAACCATTTGTTGACACCACAAAGACATGTATCCCAACTATTATCACTTTGGGGTCTACGGATCAAAATAATAACAAGTGCATATAGCTAGCACAAAGGATCAAGAACTAAAATATATTCATGAAAACATAGAGGGTTCAGATCTGAAATCATGGTACTCGGGCCCTAGTGACAAGCATTAAGCATAGCAAAGTCATAGCAACATCAACCTCAGAACATAGTGGATACTAGGGATCAAGCCCTAACAAATTGACTCGATTACAGGACAAATCTCATCCAACTCCATCACCATCTGGTACCTGTAAACTGCGTTCGGATTTTCCTCGAAGAGGAGAGGAGAAGAAGTACAATAGAGATAAGTTCCCTTAGTGAGATCCAAGGTTATCGAACCAATAGGAGAACCAAGCAAATTCCCTTCTACAGCACCTACACACACAAAATCAAATACTTGCACCCAACACGAGCAAGAAGGTTGTCAATCCCCTTGAAATCGTTATTTGCAAGGATTAATTCTGATACTGATAGATAGATAAAAAGAAAAGTAAAATAAAAAGCATAAAATTGCAGCAAGGTATTTTTGGTTCTAATAATATGATACAAGTAGACCTGGAGGCCATATTTTCACTAGAGGCTTCTCTCTCAAACACATAGCATACGGTGGGTAAACAAATTACTATTAGGCAATTGATAGAAAAACACATAGTTATGATGTATTGATGGCAATGATCATGTATATAGGCATCACGTCTGTGGCAAGTAGACCGACTCCTTCCTGCATCTACTACTATTACTCCACCAATCGACCTCTATCCAACATTGCGTCTATGGTATTAAGTTCACGACAAACAGAGTAACGCCTTAAGCAAGATGATATGATGTAGACAAAAGTAAACCCAATCAATATGAATAAACCCCGTCGTTTTACCCTTAATGGCAACAATACTATACGTGCCTCACTACCCCTTCCGTCACTGGGTGAGGACACCGCAAGATTGAACCCATCACAAAGCACCTATCCCACTCAAGATAAATCAATCTAGTTGGCCAAACCAAACGGATAGATCGGAGAGAAATACAAAGCTATAAAAATCATCCATAATAAAGTTCAGAAAATACTCAATTAGTTTCAGTGAATAATCTGATCATAAACCTACAATTCATCGGATCCCAACAAACACACCTCAAAAGAAGATTACATCAGTTAGAACTCCAAGAAGATCAAGGAGAACATGGTATTGAAGATCAAAGAGAGAGAAGAAGCCATCTAGATACTAGCTATGGACCCGTAGGTCTGTGGTAAACTACTCACACATCATCGGAAGGCAACAAAGATGATGTAGAAGCCCTCCGTGATCGATTCCCGCTCTGGTTGAGTACCGAAAAAAGGCCTCCAGATGGGATCGCGGAAGAAGCTTGCAGCTACAGGAAAAGTGTTTCGGGTGGCTCTCTATTGGTTTGGGAGTATACGTGAATTTATAGGCTTGGAATTAGGCCAAACAGAGTTGCATGGGGCCCACGAGCTCAGGGGCGCGCCCTGTGAGCTCGTGTCTCTCTTGTAGCTCCTCTGGCCTCCTCCCGAAGCTTTTAGGATCCCTTTTGGTCCAGAAAAATCACCGTAAAGTTTCATCGTGTTTGGACCTTATTTGGTACTGATTTTCTAAAAAGCCAAAAACACGCAAAAAATAGGAAACTGGCATTGGGCACTAGGTTAATAGGCTGGTCCCAACAAATGATATAAAATAGCATATAAAGCATCCAAGATTGATAATATAATAGCATGAAAGAATAAAAAAAATTATAGATATATTGGAGACGTATCAACATCCCCAAGCTTAATTCCTGCTCATCCTCGAGTAGGTAAATTATAAAAACAGATTTTTTTTGATGTGAAATGCTACCTAACATGTGTATCATGTAATCTCTTTACAGTATAATCATTGAGAAGCGATGAAGTAACACTATCAACAGAATAATATCCATGAACATAAAAAGCATAATCATTACTTTATAAAAATATACGATCCTTAACGAATACTATCCCTACTCATTTTATCATGTTAGCATGGCATGACTCCGCCTTCATCACATTGATATAAATCATGAGCACTCCGGTGTCAAACCAGATAATTGGGTCGTACTCCTAACGCGCTTCAACATTTTCAACCCCACGCAATACATAAGCATGAGCCATGGATATAGCACTATAGGTGGAATAGAATGCGGTGATAGAGATTAATAAGGAAGAAGTCAAAAAGAAGAAACTCTCGCATCAACTTGGCGGATCAATGGGCTATGGATATGCCCATCAATCGATATCAATGCGAGGAGTAGGCATTGCCATGCAACTGATGCACGAAGAGCTATAAGTGTATGAAAACTCAACGGAGACTAAGTGGGTGTGCATCCAACTTGCTTGCTCATGAAGACCTCGACATTTAAGGAAGCCCATCATCGGAATATACAAGCCAAGTTCTATAACAAAACAATTCCCACTAGTATATGAAAGTGATAACTTAGGAGACTCTCTATATGAAGAAATGGTGCTACTCTGAAGCACAAGTGTGGAAAAGGATAGTAACATTGCCCCTTCTCTCTTTATCTCTCTTTTTTTGTTGGGCACTTTTGGCCTCTCTTTTTTTGTCCGGGGTCTCATCCTGACTAGTGGGGGAATCATGGTCTCCATCATCCTTTTGTCACTAAGACAATGCTCTAATAATGATGATCATCACACTTTATTTGTTTACAACTCGATATTACAACTTGATTACTAGAACAATATGACTCTATATGAATGCTTCTGGTAGTGTACAAGGATGTGTAATGATCTAGCATAACATGTATAAGAATGATGAATGATGGATGTGCCACAAATATCATGTCAGCTCTATATGATCATGCAAAGCAATATGAACACACATGTCATGAAAATGTAACGATGGAAGTTGCATGGCAATATATCTCGGAATGGCTTTGGAAATGCCATAATAGGTAGGTATGGTGGCTGTATTGAGGAAGAGATAAGGAGGCTTATGTGTGACAGAGCGTACCATACCACGGGGTTTGGATGCACCGGCAAAGTTTGCACCAACTCTCGAGGTGAGAAAGGGCAATGCACGGTACAGAAGAGGCTAGCAAATTCCGGAAAGGTAGGAGTGCATATAATCCATGGACTCACATTAGTCATAAAGAACTCACATACTTATTGTGAAAGCCTATTAACCCTCGATGCAAAGGACTACTTGCATGCTCCCAGGGAATTGGTTGGTAGGAGTTAACCATCGCGCGCATCTAATTATAACAACACTCATGGATTTCATTTCAGACATAAAAATGCTCAAACCTCCCCACCTTGCCATGACTAACACTTATATGTGAAGTTAGTAACAAGCTTTAATACCTATATTTCTACTGACCAATGATCATGAAACAATATCCTTTCATATTATGACATCAATATCATTAAACCATACATTTCATATTTAGTGATCTATATGAAAGTTTTTATTATATTCCCCTTGAATACATATCCTTCTTGGACTAGTCATATAACACATGCACATTACCACTTCATATTTATAGACTCTCAAAAAGATTTAAGCAAAGCATGAGAGTGCAACTATTTCTATAAAATATAACCACCGTGCTCTAAAAGATATAAGTGAAGCACTAGAGAAACTGCCTAGCTCAAAAGATATAAGTGAAGCACATAGAGTATTCTAGCAAATCATGATAAATGTGTGTCCCTCTCAAAATGTGTGTCCCGCAGACAATGATTGTGGCAAACTAAAAATCAAACAAAGCAAAAAATGCTATGGCACAAGATGCTCCAAGCAAAACTCATATCATGTGATGAATAAAAATGTTACTCCAAGTGACATACCGATAGATTGTAGACGAAAGAGGGGATGCCATCCGGGGCATCCCCAAGCTTAGATGCTTGGGCCTTCCTTGAATATTACCTTAGGGTGCCTTGGGCATCCCCAAGCTTAGGGTCTTGCCGCTCCTTATTCCTTCATCCATCATTGTCTCACCCAAAACATAAAAACTTCAGCACACAAAACTCAACAGAAACCTCATGAGATCCGTTAGTATAATAGACAAGTCATAAACTCTAGGTACTATTATAAACTCATTCATAATTTACTATTGCATAATGCCTACTATATTATAACTTCTCCATGACTTATACCCCCCGATATAATCCATAACATCATTAAAACAAGCAAACTATGCAACAAAAACAGAATCTGTCTAAAACAGAACAATCTGTAATGATCTGAATAAGAGTCATACTTATGTAACTCAAAAATTATGAAAATTAGTAGAACATGGGAAATTTGTATATCAATCATGTGTAAAAAATTCAGATCGCATGTTCCAGTTATTTTTAGAAATTACTGGACAGAGAGAAAAAGTTTCAGATTTTTCACAAAATCAAGTCAACTATTATCCAAATCATCCCAAAGGCTTTACTTGGCAAAAACACTAATTAAAACATAAAAACACAATCATAACAGTAGCAATAATTGTTTCAACACACTGAAATAGAAAGTAAAACAAAAATTTAAGATAACTATTGGGTTGACTCCCAACAAGCGCTATTGTTTTACGCCCCTAGCTAGGCGTAAGGCATTGTTTCAAGTATTTTCATTCTTCAAATTAATTACATAGGTGGGCCTCATAATGGATTCATATGGGGGTTTAATTATCTTCCTAGAGTAGTGTTCCATACCTTTCTTTAAAGGAAATTGGAACCTTATATTTCCTTCTTTCATATCAATAATAGCACCTATGGTTCGTAGGAAAGGCCTAACAAGTATTATAGGACAAGATGGATTACATTCAATATAAATCACAATGAAATCCCCGGGAATATAATTCCTATTAGCAAGCATTAGAACATCATTTATTCTACCCAGCGGTTTCTTAATAGTTGAATCCGCTATGTGCAAATTAAGGGAACATTCATCCATATCGGTAAGACCTAGCACATCACATAAAATTTTGGTATAGTAGAGACACTAGCACCTAGATCACACAAAGCATTACATTCATAATATTTAATATTTACTTTATTAGTAGGTTCCCGTTCATCATGCAATTTCCTAGGTATAGAAACCTCCAATTCTAGCTTTTCTTCATGAGATATTATCATAGCTTCCACAATATGTTTAGTGAAAGCTTTATTTTGTTCGTAAGCATTGGGTGAATTTATCATGGATTGAAACAAGGAAATACATTCAATCAAAGAGAAATTATCATAATTAAAGTCCTTGTAATCCAAAGTTGTGGGCACATCACTATTTAAAGTCTTTACCTCTCCAAACCAACTTTAATCATTTTTATCATTAGGATCATCACCCTCCGAACAATTGGGATGACTTCTAGATAAAGTTAACTCATCTCCAGTCCCCTTTTCATCAATATTTATATTACTAAACAAAGATTCAATAGGTGAGACACCAATCATTTTAATATCTTCATCATGATTACGATAAAAACTGGGTGGAATAGCATTTTCTAGGAACTCTCGCTTAGCTCTCAACCTAGGTTCTCTCTTTGCTTTCATTAATGGAGACTTGGATATATTTAATAGACTCATTAATATCATGCTTAGGTGGCAAAGTTTTATTTTTTAGAGTTTCCACATCGTGAGCAATTCTATCCATGTTTCTAACCATATCACCAACTTGATGTAGTTTTCTTCTATCATAATAATGAAAATCTTCTGAGAACTAATCAATTCTTTAACATTGTTCTCAAGATCAGTAGGTACCCTATTATTGTTGTTATTATTATTATTATTATTATTATTATTATTATTATTATTATTATTATTATTATTATTATTATTATTAAATGAATTACCATAATTATTAGAGGGATTTCTGGGATACGATCTAGGATTGAAATTCCCTCTATAAGCATTGTTGTTGAAATTATTTCTAGAGACAAAATTCACATCAATGGCATCATTATTTTGCTAAATCAAAGTAGAGAGTGGCACATCATTAGGATCAACATGAACATTTTTATTAGCAAACATTTTCATAAGAGCATCCATTTTTTCATCACTCAAAGTAGTAATTTCTTCGACAAAGTTTATGTTCTTACCAGTTGGAACTCGTTCGGTGTGCCATTGACAATAATTTTTCATTATATTATCAAGGAGTTTTGTAGCTTCTCCCAGTAATTTCCATACAGGTACTACCTGCAGCAGAGTCTAGAAGATTTCTAGAAACAAAGTTTAATCCCGCATAAAAATTTTGTATAATCATCCATAAGCTTAAGCCAAGAATGGGACAATCTTTAATCACTAATTTCATTCTGTCACAAGATTGTGCAATATGTTCATGCTCAGGTTACTTAAAGTTCATGATTTGATTTCTAAGAGAAATAATCTTAGCGGGAGGAAAATACTTGGCAATAAAAGGATCCTTACACTTATCCCATGAATCACTTAAAGTTTATGATTTGATTTCTAAGAGAAATAATCTTAGCGGGAGGAAAATACTTGGCAATAAAAGGATCCTTACACTTATCCCATGAATCAATGCTATTGCGAGACAAGGATGAAAACCAAGTTTTAGCATGATCTCTTAGCGAGAAAGGAAATAATTTTGACTTCATAATATCATCATCCTCATCTTTTTTGTTTTGCATATCACATAATTCAACAAAGGTGTTAAGATGGGAAGCAACATCCTCATTAGGATTTCTAGAAAATTGTTCTTTCATAACAAGATTTAGCAAAGCAACATTCATTTCATATGATTTTGCACTAGCCTTGTCGGGGCGGCCTACGTAGCCCCGGCAAGGGCCTTGCCGGGGCAGCTCACCCAACACCAGCATCACCGGCACCCTTGAGCCTGAGAGTTCCGACACCATCGACAACGTTGGAAACCAAGGCTCGGGAAGCGCGTGCATGGTGGCATGCAGATCTTTGTGAAGACAAAGGGCCCGCGAGGCCTAGATAGGAACCAGAAGACAAAACAACAGCGAGGCTCCTTGCCGAGGATGCCCATGAGGCCCCAGCAAGGCTCCTTGCCGAGGATGCCCATGAGGCCTCGGCAAGGCTCCTGTCAAAGATACCCACGAGGCCCCGGCAAGACTCTTACCGAGGGCGCTCGCAAGGCCCCGGCAAGACCCTTGCCGGGAATGATAGCAAGACCGCGGAAAGGCTTTGCCGCCCCATCGTCGACCCAGCTCAGCGGCCGACCCACCAAATAAGCAAGTACCCACGTGGCGGTACGTGGCTCCTAAACCAACTAGTCAAGAACCTGCGTGGTGGCATGCAAATCTTCGTGAAGACCCTACCACCACACCAGCTCAGCAACCTGCCAGCCTACATGGCGCTGCATACCTCGTTAGCCTGGACGCGTGTCGGAGCAAGGTGAAGCGGCGACGGACAAGATGGGCTTCAGTACCATCCCCAATAAAGAAAGAGGACACCTAAGTAGCGCATTTAATGCATTTTGTCCTTTGGTGTCAGGCAATAAGCTTATACTCCTCCTGTGTGCCACTGTGGCAACCCCTTTGACTATAAAAGGAGGCGCGAGGCATACCGAGGGAGGATTTGGACTTTTTGGACTACGCACGCACCGTAGCCAGTTCAAGATCTCAAGAACACTCAAATACACTCCAAAGTAGGACTAGGGTATTACGCATCTTCGCGGCCTGAACCCGGGTAAAATCTCTTTGTGCTAACCACTAGACCCGCTCTTTGCACAACCTTGCGCCCGCCAATCGTAGAAGGGATCCTCGTGATCCCATAGGTGTCGTTTCCACCGATAATCATGATTAGCTTGCATCCCAACAAGCATTATGTCAAGCCTTCAGCAAATTCATCAGACATTTATTGTGTCTGAAGACCTGACCCTGCAGAAGAGATCAGTTCTTCTTCTTAACCACCCACATCTGAATGGGTGGTTGAGAAGCAATGTAATGCAAGGCATTAGTAGAGGACTTAGGCATTGAAGAATATGCATTTCTCTTCACATGAGGAGTATAGTACTCATAAGAACATGCAGAGAAATTCTTAGCAGTTTTGTGAGTGATTTGAAGAATAATGCACATATTAATTAGATTGATATTTGTTTCCCTAGATAGAAGTGTTAGTACGAGCATGAGTTGGCTTGTGTCCTTTTGACGACTTGGTCCAGGTGAAGAATTTGCCTTGGGATTGTTCCTTTTCTTCGGTCGTGTCATGATGACATTCACCTGAAGATTTTGAAGAACACTTTTGGGCACCCAGATTTCTTTCACTGGAGGACCATTCCTGCAATTAGTACCAACAAATCTAGCAAATACTTCACCATTCTGATTTTTGAATAGCTTATAGTTGGAGTCAAATGACTCATTAGAAGAATGTGGAGTATCACTGTTATAGCCAGATAGAGTGGATGGATCAACTGGAGGTCCTTTTGCAGCAACCCATGTGGTTTTGAGATACTGCTCAGGTTTCCAATAAGATCCATCTGCGTTCAGCTTTCTCTCAAAAGCAATACCCTCTTTCCTAGGGTTCCTATTCAGAATCCGCTTCTTGAGCACATCACAAAGAGTTTGGTGCCCTTTGAGGCTTTTGTACATGCTCGTGATGTACATTTCCTTCAGACCTGCATTTTTGTCAGTAACACTTGTGGTCTCCCCAGATGAGGGAATTGAAACCATTGAGACATTTGAAGATATAGTAGTAGTTGAAGCATTTGAACATTCAGCCGAAGAATTTGCATTATCACTTTCAAGGCATTTTAAGCATGGAGCAACAAATTCTTCCTAAGCAGCGCTGATCTGTTGAGCGAGTAATGAATCATTGTTTTTCTAAAGATCATAATGAGATGCTCTTAGATTTTCGAGTTCTTGCTTCCTTTGAAAAAATTCATAGGACAACTTCTCGTGTTCAGCTGAGAGGGCCACATGACGACTTTCAAGTTCGTCATATTGTGACTTTAGGCCCCTGAGATCTTCAAACAAACCTTGAATGCGATCCATTTCCTCATATAAGAGATCATCACTTTTGTCTAGCAATTTTGAATCTTTTGCATAGCATGTTGTTGTTCAGTTGCAATTTTAGCAAGTTTCTTCTAGCTGGTTTTGCTTCACATTTAGAGTCATCATCACTTGAACTGCTAAAGTAAGCTTCTCGCGAGGTTACCTTGGCACCTCTTGCCATGAAGCAATAGGTGGGAGTGAAGTGTTGGGAATCGTTGCATGGAAAACAAAAATTTTCTACACACACACAATGATCTATCCATGGAGATGCATAATAACGAGGGGGAGACTATGTCTACTTACCCTCGTATACCGTAAGAAGAAGCGTTTCATAGTGCGGTTGATGTAGTCTAACTTCTTCGTGCTTCAACCGATCAAGTACCAAAATGCACGGCACCTCCGTGTTCTGCACACGTTCAGCACGGTGACATCCCTCGCCTTCTTGATCCAGCAAGACATCGAGGTAGTAGATGAGTTCTGTCAGAACGACGGCGTGGTGATGGTGATGGTGAAGTGATCTCCGCAGGGCTTCGCCTAAGCACTATGAAAATATGACCAGGGGTGTAAACGGTGGAGGGGGCGCCGCACACGGCTAGGCAACTGTCTGGGGTGTGCTAGGAGCCCCCTCCCACATATATATAGGTGGGAGGGGAGGGGATAGGCCAAGGGGCACCCCAAGTAGGACCGAATCCTACTTGGGCTCCTCCCAAGCCGCACGCCCCCCTGCCATATTTGTTGGAGGGGGAAGGAAAGAGGAGGGAGAGGGAAGGAAGGGGGAATCCTATTCCACTCTTTCCTTTTTCTTTCCCCTCTTTCATTCTCCTCTTAGGCCGGCCCATATGGGGGGCGTACCAGCCCCTTATGGCTGGTTTGTTTCCCCTCTTGGCCCATAAGGCCCATATCTTTTGTCGGGGGTGCCCGGAACCCCTTCTGGTGACCCGATAAGTACCCGGTACCCCCGAAACACTTGAATATCATCGTCCCATATATCAATATTTACCTCTCGACCATTTTGAGACTCCTCGTCATGTCTGTGATCTCATATGGGACTCCGAACAACATTCGGTCACCAAATCACATAACTCATATAATACTATATCGTCATCAAACATTAAGCGTGCGGACCCTACGGGTTCGAGTTCTATGTAGACATGACCAAGACACCTATCCGGTCAATAACCAATAGCGTAATCTGGATGCCCATATTGGCTCATACATATTCTACAAAGATCTTTATCGGTCGAACCGTTATGACAACATACGTAATTCCCTTTGTCCATCGGTATGTTACTTGCCCGAGATTTGATCGTCGGTATCTTCATACCTAGTTCAATCTCATTCCGGCAAGTCTCTTTACTCGTTCCATAATACATCACCTTGTGACTAACTCCTTAGTCATTTGCTTGCAAGCTTATGATGTGTATTACTGAGAGGGCCCAGAGATACCTCTCCAATACTCGAAGTGACAAATCCTAATCTCGATCTATGCCAACTCAACAGACACCTTCGGAGATACCCGTAGATCATCTTTATAATCACCTAATTACGTTGTGACGTTTGATAGCACACAACACATTGGAGTTGCATAATCTCATAGTCGAAGGAATATGTATTTGACATGAAGAAAGCAATAGCAATAAAACTGAACGATCATTATGCTAAGCTAACGAATGGGTATTGTCCATGACATCATTCTCCTAATGATGTGGTCCCATTATCAAATGACAACACATGTCTATGTTTAGGAAACCTTAACCATCTTTGATCAATGCGCTAGTCTAGTAGATGCTTACTAGGGACACGGTATTTGTTTATGTATTCACACATGTATTTAAGTTTTCGATCAATACAATTCTAGCATGAATAATAAAACTTTAACATGAATAAGGAAATATAAAATAAGAACTTTATTATTGCCTCTAGGGCATATTTCCTTCAGTCTCCCACTTGCACTAGAGTCAATAATCTAGTTCATATCACCATGCGATTTAACACCCATAGTTCACATTGCCATGTGACCAACACCCAAAGAGTTTATTAGAGTCAATAATCTAGTTCACATCACCATGTGATTAACACCCAAAGAGTACTAAGGTGTGATAATGTTTTACTTGTGAGAGAGGCTTAGTCATCGGGTCTGTCACATTCAGATCCATATGTATTTTGCAAATTTCTATGTCTACAATGCTCTGCATGGAGCTACTCTAGCTAATTGCTCCCACTTTCAATATGTATCCAGATCGAGACTCAGAGTCATCCGGAGCGGTGTCAAAGCTTGCATCGACGTAACTCTTTACGATGAACTCTTTATTACGTCCATCATTGAGAAACATTTCCTTAGTCCTCTTTAGGTACCTAAGGATAATTTTGACTGCTGTCCGGTGATCTAGTCCTGGATCACTATTGTACCCCCTTGCCAAACTCATGGCAAGGCACACAACAGGTCTTGTATATAGCATGGCATACTTTATAGAACCTATGATTGAGGCATAGGGAATGACTTTCGTTCTCTCTATATATTCTGCCGTGGTCGGGTTTTGAGTCTTACTCAACTTCATGCCTTGTAACACAGGCAAGAGACCTTTCTTTGACTGATCCATTTTGAACTTCTTCAAAACTTTATCAAGGTATGTGCTTTGTGAAATTCCTATCAAGCGTCTTGATCTATCTCTATAGATCTTGATGCCTAATATATAAGCAGATTCACTGAGGTCTTTCATTGAAAAATTCTTATTCAAGTATCCTTTTATGCTATTCAGAAATTTTATATCATTTCCGATCAACAATATGTCATCCACATATAATATCAGAAATGGTATAGAGCTCCCACTCACTTTCTTGTAAATACAAGCTCCACCGTAAGTCTATATAAAACCATATGCTTTGATCACCTTATCAAAGCGTATATTCCAACTCCGAGATGCTTGCACCAGTCCATTGAAGGATCGCTGGAGCTTGCACACTTTGTTAGCACCTTTAGGATCGACAAAACCTTCTGGTTGCATCATATACAACTCTTCTTTAAGAAATTGATACGTCTCCATCGTATCTACTTTTCCAAACTCTTTTGCCCTTGTTTTGGACTCTAATTTGCATGATTTGAATGGAACTAACCCAGACTAACGCTGTTTTCAGCAGAATTACCATGGTGTTATTTTTGTGCAGAAATAAAAGTTCTCAGAATGGCCTAAAACTTCACAGGGAATACTTTTGGAATAAATAAAAATATTGGTGAAAGAATCAACCAAAGGGGACCCGCACCCTGTCCACAGTGGTGGGGGCGCGCCCCCTGTCTTGTGGGTCCCATGAAGCTCCACTGACCTCAACTCCAACTCCATATATTCACGTTCGGGGACAGAAAAACCTGGAGAGAAGGATTCATCGCGTTTTACAATACGGAGCCGTCGCCACCTGTTCTTCCTCGGGAGGGCAAATCTGTAGTCCATTTTGGGCTCCGGAGAGGGGAAATCATGGCCATCGTCATCATCAACCATTCTCCATCACCAATTTCATGATGCTCACTGTCGTGTGTGAGTAATCCCATCGTAGGCTTGCTGGACGGTGATGGGCTGGATGAGATTACCATGCAATCGAGTTAGTTTTGTTAGGGTTTGATCCCTAATACCCACTATGTTCTAAGATTGATGTTGCTATGACTTTGCTATGATTAATGCTTGTCACTAGGGCCCGAGTGCCATGATTTCAGATCTGAACCTATTATGTTTGCATGAATATATTTGTGTTCTTGATCCTATCTTGCAAGTTATAGTAACCTACTACGTGTTATGATCTGGGAACACCGGAGTGACAATAGTCGGGACACTTCCCGGTGATGACCGTGGTTTGAGGAGTTCATGTATTCACTAAGTGCTAATGCTTTGGTCTTGTTCTCTATTAAAAGAAGGCCTTAATATCCCTTAGTTTCCATTAGGACCCCGCTGCCACGGGAGGGTAGGACAAAAGATGTCATGCAAGTTCTTTTCCATAAGCACGTATGACTATATTTGGAATACATGCCTACATTATATTGACGAATTGGAGATAGTTCTGTGTCACCCTAGGTTATAACTGTTGCATGATGAATGCCATCCAATATAATTATCCATCATTGATCCATTGCCTATGAGTTCGTTTCATATTGATCTTTGCTAAGTTACTTCTCCGTTTCCACTATTACGATTACTGCAAAACTGCTACTGTTACTTTTGCCACCGATACTGTTACTTCCATACTACTTTACTACTAAATACTTTGATGCAAATATTAAGTATTTCAGGTGTGGTTGAATTGACAACTCAGCTGCTAACACTTGAGAATATTCTTTCGCTCCCCTTGTGTCAAATCAATAAATTTGGGTTGAATACTCTACCCTCGAAAACTGTTGCAATCCCCTATACTTGTGGGTTATCAAGACCTTTTTATGGCGTCGTTGCCGGGGAGCATAGCTCTATTCTCTAAGTCACTTTGGATTTATATCTGTTGATCACTATGAGGAATTTGAAAGATCAAAGAACCAAGATTTTTCCCTCAACTACGAGGGGAGGTAAGGAACTGTCATCTAGCTCTGCACTTAATTCACCTTCTGTTTTAAGTAAGCTTGTGACACCTACACCTGCTATTGATTCTGATATGTCACATGTTATTGATGATGCCACTTCTGCTATGCATAATGCTTATGATGATACTACTTCTTTGCTTGATAATACTATGACACTAGGTGAATTTCTTGATGAACAACTTGCTAGGGATAGAGAGAATGAAATAACTGAAAATGATGATATTATTGAAATTGAAGATTATGATTCTCCCCTAGATATGAATTGGCTTTTGTACCTGAGGGTTATATTATGGATGAGGAAACTGCTAGAGACTTTCTTGCTTGTAATGATAGATGTGATCTTAAGAAACTGTTAGCTAAGCTGAAAGAAAAGTCTTTTAATGCTAGAATGCAATATGACCCTATGTTTGCTACTTCACCTATCTTTGTCACTGATAAGGACTATGAATTCTCTATCGATCCTGAGTTAATTACTTTGGTTGAATCTGATCCTTTCCTTTGTTATGAATCTGAAACTATTGTGGCACATCTTACTAAATTGAATGATATAGCCACCCTATTTTCTCATGAGGAAAATTTTCGCTATTACTATATTCTTAAGTTATTTCCTTTCTCATTAAAGGGTGATGCTAAGATATGGTTTAATTCTCTTGCTCCTGGTTGTGTGCGCAGTCCCCAGGATATGGTTTACTACTTCTCTGAAAGATATTTCCCTGCTCATAAGAAACAAGACGCCTTAAAGGAAATATTTAACTTTGTGCAAATTGAAGAAGAGAGTCTCCCACAAGCTTGGGGGAGGCTTCTCCAATTACTTAATGCTTTGCCTGATCATCCTCTCAAGAAAAATGAAATACTTGATATCATCAATAATGGACTAGCCGATGCTTCCAGAGACCACCTGGATAGTTGTGCTAGTTGTTTTTTCAGGAAAAGAACTGTTGAGCAAGCTGAATTGCTATTGAATAATATATTGAGTAATGATAATGATTGGACACTTCCTGAACCAACCCCTAAGACAACTCCGAAGAAAAGGGGTATTCCATTTCTTAGTCCTGAAGATATGCAAGAGGCAAAGAAATCTATGAAAGAAAAAGGTATTAAAGCTGAAGATGTTAAGAATTTACCGCCTATTGAAGAAATACATGGTCTTGATAACCCGACACAGGTAGTAGAGGTAAACTCTCTTTATAGATTTGATGAAGGTGATATTCCTCATAATCAGTCTACTAGTTAATGCTTGGATGAGTTTGCTAATTTTATTATTAAACAAGAAAACTTCAATGCTTATGTTAGTAGACAATTGAAACGTAATGCTTACATGCTTGATCACTTGGGTGATTATATGAGTAGAACTATTAATGATCTTAAGCTTATTAGTAAACATGCTTCCATGGTTACAACTCAAGTAGAACAAGTACTTAAGGCACAAGATGATTTGCTCAATGAGTTAAATAATAGAACAATGATAATGTTGTTAGGGTTATGACTAGAGATGGTAAAATGACCCAGGAACCTTTGTATCCTAAGGGTCATCCTAAGAGAGTTGAGCAAGATTCTCAGAGAACTAATACTGATGCACCTAGTCCTTCTAATAAAAATAAAAAGGAAACTGATAGGACTTTTCATGCTAGTGAACCTGCTACAAACACATGAGAATCCAAATGATATTTCTATTTTTGATGCTGAGACACAATCTGGTGATGAACATGAACCTAGTGATAATGTTAATAATGATGTTCATGTTGATGCTCAACCTAGTAATGATAATGATGTAGAGATTAAACCTGCTGTTGATCTTAATAATCCACAATCAAAGAATCAACATTATGATAAGAGAGACTTTGTTGCTAGGAAACATGGTAAAGAAAGAGAACCATGGTTCAGATACCCATGCCCTTTCGTCCTAAGCCATCCAAGAAAAATGATGATGAAGATTTTGAGCGCTTTACTGAAATGATTAGACCTATCTTTTTGCGTATGCATTTGAGTGATATGCTGAAAATGCCTCCTTATGATAAGTATATGAAAAAGATTGTTACTAATAAAAGAAAGGTACCTGAAGCTAAAATTTCCACCATGCTTGCTAATTATACTTTTAAGGGTGGAATACCAAAGAAACTTGGAGATCCAGGAGTACAAACTATACCATGCTCCATTAAAAGAAACTATGTTAAAACTGCTTTATGTGATCTTGGAGCCCATGTTAGTGTTATGCCTTTCTCTGTGTATCGTAGACTCGAATTGAATTAGTTGACACCTACTAAAATCTCTTTGCAAATGGCTAATAAATCAAATGCTATAACCATCGGTATTTGTGAGGATGTGCCTGTTGTGGTTGCAAATGTTACTATCTTGACGAACTTTGTTATTCTTGATATTCCTGAGGACGACAGTATGCTGATCATCCTTGGTAGACCCTTTTTGAATACTGCAGGGGCTGTTATT
The DNA here is from genome assembly GCA_963921465.1 of Triticum timopheevii. Classification (NCBI taxonomy): domain Eukaryota; kingdom Viridiplantae; phylum Streptophyta; class Magnoliopsida; order Poales; family Poaceae; genus Triticum; species Triticum timopheevii. The sequence continues at coordinate 105,791,314 of OY997271.1, forward strand.
GATTGCAACAAAGGTAATGTCACTTTTCATGTTAATGGGAATGAGCATACAGTACACTTCCCGAAGAAACAACCTCAAGTTCATAGTATCAATTCTATTGGAAAAATTTCAACTATTACTATTGGAGGTTTTGAATTTCCTCTTCCTACTGTCAAAAAGAAATATGCCATTCTTATTGTTGGGGACATGCATATCCTCGTTGAGGTAACCTAGTGCTATTCGAAAATTCTCCGGTTTCATGTCATTCGGAAGAAGTTTGTTAATAAGACTTGATCAACCTTGTTAATGGATTTCTTTTGATGAGCATGAGATGGATGAATTTAGAAGGCACAACTTTCTGTACCTATATTTCACTTTATGTTATTTATATTAAATAAAGCAAAAATAGTATTTTTTTGTCTGTTTTCTGAATTATCCATGCAATAAAAATTGTCCCGAAAATAAAAGTTCTCCAAATGCCTTGAAAATTTAGTATGATTTTTTATAGAATATTTGAGAATTTCTGGCAGTGAATATTTGAGAATTTGTTGCTATTTTTAATCTCCTTGCTCAAAGATCCACTCAAAAACTACTTTGGGGGATTGTTCTTCGGTATGTGACTCCTCGAATGGTCCAATTAGTTTTTGTTGCTTTATTTATTGCAAATTTTTGTTGCTGTGGTTACCTTGTTCTTGAGCTTGCATGTCAAATTTATATGGTCCAAAGTAGTTTCGATGCATGATATAGCCTCTAGACACTTGTAGGAGTAGTTGCTATCAATCTTGTTGAGTTTGGTTCACTTTTATTTTGAGTCACTAAAAAATTTAGAATTTTTCAGAGGAAGAAAAATGTCTAGGAAAATGTACCAAGGTGGTTCTTCGAGGAAGCAAGCACCGAGGCTCGCGATACGTGAGGCGGACCTTGAACGACAAAGGGAAGCTCAAGTGCGGCCTTGTGAATGGCTGTCGGATGAATTTATGGTTTGTGCAGGCTTCAAGGATGAATTTGATGAGTACGTACGTGTCGGCGTCCTAGATTTGGGGGTATCCAGTCCTGCCTGCCTGCGGCCCACCGCATGGCTTCATCAACGGCCTGGTATGGCCCAGCTTCAACATCAGCAACACAAGACCCTCGCAAGGGGCCAAGCCTCGTGAGGCAGACAATGCCAAGACCCCCGAAGGAGTCGGCCTCCTCAGGCTGGCTCCCGAGGGGCGGAGAGTTCTATGCAGCTGCCCCACGAGGCACAACTGACGTGAGCCATGACGACCAAGGCCAGACGGGCGCCAGGCGGTTGCAAAGCGCGGGTTTCCTATTCGGTGCAAGGGAAGCAGGGCGCAGGCGCGGAGTCTCGAGGGCTCAGCCAAAGGTTTCCATTGTGCAAAGAGACCAAGACCGTCAGGACGACAGGACGAAGGTCATCAACGAGCCCACCGCAGCGTCACGACCATAGGCTTTTCGCAGGCGAAGACTACTTTTGTCAGGATAGACTGTACTACTTGTCCCCTTTCAAATATGGCCGTTGTGGGATCCCTTCCCGCTCATATTTGGGAAGAGGACCTAGGCCACTATAAATAGGACTAGCCACCACTATAGGGAGGGGACGAGATCAGAACAAGTAGAGCACCACACCAGCTCAAGAACACCTCACCTCCCGAGGCTTGTTCATCCACTGTACCAGTTCATCCATAGCCCTTCGAGGCAATCCACCACACCACACTGGATTAGGGTATTACACCACAATGGTGGCCCGAACCAGTATAAATCGCTATGTCTTTGTGTCTCTTTGAGCTCGACGCGCTAGGCTTAGGAGGATCACGAGTAGGCAGGCTGGGCAGGTTGAGATCTCCGCACGCACCCTAGAGTTCGAACCTCTCAAGGGTTTGCAGATCCCTAAATCTGACATTTGGTGCGCCAGGTAGGGGTGCATCGGATCCTCTCTTCCGTCATTCGATCCGCCACCGCTCCGACACCTCCATGGTCGACGCACGCCGGGCCCGCGCCGAGCATCGGGCTATAGTCACCGCCCGCGTCGCTTCGACGGCTCTGGTGGGTGACGGTTGTGCCCGTCACGCTCCTTCTCCGGTGGCAAACGCCGCCACGGGCCCTGCCGGCGATGAGCAGCAAGCTTCATTGCTGCACCCGTCGGCGCACCGTGACGGCCGAACCACTACTCCGTCACTGACCCCAGCAGCTTCGTCATCCCATGCGCGCCGTGACCAGGTGGACGCGCAGGCCGCCCTCCTCACGGCGCGGGAGCTTCTTCGGTACCGCCCGGTGGGTGATCTCTATGAGGAGTGGCTCGAGCGGATCGCCGAGCTCATCAGCGTCACGCACGGGGGCTCCACCGGGCCGGATCGCTCGCTGCCTCAGCAACCACCTGCAGCGGGCGACATGGCGCACGGGGCTCCTCCACCACCTCCGGCCTGGGGCGCCATCATCGAGCCAGGGCGTGTGGCCCCATGGCGTGACCCGAGCGCCCGGCGCCAGCTTGGGATGATGTGAGCTGCCAGGTGGTGCAGCGTCCCCAAGAAGAAGCACTCGTGCTTCCAGCGCCCCATTACCAGACTCGCGTGCCACCACAGGAGGTGGCGGTGCGCGTGCACCAGGATTATGTTCCACCCCCTTGACGACCTCCAATGGCCACGACAGGATGGCGCGCGTTCACTCCGGAGCTCCGCAACGTCGTCTGGCCAAGCAAGTTCAAGCCTGACCTGCCTCCACGCTACGACGGCACCACCGACCCCGCCAAGTTCCTGCAGCTCTATGAGCTGAGCATCGAGGCGGCTAGCCGCAACGAGAAGATCATGGCAAACTGGTTCCTGATGGCCCTCAAGGATGGCACACGTTCCTGGCTCCTGAACCTGACCGAGGGGTCAGTTTCTTCCTGGGAGGAGGATCGCAGCTGCTTCATCACCAACTTCCAGGGCACTCGTGATCGTCCACCGGCCGTGGGTGACCTGCGCTGCATCAAGGAACAACCTGGAGAGACCCTGCATAAGTGTATCCAGCGCTTCAATAACGTTTGCCTCAAGATTCCCAAGGTATCGGGTGAGGCCATCATCTCCGCGTTCTCCGATGGTGTCCGTGATGTCAAGATGAAGGAGGAGCTCTCCATCCACGAGGATCTCTACACCGCTTTGGAGATATTCAAACATGGCGAACAAGTGTGCAAGAGCTGAGGAAGGGCGGCTCTCCCTCCTCGAGCTCCCCAATGCTGATCCGGAAGACCAAGACCAAGGACGTGAAGCGCAAGGGGCCAGTCGTGCTTGCGGCCGAGCCAGAGACGAAGCGCGGCTGTGACCACCCTGAGTCATCCAAGGGCAAGCGGCCATTCTGCGCCTTCCACAATGTTTACAATCACAACACCAGCGACTGCTAGGAGCTCAGGGCTCTCTGCGATGGGCGCCTCAGTCGACGCCCCGAGCGCAACGATCGAGGCTACGGTCGCAGAGGTGGCCGAGGTGGAGGACGCTGGGATGGACGCGACCATTGTCAGGAGTGGTGCTACCAGCCTCGTGAGGACCACTGGCAGGGCGAGCCTTGCGAGGGCAACTGGAGGGAGCAGCCTCGTGAGGACCGCCCACAGGGCAACACAACTTTGCCTCCTCTGCCTCCACTGCCAAGGAGGAATGAAGATCATCACCAGGACGAGGGGGCTGGGGGCTTCCAAGAGCCTCAGGCCATTGCCTGCATCTTGAGCGGCTCACATGCCCTGGCTTCCCACCGTGTCTTCAAGCAGTTTGCGCGCGAGGTGAATGCAGCGCTCCCCAAGCCTGAAGCAACTTGCCCTCTCAAGTGGTCCAAGTGCGCCATCACCTTCGACTCCTCGGACCGGCTCAAGTGTGCGGCTACGGCTCGCGCACTCCCCACGCTCCGCTCTCCCGTCATCAGCAACGTGGTCGTCACCAAGACTCTCATCGATGGCGGAGCAGGGCTCAACATTCTCTCTGTTCAGAAGTTTGACATGCTCCAGGTGCCATACTACCAGCTTCACCCCACCAAGCCATTCTCAGGAGTGACCGACAGATCGACACACCCGATCGGGCAGGTTCGCCTCCCTCTCACCTTCGGCGAGCGCAACAACTACCGCGCCAAGCTCATCGAATTCGACGTCGTCGACATCCACCTGCCCTACAATGCCATCCTAGGATACCGAGCACTAGACAAGTTCATGGCAGCCACGCACCATGGCTGCAACGTCCTCAGGATGCCAGGAAGCGGCGGTGTCATCACGATCGCCTGACAAGAGAAGGATGCAGTGTGCTCCCTCGAGCGCGCCTTCCAGGCTGCAACAGTTGAGAACCCCGAAGATGAGGACGGCGCCCTCCCTCCTGAGGTCGCCCTCAAGACGAAGAAGCTACAACTGGGACAGGGGTCTTGTGAGGAAGCATCACTCGAGGATGCAGCACTGAGCCTTGCATCTCCGGACGCGGAACCTTCACCCATCGAATAGGAAGGCGCTCCCGGCACTCCTCTCAGGCTGGGCTCGGGGGCTCTCCTTTGGAGGGCCTTAGATCTAGCCAATTTCACGAGAGGGGCGCTCGGGCACCATGTGGAGGCGCTCTTCAGAGCATGCTTCCCAGGAGAAGACAGCAGGCGTGAGGCACCAGGCATTCAGGAGTTCATCAGCAAGGCAATCGAGGAGATTCAGGAAGGAAGGGTACTGCAAGGCGATCATCGCCTGCCGCGTGGTGGGGCTCACTACCCTACCGAGGGTAAGGAGTTCCGCGTCTGCATCGATATCCCCGGGCTCAACAGGGCCGCATCTCAGAACCTCATGTGGTCATCTCGTGTCAGCCAGTGCGAGGGCCCGCCTCACAGCTACGTTCGCATGCCTTTCGGCCTGGCGGGCGCGGCTGAGGCATTCCAGTGCTGCATGAGGGACGCTCAGACGGCACGCGAGGCCAGGCACCAGGCGATCCTGGCGGAGATGGAGGAGCACCTTTAGGAGCCTTTTGGTCCCTCCGAGTCTCCCGAGGCTCGGCACCGGAGCGGCTCATGAGGAACGGCTCCAGCGGCACACGTTTTTTGGCTACTTCAACACCTCTTCAGCAATGGTACCGGGTGACATCTCTCCAGTTTGTTTAGTTTGGGGGGCGCCCCTCGGGCTGCATCATCCCCAGGCCGTGTGGGTCCGTCCCTATGGCATGTATCCCTTCCGCATTTATCAGAGCCAGTTACAATCCTTTGCAAGCTACTTTTGAATTATTGACTGCCTGACTGGTGCTTCGTCGCTAAGAACGTCTCGCGCCCTTGCAAGCCCTCCCGTGACCGCCTCATGATTAAGGACTGGCACGGCGTCTGTGCTCGGGCCCATCCTTGCAGCGTCGCTAAACCCAAGTAGCTGAGCTCCGGCTCACGGGCTAGTTCCCGTGTACGTCACCTCCCATGGCTCTTGGTGCCTTGTTCTCGCATGAGCTAATCGCGAGTGGATTAGTGAGGGCGTGCGACCTGGTGCCCCCGTGGCCATGGGAACCGCGCACCGGTTGTTTTTCTTCAGGATCTTTGCATGAGAAAACTGGGCACGACGTCTGTGCTCGGGTCCGTCCCTGCAGCGTCGATAAATCCAACGGCCGAGATCTGTCTGGCGGGCCGGTCCCGTTCACGTCACCTCCTAGGTCGTTGGGGTCTGGCCTTCTCATGCCCTAACCTCAGGAAACTCATTCGGTGCAGACTGCCTAACCATCTCGCAAGACCAATTCAAGCATCTCCAATCAAGACCAGGCGCAACCCGCCTTGAGGAAGGGCCTCGTGAGTCTCGCGCTGGCTCACGGTGCCCATATACACCTCCTCCAGCCCTGCCATGCAAGCCACATGTCAGGGCGGGGCTGTACACGCCCCGGGGGCTCTCCTCAGAGGGAGCCCCCTCCCACGCACCAATGGAAGCACCATGCTCCGTCTTGGCTGTCAACACTACCGAGGAGCGCCTATGCTCCGTGCTGGTGATAAACAACTGGGGGTGGCCTCACGGCCGCATTAACCTCAGGGAGCATCCGGGCTCAGTGACTAGCCTCACCGCGCTGCTCTCCCTCGGGAAGGTAGCGCGAGGGGGCTGGGCACGGGGGCTACACTTAGGTCACGCCTGGTGTACCCCACCTCGCCAGGCCTCACGGGCCTGGTCTTCGTGCACCCCTCCCAAGCGAGAGCTCGGCGAGGAAAAGGTAGGATGGTCTGTTTGTACGTCAAGGGGACTCCTAAGCATCGCGTCTCAGGAGCCTAATTGGTCACGTAGCCCCTCACCTCTTGGGCTTGTCCTGGTGATCCGGACGACTCAACGACAGTTGAGGCATGCGCGGGGCCGGGCCCTGCCGAAGCAGAACACCAAGACCTGGCTTTCACCCTTCTTCTTCAAGCCGTTCGCACGTCAAGGGGGACTCTTGAGCATCGCGTCTCAGGAGCCTAACTGGTCACGTAGCCCCTCACCTCTTGGGCTCGTCCTGGTGATCCGGATGACTCAACGACGACTGAGGCATGCGCTGGGCCAGGCCCTGCCTATGCAGAACACTAAGGCTTGCCCTTGCACCTTTTCCTAAGCTGTTCGCATGTCAAGGAGGACTCCTGAGCATTGCGTATCAGGAGCCTAACTGGTCACGTAGCCCCTCACCTCTTGGGCTTGTCCTGGTGATCCAGACGACCCAACGGTGGCTGAGGTACGCGCTGGGCCGGGCTCTGCCGACGCAGAACAACCAAGCAAACGGAAAAGCTGAAGGAGCATAATCTAATTATTACAAGACATATTGTTCCAAGCAAATAGTTTTAAAGGCCTCCTCGAGGCATGTTGCACAATACAAGACAGACAGGGAGAAGCAGAATCGCCGGGCCACCTCTTCAGACTTGGGCGTCATCACCGCCTGCCAGCAGAGCTTCATCGCCAGGCGCGTCGCCCATTCCACTGGCTTCAGTCGAGGGACCAACGACCAGGAACTTACTCAGCATGGCATCCACAAAGCTCTTCACAGCGGCAGCAGCAGCATCCTGGGAGTCGGCGTCCACTGGAGTAAGGAAGGAGGAGAGGTAGAAGCTGGCATCCTGGAGATAACGATGGCTGAAGATGCACGTCAGAGCCAAAGAAGAAAGTGAGGGCGCCTCGCTTTCCACCAAGGAAGCAAACCCGTCGATAGCATCTTCAAGCACCGCCAAGACATCAGGAATCAGAGCAGCAGGGCTATCCCTCGGGGTCGTCACCACTGCCTTCTTCGGGGAATCATCTCCAAAGAGCGCCTTCTGGGCCTTGTGGAAACGTGCCTCGAGGGAGTTAAGAGTGCTGCGCTCCATGGCGACCACCTTCTTGGCCTCGGCAAGGGCCGCTTGGGCTGCCTCTGCCTCCTCCTTCAGCTTCATCAGGCGGCCGCGCTCTCCAGCCTGCTCTAAGGCCGTCTTCTTCACCTCGGCATCTTGGTTGGCAACGACAGCTTCCTGGGCCTTCAACTTCTCCTCACGCTCGTGGAGCTGGCTGGCCTGGGCGGCCTGCCGGTCCTGGAGAGCCTTCAGATCAGCCTCTGCCACGCGGCACCGGTCCTCAACTTCTATGGCCTCCTTCTGCGCCAGGTCGTGCTCGGTGGCAGTCACCCCGAGCACCTTTTGGGCTTCCTCCACAGAGCCCCAGGCCGCACGAACAGATGCATCAGTCTTGAGCCAACTAGAGATCAGTCCCAGGCGTCCCTGCGCTGAACGATGATCCGGGCCCTGAAGTTCACCCCAGAGGAGGTCCAGTGCCGCCCTTGCCTCTTCCAGGGTCCCAGAAAGGGGTAGGAGCACCATGACTAGGCCATGCGCTGGGAAAGGGAGGAGACGCCCTCGGCGCTAAGGCAGAAGAGACCTCAGCCACAAGAAGGACCGGGGGCTCCGGAGGCTGGACGACCTCAGCAGCCGCGACAAGGCTAGGCACTGGAGGGTTCAAGCCTGCCGGAGGCACCAGCACCTCCTGAGGATGGGGTACCATGTAATCGGGAGATGACATCACCTCTAGGGCTGCGGGGACAGCAACACTCTCCTTCACCAAGGTCGTGGCAGCCACTTCAGCACCTCCGGCCGCGGCAACCTCTGTGCCCTCTTTCTGCTTCTTCGACGACTGCTGCCTAACGACAGGTGAAGACCCTAAGTATCGCTTCAAGAACCAACAAACAAGGTTAAGGGAGAAACTTACTGGTCGGCAAAGGCATAACTCCGCTTCATTTCTCAGTAGTGGGCGTAGAGGTGGAGCGGCAGGAGCTGAGCTCTTGGGAGCAGGAGAGCTTGTGGTTAGAGCCGATCGGGACGGCATCGGTGAAGGCGGGGTGCTGCTTGGAGGAATCAGGGCGGTCTTGCTCTTCTTCGTGACCGCTCGCTTGGGTTGCTTCGAAGAGGCTACCCCAGACCTCGTGATGACTCCAGAAGGGCGTGGCACCTCCACTACCAGCGGTTCATCATCATCATCGTCATCAGGAAAGTCGCGGAGGAGCTCCCTCTACCGCGGGGTGGAGGATTCCTCCACCATCTCATCCGCAGTGGCCTCAGAGGAGCGATCATCGGATGACAGGTGCACCAAAGCAGTAGGCGGCAGGGGCTGCCCCGGTCGCACAAGCCCAAGCTCGTCAAAGACAGGCATAGCTGCGGCAACCTCCTCGCCATCATCACTGCAGTACAGCGAAAGCCAATCTTCCGGAGGATCGCTTGGGTCCTTCCCCGTTAGGTAGAGCAACACCTTGCTCAGCTCCTCCTCGGGAAGGGCGTCTCGGCGTAGGCGGATTTTGTCGTCATCACCACTAAGCTTCCATAAGGGGCGGGAGCGGTCTTGAAGCGGCGCAATGCGCTGCCTCAGGAACTCCTTGATGAACTTGGCCCCCGCCAGCTTCTCCCTCTTCAGCTCCTTCTCCATCTTCTTCACCCACTTCGTCAGGGAAGGGTCGGTGATCTTCTTAGAAAGCCACCACTTCTAGGAGACGGGGAACGCGGTCGGCAGCTTCAGCGAGCCCTGGGTGGACTTAGCATCCATCAGAACCAACCTCTTCATGGCATACTCCACCTTCTTCCTGGCACGGGAGATTGCGTTACCACCCCGCACAGCAACGAAGCTGATGCACCCAACCGGATTGTCGCCGATCATGCGAAGGAAGAAGAAATGGCGGAGCATGGCAATGGAGGGCATCACCCCCACAAATGCCTCACAATAGAAGGCAAAAATGGACAGGAGGAGGATGGAGTTGGCATGGATGTGGAGCACGTGAAGGCCATAGTGGTTAAGGACGGCGAAGAAGAAGCGGAAGAATGGAGGTACCAGCCCCGATTAGACGCTGTGCATGAAGAAGGGGAAGAAGGTGCTGCCCGCGGGCTCAGGTGCAGCAGTGGCGACCTGGAGCGTTATCTCCTTCCACTCGTTGTCGTCACTCGCCGTCAGGAGGAGCGTGGTCCAGAGCTTCCCCCTGGCCACGCTGGGCACCAGTAGCCCTAGCTCGTACCAGGCGGGGCCGACAACCGAGGTAAGAGCCACGGTCTTCTCGGCGGCCATCGAGCAGAAGATTTGGGGGGGGGGGGGAATCGGCAGATCTGGTGAGTTCTTCCGCTGCGGGGAGAAAGTGATCTGGAGCAAGGCGAAGAAGGAGCAATGAAAGCCTAGTAGCATGCGACACCCCTTTTGTCAGATGGAAACAGTTGCTGAGGCAGCATGGGGAAACAGAGTCGCCCACGTCCAATCAATCACCACACGTCATCAAGGCCGCAGGAGGTTAGGGCCCGCTGCGCTCCGCACTTGCCCTTTGGCTTCGCCTGGAAGCCAAGTCCGAGCATGCCTTGGGCCCGGGGGCTACTGTTGGCGTCCTGGATTTGGGGGTATCCAGCCCTGCCTGCCTACGGCCCACCGCATGGCTTCATCAACGGCTTGGTACGACCCAGCTTCAACATTAACAACACAAGACCCTCGCGAGGGGCCAAGCCTCGCGAGGCGGACGACACCAAGAGCCCCGAAGGAGTCGGCCTCCTCAAGCTGGCTCCTAAGGGGCGGAGAGTTCTATGCAGCTGCCTCATGAGGCTCAGCTAACGTGAGGCATGACGACCAAGGCCAGACGGGCGCCAGGAGGGCGCAGAGCGTGGGTTTCCTCTTTGGTGCAAGGGAAGCAGGGCACAGGCGTGAAGTCCTGAGGGATCAGCCAAAGGTTTCCATTCTAGTGCAACGAGACCAAGACCGCCAGGACGGCAGGACGGAGGTCATCAATGAGCCCACCGCAGCGTCACGACGAGAGGCTTTTCGCAGGCGAAGACTACTTTTGTCAGGATAGACTGTACTACTTGTCCCCTTTCAAATCCGGCCATTGTGGGATCCCTTCCCGCTCATATTTGGGAAGAGGACCTAGGCCACTATAAATATGACTAGCCACCACCATAGGGAGTGGACGAGATCAGAACCAGTAGAGCACCACACTAGCTCAAGAACACCTCACCTCCCGAGGCTTGTTCATCCACTGCACCAGTTCATCCATAGCCCTTCGAGGAAATCCACCACACCACACTGGATTAGGGTATTACACCACAACGGTGGCCCGAACCAGTATAAATCGCTGTGTCTTTGTGTCTCTTTGAGCTTGATGCACTAGGCTTAGGAGGATCACGAGTAGGCAGGCTGGGCAGGTTGAGATCTCCGCACGCACCCCAGAGTTCGAACCTCTCAGGGGTTTGCGGATGCCTAAATCCGACAGTACGGAATGCTGATTTTGAGGACTTCGTATATCAGATAAGTGCCGTCAATACCATTACCTCACTGATTCCTTTGCGCGGAGGTTTGAATTTTCATCTAAGCGCAATACCCATACTGTTTTATGTGATCTTTATGATGAATCATATACCATGGACCTTGAAGATTTTAATACTACTTGCAAAATCCCATAGTGAGGCATTCATAGTGAGCCTCACAAATCTGAATACAACGATTTCCTTGCTAGCATCACTGTGGGAGAAACTAGAAATATCACACAATCTACCATAGGGAGCATTCACTTTCCTGCCATACATTATTTCTCTCTCTTTATAGGTAGGTGCATTAACGGTAAACATGATCATTGCCACCTTTGTGTTCCAAATCTTAGTGTCCTCAAGTGTGTGGTGTTAGGTGATAAGCGATATAACTTGGGTGCTAATAGGGAGGAGGTTATATCTTAATGCTAAAGAGAGAGATTTATTTGGTGCGATTTATGCAACTCGTTTAGCTAATTATCTTGGTGTACCCATAAGAGGGAATGACATTGAGTTGCCACCCAATTTTCTAGATTACAATGCAATGATACGCTACCAGCTTATTGAGAGGAACGAGCAGTCCCTCCAGTACCGACTAATCTTTGACAGACGGCGTGTTGTCCATATTTCCCTTCCTGCTCCTGCCTTTTTTAACTTTCAGGTAAATGGGAGATATTTTATAACCAGAGAGGAGGCAAACGGGTATGACAGAATAGCGGAGGCCGCTCGCCTCCAAGAAGCAGCTCGCCAAGCAGTAGCTGCTGCTGCACAGTACAACCCCAACTATGATTTCGGATATCATCCGGGCCAGTGGTGGCCCTAGACGAACTTAGGCCAAAAGCCTAAGCTTGGGGGAGTACGTATTTCTCACCGACATTACATTTATGTTCACACACTCACTCCAGTTGTCGGTGTTCATACTTTTTCATTGTATTATCAATGATTAGTTTATTACTTTTTCCCACTTTCTTCTTATGTGTTTGAAAAACCTTAAGAAAAACAAAAAAATAGTTGTAGCTTAGTTTACTTTCTAGGTTTACTTAGTAGTAGTATTAAAAGAAAACCCAAAAAGATTTCTTGTTCCTCTTTTGCTAGTTGGGAGCTTTCCCATGTAAATAGTTTTTCTCGTTCTTGCTTTTACTTTCTCAGAAAAACAAAAACTCCAAAAACATTTCAATGTGTTTCTTTGAAATTCTTTTCTTTTCTTTTGGGGTTGAGAGGAGAGGACCACAATGAAAAGGATGAGTGGCTCACATTTGCATTATTGTTGATCTAACAAAGAGCCCATATTACCTTGTCTTCTCCTTTGAATAAATGTTGCAGATTCCAGCTTAGTCCAATGCACGTGCACTATTATTATTATCCACACCGTTTGGTCGTGCAAGTGAAGGGCAATAATGACAATATATGATGAAATGATTGAGATGAGGAAAAGCTGGTATGAACTCGACCTATCTTATTTTTGTAAATATGATTAGTTCATCATTCTTGATTCAGCCCATTATGAATGAAACATGTTTGCAATGACAATTATAGATTATAGTTATTCATGCCATGATTAATTAGCTAGGAGTTTATAATGGTTTACCATGCGTGCCAACATGCTTTTAAAATGGTTGTGATGTAGTATGATAGGATGGTATCCTCCTTTGAATGATTCGAGTGGCTTGACTTGGCACATGTTCACGCATGTAGTTGAAACAAAATCAACATAGCCTCCACGATATTTATGTTCATGGTGATTTATATACTACTCATGCTTGCATTCAATGTTGGTTAATCTCAATGCATGTTTATGACTATTGTCGCTCTCTAGTTGGTCGCTCCTCAACCTCTTGCTAGCCTTCACTTGTATTAAGCAGGAATACTACTTGTGCATCCACTTCCATAAACCCAAAGTTGTTCCATATGAGTCCATGATACCTACCTATATGCGGTATTTACCTGCCGTTCCAAGTAAATTTGCATGTGCCAAACTCTAAACCTTCAAATGATAAACTATTTTGTATGCCTGAATCGCTCATGTGGCGACTGGGGGCTGTCAGTATCTTCCATTCTTGGCGGCTTATTCTCACGATGAGTGGAATCCACTCATCATTCACGAGAAAATGGCTGGTAATCGGGATGCCCAGTCCCAAGCTCAAACCAAATCAAAATAATTGCAAACAAAACTCCCCCAGGATTGTTGTTAGTTGGATGGTACCCGTTCTTTCGGACCAGCCGTGGAATGTGATTGTTGGTGGTGGGGGAGTATAAACTTTACCATTCTGTTTGGGAACCGCCTATAAGGTATCTAGTATGGAAGATACCGAGATCTCTTAGTTGTTGTGTTGACAATGAAAGCATGCCGCTCAAAATATTATTTATCTCTATTTCGAAAACTCGAGCTCTGGCACCTCTGCAAATCCCTGCTTCCCTCTGCGAAGGGCCTATATATTTACTTTTATTACCGAGTCATCATCCTCTTATAAAAAGGACTAGTTAGAGAGCACCACTGTCATTTTTATGCATTGTTATTAGTTGATATTGAGTATGACTGTGACTGTATCTCTTTTACCATGAATTACAATGTCTAGTCAGTCCTTGATCCTCAGGGGTGCTCTGAATTTATGTCTTGTGGTCTCAGAGAGGGCTAGCGAGATACCATTTTGTTATATCATATCATGATTGTTTTGAATAAGTGTTGTCATCCAAGATTTATTATTATTGCTCGCTAGTTGATTATTCCATTGATATGACCTAAATGTTATTGTGAATATGGTTGGTTCATAATCTTTGCTGAAAACCTGAATGCTGGTGATGTCGCTTTAAGCTATGTTGGTATTTCCCCAAAGAGGAAGGGATAATGCAGCACAACGATGGTAGGTATTACCCTCAGATTATGAAACCAAGGTTATTGAACCAGTAGGAGAACCAAGCAACACAACGTAAACAACCCCTACACACAGATAACAAATCCTCGCAACCCGACATGTTAAAGGGGTTGTCAATCCCTTCCGGGGTACAACGCCTCAAGATAGGCAAAACGGACGTGAGGAAATTTTGGTAGATTGATAGATCGAACGCCAAACAAAATAAATAAGAATAAATTGTAGCAAGGTATTTTTGTATTTTTTGTTTAATAGATCTGAAAATAAATGCAAAGGAAAAAGTAGATTGCAAAGGCAAATATATGAGAAAGAAGACCCAGGGGCCGTAGGTTTCACTAGTGGCATCTCTCGAGAAAAATAGCAAACGGTGGGTAAACAGATTACTGTTGGGAAATTGATAGAATTTCAAATAATTATGACAATATCCAGGGAATGATCATTACATAGGCATCACATCCAAGATTAGTAGACCAACTCCTGCCTGCATCTACTACTATTACTCCACATATCGACCGCTATCCAGCATGCATCTAGTGTATTAAGTTCACGGAAAAACGGAGTAATGCAATAAGAACGATGACATGATGTAGAAAAGATCCGTTTATCTATTGCATAGATATAGATCCCATCTTTTATCCTTAGTAGCATTGATACATACGTGTCATTTCCCTTCCTGTCACTAGGATCGAGCACCGTAAGATTGAACCCACTACCGGCCACCTCTTCCCATTGCAAGATAAATAGATCAAGTTGGACAAACAGAACCCAAATATCGAAGAAGAAATACGAGGCTATAAGAGATCAAAGAAACTCAAATAACTTTCATGGATATAAAAAGATATAACTGATCATAAACTCGAAGTTCGTTGGATCTCAACAAACACACCGCAAAAAGAGTTACAACATATGGATCTCCAAGAGACCATTGTATTGAGAATTCAGCGAGGGAGAGAAAGCCATCTAGCTACTAACTATGGACCTGAAGGTCTACAAAGAACTACTCACGCATCATCAGAGAGGCACCAATGGAGGTGGTGAACCCCATCCGAGATGGTGTCTAGATTGGATCTGGTGGTTCTGTACTCTGCAGTGACTAGATGAATATTTTGTTGACTCCCCTAGGGTTTCTAGAATATTGGGGGTATTTATAGATCAAAGAGGCGGTCCGGGGGGCACCCGAGGTGGGCACAACCCACCAGGGCACGCCTGGGCCTCCTGATGCACTGGTGGGTTGTCCCCTCCTCGGGACTCCCCCAGGTGCAACCAGGGCCCAATATCTTCCTTCTGGTCCATAAAAATTCTCCGTAAAGTTTCGTGGCATTTGGACTCCGTCTGATATTGATTTCCTGTGATGTAAAAAACATTGAAAAACAGCAAGTGGCACTTGGCACTATGTCAATAGGTTAGTACCAAAAAATGATATAAAATGACTATAAAATGATTATAAAACATCCAAGATTGATAATAAAACAGCACGGAACAATAAAAAATTATAGATACGTTGGAGACGTATCAGCATCCCCAAGCTTAACTCCTACTCGTCCTCGAGTAGGTAAGTGATAAAAACAAATTTTTTGATGTGGAGTGTTGTTTATCATGTCATATCATATTCTTTTCTTTATAGCATGGACAATTGGACTTTTATTTGATTCAAAGCAATAGTCTAGTTTTGACATAATAATTTAGATACTCAAGCATATCAACAATCAACCATGTTTTTCAGAATATCAACACTAAAATAAGTTATCCCTAGCCCATCAAGCTCAAACAGTGATCCATTCATGAAACACACTCGAATATTATCGACATCCAATACTTAAGTACGATCATATTGCCTCTTAGTTGGTGCTTTTATAAGAGAAGATGGAGACTCAAATTCAAAATAAAAATTCCATAAAGTAAAAGAAAGGCCCTTCGCAGAGGGAAGTAGGGATTTGTAGAGGTGCCAGAGCTCAAAGTGAAAAAATAGAGTTAAAAACATTTTGGGAGGTGTATCCATCCCACCAACGAAAACGATTCTGAAAAGTTTCCATGCCAGATATGCCATAGGCGGTTCCCAAACAGAAAATAAAGTTTCCTTTTTCTACCATACTTTAACTTTCCATGGCTAGCCGAATCCACGGTTGCCTTCCATACCAACACTTCCCAAGGAATTTATTATTTGACAACATAAAGTAAATTCATTTTTGCATTTCGGGACTGGGCATCCCTAAATCCTTTGCCTTACTCTCATGCAATGACACATGAATAAACACTCATCGTGAGAATAACACATCCAACATGGAAAATATTAGCCACCCATTACCGTTCCGTGAGTGAAACAAACACACAAAAGAGAAGTTTATTTTGAAAATTAGAGATGGCACATGAAAATTTGCTTAGAATGACAAAAGAATACCTCATATAGGTAGATATAGTGGACTCATGTGGCAAAACTGGTTTAAAGGATTTTGGATGCACAAGTAGAGGTCATACTTAGTGAAAAATGAAGGCTAGCAAAGATTGAGAAGCGACCAACAAAGAAACGAATAATCTCATAAGCAAGCAGTAAGCATAATTAACACCAAATAATGCACCACAAGTAGGATATAATTTTCATTGCATGATTATTGACTTTCATGCATGCACAGGGAATCACAAACCTTAACACCAATATTCTTACTAGAGCATAATTTCTCATCAACATAACTCACATATCACATCATCATATCTCAAAACTATTACTAAGAATCAAGTTTATTTTGTCCAATGATCTTCATGACATTTTTTTACTTTATCCTTCTTGGATATCTATCACTTTGGGACTCATTTTCATGTGTTGCTTTTCATAAGCTCAAAGAAATATAAGTGAAGATCATGAGCATAAATTTTTTATTTCTCTCAAAATAATTTAAGTGAAGCAAGAGAGAATTTCTTCAAAAGTTTACTTACTGTCAAATAAATCTAAGTGAAGCAAGAGAGAATTTATTCAAAAATACTAAGCACACCATGCTCAAAAAGATATAAGTGAAGCACAGAGCAAGTCCTAGCTCATAAAAGATTTAAGTGAAGCACAAAGAGCAATTCTAACAAGTCATGATACAACTTTGGCTCTCTCAAATTGGTGTGTCCAGCAAGGATTTATGACTTAAAACACAAAATAAAACAAGCAAAGACACATATCATACAAGACGCTCCAAGCAAAACACGTATCATGTGACGAATAAAAATATAGTCTCGAGTAAAATACCGATGGCCGTTAGAAGAAAGAGGGGATGCTACTCGGGGGCATCCCCAAGCTTAGTTGGTTGCTCATTCTTGGATAATAGATTGGGATGCCAGGGCATCCCCAAATTTAGGCTCTTCTATCCTTCTTTCATCCATCCTTAGATAATCCAAAACTTGAAAACTTCAATCACACAAAACTCAACAAAACCTTTGTGAGATCCGTTAGTGTAAGAAAGCAAACCACTACTATAAGTGCTGTATGAAACCTATTAATTTTTTATTTTTTATTATATCTACTATATTCCAAATTTTATATGGCAAAAACTCATCAAAGAAAACCATAGAGCCATCAAAATAAGCACACAACACAAAGAAAATACAATCTGTCAAAACAGAACAGTCTGTAGTAATCTGACACTTTCGAATACTTTTGTAACTACAAAATTTCTGAAAAATTAGGACGATCAGGGTAATTTGTATATTGATATTCTGCAAAAATAATCAGGGCAAAATCTATTTTCTGTGATTTATGAAAATTATTTGTGTGAGTGCAAAGTCTCTGTCTTTCTCAGCAAGATCAAACAACTATCACCCAAGAAGATCCTAAAGGCTTTACTTGGCACAAACACTAATTAAAACATAAGAAACACAATCATAACAGAGGCATAACTGTGTGAACACACAAGAACAAAAAGCAAAAAGCAAAAATGAATTTTATTCATTGGGTTGCCTCCCAACAAGCGCTATAGTTTTACGCCCTTAGCTAGGCATAATTTTATTAATGCTCTCATGAAAGATAGCAATTAAAACACGAAGAGAGCATCATTTAACATGTCAAAACACATTTAAGTCTAACATAATTCCTATAAATAGGCATTTTATAAGCAAAAAAATTATCAAGACAAGAAATTTCTAGCATATGCATGGTAGAAGAATAAAACATTGTCGATCTCAACATAATGAGAGGAAATTTAGTAACATAAAAATTTCCACCACAATATTTTCCTCTCTCATAATAATTACATGTGGGATCATAATCAAATTCAACAATATAGCTATCATATAGAATTTTCTCTTCATGATCCACATGCATAAAAGTTTTGTAATCTTCCAAGATAGTGGGGTTAACATCAACTAAAGTCATGACCTCTCCAAACCCACTTTTATAAAAAAATTCACAAGATTGAACACTCTCCAAATATGTGGGATTATTTTTACCTAAAGTTGACGCTCTTCCAAACCCACTTTCAATATTATTGCAAACATTATTATCACTAACATATTCATCATGAGGCTTAAATAATTTTTCAAGATCATAAGAAGAATCACCCCAATCATGATCATTGCAATAAGTAGCGGACATATCAAAATTAGCACCCCCAAGCTTGGGGTTTTGCATATTATTGACACAATTGACGTTAATAGAATTTATAGTAAAATCAATTCAATCATGCTTTTCATTCAAGGAGCTATCATGAATCACTTTACATATTTCTTCATCACAATTTTCAGATTCACGAATCTCAAGGAAAACTTCATAGAGATAATCTAGTGCACTCAAATCACTAGCAATTGGTTCATGACAATTGGATCTCTTAAAAATATTAGCAAGTGGATGAGGATCCATATCATTAAATTTTTAGCAAGCGAAGATGCAAGCAAATGGAAGACACATGGCAACACAAGCAAACATGAGATCTGACGGGAAAATAGTGAATGAAAAAGAGGGCGAATAAAACGGCAAATTTTTGTGAAGTGGGGGAGAGGAAAATGAGCGACAAATGGCAAATAATGTAAAATGCTAGGAGATGAGATTTGTGATTAGGAACCTGGTATACGTTGAAGATCCTCCCCGGCAACAGCACCAGAAATTCCTTTTGATGTCGCTTGAAGCTACGTCGGTATTTCCCCAAAGAGGAAGGGATGATGCAGCACAACGGCGGTAGGTATTTCCCTCAGATATGAAACCAAGGTTATCGAACCAGTAGGATAACCAAGCAACACAACGTAAACAACCCCTGCACACAGATAACAAATCCTCGCAACCTGATGTGTTAAATGGGTTGTCAATCCCTTCCGGGGTACGACACCTCAAGATAGGCAAAACGGACGTGAGGAAAATTTAGTAGATTGATAGATCGAACGCCAAACAAAATAAATAAGAATAAATTGTAGCATGGTATTTTTGTATTTTTGGTTTAATAGATCTGAAAATAAATGCAAAGGAAAAAGTAGATCGCAAAGGCAAATATATGAGAAAGAAGACCCGGGGGCCGTAGGCAAGTGGCTTCTCTCGAGAAAAATAGCAAATGGTGGGTAAACAAATTACTGTTGGGAAATTGATAGAACTTCAAATAATTGTGATGATATCCAGGCAATGATCATTACATAGGCATCACGTCCAAGATTAGTAGACCGGCTCCTGCCTGCATCTACTACTATTACTCCACACATCGACTGCTATCCAACATTCATCTAGTGTATTAAGTTCATGGAAAAACTGAGTAATGCAATAAGAATGATGACATGATGTAGACAAGATCCATTTATCTATTTCGTAGATATAGATCCCATCTTTTTATCCTTAGTAGAAACGATACATACGTGTCGTTTCCCTTTCTGTCACTTGGATCGAGCACCGTAAGATCGAACCCACTACCTTGCTCCTCTTCCCATTGCAAGATAAATAGATCAAGTTGGCCAAACAAAACCCAAATATCGGAGAAGAAATACGAGGCTATAAGAGATCATGCATATAAGAGATCAAAGAAACTCAAATAACTTTCATGGATATAAAAAAGATATAACTGATCGTAAACTCGAAGTTCATCGGATCCCAACAAACACATCGCCAAAAGTGTTACATCATATGGATCTCCAAGAGACCATTGTAATGAGAATTCAGCGAGAGAGAGAAAGCCATCTAGCTACCAACTACGAACCCGAAGGTCTACAAAGAACTACTCACACATCATCGGAGAGGCACCAATGGAGGTGGTGAACCCCATCCGAGATGGTATCTAGATTGGATCTAGTGGTTCTGGACTCTGTGGCGCCTGGATGAATATTTCGTCGACTCCCCTAGGATTTCTGGAATATTGGGGTATTTATAGAGCAGAGAGGCGGTCCGGGGGCACCTGAGGTGGGCACAACCCACCAGGGCGCGCCTGGGCCTCCTAGGGCGCCTTGGTGGGTTGTCCCCTCCTCGGGACTCCCCTAGGTGCAACCAGGGCCCAATATCTTCCTTTTGGTCCATAAAAAATCTCCGTAAAGTTTCGTGGCATTTGGACTCCATCTGATATTGATTTCCTGCGATGTGTAAAAAACATGGAAAAAACAACAACTGGCACTTGGTACTATGTCAATAGGTTAGTACCAAAAAATGATATAAAATGACTATAAGATGATTATAAAACATCCAAGATTGATAATAAAATAGCATGGAACAATAAAAAATTATAGATACATTGGAGACGTATCAGCTGGCTTTACATATTTGCAACAACAAGATCAAACAGAGTTTGTAAAAGTTTTTCTTTATCACTTTCAGTTTGTCAACTGAATTGCTTGAGGACAAGCATTGGGTTAAGCTTGGGGGAGTTGATACGTCTCCATCGTATCTACTTTTCCAAACTCTTTTGCCCTTGTTTTGGACTCTAATTTGCATGATTTGAATGTAACTAACCCGGAATGATGCTACTTTTCAGTAGAATTACCATGATGTTATTTTTGTGCAGAAATAAAAGTTCTCGGAATGACCTGAAACTTCACGGGGAATATTTTTGGAATTAATAAAAAATATTGGCGAAAGAATCAACCAGAGGGGACCCACACCTTGTCCACAAGGGTGGGCGGCGTGCCCCCTGTCTTGTGGGTCCCACGAAGGTCCACCGACCTCAACTCCATCTCCATATATTCACGTTCGGGGAGAAAAAACTGGAGAGAAGGATTCATCGCGTTTTATGATACAGAGTAGTAGCCGCCTCCTGTGCTTCCTCGGGAGGGCAGATCTGGAGTCCGTTTTGGGCTCTGGAGAGGGGAAATCGTCGCCATCGTCATCATCAACCATCCTCCATCACCAATTTCATGATGCTCACCATCGTCCGTGAGTAATCCCATCGCAGGCTTGCTAGACGGTGATGGGTTGGATGAGATTTACCATGTAATCGAGTTAGTTTTGTTAGGGTTTGATCCCTAGTATTCACTATGTTCTAAGATTGATGTTGCTATGACTTTTCTATGCTTAATGCTTGTCACTAGGGCCCGAGTGCCATGATTTCAGATCTGAACCTATTAAGTTTGCATGAATATATTTGTGTTCTTGATCCTATCTTGCAAGTTATAGTCACCTACTACGTGTTATGATCCGGCAACCCCGGAGTGACAATAGTCGGGACACTTCCCGGTGATGACTGTAGTTTGAGGAGTTCATGTATTCACTAAGTGCTAATGCTTTGGTCCGGTTCTCTATTAAAAGGAGGCCTTAATATTCCTTAGTTTCCATTAAGACCTTGCTGCCACGGGAGGGCAGGACAAAAGATGTCATGCAAGTTCTTTTCCATAAGCACGTATGACTATATTCAGAATACATGCCTACATTATATTGAGGAATTGGAGCTAGTTCTCTGTTACCCTAGGTTATAACTGTTGCATGATGAATGCCATCTGACATAATTATCCCTCATTGATCCATTGCCTACGAGTTTATTTCATATTAATCTTTGCTAAGTTATTTCTCCATTGCCACTGTCACGATTACTACAAAACTACTACTGTTACTTTTGCCACCGTTACCGTTACTTCCATACTACTTTGCTACTAAATACTTTGATGCATATATTAAGTCTTTCAGGTGTGGTTGAATTGAAAACTCAGTTACTAATACTTGAGAATATTCTTTGGCTCCCCTTGTGTCAAATTAATAAATTTGGGTTGAATACTCTACCCTCAAAAACTATTGCGATCCCCTATACTTGTGGGTTATCAGCAATCCATTAAGGAATGCAGTTTTGACGTCCATTTGCCAAATTTCATAATTATAAAATGCAGCAATTGCTAACATGATTCGGGCTGACATAAGCATCGCTACGGGTGAGAATGTCTCATCATAGTCAACTCCTTGAACTTGTCGAAAACCTTTCGCGACAAGTCGAGCTTTGAAGATGGTGACATTACCATTAGCGCCTATCTTCTTCTTGAAGATCCATTTATTCTCAATGGTTTGCCGATCATCGGGAAAATCCACCAAAGTCCACACTTTGTTCTCGTACATGGATCCTATCTCAGATTTCATGGCCTCAAGCCATTTATCGGAATCTGGACTCATCATAACTTCTTCATAGTTTGTAGGTTCGTCATGGTCTAGTAACATGACTTCCAGGACAGGATTACCGTACCACTCTGGTTGGGAACGTTCTCTGTTCGACCTACGAGGTCCAGTAGTAACTTGATCCGAAGTTTCATGATCATCATCATTAACTTCCTCTCTAGTTGGTGTAGGCATCACGGGAATGGATTTCTCTGATGTGCAATTTTCCAAATTGAGAGAAGGTACAATTACCTCATCCAGTTCTACTTTCCTCCCACTCACTTCTTTCGAGAGAAACTCCTTCTCTAGAAATGTCCCATTATTGGCAACAAAGATCTTGCCTTCGGATCTGTGGTAGAAGGTGTACCCAATTGTTCCTTAGGTTATACTACGAAGATGCACTTCTCTGATTTGGGTTCGAGCTTATCAGACTGAAGCCTTTTGACATAAGTGCCGCAACCCCAAACTTTAAGAAACAACAACTTAGGTTTCATGCCAAACAAGAGTTCATACAGTGTCGTCTCAACGGATTTAGAAGGTGCCCTATTTAACGTGAATGCGGCTGTCTCTAATGCATAATGATACGTCTCCGTCGTATCTACTTTTCCAAACACTTTTGCCCTTGTTTTGACTCTAACTTGCATGACTTGAATGGAACTAACCCGGATTGACGTTGTTTTTAGCAGAACTACCATGGTGTTATTTTTGTGCAGAAATAAAAGTTCTCGGAATGACATGAAAAATCCATGTAGCAACTTTTCAGAATTAATAAAAAATACTGGCAAAAGAATCAGCATCAGGGGGCCCACACCCTGTCCACGAGGGTGGGGGGCGCGTCCCTCCCCTAGGGCGTGCCCCCTGCCTCGTGGGCCCCCTAGACATCCACCGACCTCAACTCCAACTCCATATATTTGCTTTCACGGAGAAAAAATCAGGGAGGAAGTTTCATCGTGTTTTACGATGTGGAGCCGCCGCCAAGCCCTAATCTCTCTCGGGAGGGCTGATCTGGAGTTCGTTTGGGGCTTCGGAGAGGGGGATTCATCACCGTCATCATCATCAACCATCCTCCATCACCAATTTCATGATGCTCACCACCGTGTGTGAGTAATTCCATCGTAGGCTTGCTGGACGGTGATGGGTTGGATGAGATTTACCATGTAATCAAGTTAGCTTTGTTAGGGTTTGATCCCTAGTATCCACTATGTTCTGAGATTGATGTTGCTATGACTTTGCTATGCTTAATGCTTGTCACTCGGGCCCGAGTGCCATGATTTCAGATCTGAACCTATTATGTTTTCATGAATATATGTGAGTTCTTGATCCTATCTTGCATGTCTATAGTCACCTATTATGTGTTATGATCCGACAACCCCGAAGTGACAATAATCGGGATACTTCTCGGTGATGACCGTAGTTTGAGGAGTTCGTGTATTCACTATGTGTTAATGCTTTGGTCCGGTACTCTATTAAAAGGAGGCCTTAATATCCCTTAGTTTCCATTAGGACCCCGCTGCCACGGGAGGGTAGGACAAAAGATGTCATGCAAGTTCTTTTCGATAAGCACGTATGACTATATTCGGAATACATGCCTATATTACATCGATGAACTGGAGCTAGTTCTGTGTCACCCTATGTTATAACTATTACATGATGAACCGCATCCAACATAATTATCCATCACTGGTCCATTGCCTATGAGCTTTTCACATATTGTGCTTTGCTTATTTACTTTACCGTTGCTACTGTTACCATTACTACAAAACTGCTACTGTTACTTTTGCTACTGCTACCGTTACTTCCATACTACTTTGCTACTAAATACTTTGCTGCAGATACTAAGTTATCCAGGTGTGTTTGAATTGACAACTCAACTGCTAATACTTGAGAATATTCTTTGGCTCCCCTTGTGTCGAATCAATAAATTTGGTTTGAATACTCTACCCTCGAAAACTGTTGCGATCCCTTATATTTGTGGGTTATCAAGACTATTTTCTGGCGCCGTTGCCGGGGAGCATAGCTCTATTCTTTGAGTCACTTGGGATTTATATCTGCTGATCACTATGAGGAACTTGAAAGACAAAAGAACTAAGATTTATCCCTCAACTACGAGGGGTGGTAAGGAACTGCCATCTAGCTCTGCACTATATTCTCCTTCTGTTATGAGTAAGCTTGCGACACCTAAACCTGCTTCTGCTATTAATTCTGATATGTCGCATGTTATCGATGATGCCACTTCTACTATGCATGATACTTATGATGAAACTACTTCTGTGCTTGATACTACTGTGCCATTAGGTGAATTTCTTGATGAACAACTTGCCAGGGCTAGAGAGAATGAAATTCTTAAAAATGAAATTATTGAAGATAGTGATGATGAAGGTTCTCCCCCTAAATATGAATTTTGCCTGTTGTTCCTGTGGGTTATGTAATGGATGAAGAAACTACTAGAGATTTTCTTGCTTGCAATGATAGATATGATGTTAAGAAGTTATTAGCTAAGATGAAACAGAAAACTCTGAATGCTAGGATGAAATATGACCCTGCTTTTGCTACTTCACCTATCTTTGTTACTGATAAGGATTATGAATTCTCTGTCGATCCTGAGATAATTACTTTGGTTGAATGTGATCCTTTTTATGGCTATGAATCTGAAACTGTTGTGGCACATCTTACTAAGTTAAATGATATAGCCACCCTGTTCACTAATGATGAGAAATCTCACTACTATTATAGCCTTAAGATATTTCCATTCTAATTAAAGGGTGATACTAAAACTTGGTTTAATTCTCTTGATCCTGGTTGTGTGCGTAGTCCCCAGGATATGGTTTATTACTTCTCTGCTAAATATTTCCCTGCTCAGAAGAAACAAGCTGCCTGGAGGGAAATATATAATTTTGTGCAAATTGAAGAAGAGAGTCTCCCACAAGCTTGGGGGAGGCTTCTTCGATTACTTAATGCTTTGCCTGATCATCCTCTTAAGAAAAATGAAATACTTGATATCTTTTATAATGGACTAACCGATGCTTCCAAGGACCACTTGGATAGTTGTGCTGGTTAGGTTTTCATGTAAAGAATAGTCGATCAAGCTGAATTGCTATTGAATAATATGTTGACTAATGAAAATAATTGGACACTTCCTGAGCCAATTCCTGAGCCAACTCCTGAACCAACTCCTAAACCAACTCCAAAGAAGAGGGGTGTTCTATTCTCAGTCCTGAAGATATGCAAGAGGCAAAGAAATCTATGAAAGAAAAATGTATTAAAGCTGAAGATGTTAAGAATTTACCTCCTATTGAAGAAGTACATGGTCTTGATATACCACCTATTGAAGAAACACATGGTCTTGATAACCCAACACAGGTAGTAAAGGTAAATTCTCTCTATAGATATGATAAAGTTGAAAATCCCGTCTACTAAGTTTGCTAGCCAATGCTTGGATGAATTTGATGACTTTATGGCTAGAGAAGAAAATTTCAATGCTTATGTTGGTAAAGAATTAAAAAGTAATGCTTACATGATTGGACGCTTGCATGATTATATGGCTAGAGTTAAAGGTGAACTTAAGCTCATTAGTAAATATGCCTCTATGGTTACCACTCAAACAGAACAAGTACTTAAAGCTCAAAATGATTTGCTTGATGAATTAAATTATAAACATGATTTTGCTGTTAGAGTGGTTACTAGAACTGGTAAAATGACTCAGGAACCTTTGTATCCTGAAGGCCACCCTAAGAGAATTGAGCAAGATTCTCAGAGAAATAATGTTGATGCACCTAGTCCTTCTAAAAAGAAGAAAAAGAAAAATGATAGGATTTTGCATGCTTCTAGTGAACCTGTTGTAGACACACCTGAGATTCCCAATGATATTTCTATTTCTGATGCTGAAACACAATCTGGAGATGAACATGAAACTAGTGGTAGTGTTAATGATAATTTTCATGTTGATGCTCAACCTAGCAATAATAATGATGTAGAGATTGAACCTGCTGTTGATCTTGATAACCCACAATCAAAGAATCAACATTATGATAAGAGAGACTTTGTTGCTAGGAAGCACGGTGAAGACAGAGAACCATGGGTTCAGAAACCCATGCCTTTTCCTCCTAAGCCATCCAAGAAAAAGGATGATGAGGATTTTGAGCGCTTTGCTGAAATGATTAGACTTATCTTCTTACGTATGCGTTTAACTGATATGCTTAAAGTAAATCCATATGCTAAGTACATGAAACATATTATTACAAATAAAAGAAAGATACCAGAAGCTGAAATCTCCACCATGCTTGCTAAATATACTTTTAATGGTGGAATACCAAAGAAACTTGGAGATCCAGGGGTACCAACTATACCATGCTCCATTAAAAGAAACTATGTTAAAACTGCTTTATGTGATCTTGGAGCTGGTGTTAGTGTTATGCCTCTCTCTTTATATCGTAGACTTGAATTGAATAAGTTGACACATACTGAAATATCTTTGCAAATGGCTGATAAATCAACTGCTATACCTGTCGTTATTTGTGAGGATGTGCCTGTTGTGGTTGCAAACATTACTATTTTAACAGACTTTGTTATTCTTGATATTCCTGGTAGACCCTTTTTGAATACTTCAGGGGCTATTATTGATTGCAATAAAGGCAATGTCACTTTTCATGTTAATGGTAATGAGCATACAGTACACTTTTCGAGGAAACAACCTCAAGTTCATAGCATCAATTCTATTGGAAAAATTCCAACTATCATTATTGGAGGTTTTGAATTTCCTCTTCCTACTGTGAAGAAGAAATATGATATTCTTATTATTGGGGATGTTCATATCCCCGTTGAGGTAACCTAGTGTTATTCGAAATTGCTCCGGTTCCATGTTATTCAGAATGAGTTTGTTAACAAGACTTGATCAACCTTGTTAGTGGATTCCTTTTGATGAGCATGAGATAGATGAAGTTAGAAGGCACAACCTTTTGTACCCTCCTTTTACTTTCTGTTATTTAGATTAAATAAAGTAAAATTAATATTTTCTGTCTAATTTCTTAATTATCCATGCAATAAAAAGTACCCCAAAAATGAAAGTTCTCCAAATGCCCTGAAAATTTAATATGATTTTTTCTGGAATATTTGAGAATATTTGGCACTGAGAACACAGCAGGGGGAGCTGGCACCTGGCCATGAGGGTCGAGGGCGCGCCCACCCCTATAGGGCGCGTCCCCTGCCTCATGGGCCCACGGTGGCCCCCCTCCACTTATTCCTGCACCCACACACTTCATTTTCCTCCCAAAAAAATCACTCTCCAGCTCAAGCGTGAGTTCTAGCTCACTTTACTGCCATTTTCGATCTCCTTGCTCAAAGCCCCATTCACAAAACTGCTTTGGGGGATTGTTCCTTGGTATGTGACTCCTCCAATGGTCCAGTTAGTTTTGTTCTAGTTCTTTATTCATTGCAACTTTTTGCTGCCTAGGTGACCCTGTTCTTGAGCTTGCATGTCAAAATTATATGGTCCCAAGTAATTCTAATGCATGACATAGGCTCTAGGCACTTGTGGGAGTAGTTGCTATCAGTTTTGTTGAGTTTGATTCACTTTTATTTTGAGTTACTAAAAATTTCAGAAATTTTTCAGAGGAAGAAATATGACCAGGAAAATGTACCAAGGTGGTTCTTCAAGGAAGAAAGGACCCAGGCTTGCAATACGTGAGCAAGACGATGAACCACCAAGGGAAGCTGATGTGCGGCCTTGTGAATGGCCGTCAGAGGAGTTTATGGTCAAAGCAGGCATCAAGATGAATTTGATGCATATGTGCGTAATACCGATCTTGAGGACTTCATGCAAGATAAGTGTCCTTAGTACTATCATTTGAGTGACTTCTTCGTGAGAAGGTTAAATTTACATCTTCGTGTAACTCTCCAACTGTCCTATTTGATATTTATGATAGATCATATACCATGGACCTAGAAGATTTCACTACTGCATGTAAACTCCCGCAGTGGGGCAGTGTTAATGAACCTCGTAAATCTGAATATAAAGACTTTCTTGCTAGTATCACTGTGGGAGAATCTAGAGAAATAGCACAAGCTACCATAGGGAGCATTCACTTTCCTGCTATACATTATTTTGCTCTCTTCATTGGTAGATGCATTAACGGTAAAGATGAGGCATGTCACATGTGTGTTCCTGATCTTTGTGTTCTCAAGAGTGCGGTATTAGGTGATAAACAATACAACTTGGGGGCAATTGTTGCACGTAGGTTGCATAATAATGGTTTAGTTGGAGATTTGTTTGGAGGGATTTATGCGACCCGTGTGGCTAATTATCTTGGTATACCCACACATGAAAATGATAGGGAGTTGCCTCCCGCTTATTTAGATTATAATGCCATGGTTAATCATCATTTTCTTGAGAGGAATGAACAATTCCTCCAGTATCGACTAATCTTTGACAGACGTCACGCTGTCCATATTACTCTCCCTGCTCCTACCCTCTTTGACTATCAAGCAAAAGGAAGATATGTTATAACCAGGGAGGAGGTGCATGAGTACGAGAGAAGGACGGAGGTAGCTCGCCGCCATGCTGCTGCTCAGGAGGCGATGGCTGCTGCATCTCAGTACGACCCCAGTTACAACTTCGGATACCAGCCAGGCTACCCATGGCCATAGACCAACTTAGGACAAAAGCCTAAGCTTGGGGGATTATGTATTTCTCACCGACATTACATTCATGTTCACACACTCACTCTAGTTGTCGGTGCTCCTACTTTTTCATTGTACTATTCATGCTAGTTGAATTTATTTCTCTAGCTTTCTTATTTTGTGTTTGATAAACCTTAAGAAAAACCAAAAAATTAGTTAGTTTAATTTCCATGCTGTAGTAGTAATAATTAAAATAAAACCCAAAAAGATTTCTCGTTCTTCTTTTGCTTGTTGGGAGCTTTCCGTGTAAATAGTTTTATTTCTTTTCTTTCCTTTGGGGGTCGAGAGGAGAAGACCATAATGAAAATGTTTAGTGGCTCTCATATGCATGATTGTTGATAACCAAGAGCCCATATTACCTAGTCTTCTCCCTTGAATTGAATGCTTGCAGATTCCAGCTTAGTCCAATGCATGTGCACTATTATTATTATCCACACCGTTCGGTCATGCAAGTGAAAGGCAATAATGACGATATATGATGGACTGATTGAGATGAGAGAAGCTGGTATGAACTCGACCTCTCTTATTTTTGTAAATATGATTAGTCCATCGTTCCTGATTCAGCCTATTATGAATAAACATGTTTGCAATGACAATTAGAGATTATAGTTGCTTATGCCATGCTCATTTAGCTAGGAGCTTATAATGGTTTACCTTGCGTGCCAACATGCTATTAAAATGGTTGTGATGTGGTATGATAGGGTGGTATCCTCCTTCACTACAAAAAAAATACACTTCCGTGATGATACGTGTTTGTCACAGTAGGTCGCGTTTTTTGTCATGCATGTACATCCACGACGATTTTATGACAGAATCAAGATAGTCATACCTGTGCTGTCGTAGAAGTGTTCCATGACATTACCAACATTATCATCATGGAAGTGTCCACTTCCATGATGATAAATTGCGTCACAGAAGTGCTTTTGTCAAGGGTGACTGATACGTGGCATCCATCGTAACGGAACGCTGCTAAGCTATCGGGTCCGGTTTTGGATCCGGTAACCCGTTAACAGCCCCGACCAATGGGGATATTCCACGTGTAAAATCATCATTGGCCGGAGGAAACACGTGTCGGCTCACCGTTGGGACAGATGTCATCCACTCATTGGACACAAGGCGCCTATGATACGTCGACACGTGGCATGACCCAACAGAGGCCCATTCCTGTGAAAAGGCCGGCCCATTTGACCTAGTCAAAAGGTGGCGGGCTGGCCCAACGAAAGCCTGTTAATGGCATGTTCGCATATAGCCCATTTACAGCCTGCTAACTCACGGCCCGTTCCAGCCTAACGGTATTAGGCCCAGTAGCGTCATCTGGGCCGTCCAATATGATTCTAGCCCATTGTAACTTCCAGCCCATGTATGGCCCGTGACGTCTTTTGGCCCATACGAGTCCCTTTGTAACTCTTGACCCATTAACGGCTCGTGGTGAAACTGGCCCGTAATGAACAGTGTATCGCTTTTACCCATTAGCGGTCCATAATTCCATTGGGTCATTTCCAGCCCGTGTTATCTTTCGGACTTCTCAGGGCCCATTTATTCTTGGGCTCATTTCTAGCATTCAGTTACTTACAGCCCGTTACTGGCCTTTTCTGCTTGTGGGCTAAATTCAGCCCGTAGATACAGTCGGCCCGTTTGTGGCCCGTTAATCTGTTGGGCCATTTTCATAGCATCATGAAATACGGCCTATTAATGGACCGTTATGGTCAGCCCATAAAACGTACGATTTCCACTATAGCCCGTTTACGGCCCATTAAAGGCCCGTACAAGGCCCATAGATGAGTCGACCTATACAAGGCCCATAGATGAGTCGACCCGTATAAGGCCCATGGATCCTACGGGACGTGGAAGGCCCATGGATCCGACGGCCCATTGAAGGCCCATGGATCCGACGGCCCATAGAAGGCCATGGGTCGTCCGTCCCGTAGATGGCCCATGGATCGTACGGCCCGCGGGGGGCCATGGTCACTACAACGTTTGGGCAAGTTGGCCCCCGTTTGAACGATATAGCATATTCAAAGAATTATCCTACTCTATACTATCACCTCTAAAAACATACACAATACAACAAAGAGACCAAGGCATAGAAACATAGAATAATCCTACACTATACAATAAAGAAATTACAGCTGATTATACCCACTGGGCATTATGGTTCGGCAGCGGTGATAATAAAGCATACACAAAAAACAAATTACATACACTGGGCAAATACAGCTCATACATCATGGACGCACATCAACTTAACTCCATTTGAACTATAATCTCTTCAAAAAATAGGATTGGCCGGATTCAGATAGCACAAATTCGAGTCTGCAAAATCTCAAATTCCTTCATGGTTACCTCAGTGTCTTGTTTCATTTTTTGACTCCTGCATCTAATACCTGCATGTCCAGTCTCAACTTGTTGATTGTACATTGAGAATCATGTAGACGTTGTCTTGCCACCTCTAGTTGATGCTCGAGAACATCAACACATTCCAATTCCAATCCATAATCATTCGGTAATGGCCATGCCGCACTGCTCATAGATCTTTGTGTTGATGTCACTTCATCCTGAAATGTTTCTGTAAGTCCACATGACTAGGGAAAAATATAGTTACAATAGTGAAGCGAACAAGACACTATTTTGTACTACATGGCAAAACAGGACTAACAATAATGTTACATGTCATGACGCATAAGTAGGTGATATTTTAAAAATTATAAAAAAGATAGTCTGTGCAGAATGCATACAGAAATCTCTCTTAGCTCACTAGAGGAGCATGATGTTGGGGCCCAATCCAAAACATAGACAAGTTACAAATTTAGACAGCATGTTGCGTATAAGTAAGCAAGCAGTTGGCCATTCTGTAGCTCAATTAAAGTCTTAGGGAGTATAATGAACAACAGAGGGTTTCATACAAACATACTACAACAAGCAAAACAATGCAATCATTAGCCTAGTATAAACTAGATTGTGAGCCTCATGCAATAATAGTTGGTTAATAGACTTCAAAGCTTCAGGCACACTTTGACAGAGTAATTAAATGGTAAGGCCTTTAATTATGTCAACTAATAGTTATACAAGTACCCAACATCAGGCATCATTCTTTGGGCATCTCATTAACTGAGGACAAACAAAGCAATTGAAAAGAGAAAATTAACTATGGCTGAAACAAACAAGGAATTAAACTGTTGAGTTGGATACAGTGACTTACCTTAACAGGTTGAAGAGGCTTAGCGCAGCTCCTACTTCTCTTGCAAGGCTCCTTCCTAACATCTTGTACTTGGAAATCCTCAATCTTATCTTCATTGCACCCCCTCTGCAAGGTGACACAAACTAGTTACTCGTCTCCTCGGAAGATAAATATGCATACTTTCCAGTCTGTGAACACAAAAGGATGAGATTATAACAAAACAACACCACATAATGGAACATGCTGCATCTCTTGCACTTGCACACAATGAAATGAGCATTTACTATGTCTGCACTATGTAAAAAACTAGGCACACCTTCGAACTGGATCTCTAGGTACTCTTCAAGAGCCTACTTTAGTGTACAACCAATCCTTTATGTCACCTATGAGTTAGACAAGGCCCCACTACAGCAACCCTTAGTGTCTAAATCGTTGACAAGCTCTGTTAGAGTGTTAGGTCAAGAACAACAAGTAATCAAAGCAAACAGTCCTAGTATGGCTGGCTGATGCAAACAAGCAATTGAACAGATGTGTGAGCAAATCTTACATATCAAGAAAAGAAGCAAAGAAGGAGGCTTAAAGACCATCACTTGACTGACCAGATTTAAGGGGCATTTAAACATCATGTGCAACGTATGAACTAACACAAACATTGCGTATTCCAGATTCTACAATGGAATGCACATGTATTAGGTTATGCCATGTATGATGATGCCTAAATGTACACTATAGCAGGCAGGAGTGATTCATCATTGCACGCACAATTGAATTACAGGTTAAGGGCCAGTCTGTTTCCGCCTTTTCAGGGATTATTGTCAAAATAAGCCATAAAAGATTTAAAGAAGTCATTTTTGAGTTATGGTCTTGGGCTTAACTAATTTCGCTTTGGAGGGGGGTGTTTCGGGTAGAACCTCACTAAAAATTGAAGGGAAGGGGAATAGTGAAATGACTCTGTTGTCTGCCTATATTACACTCAAAATGCAACTGCTGATGCCCGTGTCACACCTGACCCTCAAGTAAAAACAAACACGCAAGCATTCATTGCCCTGCCCGCTTGCATCTCCTCTCCCCTTTCCCTCTACCTTGATCCCCTGCCTGCAGCACTAGGGTTCCTCCAGCGAGTCGTGGCCACTGGTCCCATCTGGCCTGGTCCTCGACGATGCTCTATCCAGCTAGGCTACATCGCCGGCGGGTAGGGGCAAATCTCCCTGGCTGCTCCTCCCTTTGGCGCCGCCCCTCATTCTCATCGTCTCTAGAAGCTGCTCCACTATGGTTCATCCAACGCACTACTCCGGCGGGCGCTGCACAACTACGGCTGATGCCACACTGCGGCAGAAGGCACCTTATTCCCCCTCCCCTCCTCCCAGGCCATGGCCTTGAGGTGCTATTGTAGGATGAGCTCATCCAACAAGGTGAGCATCTCCTCTGATTTTTTGCCAAATTTTCATTCTGATCCACTATACGATGAATTGCTATGAGCTACTTCTGCTGCTGCAATATGATGCATTACTATGAGCTGCTCCCGCTGCTGCTATATGATGAATTGCTATGAGCTGCTGCTGCTATATGAAGAATTGCCATGAGCTGCTGCTGCTGCTATATGATGAATTGCTATGAGCTGCTGCTGCTATATGATGAGTTGCTATAAGTTGCTCCTGCTAATGCTATATGATGAATTGCTATGAGCTGCTCCTACTCCTACTATATGATGAATTGCTATGAGCTGCTCCTGCTGCTGCTATATGATGAATTGCTATGAGCTGCTCCTGCTACTGCTATATGATGAATTGCTATGAGCTGCTGCTGGTATATGATGAATTGCACACTGCTGCTGCTGCTATATGATGCTTTCAGGTGGTGCTGCTATATGATAATAACCAACCACTTGGACCATCAAATTTCAATAAACAATTGTTCTTCATTTAAATGTGGGTCATGCATTCTTCATTTAAATTAGGCAATGGGATCTCTATGGAAAACATTGACCAAAGTAGATTGTGCCAAGTAGATGGTATCTTTGTATTTGCATTTTGAGCAAATAGTGATGGTCTATTTTCCTATCATATTAATTGCTGCACTGAGTTAAATTTGTGATGTTTGCAAGTCAAATTAATTTTCATATGGGCAACAAAATGAAAAAATATAATGCAATCTAGACTTTTCACTGATCATACCAAAGATAAGCTGAAAACGCAATGAAAAGAACTGTTTGGCTTATTACATGGAGCTTATATTTGCAGGTTCTTATTTTTTTAGGATAACTCGTAATAACTGTCCCTAAGAAACTTGGCCAATAGAACTGACATACAAATAACATGTCATGATGATTGCAATGGAGGAGTGACGTACCATAGCACACTGTATAGGCTCACCGCTGCCTCTCCTTTTTTTGCGATGTTCCATGAAATTGCCACATACATCTTGCACTTTTTCATTGTGTAACCCTATCTGCAAGTTGACACGGCTAATTTCAGACATCTCTACATGATACTACATTGCATATCCCTTGCACATATTTAAACCACCAATTAACGATTGTGTGCGTAGCATAAACTAGCCATGAGGACTAGCAGGCACTCTAAGGGAGCCTAATGTGGTGCACTAGAATTTCTACATGCCACCTACGATTTTGTGTAATGTACTGCCTCTGTTCCTAAATATATGTCTTTGTAGATATTCCAGTATGTACCACATACAGATGTATATAGATGCATTTTCGAGTGTAGATTCACTCATTTTGCTCTGTATGTAGCCTATAGTGGAATCTCTAGAAAGACTGATATTTAGGAACGAAGGTACGAGGTAGTATCATGTATGACATCTACATATCTAATTTAGCAGCCAGTAGTAGAAATCATTGTCTGCACAAAGGGATTACTGGTCGAAAATCCTAGTAAAGCACGCTGGCAGGCACAGAACAATACAAGAGAGAGAGACGCACTTACAAGATCATAGCAATGCCTCAGTCCAGGATCTTGGTTGGCCAAGCTATTAGATCCAGAAGAAACATCATCCTTGTAGTTTTTTCCAGCTGCATAACAGGTAACAGCAACCTGTTAGTATATTTGAAGTACATCGGGCAGGTGATGCTGGATGCGTTTAAAGGTGACAAGTACCTAGGCCGTGGCGGGTGCTTGGCATCTCTCCAGACGGTGGGAATCAGGTTAGAAATGTCAAGGGTGATGACGCTGCGCTAAATGTCAGGGTCCGATAAGGAGATCTAGAACTGTCGAGTAGGGTGTTTGTGGAGCGGCTCCGGTAGGTTGGATTACGGTGTGGGCGAAGCGGATTTGTGGCTGTGGACGAGGGCGTAGGTGAAGCTGCTCTCGTGGTTGGGTTAAGGATGGTGTCAACGATGCGGATCTGCGGCCGTGGACAGGGCGTCAGAAGCTGCTCCGGTGGTTGGGTTAAGGATGGTGTCGATGATGCGGATCTACAGCCGTGGACGGGGCATCAGAAGCTTCTCCGGTGGTTGGGTTAAGGATGGTGTAGACGATGCGGATCTGCGGCCGTGGAGAGGGCGTCAGAAGCTGCTCCGGTAGTTTGGATTAGGGTGCGAGGAAGCGGATCTGAGGCCGTGGACTTGTGAGTTGGCAAAGCGGCCCCGGTAGGGTTGAGAATGGTATAGGCAAAGCTACTCCGGTAGGGTTGACGATGGTGTTGGCAAAGCGGCTCTGGTAGGGTTGAGGAAGGTGTCGGCAAAGAGGATCAGAAGCTGTCGACGGGGGCGTCAGTGGGGCGGCTCCGAGGGGTGTGGACGAGACGTCTCTAGTGGGGAGTACGAATGAGATGCTGCAGATGCGCGGCGGTTGACGAGAGTACCAGCGAAGCAGATCTGGCACCGTGGACAAGGCTGGTACTGAATGGGCTGTGGTACAGTGGTGGATGAGCAGTCTACTTGTTTCTAGGGGAGGTGAGAGGGGTAGATGCGGCCGTAGAAGTAGATCCGGCAAGGTGGACACCGCTGGCAGTGAATGGGCTATGGTACGCCGGTGGATGAGGAGTCTAGGGTTTCGAGACGGGAGGGGAGAAAGGCCGATGAAGTATGGACGACGTGATGTAAGATGCTCTGGTGCTATGAGTTAGTCGTTTTTGCGGGAGGGGGAGAGGAAATGGGGGTGCCGTGTGGTGGGGGGAACCGGAAGTTACCAAAGCAGTCCTGACCTATTATGTAGATGAGGGCAGTATTGTAACTGTTGGTCTCCGTGCACCAAGGACAAAAGGGGAATTTCGCATGCTAAATACTAAGGTGGCAGAAATTTTAGAAGGAGGCGGGAGATTTTGCCGCCTGCGGGATCGTTCGTATCCAGTTTCAACTAATTTTGGACCGTGCTAGCGGGAAGGTCATGCTAGAATGTGTACACGAGGCACGCGTTAGCAGTTAATAACTGGTGTGAAGTCCACCCCAGAAAAAAGACAATAACTCGGGATGATGCGCCGATAACTTGGACGTTCACACTGGCGCGGCCAATCGTACGGGTGTAGTGGCGCGTTCACAAAAAAGGGATCAAACGCTCAACCTATGTATTTCTCATGTAAATAGATAATTTAGTGCCATGGGTTATTACTTTAAACATAATGCATTGACGTGTTACTCTAGAGGCGCACAAAAAGAAATTGATATTGTAGTCCGCTACTTAAAAGTATTACCTCATATGATTACATAGCCTCCATTTCATAAATTGCGTACCCGTTGAATTCATATATGGATATTACATATATTACATCAAAATAGAAACTTAAATCATCCAAGACTAATGAATTTGAATGCAAGAGTAACAATGGTGCATGTACATGATAGCTACATTGGTTGTTTGAAGAAACATCACTGTAACTTTGGCATGCATAACTGAAAAGGTTTATTTAAACAGAAAAAATGTGATATGTGAGTGTCCAATCTTTATAGCGTTGAATCAATATTGTACCTTTGGCCACAATACGAAGTAGATATTGATTTTTGTTCAAGCGATGCACGTCCACGATCGCTAGATAGTGATACGTTAATGAATTATGCAATCTCTCTCACATGCATACATATCTCATTTCCCTGTGGGCAACGGAATCACACACGCACACTTTGTGTATTTCTCTCCCTCCGTCAAGGTTAAGTTCGTCTTTCTACCCCGTCCTACAAGTCTCTCACACAGAAACACACACGCTCTCTCTGTCTAACACGCCCACCCCTTTAATTCCGCCCACCCACAGCCACTAATGTCTCAAAGTATAATAATGTCTCTCACACATATGCCTAAGGTTAACTCGAGTTCCGGAACCATATGAATACATACAATGGGATTCCAATAGAGCACCTTTTGTTTTGAGATTTCTATCTCTCTCTCTCTCTCTCTCACACACACACACACACACACACACACACACACGCACGCGTGCGCGCACATTGTTTCTCGCTTCATTTTTTCCGGCACTTGCATGCACACTGTTTGTTTATCTTCGTGATGCTTTAAGTATGCCTCGCACAAATGCTATCTACCTATCCCTTAATATAGCTAGATATGTGTCACACAAACTCCTTCTCCCTACTAGCAAGATGCCCATGTGTTGCATGGAACTTCAAGATGCATTTGTATGAGTAGTTTATATTGTGGGAGAAAAGGATGAACGAGGGAATGCCTTATTTGCAAATGCGGAGAGGGGTGTGGGTATCTTTTTGCAAAATTGCCATAGTTTCCTTCCTATCCGTTGGATATAATTCGGATGGCCTATATTGCAGGATGGCAGGAACACCATCATCACCAACTCTGTTTTTTATAAGAGTAGAGATATGTGAGTGTCACTGCCCCCCCCCACACCCACACTTCCCAACACCGAAGGAGTAGGGTGACACCTCGATCTTGATACTAATCTATCGACTGGCTTCTCTCTCAAACACACACACACACACACACACACACACACACACACACACTACCCGACACCGAAGGAGTAGGGTGGCACCTCGATCTTCATAGTAATCTATCTACTCCTCTTTCAAACACACACACACACATACACACACACTCGCTAGTTGTGCCTCTGTGCCTACCGCACACACTCTCGATACGTCTTTCTCTCCCTCCCCCTCCCCCACCCCAACAATGACAGCAGAAGGGTGACAACTCGATCTGATCATAATCTGTCAATTGGTTTCTCTCTCAAACATTGTGTCTCTGTGCCTTGCTCAGTAGCCCCCTCGATATGTAGACTTCTCGCACGCGCACAGCTATAGTGACGGTGACGCTGAACCCAGCGTGCCTTGTTTTTACCGGACTCATGTGGTAGTTTCACCCTGTTTTCTGTTAATTAACAAGGCAACCTTTTCTTTGTTACTACTAGTGAATCTGAAATCATTCGGGGCAGACATAAAATATATCACTTCAACCCAGTTATCGCAGCAACTATTTTAAAACAAACTAGCTAGCTGCCCGTGCATTGCACGGAACATCAAGATGCATTTGTATGAGTAGTTTATCTTTAAAGGCTGAACGAGGGAAGGCCTTATTTGCGAACGTGGAGAGGCGTGTGGGTATATATTTGCAAAATTTCCATAGTTTCTTTCCTATCCGTTAGATATAAATCCGACGGCCTATATTGCAAGATGGCACACACACCATCATCACCAACTCTGTTTTCTACTCCCTCCATCCGAAAATACTTGTCACCAAAATGGATAAAAAGAGATGTATCTAAAACTAAAATACGTCTAGATACATTTCCTTTTATCCATTTTGATGACAAGTATTTCTGGATGGAGGGAGTATTTGTCTTTTTAGAGATTCCAACAAGTGACTATGACCGGACCTTACCAACATACTCAAAAAAGTAGTCCATAATTTTGATGTTACCCTCTTTTCTTGGTGGTGCACTACCATCTGGATACCTCATAAATAAATCAAGGAGAAATCTGACCCCTTCCTAAAAAGACATACGGAGCAAAATGAGTGAATCTACACTCTAAAATGTGTCTACATACACATCCGTATGTGGTAGTCCATTTGAAATCTGAAAAAGACAATTATTTAGGAACGAATGGAAGAGTACACATGGAGATATATCTCCAGCATGGTCTATAACAAAAATGTGCTGGACTGGTTAGCGCCGGATGCTCGCAACGCGATGACATGAGTTCGAATTCTGTCTTTTAACTTTAGATTTTTATATTATATATTACTTATTTAATATATACTTCTTTCGCTACTGTACTGACAGTGGAACCCACAGATTACTTAGAATACAAGATTAAGGATGGACTTGTTCCTTTTTAACTTTTTGTATGAAGCTGTAGCCACCCTGCAAGTCACGCGTACACTGTACATGCAGTTAACTTTTTATAGAGGGACAATCATACAGGCAATTAACTCAAATGGATTGGATGTCACTCTATTATTTCCAGCATAAGAGCATCTCCAACGGCAGCTGGCAAATTTCCTCCCGCTTCCTTCCACGGAGGACGACATCAAATGCCAACGGCATACATTTTCACAGCTCTAACCAACCAGATGAAATTCATGCAAACACAGACTGGTTTCATATAAGCATGAAGGATTTTGTATAAAAAAGCCAGATCTTCATATAAACATGATGGATTTTATTACATTTACATGAACTAAGCGGTGCCAATCTGGCTCTCTTGGTATAATTAATACTCCCTACGTCCGGAAATACTTGTCCTAGAAATGGATGTATCTAGACTTATTTTAGTTATAGATACATACAATTTGTCCATTCTTAGAACAAATATTTCCCGCCAGCTAGAGAGGGAGTACATAATCTAAATGTCCGCCCGTGGATCCCTTTGTCCTCCTCATGTCCGTCAGGCACTTGCGGGGTAGACGAAGCAGCAAAGAAACCACCTGAATGAGCAGTCATCGCCTCGGCGGTGGCCTTCATGGGTCCCAAGTGGTGGCGGCCTCCCGTGTTCTACTTCTCCTCGATGATGGCGGCAGACACGGAGAAGCTGGCCACCGACTTGTCGCTCTCCATGAACCCGGCTTCTGTCTCTGCCTGCATCGTGCTGCCGTAGGCACGGGAGGCGCGCCCACAGACACGGGAGGCGCGGCCACCGCAGGCACTGGTGGCGCGGTACGACGCGGCAGCAACGACGCCCGTATCGGCATGGAGCAACTTGCCACTCCTCATCAAGCTGAACTGGAGCGGCGAGTTGCTGAACCACGCGCCTGCTTGGGGCGGCAACTGGCTCCATCGGGCCAAGCGAGGTTCGTGAAGCACCGAGCGGCCTCGCCCGTATCCGGAGGGCTCGGCGGGCCACCCAGCCGGGTAATATGCCAGAGAAAGGCTCCTTGGAAGCCATCGGAAGAGTGGAGAAAATGGTGAAGGAGGAGATGGGGGAGCGGCGGAGGGGTGCGATTCTTGCCCGCTGTCTTCCTGGCCTCGTGTAAATAGAGGGCGGATGGTAGGAGCTTGGCCGGCGTCTGGCCTCGTTTAAACTGAGGGCGGACGGGACGAGCTCGGCCGGTGTTGCATTTAATTCAGGCCCGCTCATGAACAGACGTGTGGCCGGAGTAGGATTCTCGGTTTGCATGCGGGTTTAACGGAGGGGTTTGATGGAGGCGAGGAGGCATGTTCAGCCGGGCGTGTAGCGGGTGGCGCAGTACTATTCGATTTGACAGCAGTAATGAGCCGTCAATTCACAAAGGCCCTCGCTTCTCATGAAATCGACCAAGCTAGGCTGCCTCGCCCTCTAGCCTTTTAAAAAATGTATATACTCCACTTTTGTACAGTAGTAGTTTTAATGGATTGCGCCATGGAGCAAAACTTGAAATTAAAAAAAAGTGGTACATATATCAAGCGCTCGTCGCCAAATTATGCATATAGTACTATTAAAAAAGCTAATACATGCTTAAATGGGGTGCTAAATTCTATTAAAGAAATACTAGTAGTATGTACATACTGAAGAGTTAAAGTAACGAGAAGAAACATAACATAGTTCTGCTGGGGGCTCAACATAACACACCCCTCAAATTAAATTAAGCACACCTGAAATTAAACTATGCAACTAATCCAGTAGACACTGCATTAGAACCACCATGAGCAACGACACTAACACCTTACTCACTCGGAGTCCTCGTCCACATCCTTGACTTCGTCCTTGTCCCTCTTCCTCTTGGCTGATACTTCTTTGCTTGAACTGCACACTTGGCTCTTGCTCTTCATCCAACCCTTGTAGATATTGAAACAAAGGTAGCCATCCATTAAAGCATAGTGGATGTGGTCAATATCTAGTACATTCCGCTACCATGCATGACGATGAAACATGTAATGAGTTTTCTCCAGTTTACCGTACGAAGGATGAACCATGGCTCCTGCCAGGGTCAGCATTGAAGGCTGGCCACTTGAGGGTAGCAGCCGATTCTTCTGGAGGTCGAAGGGGTTGCCTACAATGAGGCCTATCCAACCGAGGACTTTTTTGTCGTTCGTAAAGTCTACAGTAACGAATTTGACTAGGTTGCTCTTGAGGAAGTTCTTAAAATCCAGGCATTCAACGTCGGCATGGCATATGTGGTAGACCAAGCATAAGTCATGCACGCAAACCTGGATCACGGCGGGCTTCTTCCTCTCTTTTTCCTTTAGATCCTTCTCTCATCCCAGGACTATGGTGTACTCAACATCTAGCCCAGTGACCCACTCATCATCTGAGTTTTCGAACATGCGTCTGAAGTGAGCAAGGCATCCTTTCACCTCGCGGAAGAACGGGTGTAGATGACATCGAACTCATGGCCGGTGATGGTTCTAACCTTGTACTCACCGCCAATCATGGAGATTTGGGATGCCATGGATTTGGGAGGAGGGTTAGGATTAGTGGAACTGCCGTAATGTGAAAGGACGGGATGACTAGGAGCAAACCGCCGTAATATTAAAGGACGTGCAGGGACAAGTAGGAGCGAACTGCTAGCGTGCGAATGGCAGGGTAGTGGCTTTCCATTCTCCCATGATACGGGCTTCCGAAAGCCCTTGGATTTGAGATCGAACAGTTGCATGGCGTGATTCTATACCTATGGGTGAATATTCTATCCTGGAGGGTTATTCTGCAAATTTTCAGCAAGTTAGCATGCGACCATTCGATCTCAGATCCAAGGGCTGCCAGCAGCCCGTATCATGGTCGCGCCTACCACGACCGTCGCATCGCTCGTGCGGTCGTGCCCTTGGAGATTTAACATGGTGCGTTAGGCTATCTGATGTTGGCATGTTATACATAGTCATCACTTAGTCACTCATACTACAACAAGGTTAGCTATAAGGTTGGCTATAAGTGTATTTTTTACTTCTCTCTATCTCTTTCTTCATACTCCCTCCGTCCCATAATATAAGAACATTTTTGACACTAGTGTAATGCCAAAATGTTCTTATATTATGGGATAGAGGGAGTAGTATTTATTGCATTTGCCAAGGAGTGACCTCTTCCAATGAAATGGTGCTTAGATGAGGTGCTAAGGGCATTAAATGGCTTAGCAATCAAGTCCCCAATGCATAGGTGCTTATTAGTTTTTTGTTGCTAAGTTTTCTTCACTTAATTAGCTATAGACTCAAAATTGTCTTTTCACCTAGGTACACACGCTTAGGACCATTTCTTCCTTGGGTCACCAAACTAGTCTCTCTCTTCTTAATTAACTTGCCACATCAGACTTTATGCCTATGTGGCAAGCTTAGCACCTGTAGGAGCAAGTAAGTACTACAATAGTGGGCTATAAGCCCGCTTTACATGGCATTTTTGCATATGTGGAGGAAAGAGGCAAGGAAAAAGTGGAGAAGTGGGCTCTCATGCAAGAGCCAGCCTCAACTACATGGTGGAGCATTGGGAGAGACACCTGTATGGAGGTGGTCAGGAATCAGGAGACTCACGCCGGTCGTAGCGCCGTAGTTAAAGTGATAATGGCAAGTCAAATCACGGGGCCCCACCTATCCAACAGTAACTCGCTCTCAAATTACACAGCCCTACGTTTGCATAAGCCTACTCCATCATGTTCTCGCGTCTCTGTCGAACCGACTAGGCAGAATTGCCCCGCCTGCTGCGCAGGAAAAGCCCCACCCTGGACTTTTAAATAGTACTACAGTATAATCCCTCCGTCTAGGTGACCAAGGTGGAGAGGAAAACGAGAGAACTTAATGTTTATTTGCTAAGGCTGGTTGTAATGGTAGTATCATAGCTAGTATCATGCATGCCAACTTGGCAATTTTGATGAGGTGTCGTATAATTAACTGAAGAAAGTGAGAGTTGAGTATCATATCACGATACCGTATCATAATAAATGCTATGCTACTATGTGTAATACATGGCAATAAATAAAGTACTACTCCCTCCGTTCCTAAATATTTGTCTTTCTAGAGATTTCAACAAGTGACTACATACAGAGCAAAGAGAGTGCATCTACACTCTAAAATATGTCTATATACATCTGTATGTAGTAGTTCATTTGAAATCACTAAAAAGACAATTATTTAGGAATGGAGGGAGTGCATGATACTAATATATGATACTAAGCATTATTAATATCATTGCGTGCAACGAACTGACCACTACATGTCATGTTTGATAGTCTCGAGTCATTAAAAGCATACAAGCCCCACAACTCTTATTGGTTGATTCCTCTATTAATGTCAAAAAATAAGAAACAACATGAGACTTAATGCATCGCGCCTATGTGTTTAGTATTTGGTTTTCGTAAGATGACTTACTCACCTAGATGGAGGGGGGATTTGATTTGACAGCAGGCGGCGCAGTTCCCGATACGGCTTTAATGCGGGCGAGGGAGGGAGTGGCGGTTCCCAAAATGTTGAATGGCCAATGCATCCTCCTTCAATTAATGCATGAGGGAAGTAATGGGAGGAGGTCCGGGAAAAGAGGCTGCACGATGTGAATGCAACGCAGTTTGCCCTCATATAAAGGCACCCCTCCATTCCAATGCATCTACCACATCGTACGCACCTAAGCATTTGCCTAAGCACCTACACTAAGTGCAAAAGAGCTCACTCCAGACCCATGGCGGTGATGCACGCGAGCGGCCAGCGGCTGTGCCAGATGGTCCATGATGCCGGCCTGCGGCATGGCACCGAGGATCGTCTCCAGACGGTGTTGGAGACCAGATGGTGGATGGCCTCCATCGACGCCAACTACAACTCTCAGTTAGACCAGATGATCGTTGCCACCAGCAACAAGTTCACCGTCCTCAAGAAGCTTGCGGACGACATCGCCGTACTCCTCCAGCCCGCACGCCCGGGCTCCTCATTGCCCGCCACCCTAATCGGCCTCCATGGATGGAACCTCTTTCAAGCACTGGTGGCCCTGCGACTGCCCGCCGACGCCACGAAGAATGTCCACTTGGAGGTCGCGCTCGCCGCGAGGCGCCTCGCCCTGCAAGAATTCGTCGAGCTACACATCCACGTGTACGAGCAAATCGTGTACATAGGTATCTATAAGGCCAGTGAGGACGCTACAAC
Source organism: Triticum timopheevii (assembly GCA_963921465.1). Lineage (NCBI taxonomy): Eukaryota > Viridiplantae > Streptophyta > Magnoliopsida > Poales > Poaceae > Triticum > Triticum timopheevii. Next base: position 105,835,688 of record OY997271.1, read on the forward strand.
GTTGGCCTTCCTCAACCAGCTGGAAGCCTTGGATGCCTTTGCTGAGAAGCACCTCGACCTTGCCACAAAAGCCACCCCTCCTTAGCTGCCGGTCGGTGGCCCGGCGCACTAAGTTGAGGAGGAGGAGGTCGTACGTTGATGGATCCATCTTTCTTCTTGCCTTCTGTAACCACCACTGCAATCGCATCATCGTGGCCTTAATTCTTATTGTGTTGTTGCATTCTCATTCCAGTCAATACCAACACGTGCAATCCCTTTGCTTAATTATATGCATCATTGTAACTAGTACTCCATCCGTCAATTTATAAGTTATGCTTACCGTTTCCATCAACTTCGTGCAAGACGCGAGCATCTTGCTAGAAACACTAGAACATGTCAGACCGCGTGTGACCAAACCGACGATGTGCCAGCCTAGTACTACATACCCTGCTTATCTGGCGGAAATAGCCCCTCCCTAGCGTTTCCAATCGTTATTTCAATCTATCGATCGTGCCAAGGAGCGGAACCAAATGTTACAATTTATCCATGTTTCTCTACTCCTACTCCTATAAAAGACTTAGTTGGTGATGGTGGTGTGTCTGTCATCCATTGTTTCTGACCATTAGATCTGCATCTAATGGTTGTGAGGTAAGTTGTGGCATTTTTGCAACAATAGCCCACTTCTCTGCTCCAATTTGCAGAAAACCCCTTATTATCTTGAAAGCAACCACATCCCTCCCTCACCTCATCAAAACAGCCTGAGAAATATATTTTGAGTGAAAAGTACTCCCTCCATTCCTAAATATTTGTCTTTCTAGAGATTTCAATAAGGACTACATACGGAGCAAAATGAGTGAATCTACACTTGAAAATATGTCTATATAATCCGTATGTGATAGTCCATTTGAAATCTCTAAAAAGACAAATATTTAGGAACGGAGGGAGTAATATATTAGGAGTATATCAAAACAAGAGTGATTTATTTCAAGTTTGTGAACAAGTACTACTATTCTACTACTTTGGATTCGTCGCAACGCACGGGCACATTGCTAGTAAAAGGAAAAGGCCTGCCGCGTTCGCGTCGCATCCCCACACGCCCGGGAATCGGGAGTACTCCATGGCCCGTCCGGCACGACACATAGCTTAGGGAAGGTGTGTTGCCCGGCATTTTCACTTTCATGTGGGACCGCCCTTGAGCAAACCAACTATTGGCAAACCGCACCCTGCCCGCCGCCGGGATGGAAAACAGAAACAAGGGGAAGATCTAGTTGTAGCACGGAAGCCAAGAAATTTGGTGTCAGATGGGGCTCGTTGATAGAGTAGGAGCATTCCGTACTAGTACTACTCCTACTAGTACCAAGTTTTACTCCTAATATATTACTAGTACTTCCACTATACAAGTAGTAGGTATGTGCACGACATAACATCGTAGGAACAAAAAACGGGAAGATCTTGTTTTGGGTGATTTATCTTTTTTTCAGTCAACGTAGTATGAATAATATGATGTGGGGGGCACCCATGAAGCTTATGTGGCTTGGTTGCATGGCTACGAAAGGTTAGAGAAAAATAAATAGATAATGTGTTTAGAGTGCACTCCACTAAATAGATATACTTTGGATTCATTGCAACGGACGGGCACATCTATATCTATACCCCCTATATAGTATGTGAAAAACTTTGAAAGTTGGTCGTTGGATGAAGCCAATCCAACAGTACAAAGATGGAAAATCCAAGCACTACTGGCCGCTGGATATCATCCACCAAATTCTGCCACATGTATAATCTAGAAGACTCCATGGTTGAACTTAATTCATGACTAACTTTTCCACAACTAAGCTTAGGCAAAGTTATTAGTTCTTCAAAATGAGAGCCACAAGTTGGCAAGCCTAAGGGAATCTTGCCACATTTTGTGTGTGTATGTCATGTGGGGCCTTAGTGTGGCTTGCCTAAGGTGTGGATTGAATCAAACACTCACCTAAGTTAGTCAAACTTGCCTAAACTTACATGTGGCAATACTAAAGTGTGGCAAGATTCCCTTAGGCAAGCCAAAGTGTGGCTAACAAAGCAACTCAACTAAGGAAAGTGTGGCAAGTGTGGCAAAAATCATGTGGCAATATATGGCAAAGATAGTCACAATTCAAACAGCCCTACTAACCAAACAACCCCTAACCTTAGGCAAGTTTGGAAACATTGTATGATAAAGTGTGGCATTGCTAGGCCTAAAACCAAACAACCCCTGTGTCTTCCACAAAAAATGTGGCTAACAAAATGGTCACCACAAGTGTGGCAAGATTTGTCAAGAAGTTGAGTCTATGACATGTGGACCATGTAGCTAGAAAAGTGCGGCAAGCCACAAGCATAGCAATGAACCAAACACATGCCTAAGATATTGTGGCACGCCTAAGCTTAGGCGTGGCAACCTTAGGGTGCAAACCAAACATCTATATCTATATCTATACCCCTATATAGTGTGTGAATAAGTTTGAAAGTTGGTTGTTGGAAGAAGCCAATCCGACGGCACAAAGATGGCAAATCCGAGCACTACTTCCCGTTGGATATAATCTACATTCCACCAGATTTTGCGACATGTAGAATCTACTCCCTCTGTAAACTAATGTAAGAGCGTTTAGTATACTAAAACAGTAATCTAAATGCTCTTATATTAGTTTATAGAGGGAGTATAAGTCTTTGTAGAGATTCCACTATGAACTACATACAGATGTATATAGATGCATTTTGAGTGTAGATTCACTCATTTTGCACCATATGTAGTCCGTAGTGAAATCTCTACAAAGACATACATTTAGGAACGCAGGAAGTAGAAAACTCCACATGTAGAAGCATAATGCACAAACCAACAGAATCTCATGCGTGCAATGCACGTGTACCTTACTAGTACTAGTTGGTAGTAGTAAGAAACAAATTCCGGTTTTGGCACGAGCTCGTACTGCGGGAGCACCACAAGGCCTGCCGGAGGAGTTACATTTCCCTCTCGGGGCCCACGGGACCGAACTTCAGTGGCTTAGTGCCCGACCTATGATTCAATGACATGCGGACCTTAAATGCGGCTGGCCCACATGTCATTCTCGTGGTGGTGGCGTGGTTCGTGACTCACTTGTTCAATATGAACCAGCCGGTGGTGGCGTGGCCGTGGCGAGGGTGCCACAGCTGGGTGTCGGGGTGTTACAAGGCGTAGATGGCCACACCGGCGGGTACTACCTGTAGTACAGAAGTACTCCAGCCGAGGATTGATGCCCGGGATGAAATGTGTCACAGCCGCTGGATGAAAATTCGATGGTGTGGGAGTACGGATCGGAGCACAGCAGCGGAGCAGGCAAACCGCGTCCAATCGGGTGTGTCTGCGGTAGAAAGTTGATGGTCGCTGCAGTTCAGCTGGCCCGCATGTCATGCACACAAAGGCAGAGGAGCGGTGGGGCCGAGAGGGATGAGGCGCACGTCGGGGGGATGAGGATCCCCTGACGCGAACAATCCTACCATTCTGTCACTGACATGTGGGACCCCTAAGCATGGGTCCCACCTGTCAGCGAAGGAAAGGCAGGGCAAGGCAGTAATAGCCACGTCAGAGGATCCATGTCCACGTCGGGGGGATGTCGTGCCATGGGTTGGAGCGGCGTCGTGGGAATCGCATGTGGGTGTGGCAGTGGTACAAACAAGAAACATGATGATCGCCATGGTTCAACTTCCATGGACAAGCTGTCATGTCTGCTGACACATGTATATCAAAACTAGAGTGTTCATATTCCAAGCATGTGAACAAGTATTATTCTGCTACTTTGGATCCATTGCAATGCACGGGCCATCGCATTGGTAGTAGTAGTGTTTATCTCTATCTCTAGAGGCCTTCCCTCATTCATCCTTTTCTCTCACAAGATAAACTACTCATACAAATGCATCTTGATGTTCCGTGGAACGCACGAGGATGTTTCCTTTGGGGTCTCTCCAGCGCGGCGTGGCCGTAGTTGCAAGTTGACGCCCCTTGAGATGCCGACATTGAGGGGCACTCCAATTTCCTCCAATGAGCAGGTAAGATGAGTTTGATCACGTAGTAAATGCATCCTGATTCTCCCCCTGCCCACTGTTTCACAGGTTAGGCTCGGTGCAAGTGGAGATTGGCTTGCATATGTACGGGAGGGTACCAACATCAATTTGCACAACATTTACAACGGTGACACCGTTACCGTAGAACCTTTGTCCAACATTGGGATCAGCCATGCAATGGGCCACCGCATGAATTGGTACGATGGAACCACGGTGAGATTGAATAAGATATCACGAACCTTGCACATGGCGGTCAAAGGCGGACCATGCTGTTTGCGGCTGATTTGTTGCCGTACGAGTACAAAGACGTTGTGCTCCTTTCTAACCGCATCTTCGCAGTGACAAACCAGGGGACTTATTTCGTATGGGACACATCCTACGATATACTCCCTCTCTCCCAGTTTATTTGTTTTGAATCTTTTCGTTTTATAAGTTTCAAATTCAAATTTAGAGCTCCCCATCACATGTTGAGATTACAATGTCCATTAAATCATTGCATGCATGTATAGTAAAGAAACAAATCTCGAGTTTGGCACGAGTTCGTGCAGCAGTAGCACCACAAGGCCTGGCGAAGGAGTTACATTTCCCTCTCCAGCACCTTACTACACCTGCCTTTGAGTCAATAACATGTGGACCCGATAGGTGGCTGGTCCACATGTAATGCTCCCGAAGGCAGAGGGGCAGTGGGGCCGAGAGGGGTGAGCCGCAGGTCGGGGGATGTGTGGTGTCATGGGTTCGAGCGGCATCGTGCGAATCGCGTGTGGCTGTGGTAGAAACTTGATGCTTGCCGCATTTCAGGTGGCCCACATGTCATGCACACAAAGGTAGAGGGGCGGTGCGGTCGAGAGGGGTGAGGCGAACGTCGGGGGACGTGGTGCCGTGGGTTGGAGCGGCATCATGGGAATCGTGAGTGGCAGTGGATGGTCGCCGTAGTTGAACTTCCATGGACAAGCTGTCATGTCTACGGACACATGCATTGCATACCGATCACTAGAAGGAGTAGTAGAGAAAGCTATATATGCGGATAAATAGTTTCTTATAGTCAAGTGGACCCACGCTACTACTTTGTTCCAAATACATGCACACCATCAAAATAGTCCATCTATATCAATTCTTCTTCTTCTTCTTCTTCTTCTTCTTCTTCTTCTTCTTCTTCTGCTTCTTCTTCTTCTTCTTCTTCTTCTTCTTCTTCTTCTTCTTCTTCTGCTTCTTCTTCTTCTTCTTCTTCTTCTGCTTCTTCTTCTTCTTCTTCTTCTTCTTCTTCTTCTTCTTCTTCTTCTTCTTCTTCTTCTTCTTCTTCTTCTTCTTCTTCTTTCTTCTTCTTCTCCTTCTT